>OZ012740.1:306709744-307909744 GCA_963859935.3 Lathyrus sativus | reverse complement strand
TCATCCACATATATCTGGGCAATCATGATTTCTCCACCCTCATTTTTTACAAATAATGTTTATCAATTCCCCATTTTCTGTATCCTTTTATGGTGAGAAACTTAGTTAGCCTTTCATACCATGCTCTAGGTGTCTGTTTTAATCCATAAAGTGCCTTCCTTAGCTTGTATACATGGTCTGTTAGGTTAGGGTCCTCAAATCCCTTGGGTTGTGCCACATATACTTCCTCAGTGAGATACCCATTCAGAAAGGCACTTTTTACATCCATCTAAAATAGTTTAAATGTTAGGATGCAAGCAATTCCCAACATCAACCTGATTGACTCAAGTCTTACAACTGGTGCAATGGTTTCATCAAAATCATTTCCTTCTACTTGAGTATACCCCTGAGCCACCAGTCTAGCCTTATTTTTGACTATGATTCCTTCTTCATCTGACTTGTTCTTGTAAACCCATTTGGTTCCAATGATATTTGTTCCTTCAGGTCTTGGCACTAGTTCCCATACTTCATTTCTTTTAAACTGCTCCAATTCCTCTTGCATAGCCTTGATCCAGTATTCATCAGCGAGAGCTTCCTTAACATTTTTGGGCTCAACCTTGGACACAAAGCAGGAATTTGAGATGACTTCTCTTGTTCTAGTCCTTACTCCACTGTTGAGGTCTCCAATTATAAGATCTTTGGGATTATCTTTCAGGATTTTAATAGAGGGTTCTTTGTTTCCTGTTTCTGGTTGAGAATTTGGACTTGTAGTTTGGGTGTCTTCAGTCTCCTCAGATGGAGTCTCAAGCAATGTTCCAACATCCTCTATGACATTGATCTCTTCAATTTGATCATCAATGACAACATTAATGGATTCCATTAATACTTTTGTTCTAGAGTCGTATACTCTGTAAGCTCTGCTGTTAGTAGAGTATCCCAAGAATATTCCTTCATCACTTTTGGCATCCATTTTCCTTCTTTGTTCACGATCTATCAAGATGTATCACTTGCTTCAAAACACATGAAAATACTTCACAGTTGGTTTTCTTCCTTTCCACAGTTCATACAAGGTGGAGGATGTTCCCTTTCTCAGGGTGACCCTATTGTGAACATAGCATGTTGTGTTCATTGCTTCAGCCCAGAAGTGCATAGGCAGCTTTTTTGCATGAATCATAGCTCTAGCAGATTCCTGAATAGTTCTATTTTTCCTTTCTACTATTCCATTTTGTTGAGGTGTGATGGGGGAGGAAAATTCATGGCTTATGCCTTCAGTTGCACAGAACTCAGCAAACTTGGAGTTTTCAAACTCCTTTCCATGATCACTTCTGATCCTGATAACACCACTCTCCTTTTCTCTTTGGAGCTTGGTGCACAGTTCTTTGAAGACTTCAAAAACATCCGATTTTTCTTTGATGAAGTTTATCCAGATGTATCTGGAGTAATCATCAACCACCACATATGCATACCTTTTTCCACCAAGGCTTTCTACCTGCATTGGTCCCATCAGGTCCATGTGCAGTAGTTCCAGAACTCTAGATGTGGTTAGATGTCTAACCCTTGGATGGGATGCCTTGGTCTGTTTTCCCACTTGACATTCCCCACACACTTTTCCCTCTTCAATAGTCAGTTTAGGGATTCCTCTTACAACCTCCTTGGAGATGATCTTCTTCATTCCCCTTAAATGAAGATGCCCATGTTTTTGGTGCCATAATTTTACTTCCTGTTCTTCTCTTTCCACAGAGCACATTGTGGATTTACTAATGTCTTTTGGCTCCCACAAATAACAGTTGTCTTTGGATCTCAGCCCCTTCGTCACTTCTTCATTGTCACCATTTGTGACCACACATTCTCCTTTAGAGAACTTCACACTTAGTCCTTAATCACAGAGCTGACTGATACTTATCAAGTTGGCCGTTAGTCCTTTTATCAGCAACACATTGGTTAGTTTAGGAACTCAAGGGCTCTCTAGTTTTCCAACACCTTTGATTTCCCCTTTTGCCTCATCACCAAAGGTCACATAACTCGAGGAATGTGGCTTGATTTCTACCAGCAGATTCTTAATACTAGTCACATGCTTGGAGCAACCACTGTCAAAGTACCAGTCTTTTTTAGCTGACACTCTTAGAGATGTGTGTGCTATCAGACCAACCTCCTTGGCCACCCAATTTCTTTGCTTGTAAGGCACCTCCTTCTTGAGTTTGTCACATGACTGCCTTTTGCGATGAGTTCCTTGTTTGGCATTACCTTGACTTGGAAATCTATGCAGTCAGAAGCACACAGATTTAATATGCCCAAGTTTTCCACAGTGGTAACACCTATGCCTTTAGAATTGTCTTTTGTCTTGATTCCAGTGTTTGTGGGGTGGATGTTGTGACATTGGTCGTGACATCCTTTTTAACTTTTGAATCTCAGGTTGTAATCTCTTGAGTTTCAACACAGGATTTTGTCTCTCAACAAATCCTAGCCCAGACCTATCTCTTGAGGTCAGACCAATCTAAAGGATTTCCTTTAGGGTGTCAGTTCCAGAATTGAGCATCCTTATGGATTTTTTCATTTGATCCTTTTTACCTTTCAACTCATTTACTTCATTTCTGAGTGTGTTAATTGTGTTTAGATGCTCTCTCTTTTCATCTTCTAATTCCTTGATGATTTTCCTCTGTTGCTCTCCCTACTGGTATAGGTCTATGCTTTTGATATGAAGCTTTCGATAGGATTCTGCAATTTCCTCAAAAGTCAATTCTTCTTCACTTGAGTTCCCTCCAGACATGCACACACTGTTGAAGGCAGTAACATGCTTGGCAGACTCTCCTTCATATTCACTTCCTGAGTCTTCACCAGACCAAGTGATCGTTAGGCCTTTTCCCTTCTTTTTGAGGTATGTGGGGCATTCCCTCCTAATATGTCCATATCCTTCACACTCATGACATTGGACTCTTTTGCTTTGGTCAGCTTTGTCTTCAGCTTGGCTGCTGTCAGAGGAGCTGTTTTTGATATAGGGCTTTGACTTCTGATCTATTCTTTTGATCAGTTTACTAAATTGTCTTCCCAGTAATGCTATTACTTCTGATAAATTTTCTTCCTTCTCACCATCTTCTTCATCTGAATCAGCAGCGTTTGAGACCAGAGCTATACTTTTGTTCTTTTTCTCCACAGACTGATCATACATGCCCATCTCAAATGTTTGAAAAGAACCTATAAGTTCATCCACCTTCATGTTACATATGTCTTGGGCTTCTTCAATGGCTGTTACTTTCATAGCAAACCTTTTAGGTAAGGACCTGAGAATCTTCCTTACAAGCTTCTCTTCAGCCATCTTTTCACCTAAGGCTCCTGAGGTGTTTGCAAGTTCAAGAATATTCATGTAAAACTCATGAATGGTCTCATCTTCCTTCATTCATAGACTCTCAAATTTAGTGGTCAGCATTTGAAGTCTTGACATTTTGACCTTGGAAGTTCCTTCATGAGTAGTTCTGAGAGTGTCGCAAACATCCTTTCCTAGTTCACAGTGGTGTACCAGCCTGAAGACGTTTTTATCTATGCCATTGAACAAGGCATTTAATGCTTTAGAGTTTCCAAGAGCTAAGGCCTCTTGCTCTTCTTCCATTCCTCTTCAGGAATCAACACATCTATTCCATCCTTGTCAATCTTCACAGGATGTTTCCAGCCAGAGTTTGCAGCTCTCCAAGCCTTTTTGTCTAAGGATTTTAGAAATGCAATCATCCTAGGCTTCCAATAATCATAATTTGATCCATCCAGAATTTGAGGTCTATTAGTGAAACCCATATCTTTATCCATAGTACCAGAATTTGTTTTCCCTAGATCTCACCCAGATTTAAACAGGCAGGGTGCCTGCTCTGATGCCAATTGAAAATTCTGGCAAGCACACGATGGATGTTATTCTCAAGGTTATAACATCCACTGTGACATCTCCTACTTAACATCTAATACTCAGCAATGAGCAAAGCAGTAAATAACACAACAATTGTTTACCCAGCTCAGTGTCAACAACACTTACATCTGGGGGCTACCAAGCCAGGGAGGAAATTCATTATCAGTAGTATCAATTCAGAGTTAAACCTCCAGTTTACACTCCTCACTTAATCCCTACCCAATGACACTTCAACCTAGAGACACTCTAGACCTGAGTATACCCACTCACTCCCCCTCAATCACACAATAGTGATATCAAACAATTACAGAACACAATATGAAGAGACACTTCATACACCCCTTGATCTTGCTTCACAGCTTTGATCAAGGAACTCACACATTGTTGCTTCAAAGCTTCGAGTGAGACACAACCTAGAATCTACCTATCCAATGCAAATCATCCACCAGACAATTGCTTGGATTACAAGTATTCCTAGACAGAATTCACACGTGAAGACTAGCCTTCTTCACTTACACAGGACTCTGGACTCTGCAATCTGCACTCTTTCTCCTTCTATTGTCAAGTGCGCCTATTCAAGATTGCATCTTCTGATCTTTATAGCAGATATCAGTCCTTTTGGGCCTTGGTGCATTAATTAGGTTTTATCCATATCAAAACCTATTCTCAAAGAGCAGCACACTTGCCACTTAATTCAGGGATCTTCTAGTTCGCCTAGGGCTTCTAGAAAGTCTCTTGATATCCAACTTGAACATTTATTCTGTTTCCTAGTTTGTAGATACCAGAAAAACACCCTTGCCCGCTGGATGTCATACGTTCAATGTTATGACATTCATCTTAACTTATAGTTAACTTACCCTGTACACACATCATTAAGTATGTCCTAACAATCAGTATGACATACATGCACACTCTAAAGTTTTGCCACAAAATGCAACCAATCAAGAGCACTTGCACCTGACATCTTTGAAATTTACATATAGACATCAACAATGAAACTTGAATATTCTGCTAAACAGGGGCAGGCGGTTTCCAAATCACTATTCATGCAAGCCTGACGTTCTCAAGAGCTATTTCTTGAAGGCTCAGTCAAAGCACTGTCGATCTGTGCCAGTTACGTCGAGATCCGACAAATCTCTCCAAGAGTTTGAAAATAGTGGGGCAATTTGACTCCATGTTCTCTATAAAATCCTCTCGAGATGACACTCTCTCATGAAGGAGGTACTCTGGGGAATTATGTTTTTCAAGATGGCGACTACTACAAAGTTCATTAAGATCAAAACTACTTGTTTTCACAACATTCTTCATTCACCCGATGAATTTTACTCCAGGCGGTCTTCATTCCCTAGTAAGTCCTCATTGCAGAGACACTTTCAAATTATTGCCTCAGCGAGACTTTAAGTTGACAACACTTTTGGACTGATCCGGTAATCGCCAGTGACTCTCAAAACACAGAGATTTCCCCAGTATCTTCCAAGTGACACTTTCTGAGGACCCACTCTCAGTGGAATCATCTATTCCTCATTGAAATTGCCATACTTTCCTCAGGAGATGCTCCCCAGAAGATTGCCATATTCTCCCCAAGAAGTCAAGATACTTGCCCCAGGGATGTCTGGTGAATTCTCCCCAGTAAGTCTATTGAACTCTCCCCAGGGAAGTTTGATGTACCTTTCCCTCAGGGAAGTTTGATATATTTTACCCCCAGGGAAGTGGGATGTACCTTTCTCCCAGGAAGTTGATGTATTTTTCCCAGGAAGCTGCTACACTTGAAGCTGCCTAGCTCCACATCTTCCCCATGAAGCGGATATTTATTTTATCGCTGGAAGTCTCTAGTCCTCAGAGGACTCTCTCCCAGTGAACAGGTCTTCTTTGATTAGAATTCAGATTCATGATAGCAATCCCCCCACGTAAAGTCATGATATCGTACCCCATGAGGAAGTCATGATATCGTACCCCATGAGGAAGTCATGATATCGTACCCCATGAGGAAGTCATGATATCGTATCCCCAAGTGGATTTATTTTCTCCCCAAAGAAGTTTGGAACTTTGAAGCAAGATTTGGTTCTGCCATCAACGTTTCCTATCCTTCGATAGATGTACCTTTGCAGAGGTCACCGGGTATCCTCGTCGAGATGTTTATTTCATCTCATGGTTCCTCCTCTCATCTGTTTTGTCAGCATATGCATGTGCATGAGCATAAGCATGGCATTTTCATACACATTAACATACACATTAACACAAGCATCAGCATCTGCGTATTTTCTATCCTTGTCGTCCTTTGTCGTTACTGCCGAGTAACTGGGTTTGTCCGCTCTCTCCAAGTAGATCGTCAGCCCTAAGTATAAAATACTTATTTGTTCCTCCCCAAAAAGTTCAACCCTCGTGAACGATGGTTATTTCAGTTATCTTTTTGCACTAGGATAAGATAATCCCCATTTGAGTTCATTTCCTCAATGGAGTCTTGTTTGACAGTTCTTTCTAACTCGATTCTAGATCGAACTTTGGTCCTGTCGGTCGCGGAACCCACCTGGACGGGCATTTATTTTGCACTATCTTTCAAGAATAGCCTTTATAATGCCTTTGTAGATATGGGACAGTTCTCGTCCAAGAAGCCTATCATTACATTTTACAAGCGGTATGCGACAGTTCTCGTCTGAGAAGCCTATCAGTATATTTTACAATCGGTATGCGACTGTTCTCGTCCGAGAAGCCTATCATTTCATTACATTACAACAACGATAAACGAAATTTCTCATCTGAGATGCTTATCATTACATTTTATAGCAGATATGCGATAGTTCTCGTCCGAGAAGCTTATCATTACATTTTACAACGTCGGTATGCGACAGTTCTCGCTCGAGAAGCCTATCGTTACATCTTACAGTGACAAGCGATGGTTCTCGTCTGGGAAGCTTATCATGATTACGGTTTTATAGAAGTATGCGATAGTTCTCGCTCAAGAAGCCTATCGTTAAATCTTACAGTGACAAGCGACGGCTCTCGTCTGGGAAGCTTATCATCATTACAGTTTTACAGCGGTATGCGACAGTTCTCATCTGAGAAGTTTATCATTATATTTTACAATGTCGGTCAGCGACAGTTCTCATCTGAGAAGCTTGCCATTATATCATTATACCTTTCAAAAGATCAGCGACAGTTCTCGTCTGAGAAGCTTATCATTATATATTTCAAACGATCAACGACAGTTCTCGTTTGAAAAGCTTATCATTACATCTTTCAACCAATCAACGATAGTTTTCGTCCGAAAAGCTTATCATTACATCTTTCAATCGACAAACGATAGTTCTCACCCGAGAGGCATGTCATTATATCATTATATCACTACCTTATCACTACATATTTCTCCATAAATAAGCGGCATTTCTCACCCGAGAAGCTTATCATTGCTACTCTTGCAAATAAGCAGCAGTTCTCTCCTGAGTCGCTTATCCTATCTTCATCATGACTAGCAGCAAGTGGCCATCTCCACCGAGAAGCTGGTTTCCATTGCCCTTTTCATCTTGAACCCGGGGGAGGTTTATTTTACCCTTTAGTAAAAGAAGAAACTGAGACCTATTCAGGGAACACCAGACCTTGAAGCGTGGGGAGGTTTATTTTACCCTTTAGTAAAAGAAGAAACTGAGACCTATTCAGGAAACACCGGACCTTGAAGCGTGGGGAGGTTTATTTTACCCTTTAGTAAAAGAAGAAACTGAGACCTATTCAGGGAACACTAGACCTTGAAGCGTGGGGAGGTTTATTTTATCCTTTAGTAAAAGAAGGAACCGAGACCTATTCAGGGAATACCAGACCTTGAAGCGTGGGGAGGTTTATTTTACCCTTTAGTAAAAGAAGGAACTGAGACCTATTCAGGGAACACCAGACCTTGAAGCGTGGGGAGGTTTATTTTACCCTTTAGTAAAAGAAGAAACTGAGACCTATTCAGGGAACACCGGACCTTGAAGCGTGGGGAAGTTTGTCTACCCTTTCTAAATGAATCATTTAGTTAAAGAAGAAGCTGAATCATGTTTTGATCGTAGAAGCTTATTTTCACCAGATGAGCGACAGTCCCTTCAGAGGAGCTTATCAATTCTTCATCCCTTATCCCCAGATAAGCGACAATCTCTTTATTTGAGAGCTTATCCATATTAGCATATAAGTCCCTTCCAACAATAAGTGGCAGTTCTCTCTCGAGAAACATATCAGGGCAGTCCCCCTTAAAGTCCATTTATTGTGGCATACACCAGGTTTCTACCCTGTATATTTTCTAATGATTCCTGAAGATTCCATTCGATCCCGTCACGTAAAGAGTTTCCAGAAGCTCGAATGTTATTCTTGCTCAATGCTCCAGCATTCTGTTTACTTAATCCTACCGTCGTGTGGATCCTGTTTGCCTTTTATCCTAGAGTATCAGCCGGTCATGCCTGAACCTGTTGAACAATACTCTCAGATATTCCCTAGTGGAGGTCGTCTCGCCGGTGCCATCTCCATTGAGGACCCCCTTCTTACCGTTCCTTCTAAAGTGAAAATTGGTCGTGCTTGCCCATCACTTTAGATTTCCCCAGTGTCGTGTTGTTTTTCCAATGTCGTGTTGTCTCCCCAGTGCGTTTGTTTTCCCCAGTGTGTGGTTGCTCGTTGCGTCTGTCCCTGTGTCGTCGTGTCGTCTGCATCCTTGCGTTTATAATTTTAGTCATATGCATCATACTAGATTCATAGCATTGTCAGCATTATAGTTGGTTTTGTTTTGTCCATAGCATTGCATCTCACTACATCTAAGGGCAAAATTTTTGGTTATCTGTATTTAAATCCCTTTCACCATGATTTCTAGAGCCTTCGTTGCTCAAATCACCCGGTGAAGATATTTAAATAGGGGCAACTGTCATACCCCAAATTTTACCCTTAGATCATTAGGTTCATTTCGCATTTCATTTCATTCTGCATTGCATTTTAACTAACCACTAACCGTTTTGCTCAGTCTGTTGGTTTTGCAGGAAATAACACTGGGTGCGCTTTAATTCATGAAGGGCAAAAGGGTCATTAATTACAGTTTTTTGCTACTGGTTATCAGTCAATTTTAATGGAACAGTGGAATTTCAGTTCGCATTGAGTTTATAATAAGTATTCATTTGGTTTGATCACAAGTCTTGGTTGAATCGACTTAGGTTACGGAGTCCGGTTACTCAAGAATATAATTTGGATTTTTAAATGCGGAGTAAAGTGCATTTTGCCGCTAAATTGGATTTCTCTGTTTATCTGTTCAAGGCCATATTCACTGATTTTATTATCAAGTGCGAATTAATTTTCATGGGGTCCAGTTGAACTCGGAAGTTGCGTTGGACGTATCTAATTTCATGTATTGGGCATAATGGTTAATTTTTCGGATTTAAATTGGAAATTTCAAGTATTTGAAGGAAAATAAGGATAGAATTTAATCGGAAAATAAAAGCTCATTTTATTGAATTTATTTTCAATCTTTATACAATTTTCGATTTACGTTTATTCAAAATTAAAAAATTAATTTCTAAGGTCTAAATCCTAATTTTTCCTAAAAATTCTTCACGACGATCTTCAATATTAGACTTTTCGAACCTGCAAAAATCGACAACAGATGAAAACAATTGTTAAATTGTTAGAATTAATCAAAAATGGTTTTTGTTTGTGATTTCGATACCCTCAATTAAGGTTTCATCATCGGGTACGTCGGGAGGGGCAACAAATAAATGTCGCCGCATCCCCTGACTTTTTAATTTCCGACCCCGGCACGACCCGACCATATTTGCTCGAATTTGTTTCCGAGAGGGAGAAAAGTGATTTTTAGAAAAGTGTTTATTTCAAAAATGGATTTTTGCGTTCAAGGCCAAACAAGACATAAGGAAATCCGACAAATCCATAGAACCAAAATGGATATCCAAATCTATTAGAAGTTCCCAAATCAAAAGTGAAAAAATGGATATCCAGTTCAGCAACAACAACTTTCGCAAGTATCACAACAACCAAAGCAAGATCAAACAAACTCTCCAAACAAAACGCAAGTTTTCTGTTCCAAAACCAAATAATAACAGAAAAACCATGAATCCGCAAATTTCTGTTTCAAAACAATATTAAAACAGAAAAATCATAAGAACAGTATAAAAAATCCGCAAACCTCTTTGCTCCAACAACAAATCGAGCAAAATCTCCATGAAAAACGCAATAATTCATCTGGGTTCAAAACAGAATCATCAAATAATGCCAAGAAATCTGCAAATTTCTGTTTCAAAACCATCAAAAAGAAGAAAATCGTAACAACATAAGCAGACCCAGGCCCAAAATGTTAACAATATAAAATGTCATCATTTGTTGATCAGAAAGAGGAGGAGGATTTCGGAGAACCCTAAAAGACCAACTCAACAGACGGCAGCCAAAAGAACCCATAGGGGTCTCAATCAACACCATCCGCAAGTCACCGTCATAAAATCATCACCATCGGAGAACCACGACGAGCCAACAAGCCTCAGGTTCATCCATCATCGGCCGCCATCAAACACTCCTCCTCATCACCATTCATACTGGCGACTGAAACCATCGAGAAAACACAATCATCCGTAAGAATCACCTCGAACTGACTCATGTGTGTTCTTTAAATTTTTTTCTTTTTTTTCCAAGAGAACTGACAGCAAGAACAAGCAAGAAGAAGATTCATGAAAATGGATGGAACAAGCCAACTAAAAACCACAACAATCCCTCCCCTAGGGAAGGTGATGTCGCGGGCTGCCAAGAAATGGGGGAAAATGAACCCTAAAAATTTTAGGGACCCTTTTATATCCATCTGGACCGGGTCGGGTCTGGGTTGATGGTCAGCCCAACCCATTTTGCATTTTATTTATTTTTTCTATTTTGCTTTGTTTTTATTATTATTTATATATTTTTCTGTAGTAATTAAAATAAAAATTGATAATAAACATTTTTTTAAAAAAATTAAAGTTTTTAGAAAATTAAACCAAAACTCCAATTAATAAGATTTCACTTTTTTTTAAACTAAATCCTTTTTTAAATTAAACCTAACCTATTAATAAAGATTAACTTTAAAACTATTTTTTTAAAAAAATTAAACCTAATGTATTAATAAAAATTAAATTTGTTAAAACTAAAACTTTTTAAAAATTAAACTTAACATATTATAACTAAAAATTAAATTTCAAAACTAAAACCTTTTTAATAAAATTATTTCACTTTTAATTAATTACAAACTTTTTCTTAAAAATATTTTCTACCTTAAAAAAATCCTAAAAATAAAAATTCCTAACCTTTCCCGTTTAATTTTCATCTAATGTTCATTGTTTCTCATTTTATCTTTGGCTACTAATCTTTATTTTTTATTATTTTTCATGGTTGCAATTTATGCGAGGACATCGTCGCTTTTCAATTCCGTTTTATTCTCGCACTTTCCCATATTTCAATACTGCCGCTTAATTAATTTGTCATTTGCGTTATTTACCGTAATTTCCCCTCCGAAGGAATATGTCTAGTCGTTTGACCGTCGCGTCAATAGTCCTTTACCTTTGACTTTTTCACAGCTGAAACCTTAATTGCCTAGGCGTCCCGCCGTGGACAGTTTTACCCTTTACCCTAGCATTAGGATAAAGAGTCGCCGCACTCCGTATTAGGTTTTCCGCCGAGGAATACTTATTTTACCCTTTTTTTCAACTTTCTTCCAACATAGAGATTGGATTCGCCGCACTCCACGTAAGCGCTTCCTTAAGAACGCTTATTCACCATTGAAACCTTGACCATAGTCAAGTAGTTTCTCTTCCTCCCTTTCAAGGGGAACTATGATTACTCTGATTCCATCCCCTACCTCGGATACATAGGCACAAGATGCGAGTCTTGGCGAGTAAACTTAGGACTAACCCTTAGGTCTTTCTTTATCTTTTAACCCTTAGCATATACCCTTAAACAGATAATATAGCAAAATAGAAAACATTTAAAACAAGAGGTTCCTGTAGAGTACTACAGAAGTTTAGGATCCTAATACCTTCCCTAAGCTTAACCAACCCCCGAACCCTAGATCTTTCCCTGCATTGTGTTTACGATGCAAAATAGGTTTTTCCTTTATTTAACCTTTCCTTCGGATAAATCAAAGACTGGTTGTGAACCAAAGATGTGATTCAAATTAATTAATAATTTAATATCCTATTCTCACCGCAACAGAGAGCTTCATAACTTGAGCTCTACACATCCAATGAAGATGATCTACTAGTCAAAAGAAAGCTTGAAGGATACTCTACAAGTTTCATGTTCAAGGAAAAATCATTTGAAGCTTGAATCATCATGTAATATGGGCTTGAAAGTGTCGCTACTGCGAAAAAAGGTGCCTGCAAAGACAGAAGAGTCGCCACCTTTCGTTATTTATCCCACAGAAGGGAAAGGAAACGATCGGAACAAACCTAGCGAAAAGATATAAGACAAGGTCATCGCAACCAAGTCTGGGTTCAGGAGTCGGTTACGCAAGGGGAAGGTATTAGCACCCCTCACGTCCATCGTACTCGATGGGATCCACGCTTGTTGTGTTTATCTGACGGGTTGTTTATCTATCTACCTATCAAGGCTGGCTCAAAAAGAAAAGAAAATTGACTCGGCAAACCATCGCGCTCCGTGCCTACGTATTCCCGTCTTGAAGTTTGTTTTTAAGTCTTTTATGAAAGAAGTGTTTTTTATGAATGTTTATAATTCGTACTGCACTAGAGACTCTGACTTAGGAACGAATGCGTCGCATATCGTCCAAAGGGCGTATACTAAACACTCTAGACGATTGAGAGGAGACCGCTCAATTACCATTTCCCAAGTAGCTTAAGGCTCGTAACGTACGGTATGAATTTGCCTTTATTACGTATTTTACTGTTGTTTTGGAGATGAGAAGGAAAAAGAACTCTACAGGGGAAACTATCAAGCATCCTACTGTTGTCATGCAATTGATTCATCCTATTGTTGAGTTTAGGGGGAATCTACCCTAATGTTATCATGCATGGATTCATCCTAAAGTCTATCATAACCTCTCTTGAAGAAGAAAGGTTAGAGATCCTAAGGGAACATGTTAAAGGGAAAACAGAAACAGCAAAAATCATTAAGCAGATGGATACAGCTATCAAGCTACTGAAATAAGAGCATGGGTGGATATGCAATGCATCACCATAAGCAGAAGGAGGAAACCTCAACTTCTAATGCAAACATAAAATAAAAAGAACCCACAAGCAAAGGAGGATCACCTCAACCTTCAATGCAAACATTAGAGGCAAGTATGCAGCAAATAAGTAACCAAGCAAAGGGAGGACCACCTCAACCTTTCAATGCATTCATGCCCCTAAACAAAAGTCTCTAATCATGCAACTATATCCTAATGCAACAAGCAAATCAATCAAACAGAGAGGAGAAGTGTAACCAAGATGAGCAACAGGGAAATCATCCCAGGCTACATTAGGCTGGATGTGTATCAACACAAGAGTCCCTCATGGGCTCAACCTCTTGAGGAATGCACAAAATCCAACCAAAGGAAGGATTAGGCTCTCCCAAGAGGGATCCTATGTCAATAGGACAGAGAAACTGGGTGTTGGTCCTAGATGTCAATCTAAGGTATCTGGTTAAGGTGTATCAACACAGAATTTTCATCTAAGGCTCAACCTGTTGAGGAAGGCACAAAATCTAACCAAAGGAAGGATTAGGCTCTCCTAAGAGGGATCCTAAGAAAGGGACTTGGAGAAAGAAGATAGTATAAACCAAAGGAATATACTATGCCATTGAATATCTATCCAAGGCTCAACCTCTTGAGGAATGCACAGAATCCAACCAAAGGAAGGATTAGGCTCTCCCAAGAGGAATCCTCATCAAGACTTGGAGGAGGAAGATAGTGCAAACTAAAGGAATGTACTATGCTAATGAATGTCAATCCAAAACTCAACCTCTTGAGGAATGCACAGAATCCAACCAAAGGAAGGATTAGGCTCTCCCAAGAGGGATCCTCATCAAGACTTGGGGAAGGAGGATAGGGCAAAGCCGAGGAAAGAAACCACACAGGGGAAAGAAGCCATCACAGAAACTTCTAAGAAACCCTAATATCTAAGCACCAGAGGATATCTATCCTAAGGGATCTATGAACACTATCAAGCATTGAAAATTCTTCCACAAAGGTATCAACCTATTCTCTATACTAGCAAGAAGGATTGAGGAATCTAAAGTTGGCCAAAGATCACTTTTGGAACCAAACTAGTTGATATGCTAAGTTAGGGTCATCCTAAAAACAATCATTATCTAAAATATGGGGAAAACGGGAGGTCATTCCTAAAAATTCTAGGAAAAATACCAAAGCTTCCTAAGGGCATTGAGAAATCATGGTAGAAAATCCAGAGGCAAACTCTAAGTTTAAAGGTTATAAACAAATTCTACACTTAAAGGTAGGCTTAAAGGAATCCACAAGGGAAAGGTCCTAGAAATCTATCTCAAACCTATACCTAAAAGTTTCTAGAAAACCAAATAAAAATCATACAACTCTATCAAGATGTCTAAAGCAATCATGCAAAAATTCAAATCCTAAATCATAACCATGATCTAGTGCAAAAATCAGAAAAGAAATCATGTATTTTTGACATTTTAATCATCTAATTAAAATGAAAAAAAATAACAATAAATGGAAAATCAACCAAAAATTCAATTAAATTGCACACAAAAATAAAGGACATGGAAAGAATCACTCATGATGTTTTTCATAATTTTCTAGCAATTCTAAGTATTTTTCTTGAATTAAAACAAATCAATGCATTAAAAGAAAAAAGAAAAAGAATTAAAAAAAATAAAAGAAAACATAAAATAACACAACCCTCAGATGAAGCTACCAGTCAACTGATCTAAAGCTCCTTCATGCGCCACGTAGCACATGAACCACTAAATGAAACGCCGCGTTTCATTAAATGGGCTGAAACCAAATCCTGGCCACACAAGCAGCATACCAGTCTACTCATCCAAAGCTCTCTAATGCGCCACGTATGCTGATCAACTTCAGTTCAAAATGAGGCCAAACAAAGGTCACACGATGATGATACCGGTCAAGGCTTCTAACAGATCAAACGGTCACGATTTGAACTGGAGGTTTGGGGGGAACTAAACCAGACGGAGGCGAACGGCGGCCGGACTTGCTCCGGTCGTCTTCAACCTCAAGCTAAGTGAACAATGCGCTATTCTCAAACCTCACCAAACTCAAAAAACTTAATACCAATCCCTTCCTCTCATCACGCTAATCATGAGGACACTCTCCATTTTCATTCTAACCCAAGAACAAGTCTAAACCGAAGCCCTAAAGAAATGGCACCACATCAAGAATTGTCACAATTGAGTACAAAACCTATCTAGAATCCATCTAGGCATCATCACTAACCTAACCACATGTTTAATCTAACCTAATTGTACATAAATTAAGAGCAATCGTGAGATGAAGAAACCTGGTCAGAAGCTTCAAATGCGGCACTCTCAAGTGTGAATCCTTGCTCCAAACTGTGCAGAATCGATCAATGCTCAATGCTGGACCAATATTGATGCTTAACTCTTCTTGATTTTGCTTCAAACTCCAAACTTGAATCTAACTCTTCAAGCTTCAAAGTCTCAACTGTTCTAACAAAATTTCCCTCCAAATTGCATCTCCTTTCATCTGAAACTGATCTATGGCTTATATAGATGATGTTTGGATCAGTATCAGGCCCAATCATGGCCATTCAATCCATTTCAATTTTCAATTTTTCCTTACTTTTTCTTCATGACAGTCCATGAATACAACTCTGTTTAGCTTCCAATTTGGCTCAAATGCATTGCTTATATTGCAAGGAGGATGAAGGGTTAAGATTCACTCCTTAATTCCCATCAATGGATGATATTAATCATGTAACTTCCTCTTGAAGTAACTTCAAATTTGACCATGAAATATGCTTCAATTTGGAAATCTAAAAATGCCAAAGTGTTCCAAATATCCTTTACACTCAAAATATGCACAAACTTGCAAAATTTTGAGCCAATATGAATTATTTTGGATTTTTCTCATTTTAATGCCTTTAATGATTCATTCATGAAAATTTCTTCACACATTTCTCATTCCAATCCATGTCAATGAATTCTTGGTGCTTGGTGGGGTAAATAACATCATTTTGAACAACTTTCAATTTGAACAAATCTTCATTTGAGGTGTGTAAGATGGTGAAATTGACCCATAATAAAAAATGGCCTATAATCTCAACTTCTCAAAATACCCTTGCCTTGCAAAGCTCATATCTTGAGTTTTACAAATCCAATCATGAACTTCTAGTACTTTTTGGAAAGCTAAGAAGATAAGGAACAACATTCATGTTGGCCTGAAGTTGAGGAGAAGCTTCCTTCTAGGTCAAAAATGGCATGGAAGTTGGTTGACTTTCAAGTACCAAAATCACATTCATCTGATGACCTGTAACTTGTCTGCCTCATAACTTGAGTTCTATAAAACCTATCAAGGACTTCTAGTACTCAAATTAAGCCTATGATCATGCTCTACAACAATCATGTTGAGGTCAAGGTGAGATGAAAACACATCTTGAGTTATGTGGTCTTGAAGTCAGGCACTAAACCAGGGGATTTTACACTGTCAAGCTTAGAAACCCTAGCCTAGGAACTCCTCACACTCTTGATTCATGATGATATAGTCTTGGAATCATCCCTTGGGCATCTTAATACATCAATCCATGATTACATGGCCTTGAAATTAGGTCTCAACCTTCTTGAAATCATCTGTTGACCTAGGGTTGACCAGATGAAACCCTAGTTGCATCAATCTTGGTAGTAGCTTCTTATCCTTCACATGATGACCTGTCTAGGCTTCAAAATGACTTTCAATACTTCTCATGAGCTATCTCAAGGCTTCAAGTCCAACTCCATGGATTCAGAATAATCTGATGCCTTCCCATAACCTTCAAGTTAGGAGATATGCACATTTGGCTTCAACCACTTCTCTGAGGATCTTTGGCTTCTTTGATGAGGATAGCAACCCTTGAAAACTTGAATAAACCTCTTAGATTGCTTCATAACCTTGTATAGCCCTTTGTTGGTAGTCATACCTCTTGATCTCTTGCACACATGTCAATGCAATGCAGATGATAATGCTAAAATGAATGTAATGAAACACAAGCTAGGTAAAGGCAAATGTTAGGCAAATTTTGGGGTGCAACAACTGCCCCTATTCAAACGGCTTGGACCTGACTGGGTGAGAAGCGAACGACTCTCAAACAATCAAGGTAAAAGACAATTGAATACCAATAAACCCGGAAATTTGCCAACCGTGCAAGTAAACGATACTCTGATTGGTAGGAAAATCTTCGGAAACTGAAATGACTGTTGCACGACAACTTGCTGGTGAACGATTAATCTCAAACCTCCCTCAGGATGATCATCTAATTTCGCTGTAGAACTTCGTCCTCAAGTCGTCAAGGGATCACTAGTTACTCGTTAAATGGTGAAGGATAGTTGATTTTGCCGTCAGGCATTCTGCGTCACAGCAGAAGAATTCCTTAACGTCACCTCTAGACTCGTTAGGTCACTAGACGTTCGACACTCTCTGTCAATTATGCCATTGGGCATTCAAGGAAATTCTCAGGCGTCAGCCAGACTTTGTCATCAAGTCAAAAAAATAGAATCTTTAGTCGATCATGAACCAATAAGGATATTGGATCTTGCCATCAGGCACTCCGCGTTAGCTAGGAGAACTTCTTCGGCATTACAGTCGGACTTCGTCGGTAAGTTAGGGGATAGAATCCTTAATCAATCATGAACCAATAAGGATATCTAATTTTGCCGTCAGGCACTCCACGTCAGCTAGAGGAACTCTTCGACATCATGGTCGAACTTCATCAGTAAGTTAGGGGAAGTTTGGCACTGCTGCCAGACTTTAATCATCAAGTCTGCAAGGGAAATTTCAACTTCTCTGTTTGAAACCTGCTTGGGATGACACATCTCCGCTGGAGGTTCTGGAGAACTATCAAGTAACTCTGCTTTGGGGATTCAGGAATCATCCTGGACGCATAAACTCTGTTGATGAATTCAAGAATCATCCTGAACAAACAACTCTGTTGAGGAACACCTGCACACAAGAACGGTAACGACCTAGCTCATGTTTCACATGCATATGTTTGACAATGGCGTAATGCTCCATACGATGGAAATGCTACGCGTTTTAGGGTAGATGCTATGCAATCATGCAAAATGCTACGGAACCAAATCATCAAAATAAATGCTGAAGAGAAAACCCTCCTGTCAAGGAGAAAGAACCATCCTGATGGGGAGAAGGAATCATCCTGCTGAGGAGGTGAACCACACCAATCTCAATTGGCCTTAACCTAGGGAAACGAACCTCAGACGACTTTCCACTGGGAAACAAAGTTCTATGAGAACCTGTACTTGCTCAACTGGGTATACAAACCACAAACTACTGAGGAAACGATGTCAATCGCAGAAATAAACTGCAAGGCCTTCGTAGATAGAATCTTCCTAGAGATACGAACTCCGATGGGGAAGTATAGCAACAACTATTCAACTTTCTCCTGCTGGAGAAGACAAACGATGACCTGAACAACTTCCAAGGACTCGACTCTCTTGGGGAACTGCAAACTCGGCCGAGGATAGATAACCAGGCGCTGGAATAAATTCTACCTGCCGGGGAGAACACAACTCTGTGGGGAGTTCAACTCTGCCGGGGACTTCAGTCTGAACTATCGAGAGCTGAAACACTTACGGATAGTCTTCTACGAGAAAACTTCCTGTTGACCCACTGTGGGGAACGAGTACACATCTCTACGCGTGACTCAGCTGGGGAAATGATGATCCTGCCTAGGATACATCTTGGCATACTTCCTGGAGGGTGACGGCCCTGCAACAAAGTGAACAAACAGACAAGATACCCTTCACAAAGGGACCTATCAAGGTTATCATCTGTGACAATGTTCAGGTGATTCAATGTTTTAACAATTATCGGCCTAGGCCAGCAAGTTTATGTATGCGCATTTTAACAAAAACATCAGGCGTGTTTTCGCAAACAAAACAGACAAATGCTAAAACAAGCAAACAGAAATACTGAATAGTATATGTTTATTGATAAATGAGCCTGTAAATAGGCGAAATGGTTTACAACAAATGCAAGCTTCTGAAATGAGGAAGTTGCGCAAGTATATACAGAAATATACAACAATATATATACAAATGTCGGCAATGTTGTATAGATGAACACCATGAGTTGATCCCTCTATGACCCACTCGACCTCGATACTTCTCTGACGCTTCAGCTTTAGAAGAGATTGATTTGGATAAACGGCCTTCAGGTCTCCCCAATCCACTAAACAATGAAAGTTCACACGTGGAACACAGTCATTTGCTTTTTTAATCCCTAACTTTTGCTTGAACCGCCCTTTCGGGTTTTTGATTCACCGGGATACCCTTTTTTGCCAAAGCCGCCCTTTCAGGTTTTCGACTTTGCGGGTGTACATTTTTTCATTTATATCCCTAATTTTTGCCCGAACCTTTTATTCCTTTTTTATGGTTCGCCGGGATGCCCCATTTTTTCCTGGATATTCTTTTTCTTTCCAGCGGGTCATTTTTAAGCAAAGTATTTTTTAACTGCGTCCGCGTTCACAAGGGATGCAAAATTTTTTCCATCCATCGTGGATAACAGTAAGGCTCCTCCCGAGAAGACCTTGCTGACGACATATGGACCTTCGTAGTTGGGAGTCCATTTGCCCCTATGATCGGAGTGTGGCGGGAGAATCTTCTTCAGGACGAGATCACCCGTCTGAAAGCTTCTAGGACGCACCTTCTTATCATAAGCTTTCTTCATTCGGCTCTGGTACAAAAGATCGTATGCGGTGGACGCTAACCTCTTCTCATCCATCAGGCTGAGTTGATTTAGTCTATTCTTAATCCATTATGCCTCATCGAGTTTCACGTCGACCAAAACTCTCAAAGAGGGAATCTCAACTTCGAGCGGTAGGACAGCCTCCATACCGTATACTAGTGAAAAAGGAGTTGCCCCGATTGATGTACGTACCGTCGTACGATAACCGTGCAATGCAAATGGCAACATCTCATGCCAATCTTTGTAGGTCACAACCATCTTTTGCACTATCTTTTTAATGTTCTTGTTGGTTGCTTCAACCGCACCATTCATCTTCGGCCGATAGGGCGATGAGTTGTGATGTTCAATCTTGAAGTTCTGGCATAACTCCTTCATCATCTTATTATTCATATTCGAACCATTGTCAGTAATGATCCGCTCGGGAATTCCATATCGACAGATGATGTCCCTCTTTATGAATCTAGCTACCACTTGCTTGGTCACGTTAGCGTACGAGGCTGCCTCCACCCACTTGGTGAAATAGTCGATGGCTACCAAAATGAAGCGGTGTCCATTAGATGCAGTGCACTCGATCTTACCGATCATATCAATACCCCACATGGAGAACGGCCACAGGGATGACATGACATTTAACAAGCACAGCGGCACATGGATTTTATCAACATAAATTTGGAATTTGTGACATCTCTTCGCGAATTTGAAACAATCTGACTCCATCGTCAGCCAGTAATATCCTGCTCGTAATATTTTCTGCATCATAGCTTGTCCGCCGGCGTGCGTACCAAATGTGCCTTCATGGACCTCCTCCATAAGCAAACTAGCTTCTTTTTCGTCCACACATCTGAGTAGCACGAGATTGTGATTCCTCTTATACAGAACTCTATCAGGATTGAGGTAGAAATTCCCAGACAGCCTGCTCAGAGTCTTTTTATCCTGGGTTGACACTCCCACTGGATACTCCTTAGTCATAAGGAAGTTTTGGATATCATAGAACCATGGCTTGCCATCAGAGGCTTCCTCGATTGCAAATACAAATGCAGGCCTATCGAGGCGGGAAATGACAATTCTTGGAGCTTCATTCCAAAAATTGACTTTGTACATTGAAGCCAACGTGCTAAGGCATCAACCATCTGATTTTCAGCTCTAGGCACATGATGGAGCTCCACTCGATCAAAGAAAGGAAGCAGCCTTCTGGCATAATTCATGTACGGGATCAGGTTCTGTTGCCTAGTCTCCCATTCGCCTTTGATCTGGTTGACAACAAGCGCTGAGTCACTGTATACATCCAGGTTCTTGATTCTCAAATCAATGGCTTCTTCTAAACCCATGATGCATGCCTCATATTCTGCTTCATTGTTGGTGCACGGGAATGTTAATCTGGCTGTGAACGGGATGTGGGATCCTTGGGGAGTCGTATTGCCCCAATTCCACTACCGTACGAATTAACTGCACCGTCGAATATCAACTTCCACTGGGACTTCCTATCTGGCTCTTCATCTGGCAACGGTTCATCACAATATTTCACTTTAAGAAACATGATATCCTCGTCAGGGAATTCAAATTTCATTGGCTGATAATCTTCGATAGGCTGCTCGGCAAGGTACTCAGACAAAACACTTCCCTTGATGGCCTTCTGGGAAACATACTGAATATCATACTCCGTCAGTACCATTTTCCATCGGGAAATTCTCCCGGAGAGAGCCTGCTTCTCGAAGACGTACTTGATCGGATCCATCTTCAAAATTAGCATGGTCGTGTGATTGAGCATATACTGTCTTAAACGTTTGGCAGCCCACGCGAGTGCGCAACACGTTTTCTCCAGCATTGAGTAACGGGACTCACAATCTGTGAACTTTTTACTCGAGTAGTATATCGCATGCTCCTTTCTGCCAGTCTCGTCGTGCTGACCGAGAACGCAAACCATGCTATTCTCAAGAACTGTCAAGTACATGATTAAAGGTCTTCCAGCTACTAGGGGTATCAAAATTGGAGGTTCATGCAGATACTGTTTTATCTTGTCAAATGCCTTTTGGCAATCCTCGTTCCAGATAATCGCCTGATCTTTTTTCAACAGCTTGAACATCGGTTCGCATGTGGCCGTGAGTTGAGATATGAACCGAGCAATGTAGTTCAATCTCCTCATGAAGCCACGAACTTCTTTTTCAGTCTTTGGCGCTGGCATATCTTGTATCGCTTTTATCTTCGCAGGATCAACCTCAATGCCTTTTCCGCTCACAATAAACCCCAGTAGTTTTCCAGACCGTACTCCGAAAGTACATTTGTTAGGATTCAGCCTCAGCCTGAACTTCCTAAGCCTTTCGAATAGCTTCAGAAAATTGACCAGATGTCCCTCCTCCATTTGGGACTCCGTAATCATGTCATCAACATAGACTTCAATCTCATGGTGAATCATGTCATGAATTAAAGTGACCATCTCCCGCTGGTAAGTTGCCCCTGTGTTCTTCAGACCGAAAGGCATTACCTTGTAGCAGAACGTCCCCCATGGTGTAATGAACGTGGTTTTCTCCATGTCTTCCGGCGCCATCTTGATTTGGTTATAGCCGGAGAAGCCAATATGAGGGAGCAGGAAATCATCTTTAGGGCTCGCCTTATTCAAATCCCGATAATCAACGCACATCTGCACCTTACGGTCTTTCTTCGGTACAGGTACTATGTTGGCGACCCACGGAGGGTAAGTAGTCACGGCCAGGAATCCAGCATCCAACTGCTTTTGGACCTCTTCTTTGATCTTAACGGCCATGTCTGGTCGTGTCCTTCTAAGCTTCTGCTTAACTGGAGGATAATCTTCACGCAATGGTAGATGATGAACCACTATGTCAGTGTCGAGCCCGGGCATATCTTCATACGACCAAGCAATGATGTCACTATACTCTCGAAGCATCTCGATCAGCCTTTGCTTGACGTCACTCTGCAATGCTGCCTCTATCCTGACATTTCTGACAACTTCCTCAGACCCCAGATTAATAATCTCAATTTCTTCCTCGTGAGGCAGAATGATCTTATCTTCTTATTTCAACAATCGAGCCAACTCTTCCGGAAGGTCTTCGTCTTCATCAATCTCTTCTTCAGCTTGATATATCAGGCAATCAAAATAGAAGTGAGTCATAGAAGGTTCAGGGTCGATGTCATCTGTAGTGTCAATCCTGCAATAAAAATGGTTAAGCTTAAAAAGAGGACATGCAGGTCAGCACTAACCATATTGCCATTTTATTGTTTTTCAAAACAAAAATAAAACAAGAATAACAGAGATCACAAAATTTGAATGCAAAGAAAACGCCCTTTGATTTATTGATAATATGTACATGCATAAGCAATCAAGGCCCCGACAATAAAACCGTTATGCCCCGGGTAGAGCATAAGGTTGTACAATAATTGGAAAAAACAAAGCATTACTCTTTACAAGTCACTTGGATGACATCCTGGACGGACCAATTGTTGAGGCTCTGGCCTGGCTTGCACGGTTGAATCCAGGAGTCTAAGTCACAGTCACTATCCTCGTCTTCTTCAGACACGGTGTTGACATTCTCGAATATTACTCCACCCTTTGTGAACTGAATCGGCCCCTTGACGCCTGACGTACTGCGAGAGGATGAGGCAGCAGAAGAAGGAGAATACCCTAACCCAAACCTATCTTTCTTGTTAGGGATGTCCAGGATTTGCCCCCAGCCCGGGGCAGAACCAGCTTGAACCACAGCTTGAGCTTCCTTAAAGGAAGAGAGGGTCACCTCAGGTTTTTCGATCATTGTCGGAATCGCATCCTTGACTTTAACGGCCTCAAACGCCTGGCACAAAGTTTCGTGGATCTCGCCATCCACCTCGACATACTTAAAAGATGACAAATGGCTCACCATTATGTCCTCTTCTCCACAGACGGTCACGATGCTGCCACCCACAACATACTTTAGTTTCTGGTGCAATGTGGAAGTTACTGTGCCCGCAGAATGGATCCAAGGCCGGCCCAACAGACAGCTATAGGCAGGCATGATATCCATGATATAGAAAACCGCGTCAAAGGTTTCTGGCCCAACCTGAATGGGCAGAGACACTTCTCCAAAGACGGACTGTTTAGTCCCATCGAAAGCTTTAACCACCAGATCACTGGGTGTACATATTAGCCCTCTTGTATCCAGCCTCGTCAGAGCTTTCTTGGGGAGAACGTTTAGAGACGATCCCGTGTCCACGAACACATGGGACATGACCGTTCCTCGACATTCTATCGAGATATGCAAGGCGCTATTATGGTTCCTTCCTTTTGGCATCAGCTCTAAGTCAGTAAACCCTAATCCATTTCCAGCGTTGACATGAGTGACCACTCCCTCTAGCTGGTTGATGGGGATCTCTTGCGGTACATATGCTGCATTCAGAACCCTCAGCAAGGCGTTGTGGTGTGCCTTGGAACACAACAACAGATTCAGAATAGAGATCTTAGACGGTGTCTGATGAAGATGATCAACTATCTTATAGTCGCTTTTCTTGATCAGTCTCATAAATTCCTCGGCGTCTTTCACAAGCAGGTCTTTCTCTACCTCACGGGAGGTTTCTTCGACGACCTTACCTTTACCTCTGTCAGTCTTCTCGGCCTTGTCAGCTCTGTCAGCTACAGTCTCCAGTGGAGAGAACACTCTTCCACTACGCGTTATTCCTCCAGTCCCGACTAGGTTGTCAACAGATTTCCCGGATGGATCTAACTCCCACTTCTGGCCATTGCAATAGACATCTGCCCCATAGTGCCATGGAACAACATTAGTGCTCTCGAACGGTATAGGACCAGCCTTCGTTATGGTGATCATAGGTGGTCTTGATGCAGAGATGGTAATTGTTTTACGGGGGATGGTGATAGTGGCAACCTCATCCTTCTGCTTCAGCATTACCTCTCCCAATTCATTCTCAGTCTTCCGACTGAACTGCAGAATTCCCTCGTTCATCAAGCTCTAGATCCCCCCTACCAACTGATCACAGCCGTCTGAGTGGTTCGCACAATCCATACAGAACTTCCCACAGCCCGAGAAAATACCTTTCTTCATCAACTTAGCTTTAATGAAACCAAGTGGTGTTTTCAGGTCTTTGACATCAGTCAATAAGTATGAATCTTCCTCTTCGATGATGGCGCTAACCCCATCTCCCCCGTGGTTAGGCATAGGGTTCTTCGTAACATTCAGAACATTATCAGAGAAGTTGATTATCTTGGCGTTAACCATGTCCTGTACCTTGTGCTTAAATGCTTTACAGTTGTCAATCGAGTGGCCAGGTGCCCCCGAATGAAACTCGCATCTCGTATTCGCATCGTAGCCAGGTGGAGGTGCCCCTGTCAAGGGAGCCAAAGTTCTTTTCTGAATCAGCTGCAACTGAAGCAATGTCTATAATAGTTGGGCGTACGACATAGGTGGGATTTCCAGGTGACGACTTGACAATGTTGCTTTACCCTGGTACCTCCGGTACCCTTGCTAGTTCTATTGTTGTTGCTGCTGAGGTTGCTGGACAGTAGTAATAGTAATACTAGCGACCTGTTGGCGCTGGCCTTTTCCTTTCCCCCGAGCACTAGACACTGAGCTTGTCTCACCTTCGCGTCTCTTACATTGAAAGGCTTCTTTCCCCTCCAGCTGAGGGTATATCTACACCCTGAATCTTTCCGAGTTTGATGCCATTATCCACATGTTCTCCAGTGATTATGAGGTCGGAGAAGCTTCCCGACATACCACTGACAAGCTTCTCGTAATAAACACCTGGAAGAGTAGCCACGGACATCTCGACAAGTTCTCGCTCAACCATCGGTTGTTGAACTCTTGCTGCCAGTTCACGCCACCTCTGGGCGTACTCCTTAAAGCCTTCGTTATTCCTCTGAGACAAATTTTGTAGCTGAACCCGGTTGGGAGCCAGATCATTGTTGTGCTGATAGTGGCGCACGAATGCTTCAGCAAGGTCTTTCCAACTATGTACACTCGTGGGCACCAAGCCCATGTACCACTCCAGCGAGGGGCCTGACAGGCTGTCTTGGAAGTAGTGCATTAGCAACTTCTCATCGTCAGAATGTGCAGACATCTTCCGATAGTAGGACCTCAGATGGACACGGGGACAAGTGGTGCCCTTATACTTCTCGAAGTCAGGTACCTTAAACTTTGGAGGCACCTTGAGGTCTGGGATCAGCCCCAGCTTGGTCATATCAACTCCCATGGAATTCAAATTCTCAAAACTCTTCGTCTTGTCTTCAAGTGCTTTGAATCTTAAACGAGCTTCAGAATTCAGTTCGCCCTCGGCTCTGTCGCTACCGCTAAAATAAGGTGCCGGAAAAATAGGAGAGTCGCCACCTTTCGTTGTTTATCCCTCAGAACAGGAAAGGAAACGATCGGAAAAACCTGACGAATAGGTACAAGACAAGGTCATCGCAACCAATGTCTGGATTCGGGAGTCGGTTATGCAAGGGGAAGGTATTAGCACCCCTCACGTCCATCGTACTTAATGGGATCCACGCTTGTTGTGTTTATCTGACGGGTTGATTACATCTATCTATACTAAAGGTCTGGTCTGAAAAGAAAGGAAAATGACTCGGCAAAGCGTCGCGCTTTATGCCTACGTATTCTCATCAGAGAATGAGAAATCAAAGTCAATGTAGTTTGGCTAACTAAGGGTAATGGGGAAGGTGGCTCGCCAATACTTCAGTATTGTGCCTACGTACTCTCAACAGGCTTGAGAGATCAGAGCTTACGTAGTTCGGGATAATACGGATTACGGGAATTCAGATTCGTCTGTTTTTCGAGTAGGGTTAACAAACAGTTCCAACAGTTTGGTGTATGCAGCTCGACCCTTGGAGACTTAGGCGTTACCGTCTGCGGTAGAACTGGGAGTTAACGACACTCTTTTCTTCAGAAAAAGCTTCCTTTGAATTATGGGCCCACGGGGCAAAAAGGTTTGAAGTTTGTTTTCTGTCTTTTATGGAAGAACTGTTTTTTATGGATGTTTTGAACCAATATCGCACTAGAGACTATGACCTGAGAGTGAATGCGTCGCATGTCACCCAAAGGGTACCATACTAAACACCCAGATTATTAGAAGGAAACCCTCTAACAACACTTTCTCAAGTAGCTTAAGGCTCGTAACGTACGACATCAGTTAACCTTTATTACTGTATTTTAATTTGTTTTGAGATGAGAAGAGAACGAACTCTATGGGGAGACTATCGAGTCCTAATGTTTTCATGCCAAGGATTCATCCTATGGTTGAGGTTTGAAACAGGGAAATCCTAGAAGTTATCATGCATAGGTTTCAACCTAAAGTTCTAATCATCACTTCCTTATCAAAGGAAGTGAGATTCCTAGGGGATCATGTCAATGGTATACAGAAACAGATAAAGCATCAGCTAAACGGTAAACATATATAGTAAAGATGCACATGCTATGCAGCAATACAAGCAGAGGGAGACCCACTCGACCTCTCGGCAATCAAGCAAAGCCAATCAATAACAGACAAGCAGAGGGAAATGAATGCTCCATCTTCAAGCCAATCAATAACTCGACCTCTCGGCAATCTTCTGACAGCAAAGCAAACCTACAGTCTGTAAACCAATCTTCAAGCTCAATACATCTTCAAGAGAAGGAAATGAATGCTCCATCTTCAAGCTTTAACAAGCTACTTCAACAAGGATGAAGAGAATCAATGAGATGAGTACATGATGATGGGAAGCATGATGGAATCCAAAGGAATCCATCATGACACTCAACCATGCATCCATGAAAGGCATCCTCAAAAGTTCTACTCATTATGACATGCCATACATTCCTCCAAAGGAGAGATGGGCTTTCACATGAGAACTTTGAATCATGGGATGGGATGGAAACCAAACAAAGCTATCCATGTTTATTTGAAGAAAGAAAGAAACAACTAAGGCTCTTCCTAACCCCTAATCAAAACAAGCTATAAGAAAGCTATCAAAGGGAAACTAAAACTCCAAATCAATCATTATAATCAAGCAAACAGAAGCTATAACATGTACAAAGCAACATCCAAGAGAAATAGGGAAATTATCTCATGCTAAAAGTCATCAATGAAATCAATCAAAAGGAAAGGCTATGTTATGAACATGTTAAGACTAGCCTAAGTATTAATTCAATCTAAAATACCAAAAATAATTCTAAAATCCTAGGAAAATTTCTAGGGGAACCTAAGTATGTTAGATATCTATAGTAGAAAGGCCAGGGGCCAAACCTAATGGGAAAGTCTCTAAACAAATCCTAAACCACAACGTGTTAAGAGGGAAGCCTAAAATGGAAGGTCTAATGATCTAATTCTAAAACAGCACCAAAAGCTATCTAAAAATTACCACAAAAATCATGGAAGCACCTTAATATGTACATAATCAACAGCCAAAAGGATGGGGGAAAATCCGAAAGGAAATGGTTCAAACAGAAAGAACAATGTGAGGTATGCAAATGAATCATCAAGTGAGAAGGGTCACAAAAAGTGTAAATTCTCTTATTTGAGAATTCACACTTTTTACAACTACGATAAGGATGCTCCTCAGGAATGTATTCCCCAACGAGTTCATCACATAAGCTTATCAAGCGATGTCTCCCCAGAGAAGTAGAGGGAGCTTATTACATTAGTATCTCTTTATCTAGGAAGACATACATTACAATTCAACCGACTTACATCTCTCCCGAAGATCCCCGGCAAAATTTTATAAAACTCTCAGTACATTATGGCTTACAGCCGAAGTTTCACAATCCAGAGTTCTACAACTTACAACATATTATGGCTCAAAGCCAAGAAGTTCAACAACTACAGTATACAACGACAATCATTCGAACATCTTTCAGTTCCTGGTTAATCTCGGCAGTAGATTCCCAGAAGACCTCGGCAGTAGGTAGTTCTATTTCAGTTCCTGGTTAATCTCGGCAGTAAATTCCCAGAAGACCTCGGCAATAGGTAGTTCTATTTCAGTTCCTGGTTAATCTCGGCAGTAGATTCCCAGAAGACCTCGGCAATAGGTAGCTCTATTTCATTTCCTGGTTAATCTCGGCAGTAGATTCCCAGAAGACCTCGGCAGTAGGTAGTTCTATTTCATTTCCTGGTTAATCTCGGCAGTAGATTCCCAGAAGACCTCGGCAGTAGGTAGTTCTATTTCATTTCCTGGATAATCTCGGCAGTAGATTTCCAGAAGACTTCGTCAGAAGTATTTCTCCAACAGACTTCAACACAGAATCTCGGCAGTAGATTCCTTACAGATTTTAACAGTACCTACTTTGGCAAAAGTATTCTCAATTACATTTACAAGTCTCGACAGTAGACTTCTCCAACTGATCAATTACATTTGACATATACAGTAGAGCCCTCAAGAGGATTTCTCTTCCAAGTTTTTCACAGCATATTTACAGATACATTGTGATTGTCAATCTTCCCCCGTGGAGTCTCGCTCTGCTAAGCCTGTTCTTCCCGTGCGTTGTGTCTAGTTCCCCCCTGTGGCGCCATTTCTCCACAGGACCTCTCTGTCTTGCATTCTCACATCATTGTGTATCATTTGCATACGGTGGCCTCTAAAGGCCAAAAAATTCGTGCAGTGTTTATATTTAAGTCCCTCCTATCTCGTCGAGACGGAGATTTCAATCTTCGTATCTCCGAATAGGAGTAACTTAAATAGGGGCATCTGTTGTACCCTAATTTTTGACCTTAAGATTCCACTCCCTTTGTTTTTTTTGTTTTTTTCCTTGCTTGCTGTGACTAACCATCTGGTGCAGGCCTAGATTTTGATAAATAGGTAGTACTCTTTCCTTTTCTCAGTCAAGTACCTCAAGGTGCAACCAGTTGATTCTGACTCATAAAGATCCTAGGGGATTGCCTACTAGCTTGAGTCCTCTAGTTCATTGAAGATTAATTCAACCAGTTCTCGCATTAGGATTGTCATCTTCAAAAGAATTGCTTAAGTTTTCATGGATTCGAAGTGTTTCGTGGGTGGAGGTTTTACTCAAAGGATTGTGATTGGTTTGTGATTAAACTAAGGACAAAGGACTAGTCGATTCATTGTTTCAAGTACACCTTAAGTGCATAGGAGAATTATTTTTCAATGCCCATCTCCAAGCCTTTCAATGCCTATTCCAAAACCAATTTCACTGATAGTCCACGTCATTTGTGTTTGTTTTATTGACCCAAATTCCAATAAAGTCACAAATTGGCAAAACCCCACAGGTCAAGAAGGAAAGTTGTGATAACTTTCTAACTTAAGGTTCCAAAGGGCGTCAAGAGATTTGCAAAAGTCATAATGGTACAATGTCAAGAATTGGAATTCATGGAAGAACCCTCTGGGCATGGTAGGTTGACGGTTGCAATCTTAAGGCATGATACAAGCTCTCAAGGTTAATTATCCAAACTCATTTACTAGGACGACAAGATCATTAAGCAAAAATGGACTTTGTTTAACAGAAATGAATACATGCTTATTCTTTTAAAAAAGGAGCCTCAATCAACATACAGTACAGATATTGATTTGTCACTAATAATTATTATGTTTCAAACCATCAGTAAATCCCCTAAATTACAAAGTTCTTAAGCATTTGAATTGGGCGATATAGATCGGGCGGTATGAAATTGACTTGCAAAGGATTCTTCCATTTTTATATATACTAATCCGTTGTCGGTGAGACGCTTTGATGCGCAACGGCAGGAAGACAATCTCGCAGTAGTTCTCCAAGCTCCCTCACCAACACATGAAACAATAAGGGATTTGATTAGAAAATTACAAGAAAGGTTCCCGTTCAGTTTGATGTCAACAGGCCATCATCATGCTGACAGCAACAGAAAAATGATTTAAACCATTAGGAACTCCAAAGCTGCCTACCTTGATGGAACAGATGAATCAAAGAAAGACTGATGAACTATCATTAGCAGTTGTGATGGTTTTGTTGATATCTGTGAAGAATACCCGTAAATTGGCTGGTTCGAGAAGAAAGAGTTAGAAGAACTTTCTCAGCTTAGATATGGAGCTTCCGCTGTTGATTTCCATATCACAAAGGACAATTTCCAATTAGATAAAAATTTGGTACAAACTGATAACATTGAGACATCTGCGTGCCTCATCAGCCCTCAGCAAGTGATTTTTTTCTCTTGAATGGCAGAGCTTCCCTTGACAAACTGAATGTTACCTCCACCATCCTCTAAGCAATGTCACTTAAACTGCATGTTTAAAACATAAGGTTAAAGCATCGCGACCACATGATAATATCGCAAATACCAGGAAGTATCGTTGCAATAGCATACCGATTGCAGGCCTAATTCGATTCCGCCCATAAGCCGTCACATGAGGAATATCGCTGCACCAATTGACCTCCGCCCTTATAGCGGCAGCCGCACCTAAGCAACAAAGAGGATAATGTAACCATCAGTCATTTGAATTAAAGGAAGTATATTACTATGAAAACAGCAGCTTCAGAACCAAATTATGTTAACCCAAGTACATATACCATGACACGAGGACTACGCAAGTGCTCGCAAATAGCTAACGCAATTGAAGAGGCCGAAATAGCTAAGAGGCATTGGAAGCTACAATAAGAGTCTTCACGTTGTAATGGAGTGAGGATCACTACATCTACTTCATCCCAGAGAAGTGGTGTCAGCAAATCCACAATTGCCGCGAACTTAACTATTGCACTTGCCAGCAGTTGTTGAGCCACATTTGATTACCAAACCTGGTCATGCCTTCTGCAAATACCAAAAGAGACCAATCTTTTTCGAAATGTTTTTTTTCATGCTAAATCACAGTGGTCTTGTAATCACTTCATCAAGTTTTCATTTGGCAGACTGAAGGAAAATTGAGACGTGGAAGTATCTAAGCCACACATCTGCAGGATTGTAGCAGCGACCATGATGGCAATCCCTGTTTTGGCAAGAGTATTGAAACGTGTTAATTCGTAAACTCATACAGATACAACCAGCAAGGCAGATTAAAGTTCATTCTAAAACGAGAGCAGACACACATTGAAAGGGGTTTAAAGTGTGTCTCGGACATGTTTCTTCAAGAATGGAAAGGAATTTACCTTTGTCTACAAAATTAGACATATCGTACCAAGAAGGAAAGCATAATAAATCTTTGTCTTCTTTCCAATCATCATTTGAATCTACATACGCCTATAAATTGAAAAGAAACAGAGCAGTGAAAAAAAACGTACAGAAACAATCACAAAATCCCCAATCACAAAGACCCTAACACACCAACAACAGATAATCCACAATTCGCAGAAACTCGCCAAAAATCCAAATCGTAAAAAAACCCAAAAATTGTAGGGAGCAAGAACTTACCTGTATTGGAGTTTCATCACCGGAAGCCCTTCTCAACCCCATTGTCGAAAACCCCAACGGCCCCATCAACTCCACCGTGAATTGCAACGATCCGCCAGAGAAACCAAAGCAAACCCTCATCGCAAGCCGTCAACCGCAACTCCTCCACACCACCGCAAGCCACCGTTGGCTCCCCTTTCTTGGTAATCTTGTGAATATATCTTGTGTCTAGATCTTTTGAGGTCTCTTTTTGTGTTTACAGGTTAAAGGCAAGAAGGAGACGAGAAAGAAACAGAGAGGAAGGAGGAAACGGAAGCAATCGATGGAAGTAGGAGACGGAAACAATCGGAAGAGGAGAAACGAGGAAAGGAAATAGGAGGGAGGTCGAGTAATGGTAGGAGGAAGAACAGAGAACGGCGGAACGAGGAAGAGCCGCGGCGATTTGGGGGTTTAGGGTTTGCTGGTTCATTTGTTTTTATTTTATTTTTTGTATCTGCTGTAATGTAACATAATCATGTAAAACTGCACACGCAGCACCTCACATGCACCCTCGCGCGTAACCACGAGATCTCCAACAGATCCATCCCACACGCTCCAGATCGTAAGCTCACCATATCTCTCTGCACACACACACACATGATCCAGCGTGCCACCCTAATTAACTTTTAATTAACTAATTAATCCTTAATCTGTTAATTAATTAACCTTGATTAACAAATAACTTTTATTATAACTATTTAATCCTTTTTAGAAATGACTAATATTTCTTAATAACCAGTTTTATTTAGTTATGTAGTTTCTTAGGTTTAATTATCTTATTTTATCTAATAATTTGTTTATTCCTCTATTTTATTTAACTATTTCAAATTAACCTTTTATCTTAATAATTAGTTTTTTTTAGGAAAAATCTTTTTATTCACCTAAAATTATTTTGCCAAACAATTAATTAATCCTTTTAAAAATAGCATTTTATTAATTAGTATGTTTATTTTATAAAATAAAAGAGAAAACCTTTTATAACTTATATCTAATCGCCATTTTATCTAATTAACATCAAATTTCTTTTAGGAATAAATAATAAAGACAACTCTTTTATTTTATAATTAATTCTTTATAATAAACTTTATTTAAATAATCATTTCACTTAAGTTGTCTTAGATAATAAAATTAAATCATAATAGCATTTTATTTAACAAACTTAGAATTTAATCTAATCTAATCTCACTTAAAAATCAATCCCCTTAAAATCAAACTCACCTCAAATTAAACCAACTCTTCTTAAATCAAACAACTAAAAAATCAACAGCGTAAAATATAACCTAATCGTGCACACTCACATTCACGACACATTCACTCTCACACACTTCAGCGCTTTCATGCGTACGTGTATGGCTTTACTTTCTGCAATTTATCTTCCGTAATTTAATATCATCGCAATTTATATTTCCGCATCGCATCTGTCCAAAGGAAAAACCTACACATGATTCAACAATTGTGTGTAATGCATCATTTGCATCATTCTCCCCTACGATCCTTGATCCCATTCAAGTTGATCTTTAGGATAGATCCTACCCCATAGGAAGGACTGTTCTTTATTTTACAACATAGAAACAAACAAACAAATACAAAACAACAAATATTCAAACACATTAGAGAAATAGATGTTAATCATCTTAAGCGATATAGAATCTCCACCCCACATCAATACAATCAATACCGTAGGAACTTTACCTTAAGAGAGGCGTACCTCGTTGATCCCTATCCGAGTACTTGAGCCCTTCTCTTAAGACGATGCAAAGACTATTTTTCTACACCTTGTGGCGGTTAAATCTCCCTTAAAATGACAAGTCACCTTTTCTCCTAAAAAATCAATCAATCAACTACCCTAAACCCGTAGGAACTTTGACCACAGTCAAAGAACTCCTCAAACCCTTTAGGAGAACTACAAAATACTCTGATTCCACTCCCGTAAGGATATGTAGGCATAAGATGCGACATCTTATCGAGTATACTTAGAAATAAACCCTTAGGTCTTTTATACCTTAAGCAGATAAACCATAGCAATAAACAACATAAAACAAGAGGTTCCTGTAGAGTACTACAGAAACTTAGGATGCTAGTACCTTCCCTAAGTTTAACCAACCCCCGAACCTATAACTCTCTAAACCTTGCATTTGCATTGCATTGTGGGAATTTCGATATTTATCCCTTCCTTTGGACAAATCAAAGATCGGTTGCAAATGAATAAGATTCAAACTAATCAATAGTTTGGTATCCAAATTTCACCGCGACAGAAATGGTGACTTCACTGGGGACCTTCAGTGGGTTTCCCTATCTTGCTTTACTTGTTTATTGTTATATTTGCTTATTTGCTTATTTGCTTACTTGTTTATTTGTTCTTTATTTCTTTTGGGTTGTTATCTTTGAGTGGTGAGACAAAGTCCTACACCCGGACTTGAGTGAACTTAAGATAGGATAGTGATATGTTCGATGAGACTTATAGGGAGTGAGTCCCAACTAAGTTGACTTGAAAATCACGCTCAATTGAGACCCTTTCAAAAATGGTTCGGTTGAACGAGTAATCGTAAAGACTTTTACTATTTTCGATTGGAGTCTATGATATTGAGGACCGTAGTTACCTTAACCCCACTTTGGCCTGTATTAGGGCGTAGTGCAAGGCTATGAGGGAGTACACCCGAAATAGTGCTACACGATGCTACACTCAAAAGAAGTTCTCTTGAAAATATTATTATCCCCCGAGTTAGTTGGGAAGTTGATAATATCCGGTAGATGGGCTAATGACTTAGGGAACCTTCTTAGAACCTTGTTCCGCAAGTACAATCGACCTCTAGTCCATGTCATTTGGGGATGGGTATACCCTTGGCTCCATGCTCGTTGCAAACCTAGGGTCTCCCTTGTCTGTTTTATCTTTGTGTGCCCTTATGTGCTTACTTGTGTTTGTTGCATTCATAGAGCATCATACTACATTAGGTTTCATGGAATTCTTAGTTTATAAACATTATAGAAACCAATAGGGATTACAAAAGAAAATATTTTGAGATATTCTTTTAAGAGTCCTAAACTTGGATGGCCTAAGGAAGTAGGAGCTCAGATTGAAGAAAACTCAAAAGACAAATACAAGAGACTCCCTTATCATAAAGGATCATTAGAAGTTCAAAAGACTATCATTATCATTGAAGATCCAAATGAACAAGGGATTCCTCCCTTAATTCCAACAAGAACGAAAGAAGAGATGGAGGATTTATTTTCCTCTATCAATTTAATCTTTAGATGATGATCACGGAGAACCTATCTTCAAGAATATCCAGCAAGAAGAGCAAATCAACAAGCACGATGAAGGACTTCCTTAGGGCTTTTACTAGCTTTTATTTAGCTATTATGTTGGGACTCTTATAAGAATATTCATTTATAATCAATATCAAAAAATAATAAATGAATCTTATTTGGTATTCTATAATGTTTATAAGAACTTGAATTCCATGAAACCTTTCATTTCTACATTCTTGCATTGGTATCCTTCATTTAGCATTTTGCATATGCATGTGTCTCTCCTCTTCTGTGGCTCATCCGGTCTTCTGTCTTTGTCTATCAGCTGACATCTCGACCATTGGACCAAGCTTGAAGTATTACTAAAGGGTAGGAAAGAGAATAAAGATATGGATTCCATGACCGGCTTCAGGATGGTGACTAATCCGTTATTCAATCTTCCCTCTGACGACAATGTTCAACAAGTGGATGTTCCTACCCAACTTCAGCCTGTCCAAGGAGCTTCCCAACCTCTACAGCCTGTACCTAATCCTCAGAATGTTCGTCCTAGATTTGTAGCAATGGAAAAAGAATTTCGTGATCTCAAGGAACAATTGAAAATAGTGAAAGAAGATAATGCATCTGATCTTGATGCTCGTGACCTATGTCTGGTTCCAGGCGTAATCATTCCTCCGAAGTTCAAGATGCCTGCCTTTGAAGTGTACAAAGGTGTTAGTTATCCAAGATACCATTTGACAATGTTTTGTCGAAAGATGGCTGCTTATGTTGACGATGATGAATTGATGATGCACTGCTTTCAAGAGAGCTTATCCGGGGCATCCTTGATATGGTATATGAAGCTACAAAGGAATTACATTCGGTCCTGGAGAAACTTAGCCGATGCTTTCATGAAGCAATACAATTATAATTTGGACGTGGCTCCAGACAGTGATCAACTAGAAGGAATGCGTAATAATGATAATGAATCTTTCAGGGAATATGCTCAGCGATGGAAAGAGTTGGCAGCCCAGGTTCGTCCACCACTTCCAGAGAAAGATTTAACCAAGATGTTTCTAAGAACACTGTCAGACTCTTATTATGATAGGATGGTGGGCGTTTTGCCATCAGATTTCTCTAAAATTATAGAAGTCGGAGTAAACATTGAGAACGCACTCAAAAGTGGAAGAATCCGTGATAACTTGAATGGTCCAGCTAATAAAGAAATTTCAGTTGATGATTCCTTAGAGGAAAGAAGCGTTGATGTTAATGCAGTTTGGGATTCCTCTCAAATCATGTTAGATCCAGTTCAAGTACCTTATCCTCAACATCAGTATGAATCACCTACTCAGCGCAAGCAGCCACTATCTCATAAGCGAAGGTTGAATTCCCAAGATCAACATTAGAATCGACAGGTTCGAAGACGGTTTCAGAATCATAAGGCACCTCTGAGTATTCCGAAAGAAGAAACTCGTTGGTTTGATCATATCCCAATAACTTACAATCAATTATGGTCTTAGTTCATTCAAAACTCGGTGATGACACCCAGGAAGACTAGAATCATGAACTCTCGTCCACCGTGGTTTAACTCGAACGTCAGCTGTGAATTTCATGATGGAGTGTTGGGGCATTCGATTGAGGAATGCAAAGTTTTCCAAGAGAAAGTCCAAGAAATGATTGATAATGAAGTGCTAACTTTCAAGAGAGAAAGACCAATCGTGAATGGAACACTGTTATGCTGATCACCTATTTAGTTTCGGTTGCTTATGTGTTTCATTTCTTTGATTAAAAGCATAATTGGCATGTAAGAACATGTTGTTTTGAATAAGTAGTGCAATAAGTGTTTGTCTTGAAGAAATCCATTCGTTTCACTCTTAAAATGTTTTTCATAATTTTATAATGCCAACTTTACCCAATTTTTCTCACTTTGGTGAAGAATTGGAAGGAGGATGACGAAGTAAAACATAAGTCTCCTGATGTATGCTTTTGAATAAAACCCTACTGATCATGTAAGGCATTTTTTTCAAACCTAAAACATAAGGACGTTAAATCCTTTTTTAACCCTTTTTAACCTCATTTTTAAACCTGGGGCAGGAAATTTTTCAGTCAGCTCGATTGAACACTTAAAACCTTTCAAAAAGTGAACTTTTTTCAAAAATGGGTGGGTACATAAGCTTTGACCCTTATTCCCTTTGTTTTACCAATCGTAAACTAAGCCCAGATACACCCCTTCTAAAGTCCTAATTGAAGTAAGGTTTACTTCGAAAGCATACTCAGTGAGATAACGTTTCCTGACTCCTATTGAGTTATGCTCAATTTTTGTTGGCTTTATAAAAAATAAATCTATATCCTAACCAGTGATTTCGGTCATCAGTTATTAGGATACCTCTTTTCAAAACTTCAAGACAAACATGTGTTGCATTAATAGTTTCGAAATTAACATTTCTGACTTGCTAACTTCGCTTGATATTTTAGGAAGATTGCATACAGACACCGATGATAAAGATTGAGAATTCTGTTAACCTGGGGGCAAGTTTGTTTCCAATTGGTCTACTCATTTATACAAATTCAACTTCATCTAAAGAGCCATTCTTGAAGACTCAGTTATAACACCGTCAATCAGAGCCAGTTACGTCGAGATTCGGCGAATCTCTCGAAGAGTTCGAAAACAATGGGACGCCATGTTTTCTGTAAAATCCTCTTGGAATGACTTCTTCTCATAACCATGTGACTTGGGGAATATGAGAAATGAAGATTATCTTATCCCTGTGAAACAAACTATTGTTTAAAATGGCGACTACCACTACTTTTCAACCTTCTTCCTGTCCCCAGTAAATTTTAATTCTGGTGGTCATGACATTCTCCGACGAATCTTCTCGATACAAGAAATCTCCAGTTGATGACCTGAGAATTCCCAACGATTTGCTTAAACTTCACTTCCCCAATGAAGTGGATGATATTTTAATCCTCAGTGAATCTTCTTAACTTCACCTTCCCAGTGAAGTGGACGTACTTTACTCCTAAGTGGATCCCTGTCAACGCCGGTCTTCCCAGCAAAACAGATGTTTATTTCACCCCCGTGAAGTTTCTACGACATATTCAACAACTATGATGACCCAGGATTTCCCATTGAAATGGATATTTATTTTATCCCCTGTGAAACTTCAATTCGGTTATCTCCATCTGCAACTCCAGAAAGAATCTCCCCAGTGAAGCAAACATGTATTTCATCCATAGGGTTTCTCCCGTTATGAGTTTGATCCACCCCTGGTAGATCTTTATTCTCATCTTCAACCCTTCGAGATCAAGATTTATCAAAGTGTTTTATCCCTAGGGGGAATGTTCTCCATTCCCCAAGAGAAGATTTTGAAGCCCTGAAGTAGGAGTGTGATCCCATATTTGGTTCTCCACCTATCCCCAGTGATACTTCTATCTTTGAAGATTGGTCGAGATGTTTATCCCGAGATGTTTATTTCATCTCCGATCACCCCTTTTTGTTTGTCTTGTCAGCATAGGCATACGCATCGCATATAAGTAGACGACATGGCATGTGCATTTTTGCATTCTTTGCGTTTGTTTTATTTATATCGCTTTGGTTATAGTCATCCCTAGGTGTTTGGGTGTGTCTTATCCTTCCAAATAGATTCGTCAACCCTAGGTAGAAAGAACACAATGTTTTCCCCATGAAGTTCAACCCTCATGGAAGATGGTTATTTCAGTACAATTCCATTTGAGTTCATACCTCAATGGTCGAGTCTTGTTTGACAGTTTCTTTTCGGCTACTCCCCGAATCAAACTTCAGTTGTTGGCAATCACATCGTGGACGTTTCCAACCTTTGAACGTGGATTAAGTGTGCATTTATTTTGCACCCTATTCCCCAAGAAGAGTATTCATGAAGACAAACATTTCTTCAACAAATTTTTCTCGAACATCTACATTTGGACTATAACAAGCTCTTTATTCGAGCAACTCATTTCAATCAGGTTTTATCTCCACAAGACAGTTTGTCCATCCCCAGTGGTTATCAACTTGGTAAATGGGAAAGCTTACGGACGTTTCTCTTATTTGAGAATTCACACTTTTTACAACTACGATAAGGATGCTCCTCAGGAATGTATTCCCCAACGAGTTCATCACACAAGCTTATCAAGCGATGTCTCCCCAGAGAAGTAGAGGGAGCTTATTACATTAGTCTCTCTTTATCTAGGAAGACATACATTACAATTCAACCGGCTTACATCTCTCCCGAATATCCCCGGCGAAATTTTACAAACTCTCAGTACATTATGGCTTACAGCCAAAGTTCCACAATCCAGAGTTCTACAACTTACAAAATATTATGGCTTACAGCCAAGAAGTTCAACAACTACAATATACAACGACAATCATTCGAACATCTTTCAGTTCCTGGTTAATCTCGGTAGTAGATTCCCAGAAGACCTCGGCAGTAGGTAGTTCTATTTCAGTTCTTGGTTAATCTCGGCAGTAGATTCCCAGAAGACCTCGGCAGTAGGTAGTTCTATTTCAGTTCCTGTTTAATCTCGGCAGTAGATTCCCAGAAGACCTCGACAATAGGTAGTTCTATTTCATTTCCTGGTTAATCTCGGCAGTAGATTCCCACAAGACCTCGGCAGTAGGTAGTTCTATTTCATTTCCTGGTTAATCTCGGCAGTAGATTCCCAGAAGACCTCGGCAGTAGGTAGTTCTATTTCATTTCCTGGATAATCTCGGCAGTAGATTTCCAGAAGACTTCGTCAGAAGTATTTCTCCAACAGACTTCAACACAGAATCTCGGTAGTAGATTCCTTACAGATTTTAACAGTACCTACTTTGGCAAAAGTATTCTCAATTACATTTACAAGTCTCGACAGTAAACTTCTCCAACTGATCAATTACATTTGATATATACAGTAGAGCCCTCAAGAGGATTTCTCTTCCAAGTTTTTCACAGCATATTTACAGATACATTGTGATTGTCAATCTTCCCCCGTGGAGTCTCACTCTGCTAAGCCTGTTCTTCCCGTGCGTTGTGTCTAGTTCCCCCCCTGTGGCGCCATTTCTCCACAGGACCTCTCTGTCTTGCATTCTCACATCATTGTGTATCATTTGCATACGGTGGCCTCTTAAGGCCAAAAAATTCGTGCAGTGTTTATATTTAAGTCCCTCCTATCTCGTTGAGACGGAGATTTCAATCTTCGTATCTCCGAATAGGAGTAACTTAAATAGGGGCATCTGTTGCACCCTAATTTTTGACCTTAAGATTCCACTCCCTTTGTTTTTTTTGTTTTTTTCCTTGCTTGCTGTGACTAACCATCTGGTGCAGGCCTAGATTTTGATAAATAGGTAGTACTCTATCATTTTCTCAGTCAAGTACCTCAAGGTGCAACCAGTTGATTCTGACTCATAAAGATCCTAGGGGATTGCCTACTAGCTTGAGTCCTCTAGTTCATTGAAGATTAATTCAACCAGTTCTCGCATTAGGATTGTCATCTTCAAAAAAATTGCTTAAGTTTTCATGGATTCGAAGTGTTTCGCAGGTGGAGGTTTTACTCAAAGGATTGTGATTGGTTTGTGACTAAACTAAGGACAAAGGACTAGTCGATTCATTGTTTCAAGTACACCTCAAGTGCATAGGAGAGTTATTTTTCAATGCCCATCTCCAAGCCTTTCAATGCCTATTCCAAAACCAATTTCACTGATAGTCCACGTCATTTGTGTTTGTTCTATTGACCCAAATTCCAATAAAGTCACAAATTGGCAAAACCCCACAGGTCAAGAAGGAAAGTTGTGATAACTTTCTAACTTAAGGTTCCAAAGGGCGTCAAGAGATTTGCAAAAGTCATAATGGTACAATGTCAAGAATTGGAATTCATGGAAGAACCCTCTGGGCATGGTAGGTTGACGGTTGCAATCTTAAGGCATGATACAAGCTCTCAAGGTTAATTATCCAAACTCATTTACTAGGACGACAAGATCATTAAGCAAAAATGGACTTTGTTTAACAAAAATAAATACATGCTTATTCTTTTCAAAAAGGAGCCTCAATCAACATACAGTACAGATATTGATTTGTCACTAATAATTATTATGTTTCAAACCATCAGTAAATCCCCTAAATTACAAAGTTCTTGAGCATTTGAATTGGGCGATATAGATCGGGCGGTATGAAATTGACTTTCAAAGGATTCTTCCATTTTTATAGATACTAATCCGTTGTCGGTGAGACGCTTTGATGCGCAACGGCAGGAAGACAATCTCGCAGCAGTTCTCCAAGCTCCCTCACCAACACATGAAACAATAAAGGATTTGATTAGAAAATTACAAGAAAGGTTCTCGTTCAGTTTGATGTCAACATGCCATCATCATGCTGACAGCATCAGAAAAATGATTTAAACCATTAGGAACTCCAAAGCTGCCTACCTTGATGGAACAGATGTATCAAAGAAAGACTGATGAACTATCATTAGTAGCTGTGATGGTTTTGTTGATATCTGTGAAGAATTCCCGTAAATTGGCTAGTTCGAAAAGAAAGAGTCAGAAGAACTTTCTCAGCTTATATATGGAGCTTCCGCTGTTGATTTCCATATCACAAAGGACAATTTCCAATTAGATAAAAATTTGGCACAAACTGATAACATTGAGACATCTACGTGCCTCATCAGCCCTCAGCAAGTGATTTTTTTCTCTTGAATGGCAGAGCTTCCCTTGACAAACTGAATGTTACCTCCACCATCCTCTAAGCAATGTCACTTAAACTGCATGTTTAAAACATAAGGTTAAAGCATCGCGACCACATGATAATACCGCAAATACCAGGAAGTATCGTTGCAATAGCATACCGATTGCAGGCCTAATTCGATTCCACCCATAAGTCGTCACATGAGGAATATCACTGCACCAATTGACCTCCGCCCTTATAGCGGAAGCCGCACCTAAGCAACAAAGAGGACAATGTAACCATCGGTCATTTGAATTAAAGGAAGTATATTACTATGAAAACAGCAGCTTCAGAACCAAATTATGTTAACCCAAGTACATATACCATGACACGGGGACTACGTAAGTGCTCGCAAATAGCTAACGCAATTGAAGAGGTCGAAATAGCTTAGAGGCATTGGAAGCTACAATAAGAGTCTTCACGTTGTAATGGACTGAGGATCACTACATCTACTGCATCCCAGAGAAGCGGTGTCAGCAAATCCACAACTGCCGCGAACTTAACTATTGCACTTGCCAGCAGTTGTTGAGCCACATTTAATTACCAACCTTGGTCATGCCTTCTGCAAATACCAAAAGAGACCAATCTTTTTCGAAATGTTTTTTTTCATGCTAAATCACAGTGGTCTTATAACCACTTCATCAAGTTTTCATTTGGCAGACTGAAGGAAAATTGAGACGTGGAAGTATCTAAGCCACACATCTGCAGGATTGTAGCAGCGGCCATGATGGCAATCCCTGTTTTGGCAAGAGTATTGAAACGTGTTAATTCGTAAACTCATACAGATACAACCAGCAAGGCAGATTAAAGTTCATTCTAAAACGAGAGCAGACACACATTGAAAGGGGTTTAAAGTGTGTCTCGGACATGTTTCTTCAAGAATGGAAAGGAATTTACCTTTGTCTACAAAATTAGACATATCGTACCAAGAAGGAAAGCATAATAAATCTTTGTCTTCTTTCCAATCATCATTTGAATCTACATACGCCTATAAATTGAAAAGAAACAGAGCAGTGAAAAAAAACGTACAGAAACAATCACAAAATCCCCAATCACAAAGACCCTAACACACCAACAACAGATAATCCACAATTCGCAGAAACTCGCCAAAAATCGAAATCGTAAAAAAACCCAAAAATTGTAAGGAGCAAGAACTTACCTGTATTGGAGTTTCATCACCGGAAGCCCTTCTCAACCCCATTGTAGAAAACCCCAACGACCCCATAAACTCCACCGCGAATTGCAATGATCCGCCGGAGAAACCAAAACAAACCCTCATTGCAAGCCGTCAACCGCAACTCCTCCACACCACCGCAAGCCACCGTTGGCTCCCCTTTCTCGGTAATCTTGTGAATATATCTTTTGTCTAGATCTTTTGAGGTCTCTTTTTGTGTTTACAGGTTAAAGGCAAGAAGGAGAGGAAAGAGAAACAGAGAGGAAGGAGGAGACGGAAGCAATCGATGGAAGTAGGAGACGGAAACAATCGGAAGAGGAGAAACGAGGAAAGGAAATAGGAGGGAGGTCGAGTAATGGTAGGAGGAAGAACAGAGAACGGCGGAACGAGGAAGAGCCGCGGCGATTTGGGGGTTTAGGGTTTGCTGGGTCATTTGTTTTTTTTATTTTTTGTATCTGCTGTAATGTAACATAATCATGTACAACTGCACAGACAACACCTCACATGCACCCTCGCGCGTAACCATGAGATCTCTAACAGATCCATCCCACACGCTCCAGATCGTAAGCTCACCATATCTCTCTGCACACACACACACATGATCCAGCGTGCCACCCTAATTATATTTTAATTAACTAATTAATCCTTAATCTGTTAATTAATTAACCCTGATTAACTAATAACTTTTATTATAACTATTTAATCCTTTTTAGAAATGACTAATATTTCTTAATAACCAGTTTTATTTAGTTATGTAGTTTCTTAGGTTTAATTATCTTATTTTATCTAATTATTTGTTTATTCCACTATTTTATTTAACTATTTCAAATTAACCTTTTATCTTAATAATTAGTTTTTTTTAGGAAAAATCTTTTTATTCACCTAAAATTATTTTGCCAAACAATTAATTAATCCTTTTAAAAATAGAATTTTATTAATTAGTATGTTTATTTTATAAAATAAAAGAGAAAACCTTTTATAACTTATATCTAATCGCCATTTTATCTAATTAACATCAAATTTCTTTTAGGAATAAATAATAAAGACAACTCTTTTATTTTATAATTAATTCTTTATAATAAACTTTATTTAAATAATCATTTCACTTAAGTTGTCTTAGATAATAAAATTATATCATAATAGCATTTTATTTAACAAACTTAGAATTTAATCTAATCTAATCTCACTTAAAAATCATTCCCCTTAAAATCAAACTCACCTCAAATTAAACCAACTCTTCTCAAATCAAACAACTAAAAAATCAACAGCGTAAAATATAGCCTAATCGTGCACACTCACATTCATGACACATTCACTCTCACACACTTCAGCGCTTTCATGCATACGTGTATGGCTTTACTTTCTGCAATTTATCTTCCGTATTTTAATATCATCGCAATTTATATTTCCGCATCGCATCCGTCCAAAGGAAAAACCTACACATGATTCAACAATTGTGTGTAGTGCATCATTTGCATCATTCTCCCCTACGATCCTTGATCCCATTCAAGTTGATCTTTAGGATAGATCCTACCCCATAGGAAGGACTGTTCTTTATTTTACAACATAGAAACAAACAAACAAATACAAAACAACAAATATTCAAACACATTAGAGAAATAGATGTTAATCATCTTAAGCGAGATAGAATCTCCACCCCACATCAATACAATCAATACCGTAGGAACTTTGCCTTAAGAGAGGCGTACCTCATTGATCCCTATCCGAGTACTTGAGCCCTTCTCTTAAGACGATGCAAAGACTATTTTTCTACACCTTGTGGCAGTTAAATCTCCCTTAAAATGACAAGTCACCTTTTCTCCTAAAAAATCAATCAATCAACTACCCTAAACCCGTAGGAACTTTGACCACAGTCAAAGAACTCCTCAAACCCTTTAGGAGAACTACAAAATACTCTGATTCCACTCCCGTAAGGATATGTAGGCATAAGATGCGACATCTTATCGAGTATGCTTAGAAATAAAACCTTAGGTCTTTTATACCTTAAGCAGATAAACCATAGCAATAAACAACATAAAACAAGAGGTTCCTGTAGAGTACTACAGAAACTTAGGATGCTAGTACCTTCCCTAAGTTTAACCAACCCCCTAACCTATAACTCTCTAAACCTTGCATTTGCATTGCATTGTGGGAATTTCGATATTTATCCCTTCCTTTGGACAAATCAAAGATCGGTTGCAAATGAATAAGATTCAAACTAATCAATAATTTGGTATCCAAATTTCACCGCGACGCATACGTGGCGCATGGTAGGCGGTTAGATGCATGGACTTAGTCTTCTATTTTCACGCGATCGGATGACCGTCTTGTTTCTTCTCCATTTGAACTTCCAAATAGAAAAGAAAAACGCAGCAACACAGACGGTGGTGGCGGACGGAAACCTTGAGTTTTCCGGTAATGCTTCCAAGCACGTATCTCCCTCAATACTCAACGGAATCGCGCGATTTTTGAACCAATCTTGAAGGATTTTTCACGAGGATCACAAATATCATATTTATTCATGCTAAAACTCCAAGAACAGAGAGATTCATCACCAACAAGAAATCGTGTTCATCCTAAAATTGTCTCTAAACTTCAGTTTTTTCATCCAAAATCCATCTAGAGTTCATGTTTTATCTAACCACATGCATATTCTACATTAATTCCATCTCAACAAAGCATAATTTTGAAATGTAAAAACCTGAGTTTAAGCTTCGAATTGGAACGATTATGGCGCGAATCTTGATCAAATCTTCTGCAGATTCAATCCTTGATGATGGTAGAAGCTTCTTCAATGCTCAGTTGCTCCAAAAATGGCCTCTAAGTTGAAATTCAGTTTTCACTTGTAACAAACTTTTTCAAAGTATTTCTTACCTTTTCAAGCTCATTCCATCACCAACCTTCATCTGGAATCACTCATGGCAATATATAGAAATGATTTGTGGGCTTTGGAGGTCCAATAAAAGCCCAAATTAGAATATCCAATTTTCAAGTTTCTTCCAAAATTCCAACAATGGCAAAAACGAATTTGCATTGCTTCCACCTTCTAGAACATTCATTCCACTTGCATATGACCTTGTGAATGAGTTTGAATCAAAAGGAAACCTTGGTTGTGCCTTGTGAATGATTTTGGATGTGTAGCTTATTCATGAAGTCACAAATTAGAACACCACGAACCAAGCCCCAAATGAAAATTATAATAATGCCAAAGTGTTTAGAACTTATTTTTCAATCAAAATGAGCACAAATTTGGCTTTAAATCATTCAATTATCAATTGTTTTGAATTTTTCCATTTTAATTCATTAAAATGGTCTTTTTGTGAAGTTTCTACAACCAATGCTTGTTTTAATCCATATCAATGGACTCTTGATACTTGGATAAGCTAAAAACATCATTTTGAACATCTTTCATGTTGAAAAAAACTCCATTTGAAGCTTGCAAGATAGTGAAATTGACCTATAATTCAAAATGACCTGTAATGTCCAAATACCCAAAATATCCTTGACTTGTCAAAGCCATAACTTGAGTTCTACAAATCCAATCATGGACTTCTAGTACTCTTTAGAAAGCTAAGAGAATAAGGAACAACATTCATGTTGACCAAAAGTTCATAGGAATCATCCTTATAGGGAAAAGGTGTCATGTAAGTTGGGTAACTTTCAAGCTCCAAATTCACATGCCTCAGATGACTTGTAACTTGTCTGGCTCATAACTTGAGTTCTATAAACCCTATCAAGGACTTATAGTACTCAAATTAAAGCTAAGATCATGAACTACAACAATCGTGTTGGGGTTAAGATGATATGACAATCATATCTTGAGTTAAATAGTCTTGAAGTCAGGGGTCAAGCCAGGGGATTTTACACTGTCAAGTCTTAGAAACCCTAGCCTGAAACTTCTCAAACTCTTCAATCATGATGAGTTAACCTTGGAGTCATCCTTAGAACATCTCAATGTATCCATCCATGGTCACATGGCTCCAACTTCCTTCAAATCCTCAATTGACTTAGGGTTGACCCAGTCAAACCCTAGCTGCACCCATCATGGTTAAGGCTTCTTAATCTTGCACAATGACCTGTCTAGGCCTCAAAAAATGAACTTCAACATTTCTCATGAGCTATCTCAAGACCTCAAGTCCAACTTCATGACCTCAGAATCATCTGATGGCTTTCCATAACTCTCAAGTTAGGAGACCTACACACTTGGCTTCAATCACTCTCTCTGAGGATCTTTTAACTTCTCTGGTAAGGATATCAACCCTTGAACACCTGAATAAGCCTCCCAGCTAGCTTTATAGTCTTGTATAGCTCTTAATTGGTAATCATACCTCTTGATCTCCTGCATACATGTCAATTAAATGCAAATGATAATGCTAATGTGAATGAAATGAAACACAAGCTAGGTAAAGAAATGTTGGGCAAATTTTGGGGTGCAACAGGCTCCTTTCATCGAGAATAAGTCCTTTTTACGATCCTCATGCCATGGTTGATAGCCATTTCCATGAGCAAACCCAGCAGCATCAAGACCATACAGATTACCAACACCAGCGTTCCCAGCATTACCCATTCCACCAGCATTGCCATTCCCCATACCAACATTACCATTGGCTCCAAAGTTTCCATTTCCGGCTCCAGTCGTGTTCCCATTAGCTCCAGCATTAGCAACAACATTACCATTGCCACTTCCATTCCCTCCAGTAACAGGGATGTTAGCATGAGGGGTCTCAACAAGCGGAGGGTTTGCAACACTCCCACCGTGCAACACACTGTTGTTGTCAATGCATGCAATCAAAGGTTGCACTAGAGTCCTGAGTTATTCCTAGCCATTGGAGACCACTTGCATGAGGTCCATAAAATGATCCATCCTCTCCCTGAGCTCTTGAACATCAGCTTGAACCTGTTCCATTACTCTGACCGGATTTGCTCTGGTAGAATACCGGTGAGTCTGCCTTCGCTGAATCCTGAAACAAACCTGTAAAGCACAAGGGGTTAGATAAACAAGCCAGAGGCACATGCTATGCGAAATGATTATGCGAATGCAAACGTGTGTCTGTGCCTTGGGGAAATCCCCCCTGATTCTAGTTTCCAAGACAACTAAAGTCTAACATCCAATCATGGAAAGAAATCCTCATATATATATCTGAAAAACCCACGCGGGCAGCGTACAACTGTAATCGAATACAACTGAAGCAACAAGTGTGACCCCAACCAACAAGCCTGGTGGTGGTCAGTATATCAATGCATAAAAGATACAAAGAAATACAAAGAAATCAAGTGCGGCTACGGGCACGGAAATCTTCCAATAGCTTCTTCGTAGTGGGATGGTCAGGCTTGGTGAGCAGACCCTGGATCAATAGATCCCTCTACCTGATGGTGTCTTGGAGGTCCTTGGCAACGCCCCCACAAGCACCTTCTCCAGAGCAGTCTTCCACTCTGCACCTCTTAGCATCAGCTCTGAGTTGACAATCCTGCAGGTTTGCCTTGGTTTCAACCAATCTGTACTGAACGTCTCATCGGAGTGATGCTTCAGCCTCTATCTTCTTGTCCTTGGTCTCAAGCTGAATCTTCAACTTGGCTATCTGCTTCTTCAGCTTCTCCTCTCACTCTTTGTGGTTGGTTAGAGTGTTGTTCCACAATGTCTCGAATTTGGACAACTTCAGATACGCCCTATCCAAGTCTTGCTTCTTGGTGGTCAACACACTATGCACAGACTTCAGGTCTAATCCAAGACGTTCTCTAGAATCAGTCTCCTTGGTCAAACTGGCGCCCAAGTGGTTTATCAACTCCGTCTGCTTCTTACAGGAATATACGGCTTCGCTCTTCTCGCTTCGGAGTTGGGCAATTTCTTTCTCCAGCTCTTCGTTGGCTTTCTGTAGCTCTTCCTTCTCTTGGATCACCTGGTTGAACTTCTGAATATCAACTGTGGTTAGTTATTTGACCACGGGGGGATATAATGGCTCCACTGCAGGGAATGGCATTAGAAACTTGGCGCCTCTTTCTCAGATTCAGGCTACATATGGATCAAATGCCTTATTATTGATCTTTCCTAGCAAAACTTTTCCCTTTCTATGAATTTTTCTCCAAGCTTTTTCTACTTTAACCAAAGTGTCACCTTCAAGCAACCCTGTGAGATACAGAGATTCCTGTATCTCTTCTTCTTCAGGAGGACCTCTTAGCGCATATCCCAATTGTCTTACCAATAAAGAGGGATTGTAATTGATACACCCGTTCCTTCCGACCAGGGGGACGTTAGGAAAGCCACCGCAACTATACACAATCTCTTTGCCTAGCAGATCCCTATCAAACCATGTGATATTGTCAGCAGACAAACCCATCAAACATGCAGACCAGGGTGAAGTCTCAGCAGAATCAATAAATGGACCCGTTTTAAGAAGATGGCTGGCAAACCACCTGTACAGAAAAGGAGCGCAACAAACCACATTCTTCCCCTTTCTGTTTTCATTCTAACTGAATGATAAACGTCTCTGAGAAGAGTGGGCACTAGATTCCTGAAAGCAAATATGTGGCAGGCATCCATACCTATGAAGTCCAGGTGACTTGGGAATAGCATGATTCCATATATGCAAAGGGCTAAGATGGCATTGAATACAACCCAACAACCTTTCTTGGCAAACCCTTGGGCCTTCTCCACCAGGAAAGGTAAAGAGAAACCGTAAACTCCAATCTTTCTAAACAACTTCCCTTTCAGCTCTGAGTCATCTAAATGAAGGGCAGCAGCCAACTTACCCAAGTCAGGTTCATCATCAACACGGTAATAAGGCGTCTGATTCAACAAAGGTACCCCCAACAAGTCAGAATACTCTTCTAAGGTCGGAGCTAGAACATAGTCTAGAAAAATGAAGCATCTGAGTTGCGGGTCATAAAACTGCAGAAGAGCGTAGAGGCCGTTCAACTCGTACGTAGAAAGCTTACACACAATATTCAGAAGTCTCCCATAGCTTTTCCTAAAGTCCTCCATCACTTTTTTATCATCTAGAGAAATCAAACCCCATAACTCTCGGATATCAGGCGTCGGTAGCTTGTAAGCCACTGTTTTCTTCAAAGATGCCATATCAGCCATAAGGATCAAGACCACTAGAACCAGGGGAGAAGTATGCACCTGCAACACAGACACACGTTAATGAAATGTGAATGAGAATGCAAAAAATGCAAAAATGCAAACACGTGGCAGAAGATCAAGATGACTGTGTTGTTGGTTGAGAAGGATCAAAATTCTGCTTCGGCGAGAATATAATACAGCTCTGATAATTAGGACCCACTGATACCAATATCACTGATTCAAACTGTCAAGAGAAAACTAGGTTGTATGAAGGTAAAAGTTTCCTGCATAGCCCAGCCCCGCTCACAGGTATGGACCTAATCCATTGACACAGGTATGACATCCTATGCATTCCTCAGCATCACAGACTTTCAAGAAATGATGATACGTTCACCATCTCTGGTTTGGCATCATCAACCCCTGAAGAGGCCTCACTCAGCTGAGTCACAAATGATCGGTTCCTAGAGTCGACAATCCTCAGATCCAAAATCCTCTCGAGTCCAAGGGACCGATAGGAAGTCATCAAAGAGAATCTCGTCTGAGTGTGGATTACATGGGAACTAGTGTGAGCAAAGCAAGCAAGTCCACCACTAATCCACTCTAATGCTATGTTTTTTCTCAAGCCTGGGTCTGACTTCTCACTCATCAGAATCAGTCCCTCCCACAAAAGCACAGCAAATAATCATATTATACTGAAAGTAAAGTGCAGGAAAGTAAAGTGCGATAAATAAATGCAAACCCAACAGATAAACACGCAAGCGCTAGGATTGACTCGCATAGGGAACCGTTGCAGTCCCCAGCAGAGTCGCCAGCTGTTGCTACTGCAAAAAAAGGTGCCGGCAAAGACAGAAGAGTCGCCACCTTTCGTTATTTATCCCACAGAAGGGAAAGGAAACGATCGGAACAAACCTAGCGAAAAGGTATAAGACAAAGTCATCGCAACCAAGTTTGGGTTCGGGAGTCGGTTACGCAAGGGGAAGGTATTAGCACCCCTCACGTCCATCGTACTCGATGGGATCCATGCTTGTTGTGTTTATATGACGGGTTGTTTATCTATCTACCTATCAAGGCTGGCTCAAAAAGAAAATAAAATTGACTCGACAAAGCATCGCGCTCCGTGCCTACGTATTCCCGTCTGGAACGAGAAATCAGAGTCAACGTAGTTCAGCTAACTACGGGTAAAGGGGGAAGGTTGCTCGCCAAGATATCGCGTCTTGTGCCTACGTATTCTCATCATAGAAATCAGAGCAAACGTAGTTCGGGATAACGAAACATAAGTTTTGATTCATCTGTTTTTCCCAAGTAAAGCTAAACAACAGTTCCAGCAGTTAGGGACAATGCCTGTTTGTGGCAGAACTGAAGTTTAACAGCACTCTTTTCATCAGAAAAGGTTTTCCTTGAATTAAGAGCCCACGGGGCAAAAAGAGGTTTGAAGTTTGTTTTTGAGTCTTTTACGAAAGAAGTGTTTTTTATGAATGTTTATAATTCGTACTGCACTAGAGACTCTGACTTAAGAACGAATGTGTCGCATATCGTCCAAAGGAGGTATACTAAACACTCTAGACGATTGAGAGGAGACCGCTCAATTACCATTTCCTAAGTGGCTTAAGGCTCGTAACGTACGGTATGACTTTGACTTTATTACGTATTTTACTGTTGTTTTGGAGATGAGAAGGAGAAAGAACTCTACAGGGGAAACAATCAAGCATCCTACTGTTGTCATGCAATTGATTCATCCTATTGTTGAGTTTAGAGGGAATCTACCCTAATGTTATCATGCATGGATTCATCCTAAAGTCTATCATAACCTCTCTTCTAGAGAGGTTAGATATCCTAAGGGAACATGTTAAAGGGGAAACAAAAACAACAAAAATCATTAAGCAGATGGATACAGCTATCAAGCTACTGAAATAAGAGCATGGGTGGATATGTAATGCATCATCACAAGCAGAAGGAGGAAACCTCAACTTCTAATGCAAACATAAAAGAAAAAGAACACACAAGCAAGGGAGGATCACCTCAACCTTCAATGCAAACATCAGAGGCAAGTATGCAGTAAATAAGCAACCAAGCAAAGGGAGGACCACCTCAACCTTTCAATGCAGTCATGCACCTAAACAAAAGTCTCTAATCATGCAACTATATCCTAATGCAACAAGAAAATCAATCAAACAGGGAGGAGAAGTGTAACCAATATAAGCAACAGGGAAATCATCCCAGGCTACATCAGGCTGGATGTGTATCAACACAAGAGTCCCTCATGGGCTCAACCTCTTAAGGAATGCACAGAATCCAACCAAAGGAAGGATTAGGCTCTCCCAAGAGGGATCCTATGTCAATAGGACGGAGAAACTGGGTGTTGGTCCTAGATGTCAATCTAAGGTATTTGGTTAAGGTGTATCAACACAAAATGTCCATCTAAGGCTCAACCTGTTGAGGAATGCACAGAATCCAACCAAAGGAAGGATTAGGCTCTCCCAAGAGGGATCCTAAGGAAAGGACTTGGAGAAAGAAGATAGTATAAACCAAAGGAATATACTATGCCATTGAATATCTATCCAAGGCTCAACCTCTTGAGGAATGCACAGAATCCAACCAAAGGAAGGATTAGGCTCTCCCAAGAGGAATCCTCATCAAGACTTGGAGGAGGAAGATAGTGCAAACCAAAGGAATGTACTATGCTAATGAATGTCAATCCAAGGCTCAACCTCTTGAGGAATGCACAGAATCCAACCAAAGGAAGGATTAGGCTCTCCCAAGAGGGATCCTCATCAAGACTTGGGGAAGGAGGATAGGGCAAAGCCCAGGAAAGAAACCACACAGGGGAAAGAAGCCATCACAGAAACTTCTAAGAAACCCTAATGTCTAAGCATCAAAGGATATCTATCCTAAGGGATTTATGAACACTATCAAGCATTGAAAATTCTTCCACAAAGGTATCAACCTATTCTCTATACTAGCAAGAAGGATTGAGGAATCTAAAGTTGGCTAAAGATCACTTTTGGAACCTAACTAGTTGATATGCTAAGTTAGGGTCATCCTAAAAACAATCATTATTTAAAATATGGGGAAAACGGGCGGTCATTCCTAAAAATTCAGAGCCAAACTCTAAGTTTAAAGGTTCTAAACAAATTCTACACTTAAAGGTATGCTTAAAGGAATCCACAAGGGAAAGGTCCTAGAAATCTATCTCAAACCTATACCTAAAAGTTTCTAAAAAACCAAAGAAAAATCATACAACTCTATCAAGATGTCTAAAGCAATCATGCAAAAATTCAGATCCTAAATCATAACCATGATCTAGTGCAAAAATCACAAAGGAAATCATGTATTTTTGACATTTTAATCATCTAATTAAAATGAAAAAAATAACAATAAATGGAAAATCAACCAAAAATTCAATTAAATTGCACACAAAAATAAAGGACATGGCAAGAATCACTCATGATGTTTTTCATAATTTTCTAGCAATTCTAAGTATTTTTCTTGAATTAAAACAAATCAATGCATTAAAAAAAATGAATTAACAAAATAAAAGAAAACAGAAAATAATACAGCCCTCAGATGAAGCTACCAGTCAACTGATCTAAGGCTCCCTAATGCGCCACGTAGCACATGAACCACTAAATGAAACGCCGTGTTTCATTAAACGGGCTGAAACCAAATCCTGGCCACACAAGCAGCATACCAGTCTACTCATCCAAAGCTCCCTAATGCGCCACGTATGCTGGTCAACTTCAGTTCAAAATGAGGCCAAATGAAGGCCACACGATGATGATACCGGTCAAGGCTTCTAACAGATCAAACAGTCACAATTTGAACTGGAGGTTTGGGTGAACTAAACCAGACGGAGGCGAACGGCGGCCAGACTTGCTCTGGTCGTCTTCAACCTCAAGCTAAGTGAACAATGCGCTATTTTCAAACCTCACCAAACTCAAAAAACTTAATACCAATCCCTTCCTCTCATCACGCTGATCATGAGGACACTCTCCATTTTCATTCTAACCCAAGAACAAGTCTAAACCGAAGCCCTAAAGAAATGGCACCACATCAAGAATTGTCACAATTGAGTACAAAACCTATCTAGAATCCATCTAGGCATCATCACTAACCTAACCACATGTTTAATCTAACCTAATTGTACATAAATTAGGAGCAATCGTGAGATGAAGAAACCTGGTCAGAAGCTTCAAATGTGGCACTCTCAAGTGTGAATCCTTGCTCCAAACTGTGCAGAATCGATCAATGCTCAATGTTGGACCAATCTTGATGTTTAACTCTTCTTGATTTTGCTTCAAACTCCAAACTTGAATCTCACTCTTCAAGCTTCAAAGTCTCAACTGTTCTAACAGAATTTCCCTCCAAATTGTATCTCCTTTCATCTGAAACTGATCTATGGCTTATATAGATGATGTTTGGATCAGTATCAGGCCCAATCATGGCCCATTCAATCCATTTCAATTTTCAATTTTTCCTTACTTTTTCTTCATGATAGTCCAAGAATACAACTCTGTTTAGCTTCCAATTTGGCTCAAATGCATTGCTTATATTGCAAGGAGGATGAAGGGTTGAGATTCACTCCTTAATTCCCATTAATGGATGATCTTGATCATGTAACTTACTCTTGAAGTAACTTTAAATTTGACCATGAAATATGCTTCAATTTGGAAATCTAAAAATGCCAAAGTGTTCCAAATATACTTTACACTCATAATATGCACAAACTTGCAATATTTTGAGCCAATATGAATTATTTTGGATTTTTCTCATTTTAATGCCTTTAATGATTCATTCATGAAAATTTCTTCACACATTTCTCATTCCAATCCATGTCAATGAATTCTTGGTGCTTTGTGGGGTAAATAACATCATTTTTAAAAACTTTCAAGTTGAAAAAAATCTTCATTTGAGGTGTGTAAGATGGTGAAATTGACCCATAATAAAAAAATGGCCTATAATCTCAACTTCCCAAAATACCCTTGCCTTGCAAAGCTCATATCTTGAGTTCTACAAATCCAATCATGGACTTCTAGTACTTTTTGGAAATACAAGAAGATAAGGAACAACATTCATGTTGATCTAAAGTTGAGGAGAAGCTTCCTTCTAGGTCAAAAATGGCATGGAAGTTGGTTGACTTTCAAGTACCAAAATCACATTCATCTGATGACCTGTAACTTGTCTGCCTCATAACTTGAGTTCTATAAACCCTATCAAGGACTTCTAGTACTCAAATTAAGGTTATGATCATGCTCTACAACAATCATGTTAGGGTCAAGGTGAGATGAAAATCATATCTTGAGTTATGTGGTCTTGAAGTCAGGCACTAAACCAAGGGATTTTACACTGTCAAGCTTAGAACCCTAGCCTAGGAACTCCTCACACTCTTGATTCATGATGAGATAGTCTTGGAATCATCCCTTGGGCATCTTAATACATCAATCCATGATTACATGGCCTTGAAATTAGGTCTCAACCTTCTTCAAATCATCTGTTGACCTAGGGTTGACCAGATGAAACCCTAGTTGCATCAATCTTGGTAGTAGCTTCTTATCCTTTACATGATGACCTGTCTAGGCTTCAAAATGACTTTCAATACTTCTCATGAGCTCTCTCAAGGCTTCAAGTCCAACTCCATGGATTCAGAATCCTCTGATGCCTTCCCATAACCTTCAAGTTAGGAGATATGCACATTTGGCTTCAACCACTTCTCTGAGGATCTTTGGCTTCTTTGATGAGGATAGCAACCCTTGAAAACTTGAGTAAACCTCTTAGATAGCTTCATAACCTTGTGTAGCCCTTTGTTGGTAGTCATACCTCTTGATCTCTTGCACACATGTCAATGCAATGCAGATGATAATGCTAAAATGAATGCAATGAAACACAAGCTAGGTAAAGACAAAGGTTAGGAAAATTTTGGGGTGCAACAGAAAGTAGGTACCTCAAACTGATTTTTCTATACTTAGAAAAATCCTAAGTGTTGAAATGTCACAACCTCCATTTTTCCAACTTTAGCTCATCATATCTCCTAAACCATGAATATTTTGGACATGCTTCCTTCCACAAACTTGTTGTTCATGATGTCATCTTTAATTTGATAGCAAGTTTGCCTTCATTAGATCAATAATGAGAAATTTATGGAAGTTGCAAGATGGCTAGAATTAGGGTTTTCTGCACTTAGAAATTTTTTCATTAAAACCTTAATTTAGTCAAACTCTTGATTTTATGTTTCTTCTTGAATTTTCTTGTTCCAAACACATGAAATCACTTTAAAATAACTATCATGCCCTTGATTGACCTTAAGTTCCAAGATCTTGACCTAATTGAATCACAGTTGACTTTTGTTGACCAGATGAAATCCTAGGATCATTTCCAATGGCTGAGGTTCTTGTGATGGCTTGTGACGACACATAATCCATGTAAGGAACCCTCAAGGTGTGTGTTAAGCTTTAGAATTATGTCTTTCCCAAAGAACTAGCCATAAATATCCTTTTGAACCAAAACTCTAGACAACTATCCATGAGATAGGACTAGGAGAATCAATACTTGTGTTCTTGATTCAAATGGTTGAGTGATATGCCTTGATGATGATGGAAACCTTGTGACTTGAGATTGTCACAAAGTTGAGCTTGAGCTCTTGATTGAGCTTTGAAGATGAAGCTCTTCCCTTAATTTCTGGATCAGATGCCTTGATTCCCTATCTAAGATCAATGCTAGATACAAATGCTAATGCAAATGATAATGACATGGAGGTTAAAGGTTAGGGTGAAAAAGAGGGTGTGACAGATGCCCCTATTTAATCTCCTTGAACTTGAAAGTGAGTATGACAAAGGCCTTCTCAGGCTCAAGGTACAAGGAAATTAAATACAAGAATACCCAAAGTTTTCAGCTAACCGGGGTGGAATGTATCAGGATGGAGAAACGAGATGGCTTTGAAAAAGGCATCTGTCGAAATATAAATGGTAATTTGATGAATTGGTTAATTATGAGGGATATACGATGATATGCTCGAGATGCGATGCAAAAGAACACAAGTGTTTTGCCAGTCCTGAAAGGGGAAGAATCCCTACAGTAACAGATGATAATTAGGGTTTAAGAGATATTCTTCCTACAAAAGGCCAGGAGGACTCAAGCCGTACATAGTGAGATATTCCTTCCACAAAAAGTAGCAAGGACTCAGGGGCATATAATGAAATAACTCTTACCAAAGGTATAGCTCCCAACAATCAAAGAGTGAAATATTCCTCCTATAAAAGATAGAGAGGACCCTAGAACGAAAGGTTTGGAGAAAAGATTTCTTATGCGAAAGGCGAAAAGGACTCCAAAACAAAAGGCTTGGAGAAAAGATAAGTTCCTTCCATATCACATAGAGAAACTCCCTTCTGGATAACACGATCGAATAAATTTCTGCAAAAGCAGAAAAGACTCATGAACAAAAGGTTAGGAGATAATTCCTCCTATGAAAGGTAGCGAGGACTCCAGAACAAAAGGCTCGAAGAAAACTTATTTCTACGAAAGGTAGAAAGAACCCCAGAACAAAAGGTTTGGAGAAAACAGTCCTACTATAACAAGTAAAGGATATTCCGTTGGGAAAAAATGATCGTGAAAATTTCTGCAATGAGCAGAAAAGACTCCTGAGCAAAGGCTAAGAGAAAACTCCTCCTACAAAAGGTAGTGAGGACTCCAGAACAAAAGGTTCGGAGACACAGATTTCCTCTATGAAAGGTAGAGAAAGACACCAAAATAAAAGGTTTAGGGAAGCAAATTCCTTCTATGAAAGGTAGAGAGGACTCCAGAACAAAAGGTTCGGTGAAACAAATTTGTTCTAAGAAAGGTAGAGAAAGACACCAGAACATAAGGTTCGGGGAAACAAATTTCCTCTATGAAAGGTAGAGAAATACACTAGAATAAAAGGTTCGGAGAAACAAATTTCCTCTATGAAAGGTAGAGAAAGACGCCAGAACAAAAGGTTCGGGCAAAGGTTTACAAAAGGTAGGATATTCTATGGGGAGAAAAATGTAATACGTAAAGACGAGTTGTTGAGGATAATATGCAAAAGGCACAGCCGGGTATGGAAAGGTGCAAAATGCACAAATCAAAAGTCTTTCAATGACGTCCTGAACAAGACTCACAAAATGTAAGTTGAAAGCAATAACCACCCCTACATAAGGTATCAAAATATCACTAATCTCACAGGCATAACAACGGAGATGACATTCTTTGTATAGTGACCATTCAGTTCTTGGTCACACAGGTATCAAGCGTCAAAAGGATCGACGATACCTAATACAAAGTTTTGTCGTGTGTAAAAGACAGCGGGAATGCTTACAAAAGGAAACTGAAGGGATAAGATTTCACGCAAAAGGCGATGAAATATCTTATAAAAGGTAAGATAACTCCTATGCAAAAAGGCACGAAAGGAGTTACAAATAGTAAGTGATGGGGAGACAAAGTCCACAGGAATGCCCTACTCTATACAAGAATAGAAAAATAAACATGAAAATCATGGAGAAATATATGCAAAATGCTGGGGATATGAGAGTCTAGAGTGAGTAATACTCGTGCCAAGCGTAGCTGGGCTTGCTGGGGAGAAGGGATATGTACGGTGAATGGTACCAGTCGGAGGTGGTTTTAAAAAGAAGTGCCAACTGAAAGCGGCTTTACAACCAAAAGGTGTCCAATATGATTGGGCTTTAGACTGGATGAGGAACAAGCTTGACTTCCTGACCTCGCTTCTTCATAATGCAATCAAGTTTTGGAGATGCTGAGACTCCCAATTTTGGTGCAAGTCTCATCTGGGCTAGATGATTCTTGTCTCAGCCAAGTCATTTTGTGGTTTTGATGGTATTTTTTCCTGTTGCTTGGGGTCATGGTCACCCTATAGACACCTTAAGAGGAGAAGTGATCCCACACTTTCTTTTCACCACAATATTATCATCCCTAAAATTCAAAAGCAATGCTTATCACTGATAAAACAAGTTTTACAATCACATGGTAAGAATTAGAAGAAAAAACTTTTCGATGAAAATTAACTTTATTTATGAAGACCCACAAACGAGCATATTACAAGAGGAGGCAGTTCCTAAAAGAGGTAATTTCTTTGAAAGAAAATGGATAAAAAATAACAAAGGCAATGTTGAAATCGGTTTCTGTCGAGTTTCAATTTTGCTATGACCCATATATCTCTGAAGGCCGTTTATGCCTTGCTTTTGAGCGCAACGATTGTATTGATCCTTCCCAATTAAAGTTTAATGATCGAGGAGGAAAATTCACATGTCCTCTCATAATGAAGTTTTTTCCTTTTGAATCCTTAACTTTTTCCTAGACCACCCTTTTCGGGTTTTCGGCCTACCGGGATATCCTTTTTTGTGTGCCTAAGTTACCTTTACGGGTTTTTAACTTAGCAGGTTATTTCATTTGTTTTTAGTCCCTAATTTTTTCCTGAACCTTCTTCTTTTTACATGGTCCACCGGGATGCCCCTTTTTTGCGTAGATTTTCTTTTTGGTCCATCGGGTCTATCTTTTAGACATAATATTTCTTAACTGCATCTGAATTCACAGGGGATGGAAGATTATCACCGTCCATGGTCGAGAGAATCAAGGCTCCACCATAGAAAACCTTTTTCATCATATATGGACCCTTATATTTCGGTGTCCATTTGCCCCTTGGATCGGTGTGAGTTGACTGAATTTTCCTCAAGACCAGGTCTCCTGCTTTAATGTATCGCGGGTAGACTTTCATGTCAAAGGCTCTCTTCAACCACTTTTTGTATAATTGACCATGACAAATGGTCGTCATGCGCTTCTCATCGATGAGATTAAGTTGGTCGAGTCTTACTTGTACCCATTCGACTTCATCTAGCTTGACATCTGCTAAAATCCTCAAGGAAGGAATCTCTACTTTAATAGGCAGCACTGCTTCCATTCTGTACACGAGAGAAAATGGGGTTTCCTCAGTAGAAGTGTGGTAGCCATGCAAGACAAATGGCAACATCTCGTGTCGGTCTTTATATGTTTTCACCATCTTCTAGAAGACCTTTTTGTGTTTTTATTCGGTGCCTCAACAACTCCATTCATCTTTGGGTGATATGGTGTCGAGTTGTGGTGCTCAATCTTGAAGCTTTCGCACAACTCCTTCATCATTTTATTGTTGAGGTTCGAACCATTATCAGTAATGATTTTATTCGGAACTCCATATCGGCAGATAATCTCTTTCTTAATGAAATGGGCCACCACTTGCTTAGTGACGTTGGCGTAAGATATGGCTTCCACCCATTTGGTGAAATAATCAATGGCCACTAAAATAAAACGGTGTCCGTTGGAGGTAGTTGGCTCGATACGTCCGATTACATCTATGCCCCGCATGGAAAAAGGCTAAGGCGAAGTCAACACATTCAAAGGAGTGGTGAAGCATGTATTTTGTCTGCATAAATTTGGCATTTGTGACATGTCTGGACATGACGATAACAGTCTATTTCCATTGTCATCCAGTAGTATCCTGCCCTTAAGATTTTCTTAACCATAGTGTGGCCATTGACATGGGTCCCAAAAGAACCTTCATGCACTTCGTTTATGATACATTCTGCTTCATGTTTATCCACGCATCTGAGCAGAACCGAATCATAGTTCCTCTTGTATAGAACATCACCACTGAGGAAGAATTTTGACGAAATTTTCCTAAGATATTTCTTGTCAGTGATGGTGATGCCTTATGGGTTTTCTTGTGTTTCTAGATACCGCTTAATATCATAGAACCAAGGATGATCATCAACTTTAAGCTCTGTGGCGTCAGTTGCCAAGAAATAAGCAGGTTCGTTAAGGTACTCTAAGCGAATGGTCGGTGCCTCATTCTTCCACTTGACTTGGAACATAGATGCTAACGTTGCTAGATCATCTGCCAATTGGTTTTCTGCTCTGGGAATATGGTGAAAAGTAATCTCATCAAAGTATGGGTTAGCTCCAAGACATGATCTCTGTAAGGGGTCAGCTTGATATCAAATGTTTCGTATTCCCCTTTTATTTGGCATTTTACAAAAGCAGAATCTCCATAGACGTCTAGAATCTTGATTCTATTATCAATGGCAGCTTTAATCCCGAAGATACAAACTTCATACTCAGCCATGTTATTTGTATATTTGAAGCATAATCTGGCATTTAATGGTAGATGAAATCTAGTTGGGGAAGTAATGGTTTCCCCAATTCCACAGCCTTTAGAATTTACGGCACCATCGAACACGAGCGTCCATCACGATCCTAGTGTTGCACCCCAAAATTTGCCCAACCTTTTTCTTTAACTGGATTTTGTTTCATTTCATTTTCTTCTAGCATTTTTGTATTGCATAGCATTTGTTCTTGAGATAGGGGATCGAGGTGTTCCTGTGGCTCAGAATTCACCTTCGGTGCAAGCAATCAAAGCAACGAGTATCTCCGGCATTTATTTTGCCCAGCGGTCGAGCGACTGATTTTATTTTGTTTTGCAGGGCATTTTTTAGCTCAGAAAGCAGCATTCAGGTTATCTCGAGCATTCTCATGGTTACAGCGTTCAAGAGCATATTCTAGAAGCTTAATAGGGTTCGAAACAACAAGAAACAAGCTAACGGGCAAGTTTCCCTCCAAAAGGCGCCAGAATTCAAATTTTGAGGGTGTTAATCGGTTAACGCATATGGTTAACCGATTAACCAATGGAAAATTAGCCCAGATTCAAAAATTCAAATGGGTTAATTGATTAACCTATATGGTTAACCGATTAACCAATGTGATTTTTGCCTCTGTACGTGATTTTTCAATGCAGAGCCATTTGGGATCCAATTTTGATCACTTGAATTCAAATTTTACACTTGGGAAGGATCTAGAACCATTTTCATAATTTTATTTCCCTCCAAAAAAACCATTCCTAGTGCCAAACCATAATTCACAAGCCAATTTCCAAACCTTCCTTTGGGATCCAAACCTAATTGGTATTTAAGTGATCCACTCCAAACCAACACATTCTAACCTTCATTTTTCACTCTCACTTCAGATTTGATCTCATCTCTCTCAATTCTTCAAATTCCCTCCATAACCAAAACCTTCACCCAAAAGCTCTTTTTCATTGAATCATTGATTCTTCATTGGAATCAATGAATTCTTGAGCTAAAACCTCTTTCCATCATCATCATTGAATCAATTTCCTTCTTCAATTTTCGTGCAAGCTTGGATCTGAATCTGGAGTTGGATCTATAAGTGATTATTTGAAGCATTTTGACTCAAATTTGGTGGATCTTCATTCATACAACAACAATTGGCTTGGATCTTGAAGTTTTCCAGATTCCTAGCATTTGACCTACTCAATTACAGCAAGATCAACACTAACCGAAGCAAATCTCCGCTTCGAAGGTTGGAAATTTTAGATCCATAGCATTTTTGAGCTTATTTGCATTTTCATGATGATTTTCATATTCGATTGAATTTTGGTGGATTTGAATTGTGATTGTGCTGTGTAGACATGTTTGCATGTCTATTGGTTTTCAGTTTGCAGGTGTAATTTTGTGCTTATTTGATAAGCTGATCTTTTGGATCATTTGATTAATTGATTTTATGCTGAAAGTGCTTTTCTGCTGTTGTTTTTGGCCTCTGTTACAGTGTTAATCGGTTAACGCATATGGTGAACCGATTAACCATTTCAAACTTTCAATTTTTTAAAACGTTAACAGTGTTAATCGGTTAACGCATATGGTTAACCGATTAACCTGTTCAAAATTCCAAATTTCCCAAACTTTTTAAGGTGTTAACCGATTAACCCCAGGGGTTAACCGATTAACACTGTAACAGTGGGCCTGTTTTGCTGTTTTTCAAGGTGTTTCTGCATACCGTTCCACTTCGAATCATCATAGACCAATGTGATGCATTAGGATTGTGATGTTTGGTATATATGTTGTTGTTCTTAATCGTTTGATCATGATTTGTTATCGACTCGTTTTGTTCGATTTCCACTAGAATGCATATTTGTATATGTTGTTCAATCTGATGTTCATCCTTGTTTGCTGCCGCAAAGAGCAATGGTCGAGATCCGCTTGTGGCGGTTGCTTCCCCACACTTCTTTTCCTCCCATTTTCTTCGATGATTGATGCTCGACGGTTGTAGAGGATTGTCTTTTCCCGTTACATCTCATCTGCTCATTTTCTTTTTTGCATTCGCATGTTCATGTTTGCTTGCATCTTTGCATGTGCATTCCATCTTGTGTTTTGCATCTTTGTTTGCTCCAAAAGGGTTGAGATGTGCTTGTGGCGGCTGCTGCCCCACACTTTGTTCCTCCCTCTTTGCATGTTTTTTTCATGTTTGCATCTTCTACTTGTGATTGATCCCCTCCTTTGTTCTTCTTGTGCTTTTTGCCATGATCCCCATAGGATTCCTAGTCCCTCCGTTTAGGATGGGAGTAGGAGAGACATTAGGTGTTCAATCCAAGCATGCTAACATTAGGGTAGATGTTTCCCCTTTTCATCCAAACTTTAGGACCACTTTGCATGACAACGTTAGGGCCGAGTTTCCCTTAGACCTTATGTGCGTCTCTCTTTCTTATCTCAAAAACAATTCTAACTCATCTAATAAAGGCGATGAACATTGCGCGCTACGAGCCTTAAGCTATATGGGGAATGATGAGTGAGGGGCCTCCTCTCGCTTGTCTAGAGTGTTTAGTGTACGTCCCGTTTGGAGGCGATACACGACGCATTCGCCTCCATGTCATAGTCTTTAGTGCAACGTGAATCACAAACCGAATTAATTCACTTCACTAAAAAACACAAAAACAAATTTCAAACCTTTTTTCCTTCGGGATTAATGGAAACATTTTTTTATAGAAAAGAGTGTTGTTAAGCTTCGGTTCTACCGCAAACAGGCTTTGTCCCTAACTGCTGGAACGGAGGTTTAACTTTACTCGATTAAAACACTTAATCAACCTGTGGTTTCGTGTCCGCCCGAACTACATTTGCTCTGATCTTTCATACCAGATGAAAGTACATAGGCACAAGATACGATGTCTTGGCGAGCAACCTTCCCCCCTTTCACCCGTAGTTAGCCGAACTATGTTAACTCTTACTTTCCCATTGCACGAGGGAATACGTAGGCACAGAGCGGCGATGCTCTGCCGAGTCTCCTTTCTTTTTTTCCTTTGTCCCTTGACCTTTAGCTAGATAGATAATCACCCTTTTAGATAGACAACAAGCATGGATAACCGACTCCCGAATCCAGAACTTGGTTGTGATGACCTCGTCTTTTCCCTTTTTTCGTTAGGTTTTTCTGATTGTTTCCTTTCCCTCTTTTTGGGATAAATAACAAAAGGTGACGACTCTTCTGTTTTCTGTCGGGTGTTTTTCGCAGTTGCGACAGCTGGCGACTCTGCTGGGGACTGCGATGGTTCCCTATGCGAGTCACTCCTAGCGTTTGTCTGTTACGTCTTTGGGTGTTTATTTATTGTACATCTATGTTGTATATTATTGCATTTGCATTTTATTATCATATCATGCTGCTGCTGTATTATGGGTTGGGTTGTTCCAGTGAGAGATAAGCCGGACCCGGGCTTGAGTATGCACATAGGATTAGAGTGGAGATTAGCGGGAGCTTGTGTGGCGTTTGGCTACGTAATATCTCGCGTGAAATTCACGTTCAGACGAGGTTTTTCTTTGGAAATATTCTATCCTGCGCATCTGGTGCAGTTGAGGGAATATTGACTTAGAGAGACGGTCGACTTTGGAGACCGTTCATTTGGGAAGTCAGCTAAGTGAGGCCGCTTTGTTAGACCATGATGCTAAACCAGAAATGGTGAACGTATCATCGTTTCTCGAAATTCTGTGACGCTGACCGCCCACATAGGATGCCATACCTTTCAAGACTATAACCCACATGTGAGAGGGGATGGGTTTTGCAGGAAACCTGGCCTTCAACCAACCCTGGTTTTCTTGTCAGTGCGGACTTTTGATCCTGAGTGTTCCATCCAGTGTGTTATCTCAGTGTTCTAATTAGAGTGGAGCTCTGGTTGAATTCAATCAACGGCACAACAGCAGAATTTGAGCATTGGATACCTTGATTCCCATGTGTGCATTTGCATAATCATTTTGCATTTAACATTGCATGTTTGTGTGTGTTACAGGTTCTTGTCTTTCCCTTGATTCTAGTACAGATCTTCTGTAGAGATGGAAGCAAGCAGAAAGAGGATTGTTGTGTACAAATTTTTGGCACCTGAGTTGGGATCTTTATTTGGTCTGATTTCCATGGCTGATCCTGGTGTTCTTGCAGCTTTCAGAGAACAGTATGGTGGAATTCTGAAGTTTGTCTGTAACCTCACGACTTATGAGCATGGAGTTATTCATACCCTGTTGCAGTTTTATGATCCTTCGCTGCGATGCTTCACGTTTCCGGACTATGTGTTGGCTCCAACTTTAGAAGAATTAGCTTACATCTTAGGGGTCCCGATTTTGTACAAAGTGCCTTTCTTCAGCTCCGAAGAAGAGCCTAATTTCGAGAAGTTGTCTGCCGCTCTTTATTTGAGCGCCTCTGACTTGGAAGATCATGTTATTAGCAGAAACAGAGTTCCTGGATTTACTTTACCCTTCTTAGTCGACAAAGCCCGAGAGTATGTTGATAAGGGTTGTTGGGTGGTTTTCAGTGCTATCTTGGCTCTGTGTGTCTATGGCATTGTGTTGTTCCCCAATGTACCGGACTTTGTGGATTTTGATGCTTTTCATATCTTCGCTTCCAAGAACCTCGTACCTACTCTTGTAGGTGACTTGTATCATTCAGTGCATTACAAATACGAGAAAAGTAGAGGAAAGATGGTTTCTTGTTGTGCACCGCTGTTGCATAAGTGGTTTGTTGATCACCTTCCTCGCTCCGGAGCTTTTGTGGAACTCATCTGAGTGGTCGAAGAGACTTATGGGTTTAACAGAGAAGAATATGGTCTAGTTCAACCGAGACTTGCTGGGTCGCGAGCTTGTCTTTAGATGTGGTAGCTTTCCTAATGTGCCCTTGATAGGGAGGAAAGGCGATATCAATTATAATCCTTCTCAGGCTGTCAGACAGTTTGGTTATGCTTTGAAAGGACCTCCGAAAGAGGAGGAAGTGCAGGAATCTCTGTACTTCACAGGTGTAGTTGATCCTTGTATCTCGGCCAGATTCGTGGATGCTTGGGGTAAAATTCACAAGAAGGGAAAGATTTCTTTAGGCAAAGGATATTGTAGAGCCTATGATCCCTACTCAGATTGGATTCGAAAAAGGGTTGAAGAGGTACTATTGTCGTTTCCTGTTGAAGAACCATTGTATCCCTTAGTCATTGAGCCGCCTACAACCGTCAATATCCTGAGACATACCAAGCTTTGGGCAGAGAAGGAAGAGTTGCGCAAAGAGAATGAAGAGTTGAAACAGGAAATCAGTCAGTTGAAACATGATAAGGGGGAAGTTGTTTATTTGGCCAAGACAAAGTCAGAATCCTTTATCAAGTTGAAGGAAGAACTTGCTGATCAGGTACAGGCACATAAGCAAGTCAGTCTTGATCTGAAAAGTACTTGTGACGTTCTGAAGAGTAAGAAGGAGGATTTAGACAGAGGCTATCTGAAGATATCCCAATTCAATGAGCAGTAGAATGCTAATGTGACTGCCAACAAGAAGAGGGAGGACCAGCTTCGTATTCAGGTTGATAAGCTAAAGGCGCAATTCAAGGCTAAGGAGAAAACAGTATTGTTGGAATCATTCAGCCGGAGCGCGTTTGAGCAGAAGTACCAAGAGGCATCATCAGCACTTGAAGAGCTCAAAGCACGCGTAGGTGTGAAGAGACCCAGGCTTGAGGATGCTTTTGGCGAAGGTGTCTGGGAGGATCATTGTCATTATCTCTGGGATGTGATACGCAAGAGGGATGTCCTTATCAGAGAGTTGATTGAGAGACCAGACCATCCAGACACAAAAGAGATGCTTAAGGAGTCTCAGGAGTGGCGTAGAGATCACGGCTACTAGGGAGTTTTATCTTCTTTAGTTTCATTTGCTGTTATATCTTGATCATCACCAGGGATGTTGGATGAAATCAACACCTCTTTGTACGCGGGTATTTCTCATTGGTTGTATTATCTCAGCTTTACTTGATATATGAGAAGATTTATTATGGTGTTCTTATCAATCTCTGTTGTTCTTGTTATTGAAACCGGAATCAAGGGGAAGATCTCCCTGTGCATACATAGACATGTTTGCATTTTGCATCTTGCATTCTCATTTGCATCGCAGGTGTTCTCAGTGGCCTTCTGTTATTAACTCTGCTGGGTTTTTGAAGGTAGAAGGATTGAGGAGTTCAGTTTCCACGGATATCCAACTCAGGGAATCAACCAAGTTATGGAGCAAGTTCAAGCAGAGCTGAAGAAAGTTCAGGGCCAAATGGGGAAGTTCATCATGGACATGCAAGCATTACGTCTGGATCAGGAGAGGCTCAGAGAGGAGAACAATCAGTTGAAAACTCAGGTGGGCTTAATCATGGAAGTGATAAGGAGCGTGCTCAAAAAAGAAGGTGATCAAGTGCCTGAAGCTGCAGCGAAAATGTTTGTCCCACTTCTGTCTGTGGAACCTATAACAAAGCGTAATGTGTGTCAGAGATCTTATGTACAACCGGAGGTTCCAAAATTTTCGTGTCATCATCTACGTCCTGTTTCTCAGGAGAATCCCAGGATTAGAAGATATGGTCAAAGGATAAAATCACAAGACAGAATCTTCGATCAGATCCCCATGGATTATGCTCAGTTGGTGCAACTCTTGCTCCAACTTCAGTTGGTTAAGCCTCGAACTTTGGCTCCATTTACTGGTGAACCACCATCGGGCTTTGATATCAATGCTCATTGTGATTTCCACGCTGGGGGACAAGGGCACAACATTGCGAACTGTAAAGCTTTTAAGCATAAAGTTCAGGACCTGATTGATTCGAAGATAATTGAATTCACGCCAGGCAGCATGAATGTATCAGGTGAATTTATTCCCTATCATGCAAAAGGGATGGATACTCCTATTCCTATTCCTGAAGCTGCAGTAGGTCAAGAGTATATCCTACAATCTTTGGTGTCAAAATCCCCCTGCCCACAGCTGCTGCCTGTTCCTGGGTCAAGCTTAAGAATGAAAGCGCCTGAACAAAGAGAGTCCTCAAGAGTCCAAACCCAGTCGCCGGATGTTTCTGCTGTTCAGAGTCCACGACCTCTTAGGTCTTTGCAGCAAAACTATCAGTTCCATAATCAGAATAGGCCTCATAATAATTTGAAAAGAAGGAATGCTACTCTTCGTCCAGTGCCTATCTCGTACAGTCAGCTGCTGCCGCACCTAGTTCGGAATTCTTTGGTGGAGCCCAAAGCTCTCAAACCGGTGCTAGAACCTTACCCTCCCGGGTATGATCCTAGTGCTCAATGTGGATATCATGGAGGATCCATAGGGCATTCTACTAAAGATTTCGAGGCTTTTCAAGCCAGGGTACAACATTTGATGGACCGAATGTGCATATCCTTTCCAAGAGGAGAGTTGGTCGTACATCGCTCGTCTGATTGAGTTTGAAGACTTCAAGGGTCACATCCCCCAGCAGCTAATCAGTGTGAAAGCCCAGTTCCCAGAAGCTGGCAATTTTCGTTTTATCCTATTATTTCTTTACGTTTGTAATTTATTTCCTGTTTAAAGTGCAAATCTCATATGTAAAACTTGTTTGTTTTCAATTGATATTAATGAAATGAATATGCATATTTTGATTAAATCCATTCGTGTTCACTAATTGCTTTTTACAGATGCCAAATGCTTGTTTAAGCGGTATCCGGGGAGGATGATGAAGTTTAAAGACGCACAAGCTTCCGAATGTATGCTTTTGAATAAAACCTGCTGATGATGTACATGCATTGTTTCAAATTCCTAAACACCGGAGATATAAGGAAGATAATCCCTTGTCAACCCCTTTGAGCCTAGCAGTAGGAGTTTCTTTCTGAAAACGAAAAACCCTCAATCTTAACCTGGGGCAGGGTATGTGTCAGTTAGTTTGACCGAGCAACCAAATCGCAGAAGGAGTGTTCCCGTTTGAAGACTAATCACACCTCTATAGGTCGTGCCTAAAGAACCTCAGTGGTTATCCCTTTCCAACCAAAGAGTGAAGCAGTCACAATCCCGTCAACGAGTCAGACAAGCCAGTGTCACACGACTTGTACAAAAAAAAAAGAATCAAAAGAAAAAGTCTGCTAAGTCGATAACTTGAAAACAAGTGGCTTAGGCAAAAATTAGGGCATTCTGCTGGACTTTGAAATCAAAAAGAAGCTCAAAAGAGGCAGTCCAGGCAAAAGTTAGGGAAAAAGCAGAAAAAGAAAAATCCTCGAACAAACAAGTCGTGTGACTCCAGGCACCAAAGACAAAAAATGAGTGACTGTCACTCCAAAAATTTATGGTTTCCCGAACCATCGCTCCAGTCATTCAACCTTTGAAAGGGGAACGCTAGTGTCGAATTAGCTGAATATAGGATTGGAGAACATCACGGAGAATGAGTGGCTTAGAATAAACTTTGAGCCTTTATCCCTTCTTTCAAACCGTGAACCTGGCCACATTACAACCTGAAAAAGTCCTAATTGAAGCAGGTTTGTTTTGAAAGCATACTTTGGTAAAGATCGCATCGAAACTGACTCCTAAAAGGATTCCTCTTACAGCGTTGTGTTAATGTTGACATGATGATAAGTGATTTGTTCACCCTATGTTACAAACTTTTCCAATGAACAGAATTGGATTTCGAAAACTGTCATATGCATTGCATTTAATATATCTGTTATGCAGAACAATTTGTTTTACTTGCGAGTAAGCGCTTGACAGCAGGAAAGTTTCCACAGTGGAAAGTTTGATTAGGATAGAATGCAGAATACTCCGTCAAACTGGGGCAGTATATCAAATGATAACAGCATGGGAGTCCGCCATCTAGAAGTCAGTTAATCTGAGGCAATCAGGGTGAGATTCGTTAAATCTCTCGCAGCAAAATGTACTGCTCCACGAATCATCCAATCAGAGGCAAGATCATTACAGGCTGGGGCAGGCCACCCTAAGAGCGCAGAAGCTATTTCTTGCCCATAGGGCAATTACTATGAAGCACCTCTTTGAGGATTCAAGATGCTTGGGCAGTTCATTTCAAACCGTCGGGGTATGAGATTTCAGATTTCCTTTCGAGGAGCATCCCCACAGAGATCCCACAGGCTGGGGCAAAATCGGAAGCGAAGGAATTGTTCCTCTCCATATCATCAGAGCTACTTAAAGCTATTCAAGCAGGTTCAGTCAACCTTCAAGTGCAAGACGAATGTCGGGAAGTCATGTTATTATCCTTTGACCCTTCAACCAAAAACCTTTGAATTCAAACAGGATATTTTTCCAGCGTCAGTCGTACTTGACCCTTCACAGATAATCCAAAGTTCAGGAAGACTTCACCTGGTCTTCCCCAGTAAAGCCTAATCATACTTGGCACATCCGGTTATCCCCAGCGGAGTTGACTTCGTCTTCAGCATTCATTTTGCTGAAGTGGTTCTTTTGCGTCCAGTTTTCCCCAGCGGCCTGAGCCTGCATCTGCATCTTTGCATATAGTTATCATATTTGCATCATCTTTGCATTGCATCCTCAATTGTGTAGCATTTACATGTCGTATGGAGCATTACACCATAGAAAAATTCAAACATATGCATATACACAAAGCATAAGCCAGTTTCTGTCAGCTTTCTGTGGCAACTTGAATCACTCTTCAATCAATACAGGGGCATTTATCCAACAGTTTTATTCAGATAGCTTGTTGGTTTACTTGGGTTTCAGATCATACGTCGGTTATGCTTTGTCCATTAGTCCTCTGATGAAAACATCCCAGCAAATTTTATTTCCGTGTGTTTCTCCAAGCAGATTTCCTTTTCGCCAATTCCTATTGACGACGTGATTCCCCAGCAGGTTCTCTCTCTGTCTATCCTTAGATGATGTGAGATTTGGATATGTTTTTCTTACCGTCTATCCTTAGACGATGTGAGTTTTGGATATGGTTTTCTCTCCGTCTATCCTTAGATGATGTGAGTTATGGACATGGTTTTATTTCTGTTTATTGGATGAGATGACGTTTTAAGAGGGTTTTTGTGTTGTCGATTCCTATTGACAACACGGCTCTTTGAAGAATGTTTGGATTTCCTTTTTGGCAATTCCTATTGACGACATGGCTCTTTGAAGATGGTTTTCTTTCTGTCGATTCCTATTGACCAATGTGGCCCTTTGAAGATATTTTCTCTCCATCAATTCTTATGGACGAAAGAATTCTGAGATTTGCTGAGTGGTTTTAAAGTTCATTGATGTAATTTATGGATTTTTCTTTCCGTCTATCCATAGACGAGGTGAGTATTGGTTGTTCTTTCTGTCTATCCTTAGACGATGTGAACGTTTTGGTGTCTTTCTGTCTATCCTTAGACGAGGTGAGTATTGGTTGTTCTTTCTGTCTATCCTTAGACGATGTGAACGTTTTGGTGTCTTTCCGTTTATCCATATACAATGTGAGTATTGGTTGTTCTTTCTGCCTATCCTTAGACGATGTGAACGTTTTTGGTGTCTTTCCGTCTATCCTTAGACGATGTGAGTATTGGGTGTTCTTTCTGTCTATCCTTAGACGATGTAAACGTTTTGGGTGTCTTTCCGTCTACCTTTGGACAATGTGAGTATGTCTTTCTTCCTGTCTACCATTAGTCAGGTATTCTTTACCAGATGATCAGTCAGCTTGATGCTGTTGCAACTGTCTGTATTCAGTTTTCGGAGATGTTTCCCCAATCAGAGTTGCAGTTTATTTCTGCGGTTGGCAAATTTTCTAGTTTCTTTGGTATTCAACCATATTTTACCTTGATTTTATGAAAGTCATTCGCTTCTCACCCAGTCAGGTCCAAGTCGTTTGAATAGGGGTAGTTGTTGCACCCCAAAATTTGCCCAACCTTTTTCTTTAACTCGATTTTGTTTCATTTCATTTTCTTCAAACATTTCTGCATTGCATAGCATTTGTTCTTAAGACAGGGGATCAAGGTTTTCCTGTGGCTCGGAATTTACCTTCGGTGCAAGCAATCAAAGCAGCGGGTATCTCCGGCATTTATTTTGCCCAGCGGTCGAGCGACCGATTTTATTTTGTTTTGCAGGGCATTTTTCAGCTCAGAAAGCAGCATTTAGGTTATCTCGAGCATTCTCATGGTTACAGCGTTCAAGACCACATCCCAGAAGCTTAACAGGGTTCAAAACAGCAAGAAACGGGCTAATGGGCAGGTTTCCCTCCAAAAGGCGCCAGAATTCAAATTTTGAGGGTGTTAATCGGTTAACACATATGGTTAACCGATTAACCAATGGAAAATTAGCCCATATTCAAAAATTCAAATGGGTTAATCGATGAACCTATATGGTTAACCGATTAACCAATGTGATTTTTGCCTATGTACGTGATTTTTCAATGCAGAGCCATTTGGGGTCCAATTTTGATCACTTGAATTCAAATTTTACACTTGGGAAGGATCTAGAACCATTTTCATAATTTCATTTCCCTCCAAAAAAAACCATTCCTAGTGCTAAACCATAATTCACAGGCCAATTTCTAAACCTTGCTTTGGGATCCAAACCTAATTGGTATTTAAGTGATCCACTCCAAACCAACACATTCTAACCTTCATTTTTCACTCTCACTTCAGATTTGATCTCATCTCTCTCAATTATTCAAATTCCCTCCATAACCAAAACCTTCACCCAAAAGCTCTTTTTCATTGAATTCATTGATTCTTCATTGGAATCAATGAATTCTTGAGCTAAAACCTCTTTCCATCATCATCATTGAATCAATTTCCTTCTTCAATTTTCGTGCAAGCTTGGATTTGAGTCTGGAGTTGGATCTATAAGTGATTATTTGAAGCATTTTGACTCAAATTTGGTGGATCTTCATTCATACAACAACAATTGGCTTGGATCTTGAAGTTTTCCGAATTCCTAGCATTTGACCTACTAAATTACAGCAAGATCAACACTAACCGAAGCAAATCTCCGCTTCGAAGGTTGGAAATTTTAGATCCATAGCATTTTTGAGCTTATTTGCATTTTCATGATGATTTTCATATTCGATTGAATTTTGGTGGATTTGAATTGTGATTGTGCTGTGTAGACATGTTTGCATGTCTATTGGTTTTCTATTTGCAGGTGTAATTTCGTGCTTATTTGATAAGCTGATCTTTTGGATCATTTGATTAATTGATTTTGTGCTGAAAGTGCTTTTCTACTGTTGTTTTTGGTCTCTGTTACAGTGTTAATCGGTTAACGCATATGGTTAACCGATTAACCATTTCAAACTTTCAAATTTTTCAAACGTTAACAGTGTTAATCGGTTAACGCATATGGTTAACCGATTAACCTGTTCAAAATTCCAGATTTCCCAAAATTTTTAAGGTGTTAAACGATTAACCCCAGGGGTTAACCGATTAACATTATAACAGTGGGCCTGTTTTGCTGTTTTTCAAGGTGTTTCTGCATACTGTTCCACTTCGAATCATCATAGACCAGTGTGATGCATTAGGATTGTGATGTTTGGTATATATATCGCTGTTCTTAATCGTTTGATCATGATTTGTTGTCGACTCGTTTTGTTCGATTTCCACTTGAATGCATATTTGTATATGTTGTTCAATGTGATGTTCATCCTTGTTTTCTTGAGCGAAGAGGTATGGTCGAGATGCGCTTGTGGCGGTTGCTGCCTCACACTTCTTTTCCTTCCATTTTCTTCGATGATTGATGGTCGACGGTTGTAGAGGATTGTCTTCTCCTGTTACATCTCATCCGCTCATTTTCTTTTTTGCATTTGCATGTTCATGTTTGCTTGCATCTTTGCATGTGCATTCCATCTTGTGTTTTGCATCTTTGTTTGCTCCAAAGGGGTTGAGATGTGCTTGTGGAGGCTACTGCCCCACACTTTGTTCCTCCCTTTTTGCATGTTTTCTTCATGTTTGCATCTTCTACTTGTGATTGATCCCTCCTTTGTTCTTCTTGTGCTTTTTGCCATGATCGCCATAGGATTCCTAGTCCCTCTGTTTAGGATGGGAGTAGGAGAGACATTAGGTGTTCAACCCAAGCATGCTAACATTAGGGTAGATGTTTCCCCTTTTTATCCAAACTTTAGGACCACTTTGCATGACAATGTTAGGGCTGAGTTTCCCTTAGACCTTTCGTGCATCTCTCTTTCTCATCTCAAAAACAATTCTAACTCATCTAATAAAGGCGATGAACGTTGCGCGCTACGAGCCTTAAGCTATATGGGGAATGATGAGTGAGGGGTCTCCTCTCGCTTGTCTAGAGTGTTTAGTGTATGTCCCATTTGGGGGCGATACACGACGCATTCGCCTCCATGTCATAGTCTTTAGTGCAACGTGAATCACAAACCGAATTAATTCACTTCACTTAAAAACACAAAAACAAATTTCAAACCTTTTTTCCTTCGGGATTAATCGTAACCTTTTTTTTAGAAAAGAGTGTTGTTAAGCTTCGGTTCTACCGCAAACAAGCTTTGTCCCTAACTGCTGGAACGGAGGTTTAACTTTACTCGATTAAAACACTTAATCAACCTGTGGTTTCGTGTCCGCCCGAACTATGTTTGCTCTAATCTTTCATACCAGATGAAAGTACGTAGACACAAGATGCGATGTCTTGGCGAGCAACCTTCCCCCATTTCACTCGTAGTTAGCCGAACTACGTTGACTCTGACTTTCCCATTGCACGAGGGAATACGTAGGCACAGAGCGGGGATGCTCTGCCGAGTCTCCTTTCTTTTTTCCTTTGTCCCTTGAACTTTATCTAGATAGATAATCACCCTTTTAGATAGTCAACAAGCGTGGATCCCGTCGAGTACGACGGACGTGAGGGGTGCTAATACCTTCCCCTTGCGTAACCGACTCCCAAATCTAAGACTTGGTTGCGATGACCTCGTCTTTTCCCTTTTTTCATTCGGTTTTTTCGATCGTTTCCTTTCCCTCTTTTTGGGATAAATAGAGAAAGGTGGCGACTCTTATGTTTTCCGCCGGGTATTTTTCGCAGTTGCGACAGCTGGTTCGGGTTCATCGTTTGGGATGAGCATTGTATAGTCTCTGGCAAATATGACGTCTTTGTCAGGAAAATCGAAGTGCATGGATTGGCACTCATCCACAGGTTGGTGGGAAAGATAATCAGATAGCACACTTCATTTGATGGCCTTCTGTGTGACATACTGGATGTCATACTCTGTCAGTACCATTTGCCAACGAGCCACTCGTCCGGTGAGAGCAAGCTTCTCAAATATGTATTTGACGAGTCCATCTTAGAAATCAGCAGAGTTGTATGGGTTAAAAATATATTGCCTTAGGCGTTTTGCAGCCCAAGCTAATGCACATCAAGTCTTCTCGATCATTGAATATCTTGTTTCACAGTCGTTGAATTTCTTGTTGAGGTAGTAGATTGCATGTTCTTTTCTACCAGTTTCATCATGCTGACCCAATACACATCCCACGGATCCTTCTAACATTGTTAGGTACATGATCAGAGGTCTCCCTAGCATTGGAGGCATCAAGATCGGTGGTTCTTGCAGATAGTCTTTTATCTTTTCAAAGGCTCTCTGACAATTGTCACACAACAACTTGATCTTTTCTGAGTAATTTGAAAATGGGCTCACAGGTGGCCATCAGATGAGATATGAATCTTGCAATGTAATTCAATCTCCCCAGGAAACCTCGGACTTCTTTTTCAGTTTTAGGTGCTGGCATGTCTTGGATAGCTTTGACTTTATCTGGGTCGACTTTAATCCTATTTTGGCTTACAATAAAACCTAGCAGCTTGCCAGATCTCACACCAAAAGTGCATTTATTGGGATTTAGTCTCAGTCTGAATTTTATTAGCCTTTCAAAAAGCTTTTCCAGATGAATGAGGTGCTCTTCCTCAGTTTGGAACTTTGCGATCATATCGTCTACATAGCATTCAATCTCTTTATGTATCATGTCATGAAAGAGAGTAACCATAGTTCGTTGGTATGTCGCGTATGCGTCTTAAGTCCGAATAGCATAACTTTGTAGCAGAAAGTTCCCCATGGGGTGATGAAAGTTGTCTTTTCCATATCTTCGGGAGCCATTTTGATCTGATTATATCCTGAAAACCCATCCATGAATGAAAAGACAGAGAACTGGGTTGTGTTATCCACTAGTACGTCAATGTGTGGCAGAGGAAAATCTTCCTTTCAACTCGCTCTATTGAGATCTCTGTAGTCAATGCACATTCGTACTTTCCCATCTTTCTTCGGCACGGGAACAATATTCGCTACCCATTGTGGGTAACTAGACACTTCCAAGAAACCAGCGTCTAGCTGCTTTTGGACTTCCTCTTTGATCTTAAAGGACATATCTGGTTTTATTCTCCTCAATTTCTGTTTCATCGGCGGGCAGTCTTCCTTGAGGGACAATTTGTGCACTACAATATCTTCATCCAGACTGGGCATGTCCTTGTAGGACCAAGCAAACACGTCAACATACTCTCGCAGCAACACGAACAACTTTGTCTTCACCTCTGCTTCTAAAGTGTCACCTATCTTGATCTCTTTGGCATCATCTTCAGTTCCGATGTTGATGACTTCAATCTCTTCTTGATATGGTTTAATGACCTTCAACTCTTATTTCAGCAGTCTAGCCAACTCCTCTGGGAGATCACAATCTTCCTCGCAGTCTTCATCGGCATGGTAAATTGGGTTATCAAAGTCATATCGGGCCATAGCAGAATCATTATCAACAGCAACAGAAGAAGATCTGCACGATGAATGATTTCATTCTTTTACTTTAAGAAAAATGCTAAAAACATTGCCCTTTTAATTATTTTATGTGTAAAAATAAAAATGAAAGAAAGAGAGTGCAATTGAATGCAAAAGTTATTTATTGATGATAAGTTCATGCTTTTAAATTGAAAGTGAATGTGAGAAAAACACTTAAAAGGGGGGGGGGGGGGTTGAATAAGGGTTTTGAAATAAATATGGCAATAAAAACAACACAGTATTTTTATCCTGGTTTGTTGAACTCAACTAATCCAGTCCACCCTATCAAGTTGATTTGCCTTTCTCCACAAGGACTTAATCCACTATATTCAAACAGATTACAGTGTCAATTGTCGCTACTGCGGAAAAAAAAGACGCCGACAATGACTAACAGAGTCGCCACCTATCGTTATTTATCCCAAAGAAGGGAAAGGAAACGATCGGAAAAAACCTGACGAAAACGGGCAAAGACGAGGTTATCGCAACCAAGTCCTAGGTTTGGGAGTCGATTACGCAAGGGGAAGGTATGAGCACCCCTCACATCCGTCGTACTCGACGGGATCCACACATGTGTTGTCTAACTAAAAGGGTGTGTAATCTATCTACGCTAAAGGCTTATGGACAAAAGAGAAAGAAAAAGAACTGACTCGGCAGAGCATCGCCGCTCTGTGCCTACGTACTCCCTCGTGCAATGGGAAAGTCAGAGTCAACGTGTTCGCCTAACTATGACTAAAAAAGGGGGAAGGTTGCTCGCCAAGACATCGTGTCTTGTGCCTACGTACTCTCAACAGGAATGAGAGATCAGAGCAAACGTAGTTCGGGCATACGAGAACACAGGCTGTTCAAAAGTTTTACCCGAGTAGGGTTAACAGACAGTTCTAGCAGTTGGTGTATGCAGCTCGACCTTTGGAGACTTAGGCATTACCGTTTGCGATAGGACTGAAAGTTAACAACACTCTTGTTTATGAAAAGAGTTTTCTTGATTAAGACCCCAAGGGGTGAAAAAGAGTTTGAATTATTTTTGTATTTTTTAAGGAAGAAGTGTTTTGAATTTGGTTTGCGACACATGCTACACTAGAGACTGTGATCTAGGAGCGAATGCTTCGTGTATTGTCCGACGGACATACACTAACATTCTAGATAATTGAGAGGCAACCAACCAATCATCATTTCCCAAATGGCTTAAGGCTCATAGCGTGCAACAATGGTCAAGCTTTATTAAGTGGATTGAAGTTGTTTGAAGATGAGAAGAGAAAGAGGACGAACTAAGGGGGACTAGTCCAAGCCCTAAAAGTTGTCATGCAATGTGCTCCTAAAGTTGAGTTTGAAAGGGGACTACCTAATGTTATCATGCATGGTTAGAACCCTAATGTCTATCATAACCTCTCTTGAACAAGAGAGGTTATAAATCCTAAGGGAAGGAAGACAAAAGAAAAAGAAACAATAACAAGAAACAATGCAAATGTAGGATGCAAACATAAATGCAACAAGGAAGACAAAGATGCAATGAAAGTGAGGGAGGAAATATGTGTGGGGCTGGAACCTCCACAAGCTCATCTCAACCTCAATCCATGATATGAATAAACACAAGAGAAATGGAGAAGAAGATGCATAGGAAACAAGCAACAAAAACAATGAGAAAATGTCCTCATGGATTCATTACTTTAGGCAAGCTTCAGGTTCCTCCTCAGGAGGAACCAAGCAACCTTAAGTAGTATTCCAATGTCATTGGACAGAATGGGGATGAGAAGAAGAGATCTCAAAAGCCAAAGCACAACATCATAAGCAAATTCCAACAATAACACCAAAAAAAATGCAAGCAAACATCACTTATGGAAGCACAAAATGCAAACATGGAAGAATGAGTTCAAATGAACAACTTATGCATATGATAAAAACCCAAGAATTAGCACACAAGACCTATAACAAGTCCCTAACATGAAACAATCAGAATTAGGTTCATCAATAATGCACAACTAAGCTTTTGGAAGCAAAACAAAACAAATGCAACAGCAAAGATGCACAAACATGAAGCAACTTGCATAATACATGAAAAATAAGAAAATGCATAAAAAAACCTAATAAAATCTCAGAGGACCCCCAAGGCATCAGGAACTAGGGGTCAAAAGGAGAGATTGGAAAACAAAAGGGAAGTGCCTCAACAGAAGGCAAACATCAAGAGTGTTCCAAAACAGGGCAGAAATGGAGAGGGAACAAAAACAAATTCAAACCACATGGAAACAACACTTAAAAATCATGGAAAAAATATCCAAGGATCAATTAACATGTTAACACAATGCTCAAAAAGAATCACGCAAAAATAAGAAGTTTAAACATGGAAATAAAATCAAGAAAGAACAAAACCACAATTTAAATCAAATAAAACAGCCCCAATATTTAATTTGTTTTTAAATTGAAAATAAAGTCAAAAAATAAAATAAAAATTTCCAGAAAAAACTAGACATCTCAAAGTTTATGAAAATTATTTTTTGTGAATTTTTAAACTATTAGAGCTATTTTATTTGAATTAAAATGAAAACTGTACAAAACAGAAAAATAGAATAACAAACAATTAAATGGAAAAGTTGTGGTAAGAATAGCAATTGAATCATGGAAAACAGTGGATTGGGCCTCCCAGGGGGTGCAAGTAACGCACGGTTCATAGGCCCAGCAGAAAAATAAACAAATAAAATTCTGGATAATCACATGTGATTAGTCAAACAAAGAATATCATGGGCAAGCAATGTGAAGCGTTTGATCTTTTGGTATGTGCATCAGGTGGCTAATGTTGTGACAACACATTAATGAAATAAGAAAAGAATCTCATGCATATGGTAAACAAAAGAACACGGTATGACCTGATCTTCACCATCCGTGCGCGTGGTAAGCACATCCAACGGCTAAGACGTTGTCTTCTACCTCCAGCAAATGCAGCCGCCGGAAAAAGTTCCGGCCACCCCCCTCATCAACTCCGGCCGCCGCGAGTCTTACACCAACATACACAGTTCGCAATTTTGCACCATTTTGCACATTTCTTATATCAAAATTCAACTCCACGAAACGAGGATCTCAAATCTTCCATCAAAACTCATTTATCTCCCACCATTAAAGAGAAAAACAAACAACAAGCAAACATGTCAAAAAATGAAGTTCACTAAAACTTAAAATAAAATGTCCAAACATCATCTACATGCTACAAGGAGTAAGAATCCATGAAAAATAAAGTAAAACACCATGAAAAAACATCAAAAAGAAACTACACAACTTTGAGCTCAAAAAATAAAATGTCATAAACACAAGAAATAATAACCCAGAAATGATCTACACATAACAAAGGTTCAAATGCAACGAAAATGGCGAAGAATCATGGAGTATTAAGAGTGTATGGTTGAATTCAAGTTACCTAGTGGAGAACTTCCACTGAGCCTTCAACAGGTGCTAAAGCTTGAAGAAAACGATCCAAACACGTTCAATGATCCATAATAAAGCTTTTACAACCTTCAATTTGCCTTGAAATGGAGTAAATCTGAGAATTCCAATTTTGAGTTTTCACCACTTTTTTGAAAATGAAAATGGTTTTTTCAGCTGCAAGAATGACCTAGCTCTGCCTCCAAATTCATCTGGAGTACTTATATGATGGATTTGCAATCAAATGGGGCCTTAATCCATGCAAAACAGCCCATTTTGAATTTTCACATTTCACCACTTTTTGAAAATCCCATGCACATTTTTACCACTACACCACTTGATTTTTTGATCCAAATCCACTACATATCAGTTGTGTAAATTAAAGGAATGAGATTGGAGGTTTAATTTTGATCCTATGGTTGATTTCCAATTTTGTTACTTCAAGAGGAAGAAACCATGAAAATGACCCATTTTGAGACTTCAAAAATCCAATGTGAAGATGGCAATGTCTTTGAATTGTTATTTGCAATCAAAAATGCACAAACTTGCCTTGAAAAAGTTTAAAATCCAATAAGTCTCAAATTCTCAAATTTAAGCCTCCTTTATGAAAAATTCAAACCCCAAATTCTCAATCCAAGCCCCCACCATGACAAGAGATGGTTTGGTAGTGCAAATGGCCCCATTTGAAGCAAGTTTCATGTTGAAAAGATTTCCATTTAAAGTGTCCAAGTTGGTGAAATGGACCTATAATTTTATGACCCATAATCTTACTTTCCCCAAATACCCCTGACTTGTAAACCCTGTTGCACCCCAAAATTTGCTCAACTTTCCTTTACCTAGCTTGTGTTTCATTTCATGCACATTAGCATTATCATTTGCATTTCATTGACATGTATGCAGGAGATCAAGAGGTATGATTAACAATTAAGAGCTACACAAGACTTTGAAGCTAGCTAAGAAGGTTATTCAAGTGTCCAAGGGTTGATATCCTTGTCAGAGAAGATAAAAGATCCTCAGAGAGAGTGGTTGAAACCAAGTGTGTGTCTCCTAACTTGAGAGTTGTGGGAGCTCCTCAGATGATTCTGAAGCCCTGAAGTTAGACTTGAAGCCTTGAGAGAGCTCATGAGAAGTGTTGAAGATCACTTTGAGGCCTAGACAGGTCATTGTGTAAGATTAAGAGGCCTCAGCCATGATTTGTGCAGCTAGGGTTTGACTGGGTCAACCCTAAGTCAACTGATGATTTGAGGAGGTTGAGACCTAATACAAGAGCCATGTGATCATGGATTGATACATTGAGATGTTATAATGATGATTCCAAGGTCAGCTCATCATGATTGAAGAGTTTGAGAAGTTTAAAGCTAGGGCTTCTAAGGCTTGACAGTGTAAAATCCCCTAGTTTGACCCCTATCTTCAAGGCAATCTAGCTCAAGATATGATGGTCATATCATCTTGCCCCCAACATGAATGTTGTAGAGCATGATCTTAGCTTTAATTTGAGTGCTAGAAGTCCTTGATAGGATTTGTAGAACTCAAGTTATGGCTTTGACAAGTCAAGGGCATTTTGGTCATTTGGAGATTATAGGTCATTTCAACCATAAGGCCATAACTCCTATTTCCAAGCTTCAAATGGGAAATGTTCAACATCAAACTTGTCCAATATTATGTTTTAAGGCTAGTCAAGAGGTCATGAGATGTTGAAATTGTTTGTAGCTCAAAGTTGCAAAAATGACCTAAAATAAGGGTATAAGTCAAATGAACCAAAGTTGGAAATTGATATTTTTGATCTACATGTCCAAACCAAGGCATGTAATATATCATTTTGATTCTAAAACACATTTTAAGAACATTGGTTTAGCCACATTTTTGAATTGAAGTTTAATTTGTGGACTTGCTTTGAAAAGTAGTTACTTACATCTTAAGTAACATTTGCCAAACCTAAATTCAAGGCATAATCAAGGTCCCTTGCAAGCCAAAAACATCCAAAATGTCATTAGGGGAGAAATTGGAAGGAAATGAGGGTGATTTCAAGCTGTTAGCAGAACTATGCATACCATGGCATGTGATTGAAATTCTCATGACATGAGAGATTGAACTTCTCATTAGAAGGATCTAGAGGTTTCTAGATCATCCATACATGTTCTATATATTGAGTAGAGGTGATCCAAGGCCAAGGTTGGTGATGATTGAGAGAGAAAACTGAGATTGCATTTTGAGATTGCACATTGCAAATCAAGATCGGTTACAAGGTTTGAAGTCATTTCAATCCAAGATTTCAATCTCAGAAGCTTGCTCTAGCATTGGTGGATTGATCGCGACTTTCTATGTCTAATACAACCTAACTGCAAGTGCACAGTCTATCGCGTAGTAATAATAGATATCGATCCCACAGGGACTCGTAGTCAAACTAGTGTTCTCGGGAGTTACTATGTTTAGCTAGGTAGAATATGTTTAAGGGAATAAGATTGTCACTAATAGGGAACTAAGAATGCTACTTAGATTATAAATGATTGAATCGATATGCAGTAATTGTGTTCTTCAGGGATTTGACAAGTTACCGGTGTACGAAATAATTTTCAAAGTTTATTTAAGTAGAAAATGGCGATTTGAAGACTCTCGTCTCACGATGGTTATTGACGCTAATCATAAATCTAAGGGCCAAACGTACACTTTCGTATCCCATTCGGGGTTTAAATTATTTTTTGGAAATCTCTAAGTTCTAATTCATTTTAAAGTGCTTTCGTTGTTATTAAAATGAATGACTAGTGTTTACTATCTGACCTTACCACAGCTTTCGCTTGTTGGTTCGTATCTTAATTAATTTCCCACTTTCGTGGCAAAACTACTTTTAAATAAGTTCTCGCTTTCGCGACGAAGTTTATTCAGTAAATTAATTTTAAACACTCAGACCATAAATTACTTTTGAAAAGAAAGTTTTTCAACCAGTTGTTATCAAATCCCATTCGAATTATTACTACATATCGATTACCTAAGTTTAGCTAGACATGGATTTGGGAAAGATAAAACATAAATAAAAACAATAAATAATAATTTGCATTATAATAAAACTGGAATTACGATTGAAATGAGAAACCTGTAAATATTCCAATTGGCCTTTGGGCAAATCCTCCACAGATGTTGGTAGGATTCTGGTCTTTATGCCAATTTGATCGTACAATTAAAAGTAGAAATTACAGAAGAATGAAAATGGAATGCAGAAGAAGTAAAGAGAAACAAATAAGAATATTGAACTGGAAAATATGCTCTGGAAATAAATTTGGCAGCACTTCGTTGTATGAATGCGGCTCCCTTTCTGAGGTCCCCTTCTTCCCCTTTTATAGAAGTGGAATTCTAACGGTTATCATTGAAGATGGTGGACTTTGAGGCAGATAATTCAGGGAGTAGTGGTCCACTTTGTGGGAATTGGAACTGCTTCTGTTACGTGAAATTGAAGTGGGGCGTTTTTGCCTGCATGACGGTCGTCACAAGGTGTGACGGTCGTCACCCGCGTGACGCTCGTCATGGAGCTGTGACGGTCGTCACATCAGCAAAAACAGCCTTCTGTGCTTTTCATGATGTTTTCACTCTTTTTTCGTCCATATTTCATCTGAGATTGCTTCTTTTCTTCATGTTGCCTTGTTTAGACGTGATCGTTGAATACCTGCAAAACATCAGACAAATAACACGGAAATAACCCGAAATCGGATCGAAAACAGTTAAACTTTAGTTGAATTATGCATCAAAATATATATATGATTTCGTGTTATCAAACTCCCCTAAGCTTGAATCTTTGTTTGTCCTCAAGTAAAACATGAAAAGATCGGCACGCACGAGGCAGCTTCTTCGTTCGCAGTGTTGGGAAGAACCGGGATTCTTGGTAAGAACAAGACGAGTATCATGACGACACTAGACTACAAGTCTTCGGAGGTCTCCTTTTTATGCAAATCGGTCCCAGTCATGCTACTGTAGCTTGGCGTCAAGGTTCTCGCGGCAAGTTCACCCTGTTTGTTCTAGCGCAATCACATTAAGCCCGTTGTCCGTACACTTTCATGGCAAGTCGACCTGTTAGTGAATATGATCTCATTTCTGTTTTTGATCTTCTTCATTGATCATAAGCTTATGTCATTGATTTTTCAATGAGTTTTCGTGCCGTTGGGCTAAATGCTCGGGTGAGGAGCACCTAACTTAGAAGGAAACGTGTCTTGTGTTTTTGGGCTATTTAGCTCTCTTTTCATGATTTTTCATCTTTTTGGATATCATACACTTATTTGCATCGGTCGCTCGCTTAGAAGTGTTTTAGGATGGTGTTGACTGCTAGTATAAACTACTTGGGGTTGAGTTTGCGTAGACACTTGAGACTTTGGTACGCGTAGGTAGTGAAACCGACTCGCATAAACCGGAGATCTAAGGTGTCAGGACGGTACTGGTTTTGTTAGAACTGTCGTTTCCTTGGAGTTTCAAAACTTGTTTTGAACTCGGGTGCATTCTCGTGGTGCTTTTGCTTTTGAGGAACGAACGAAAGTTTTTGTTTACGTTGAATAATGTGGGGATGTTTGCGTAACGGAAAAAGTATATATAAACGAGCTTTATTTGATAAAAATAGAAAATGTTTAAATAGAAATTACGAAATTCAAAGTACAGTGGAATGGAAATAAAGGTGGAATGGAAATAAAGGCTCCGCTCCCACACTATCTCAATCAGTGTCCCCACTGATTTTGAAGCATGCGAGAGGGAGATACAACTGAAATGAAAGTACAAATAAACTGGAAATATAGTAAACAAATAAGGAAGGATGGATGGCTAATCACGTCCGCTGCCTCGGTCACGTCCACGCTGGCGTCCTCTGGCTCTGGCAAGGGCTACTCTGTCCTCATAGCTCATAGCTCCTGTGTGGTAGACGGTGTCCCGGAGTCCTTCGACCTGCAAAGTCAGATTCTCCAGGTTCTCAGTAATGGTAGCTTGGCTGGTTTGAAGTTGTTGCATTTGAGTCCGGTGCCAAGCTTCGAACTGGTATGCTTGCTGATTCTGCTGCTGCAGCATGGCGAGTATCTGGGCCTGCTGGTCGAGAGAGCGGCGGAGGTCCTCTTCTGTGTAGTCGGGCACTGGATGATGGCGGCGGCGGCGAGAGGATGTACCTTCGGGAGGAGGAGGCTGTGATGCCTCCGGTTGCTCGGACCTGTCCAACTCAGCTTGGATTTCATCGTCAGAACCTTGGGTGTGGTCCTGAGTAGGAACAGCGGCAGCAGGAGGGGCAGTGAGGTCAAATAACCGGTTGGTACGATCCTCTGGGTGTGTCCGGGTGCGGGACGGAAGGATGATGCTTCGGACGATCTTGCCACGCACTACCGGATGGTACTTGCCGTCAGCTCTGGAGTGGATAAGGTGGGAGGCTCTGCAGTGGTCGGTGTCAAGGAACACCGAGGGGATGGAATGGAGGTGCTGGAGGCGGTCGCCAAGGTTCAGCCCAAGTGCAATGGCAGTGACAATCCCGCCAAAGTAGAATGGCTTCGAGCCACGGTTGCAGTTGGCCTGAATGTGAGCCAGCAGGAACGGAGCGGTGTTGACCGGCTCGTTGTTGAAGACGCAATGGAGGAAAAAGAGCTCTTTCGAGTTCACCTTATGGTTGTTGTCTCTGGAGAAGATTGTGTTGCTCAAGGCTCTGTGAAAGTACCTGATGGTCGGGTTATGAATATGCATGGCGTGCAGAGAGTCCCAACCATCGACATTGATGCCGGTCAACTGGTACCACAGTGCGAAAGCTTCGTGCTGGAACTGATCGGTGATGCGGCGGTGAGCATTGTCGCCCCGAGGTAGCTGTAAGATTGTGGCGATCTGGTTCTGGTTCACCTGGTAGTTGGTTCCGAACATCCGGAAGCATGCGGCACCGGAGTGCTGGCTAAGGTTGCCGCTGGATGTGACGTAAGTAAACGAACTCAAGAACTCGAGAGTGAGTTGTTCGTATGTTGGCAGTGGGTTGGTGCAGAGGTTCCAGATGCCTGCTCTTTGAAGCATCCAGGTTACGCCTTCAAGGAGTCCGAGCTCCGTAAGCGATGGAATGTGTGGATAATGAGTCGGCTGGAGCGACCTCTAATGGAATGCGATGTAGTTTGCTCGCTGTCTCTCGCCTAAGTCACCTTCGCTGAAGATAATGTTGCTGATATCTGGGGTTTCTGCATTTCTTGCCATTGTTGGAAGATTGAGAGGGTTCTGAAGATTGGGGTTTTTCTGCAGAGTGGGAAGAACTGACAGAAGTGTGGTTGGAAGTTGAGATTGGAGTTGAAATATATGGTGCAATGTGGGGGGAACGAAAATTTGTAGTGGGGTAAGAGTTCTGATGATTGGAAGTTGAAATGGGGGTAGTGGGAGAGAACACGCACCCTGTTATATCAGATAGCAGTTTTTGAATTCGTGACGGTCGTCACCCGCGTGACGCTCGTCAGGGTCCTGTGACGGTCGTCACAGCAGCAAAATCTGCAGAACGCAGAATTTTGCTCTGAGGGCGTTCTTGCAGTGACTTTTAGGATACGACAATGTAATGTAGCAGCCGACAAACAACGAATAATGCAAAAACAGAATAATTGAATAAAAACTAGAATTGAAATAACATAAAATTGAAACGATTGTATGTAGTACATAAAGAAATTAACAATGCGAAAAATCCAAATGATTCAACGAAACTAAACTAAACTAAACTAAACTGATTCTACTGCTAAAAACTAGTATCTAGTCTTTTCGTGTCTTCAACTCATCGAATTTCCGTGCGTAGTAGTCGAGTTGGTCGCAGGCTAAATCCATGAAGCCTACCAGTTCGTTGTGCATGCCTGCGATGTCAGCTTTTACATTAGTCAGAGTTGCATCAATGTCGTCCAATCGGATTAAAACGGTATCCATTTTGTCGGTGGTCTCCTCAGGGATAGGCTCAGGATAGGTGTTGTAGTACGGAGGAGTCATAGGGTCTACTTCAGCTTCGGACACAGAATCCTCATAGTACATATAGTCGTGTGCCTCAGAGATGTGGTCACTGTCATACATATAGTTCTGTGGTGTTGACTGTGGTGAAGGAGGTCCCATAGGCTCATCCAATTCATAGAGCCAGTTGTCCTTGTTGTGGATACTTGTCATCAGATGATCAGGCAGTGTGAATAGCTGTACTGGTTTTTCGTTAATGAGGTACTCATACGGTCCAGGTCCCATAGTTCCTAAAATGCGCCTGTTAAAGCAGAATTGTATATTCATGGGTCGGATGGTGCCAAAACGAGTGCTTGCATTTAAGTGGAATCTAAGGCCAAGCTCGTGGGCAATCATTGTCACGAGGCCTCCTATAAGAATAGGTGTATGTGGTTCCTGCGTGAGGCGTTTGAAAGATCTCATCATGAAAGGCACTGCATTTACTGTACGTCCCTGAGAAGCACAGAACATGATGAATAACTCCTCTTTAGATACTGTAGTGATATTTTCTTCTTTCCCAAACAAGGTGTGAGCTAGTATCTTATGGAAGTATCTGAAAGCTGGGTTATGAATATCATCATTGTACATTCTGTCTGGTTCCGGGTGATAGTCGCCTGTGATTCTACCCCAGAATTGATCGAGTTGAAAATCAATATCGTCATCTTCTGCACTGATGAACACATGCGGTCCGCTAGGAAATCCTAGGAGGTTAGCTAGTGACATCCGGCTATGGGTTTGGTCCATTCCAAACACTCGGAAGGTAATCAGCTCTGTGTTGGATCCAAAACCATAGTTGGGTATGTATCTGAAAGAACTAAGGAATTCATAGGTAAGATTCTTATAGGTAGCAAAACGTGTTTTCAGAGCAGTGTTCTCCCAACCCAGTTGATTGAACAGGTATTGAATGCTATCTGTGATTCCTAGTTTATCCATGGTAGCCTTATCATAATACAGTGTTAAGGCGAATTCTCTTTCGGTTAGTGCTGCAAATCTTGCCTTTTGAGCTAGTCCTCGAAAATGAACTTTTGTGAAGTCGTACTCGGCCATACTCGCAGGTAATTCGGAGAAAACAGAAGGAATGTTTTGAAGACTTTAAAAATCCTGAAAAGTTTAAAACAGGAGATTGAAGTCAGGATTTTTAAAGACGAAAAGCGGTAGAAACAAAAGACAAAAGAGAAAAATAAAATAAAAATAAAAATATGAAAACAAACGAAAGTAGAAAGTAGTAGTAATTATAAGTTTAGAATTTTTGTTGGATTTTCAAAGTGAAATTTTAAAGAAAAATGAAATACAGTAACGAGGGAAATTGGGTTGCCTCCTAGTAAGCGCTGTTTTTAACGTCTAAAGCCTGACGATAGCTTGGTGAGAAGCTATTCGGGTGTTTGAGCTGGAAGCTCAAGCAATGCTATACTGCTGACTTGAGGACTGTTGTCGTTCTTATTATAATGTTTTAGACGTTGCCCGTTTACGATAAACGTTGCATTCATCTTATCGGTAATTTCTACAGCTCCACTCTGAAGTGCTTTAGTCACTTCATAAGGTCCAGACCACCTAGATTTTAGTTTACTTGGGAAGAGTTTTAATCTTGAATTAAATAGCAATACGATGTCTCCCACACTGAATTGTTTCCTGACTGAACATTTATCATGCCACTTTTTAGTTCGTTCTTTGTAGATACGGGCATTTTCGTAAGCGTCTAATCAAAGTTCTTCCAACTCGTGTAAGTTCAAGATTCGCTTTTCTCCTGCCACGGTGTAGTTGAAATTGAGTGTCTTAATGTCCCAGAAGGCCTTATGCTCTAATTCTACAGGGAGATGGCAGGATTTACCGTAAACTAATTTGTAGGGTGTAGTCCCTATTGGTGTCTTAAAAGCGGTCCTATAAGCCCATAAAGCTTCTTGTAGCTTTGACGACCAATCTTTCCTTGAGGTAGCGACAGTCTTTTCCAATATTTGTTTTATTTCTTTGTTTGAGACCTCTACTTTTCCGCTAGTTTACGGATGATAAGGTGTAGCTACTCGGTGTTGGACTCCATATTTAGATAGAAGTTTATCGAATATTCGCGATATGAAGTGAGATCCGCCGTCACTAATGACGAGTCTTGGTACACCGAATCTAGGAAAGATTGTGTTTTTGAAGAGTTTGATTACTACTCGTGCGTCGTTTGTTGGAGCAGCTATGGCTTCTATCCATTTAGACACGTAGTCTACAGCGACGAGTATGTAGTTATTACCAAAAGAAGATGGGAATGGTCCCATGAAATCTATTCCCCAGACGTCGAAGATTTCTACCTCTAAGATTCCTTTCTGAGGCATTTCATCGCGTTGTGAGATGTTGCCCGTTCGTTGGCATCGATCGCACTTTTGCACAGCGATGTGAACGTCTTTCCAGAGGTTAGGCCAGAATAAGCCGGCTTGAAGAATCTTAGCGCACGTCTTGGATGTACTAGCATGACCACCGTATGGTGCTGAATGGCATTGGGAAATGATATTTTCTATTTCTTCCTCTGGGATACAGCGACGGTATATGTTGTTGGCCCCTCTCTTGAAGAGTAGAGGTTCGTCCCAATAATAGTGTTTCAGATCGTGGAAGAATTTCTTCTTTTGCTGATAAGTGAGATCCGGTGGAAGCACGCCTGAAGCGAGATAATTAACGATGTCAGTATACCAAGGTAATGTGACTTGGGCATAGACGGCTTCTACGGCTTTTTCGAATTCTGGATCTTCCGAGATTGAGTTGGGTGTGTCACTTTCTAATTTGGCTATCAGACGTTCGTACGGGAAATCGTCATTTATCGGTACTGGTTCGTGTCTGATGCCTTTTATTCGGGATAAGTGATCTGCAACAACGTTCTCGGTTCCTTTTTTGTCTTTGATTTCTAAGTCAAACTCTTGTAATAACAGGATCCATCTCAATAGTCTTGGTTTGGCATCCTTTTTGCTTATTAGGTACCTTATGGCAGCGTGGTCTGTGTATATGATAATTTTTGCTCCTACTAAGTAAGAACGGAATTTGTCAAGCGCAAATATAACTGCTAGAAGTTCCTTTTCTGTGGTAGCGTAGTTCATTTGGGCAGGATCTAAGGTTCTACTGGCATAGTAGATGGCATGGAGTTTCTTGTCCTTCCTTTGTCCTAGAACTGCGCCTACGGCATAATCACTCGCATCGCACATGATTTCGAACGGTAGTCGCCAATCGGGTGGTTGCATGATTGGTGCGGTGATAAGGGCTGATTTTAATGTTTCGAATGCTTTTAGATAGTCGTCGTCAAAGACGAACTCAGCATCTTTCATCAACAGGCCGGTCAGAGGTTTTGTGATTTTCGAAAAATCTTTTATAAATCTTCTGTAGAAACCGGCATGTCCTAGAAAACTCCGTATTTCTCGTACGGATTTTGGAGGTTGGAGATCTTTTATAATCTCTATTTTGGCTTTGTCTACCTCAATTCCTTTATCTGATATGACATGTCCTAGAACTATTCCTTGTCGGACCATAAAATGACATTTTTCCCAATTTAGGACGAGGTTTACTTTTACACAACGTTCTAATACCATTTCTAATTTTTGTAGGCATCCTTCGAAACTTTGTCCACATACCGAGAAATCGTCCATAAACACTTCCATGATGTTGTCTATGAAATCTGCAAAGATTGCCATCATGCATCTTTGGAAGGTTGCTGGAGCATTACAGAGTCCGAACGACATTCGGCGGTAAGCAAAAGTACCATAAGGACAGGTGAATGTAGTCTTTTCTTGGTCATCAGGATGGATGGGAATTTGGAAAAATCCTGAGTAACCATCTAGATAGCAGAAATATGAATGTTTGGCTAATCTTTCCAACATTTGGTCTATGAAGGGTAACGGGAAGTGATCTTTGCGTGTAGCCTTGTTAAGCTTTCTATAATCAATGCACATCCTGCTTCCAGTCACGACTCTTTTTGTTATTGATTCACCTTTTTCGTTTTTAACTACTGTGACTCCTCCTTTCTTTGGTACGACATGAACTGGGCTGACCCATTCACTATCGGAGATCGGATAGATGATTCCTGCATCTAGCAATTTCTTTACTTCATCTCTGACTACAGTGCTCAGGATGGGGTTCAGTTTTCTCTGATGCTCTCGAGAGGTTTTAGAGTCTTCCTCTATTGTAATTCGATGCATACAGATCGAAGGGCTTATACCTTTTAGATCGCTTATGTTATAGCCTAACGCGGTGGGGTACTTCTTTAGGACTTCTAATAGCTTTTCGGTTTCTGGTTGTCCTAAGTCGGCGTTGACTATCACTGGTCTTTTTAGTTCATCGTCTAGAAATTCATATCTAAGGTTTTTGGGTAGTGTTTTAAGTTCTAAAGATGGGTTCTTCGGACCTGGCATATGGTTTGGGATCAGTGTTAAGCTTTCGCTTAGGCTGTCGTCTTTATACGGTTTACGCCAATCATCGTCTTCAGAAATATCGGGTATTTGAATCTTTATTATTTCTGAATACGTGGTCTCTTCATTTTCAAGTTCTATTATGCATTCGTCAATTTCGTCTACTAAATAGCAGGTATCGTCTATGGCTGGTGCTTATAAGAACTTGGTGAGAATGAACTCTATCTTTTCTTCTCTTACTTCGAATGTTAGCCTTCCTTTCTTCACGTCTATAATAGCTCCAGCTGTAGCTAGGAATGGCCTTCCTAGGGTAATTGGGGTAACAGTGTCCTCCTTGATGTCCATGATTATGAAGTCGGTTGGAATGTAGAATTGTCCTATGCGTACTGGAACGTTTTCCAGTATTCCGACGGGGTATTTTACTGATCGGTCAGCTAATTGTACAAACATCTTGGTTGGTCTGAGGTCTCCCATATTCAGCTTTTTGCATATAGATAAAGGCATAACACTGATACTGGCTCCTAAATCGCATAGAGCTTTGTCTATTACGAACTTTCCTATGACGCAGGGTATGGAGAAACTACCTGGGTCTTTTAATTTATGAGGCATGCGGTTTTGAATAATAGCGCTACACTCTGCAGTAAGTGTAAATGTTTCGTTATCCTCGATCTTTCTCTTATTCGACAGGATTTCTTTGAGAAATTTAGCGTATGACGGCATTTGAGTTATCGCTTCTGTAAAAGGAATAGTAATATTCAGCTGTTTAAGGAGCTCTACAAATTTCTTAAACTGTCCTGAAGTTTTGGAGTTTATTAGTCTTTGAGGATAAGGAATAGGTGGTTTATATGGCGCTGGAGGTGCTTGAGTTTTTTCACTTGCGGTATCCTCCTTCTCGTTGTCTTCCTTCTTCTCTAACTCGGATTCCTTTTCTGCTTGTTCAGTTGGTTTTTGTTGCATGGCTGAGTTTTCGGTCCTCGGATCGATCGGTTCGTCCAATTCTTTTTCCACTTCTTAGTATTATAGCATTTGCTTGGCCTTTTGGATTCTGTTCGGGTTGTCCAGGAAATGTGCCAGCAAGTGCGGCAGCAGAGGCTTGCTGTTGAGCCACTTGTGATATCTGTGTTTCTAACATTTTGTTGTGGGTGGCTAAAGCGTCTACGTTTCCTGTCAACTGTTTAATTTGCTCGCTAGTGTGTATGTTTTGATTCAGGAATTCTTTGTTTGTTTGAGCTTGAGTAGCTATGAATTTTTCCATCATCAACTCGAGGTTTGATTTCCTAGGTGCATTCTGAGCAGCTGGTTTTTGATATCCTGGTGGAGCAGTAGGCATTTGCAATGCGTTTTCACTTTTGGAAGAAAAGTTTGGATGATTTCGTCAACCTGGGTTATAGGTATTTGCGTAGGGATTTCCTTGAGCATAATTTACCTGGTATAGTGGGATTCCGGCTAGCAATGGGCATTCGGGCGCATTATGAGTGGTGCTTCCGCATAACTCGCAATTTGGAGTTACTGCAGCAACAGTTGCAGTGGGGTTAACGGTCAGACTATCTATCTTCTGTGCTAGAGCATCTACTTTAGCGTTGAACTTTTCAAGGCTGCTGATCTCGTACATCCCACCTTTCGCTGTGGTTTTCTCTGTTGGAGTGTGTTCACCTCCCCATTGGCAATGGTTTTGTGACATGTTTTCGATTAATTGATAGGCTTCATCGTATGGCTTATCCATAAGTGCACCGCCTGCGGCAGCGTCTATTGTCAGTCTAGTATTGTATAGAAGCCCATTATAGAAAGTATGGATTGTCACCCAGTCTTCTAGACCGTGGTGAGGACATGTTCTCATCATATCTTTGAATCGTTCCCATGCTTCGTAAAGAGATTCAGTATCTTTTTGTCGAAATCTGTTGATTTGAGCTCTAAGCATAGCAGTTTTGCTTGGCGGAAAATATCTCGCTAAGAAGACGTTCTTCAATTGCTCCCACGTCGTAACGGAGTTGGATGGTAACGATTGCAACCATGTCCACGCTCTGTCTCTAAGAGAGAATGGGAAAAAATGAAGTCTTATCGCGTCTGGAGTTACTCCATTTGCTTTCACTGTGTCTGCGTATTATACAAACTTCGTTAGATGTTCGTTCGGATCCTCAGTTGCGTTTCCTGAGAATTGGTTTTGTTGTACAGCTGACAACAATGATGGTTTCAGCTCAAAATCATTTCGGGTAATAGCTGGGGCAGCAATGCTACTTCTAGGCTCCATCTGAGAGGGTGTAGCGTATGCCTTCAGCGGTTTGTTTGGAGGTCCTTCAGCCGTCGTTGGTTCTTCTTCGGATTTGGGAATGGGAGTGAGAGGTTCGGGAATGTTATGTTTGAGTTGTTTTAGTTGGTACTCAATGATTCGACTTCTTAAATGTAAGAAGCGCTCTAGTTCTGCGACTGAAGGTTTTACGATATCGCCTTGCGGGCGATTACTTGGCATACAATCGACAGAACTAGTAAAGGAAAAATGAAAATTGTTAACCTAGTCTATACGGCGTAACAGAAGGTTACACTATTACCTAAACGGGTCCCCGGCAACGGCGCCAAAAACTTGATCGCAATTTTCTATGTCTAATACAACCTAACTGCAAGTGCACAGTCTATCGCGTAGTAATAATAGATATCGATCCCACAGGGACTCGTAATCAAACTAGTGTTCTCAGGAGTTACTATGTTTAGCTAGGTAGAATATGTTTAAGGGAATAAGATTATCACTAATAGGGAACTAAGAATGATACTTAGATTATAAATGATTGAATCGATATGCAGTAATTGTGTTCTTCAGGGATTTGACAAGTTACCGGTGTACGAAATAATTTTCAAAGTTTATTTAAGCAGAAAATGGTGATTTGAAGACTCTCGTCTCACGATGGTTATTGACGCTAAACATAATTCTAAGGGCCAAACGTACACTTTCGTATCCCATTCGGGGTTAAAATTATTTTTTGGAAATCTCTAAGTTCTAATTCATTTTAAAGTGCTTTCGCTGTTATTAAAATGAATGACTAGTGTTTACTATCTGACCTCACCGCAGCTTTCGCTTGTTGGTTCGTATCTTAATTAATTTCCCACTTTCGTGGCAAAACTACTTTTAAATAAGTTCTCGCTTTCGCGACGAAGTTTATTCAGTAAATTAATTTTAAACACTCAGACCATAAATTACTTTTGAAAAGAAAGTTTTTCAACCAGTTGTTATCAAATCCCATTCGAATTATTACTACATATCGATTACCTAAGTTTATCTAGACATGGATTTGGGAAAGATAAAACATAAATAAAAACAATAAATAATAATTTGCATTATAATAAAACTGGAATTACGATTGAAATGAGAAACCTGTAAATATTCCAATTGGCCTTTGGGCAGATCCTCCACAGATGTTGGCAGGATTCTGGTCTTTATGCCAATTTGATCGTACAATTAAAAGTAGAAATTACAGAAGAATGAAAATGGAATGCAGAAGAAGTAAAGAGAAACAAATAAGAATATTGAACTGGAAAATATGCTCTGGAAATAAATTTGGCAGCACTTCGTTGTATGAATGCGGCTCCCTTTCTGAGGTCCTCTTCTTCCCCTTTTATAGAAGTGGAATTCTAACGGTTATCATTGAAGATGGTGGACTTTGAGGCAGATAATTCAGGGAGTAGTGGTCCACTCTGTGGGAATTGGAACTGCTTCTGTTACGTGAAATTGAAGTGGGGCATTTTTTCTTGCATGACGGTCGTCACCCGTGTGACGCTCGTCATGGAGCTGTGACGGTCGTCACATCAGCAAAAACAGCCTTCTGCGCTTTTCATGATGTTTTCACTCTTTTTTTGTCCATATTTCATCTGAGATTGCTTCTTTTCTTCATGTTGCCTTATTTAGACGTGATCGTTGAATACCTGCAAAACATCAGACAAATAACACGGAAATAACCCGAAATCGGATCGAAAACAGTTAAACTTTAGTTGAATTATGCATCAAAATATATATACGATTTCGTGTTATCATGGATGAATCCAGATGGAGAATTGAGCAAGATTGGTGGAGAATCGTGTGGGAGCCATTGAAGAAATTCCTCTGCAACTCAGAATCGAATCCAAGAATTGAAGCCATTTCAATCAATTATATTGCATACAGAAGCTTGATTGTGCTCCATTAAAGGAATCTGGAAGCTCTTGAGGATTGATTTGAAGGTTTAAGGGTTCTGTTCAATCGATTTTGACAGGTATGTAATTCTCATTCCATGGCTTGATTTAGGCATAATCAATAGGAATTGTTAGCTTAGAGGTGATGTAGGTTAGTGTGTGAAGCTTTCTGGTAGCATTTGGTTAGGTTTAGAGACATTAGGTTGGGTGCCACAATTTCTGTTCTTTATCGTATCTTGGTGGTTCTTGAGAGTTAACCCTAGCTAGATGGTGGAATCAACTCAGGATAACATGGTGATGATGTTAGACACTTTAATTTGGAGAATGGTGATGATTGGATCTTGGTCAGTTTCTGAGTTTTTGATCGTGTTTTGAGAATGGTGATGATTCAATAAGAATGATTGGCATGGTTAGAATCAGGGTGAAAAATGGAGTGGATTAGGGTTTCCAACTTTGATTTTTGGTGGAGATTTGATGGGATACGAATTTGGAGAAGACGAAGTTCTTGGCTGTTCATCCATGGAGGTTCTTCCCTCCAGATTTTCAAATTGGGGAAGATGACCCCAGAACCATTAGATCATAGGTGGACCTTTGACTGGGAACCTTATCCAACGGCCACGCGTGCTTCCCATTTGTGAAGAGCTCTGAACTTAATGAAACGATGCGTTTCATTAATCAGCTGGTTTTGGGCTTAAGAATCCAAGTGCTACTCACACCCCCCTGATGGCCCAATTGCTTTAATGAACTGATTCTTTTACTATCAGCACCGTGTGTTTATTATTTTATTTTGATCTTTCTTTATTTTTTTCATTTTATTCATGGTTCTTGATAAAATCATAAAAAATGGAAAAATGATTCAATTAATCACATTCTTTTTGCATTGGATTCATGATATGGTCTAGTATTTTTTAGATAAAAAATATTTTTATTTCATGCATTTTCTGATTTTATGGGAATTTTTACATTTTAATTGATATTAAAATAGTCATGTTTGATGCTTGAGTTTGTTGAATTTGGTTTGATCATGTGATGATGATTTTGGCCTTAATTTTTTGTGAGTATTTAGCATAGATATGCATGCTCCCCATAGATGTTTATCACATTTTTGTGATGAACATAAGTGGTAGTTTAGGTTGAAACCTTTAGAAGCTCCATTTTTAGGGTTTATGGTTGATACCTTGTAGTTTAGATTTTATTTTTAGAACTAGGTGGATGATTCAACCTCTGATTTTTGTAGGGAAGATTCATGATTGAATTAGGATCCCTTAGGAATTTTTGTAGGAATTTTCAAGGTAGTTTACTATTTTTGATTGATTTTAGTTTAGATGCTAGTTTTAGATGATTCTGAGGTACTAATTCAACTAGAATGACTTCTTTAGTTCCCTTAGATTAGGGTTTTGTTTCTTTTGCTCTTGGATGATGATGAAGACAAGATGAAGATGCATTGGATTGATTGAGGAGGCTTGGATGTGAAGATTTTCCCTTCTTTTGGTGTGGTTTTGATTAAGTGTTAAGATTAGGGTTTTGTAGGCAGAGCTCTAGATAGATTCTCTTCCTTCATAAACATAGAAGATGTTGATCACTTCCATTCTTCCCTATGATGTAAGGTCCCCTTGTAAAGGCCTCATACCTCCTTTGATAGGATGTGTGGCTATCTACAAGTTGGTAGAACCTTTGAGGGTTCCTTTCTCTTATGACAGGAGGCTTAGTGGTGACCTTTGGTCTTCACTCTGCTACCAATCATCCAAACTTTGCTCTTGATAGATGCATCTTTCTTCCTTGTTAGAAGATGGAGTTCCTTGCTTGAAAAAGATTGAAGGATGAAGTTGATACTTCTTTGTGTTTGGAGATTACCTTTTGAAGCTGAAGCTTATAGATGAAGAGGACCAAGTTGATACTTGTAAGGAGGGGAGAGCTGAAGCTTGAAGACCAAGTTGACACTTGTGAAGAGGATCCAATTGAGATTGAGTGAAGAGCTGCGGCTTGAGGAATAAAGGATAAGTTGATACTTATATTGATGCATTGAGAGCCTGAAGGAGTCAAGTTGATACTTGCAGTTAGGAGTGAAGCCTGAAGGTGGAGTTGACTGGAGAGCTGAGGCTTGGAGAAGAAGGAATAAGTTGATAATTATGTTTGATGTTTTGAAAACTGGAAGAAGCAAGTTGATACTTGCTATTGAAGAGGATAGCCTTGAAGGGTGGTTGAAGTCTGAGGATTGAGCTGCTGTTAGAAGATTGCTTTGTTGTGAAGCTGTAGAAGCTGTTGATCTGCTTTCCTTCCTGTCTGTTTGCTTTTGTGCAACTGTATTGGTATGACTTGTTTGATTTGCTTGATGCATTAGAATAAGTTCATATTTAGATTGATTTAAGCTAGGAGCATGATTGCACTAGAGGTTGAGTTGCTCCCTCTGCTTGTATTTTTACTGTATGGCTTTGCTTGCGGGTATTCGGTAGAGCCCAACTCCCTTGCCTATGTGGTTTGTGTTGCTTGATAGCATTTCATTTCTTCTGTATGATTGCAGTTATTCATATTTTGCTTGATAGCATGCTATTTTATTTCTGTATGATTGCAGTTATTCATATATGGCTTGAGGTTGAGATGAGCTTGTGGAGGCTGATGCCCCACACACATTTCCTCCCTCACTTGCATTGCATGCATTTTACAGTTGTTTATTGTTTACTGTTTAAGCTGATGCTTTATCTGTTTCTGTTTATCATTGACATGATCCCCTAGGAATCTCACTTCCTTTGATAAGGAAGTGACAATTAGAACTTTAGGTTGAAACCTATGCATGATAACTTCTAGGAGTTCCCTGTTTTAAACTTCAACCATAGGATGAATCCTTGGCATGACAACAGTAGGACTCTATAGTCTCCCTGTAGTTGTCCCTCTCTCTTCTCATCCCAAAACAAATAAAAATACATTAATAAAGGTTAACTGACGTCGTACGTTACGAGCCTTAAGCTATCTGAGAAAGGATTGTTGGAGAGTTTCTTTTCAACAGTTCGGATGTTTAGTATGGTACCCTTTAGGTGACATGCGACGCATTCACTCTCAGGTCATAGTCTCTAGTACGATATTGGTTGCAGACATCCATAAAAAACATTTCTTCCGTAAAAGACAGAAAACAAACTTCAAACCTTTTTGCCCTATGGGCCCGTAATTCAAAGGAAGCTTTTCTGAAGAAAAGAGTGTCGTTAACTTTCAGTTCTACCGCAAACGGTAACGCCTAAGTCTCCAAGGGTCAAGCTGCGTACATCCAACTACTGGAACTGTTTGTTAACCCTACTCGATAAAAACAGATGAATCTGAATTCTCGTAATCCGTATTATCCCGAACCACGTAAGCTCTGATCTCTCATATCTGTTGAGAGTACGTAGGCACAATACTGATGTATTGGCGAGCCACCTTCCCCGTAACCTGTAGTTAGGCGAACTACGTTGACTCTGATTTCTCATTCTCTGATGAGAATACGTAGGCATAAAGTGTGACGCTTTGCCGAGTCATTTTCTTTTCTTTTTAAGCCATCCTTGATAGGTAGATAGTTAAACCAACCCGTCCAGTAAACACAACAAGCATGGATCCCATCGAGTACGATGGACATGAGGGGTGCTAATACCTTCCCCTTGTGTAACCGACTCCCGAACCCAGACAATGGTTGCGACGACCTTGTCTTATACCTTTTCGTTAGGTTTTTTCCGATCGTTTCCTTTCCCGTTCTAAGGGATAAATAACGAAAGGTGGAGACTCTTCTGTTTTGCCGGCACCTTATTTTCGCGGAAGCGACAGGTGGCAACTCTGCTGGGGAATTGATAGTTTCCTGGGATCCAACGTCCCGTATGCGAGTCAGTTTGGGGATCCAACGTCCCATGCGAGAGTCAATCCTGGCGCTTGTATGATTACTTGTTGGGTTGTGTTTATTTATCGCATTTTATTTCCCGCATTTTATTTTCAGTATGATATGATTATCTATGTTGTTGTGGGAGGGGCATTCTGATGAGTGAGAAGCCAGACCCAGGCTTGAGTGTACCTAGCATTAGTTGTGGAAATTAGTGGGCGCGTGCTTGCTTTACAGGCACTAGTGTCTCATGAAATCCACGCTCAGACGAGGTTCTCCCGGTTGACTTCTTTTTCAACCCTTTGGGTTGAGGGGGTTGTTGGTTTGGAGGATTGTCGACTCTGGGGACCGATCATTTGGAATTCAGCCGAGTGAGGCCGCTTCAGGAGATGGTAATGCCACACCTTCTGGGTATCGTATCACCCCTCTTGAATGTCTGTGATGCTGATAACCGCATAGGATGCCGAACTTGTGTCAGTTTAGGTCCATACCTGTGAGCAGGGTTGGGTTTGTTGCAGGAAACCTTAACCTTCAGACTACCCGATTTTCTTGATAGTGAATCAGTTTTGTTGGTACCAGAGGTTCTCATCAGCAGATGTGTATTTGTTCTTGACAGAGCAGGTTTATGGTTGGGATCAGAGGATCTCATCATCAGATGTATGTGTTCTTGATAGAGCAGAGTTATGGTCCTGTATTAGAGGACCTTATCTTCAGAGATGTATGTGTGTTCTTGACAGAGCAGGTTTTGTTGGGATCAGAGGATCTCATCTTCAGATGTGTATTTGTTCTTGACAGAGCAGGTTTATGGTTGGGATCAGAGGATCTCATCAGCAGATGTATGTTTTTTCTTGACAGAGTAGAGTTATGGTCCTGTATCAGAGGTCCTTATTTTCAGAGATGTTTGTTCTTGACAGAGCAGAGTTATGGTCCTGTATCAGAGGTCCTTATTTTCAGAGATGTTTGTTCTTGACAGAGCAGATTTATGGTCCTGTATCAAAGATCCTTATTATCAGATGTGTGTTTGTTCTTGACAGAACATATTTATGGTCCGATACCAGGGTTTTCTTCTTATCAGAGATAGTGGTTGTTCTTGATAGAGCAGGATTATGGTTTTATTGATACAGAATCTCCACAGCATAGTCGTCTTGATCTCCTGCTGCATGATTGCATTTTACATTGCTTTGCATACTCATTTGCATTTCATTAACGTGTGTCTGTGTTGCAGGTACGTTTCCCCCGATTCAGGTTTTCTTGCCTTCTACTGTGCTATTATGGGTTCTCTGAGGAAGACCGTGGCTTACAAGCTCCCTGCTCCTGATGTTGTTCAGCTGACTGGTTTGATTGCTTTAGCAGATGATTCTGTGAGAGATGAGTTCAGAAAGTCTTACGGCAAACTGCTCAGTTTGGTTTGTAAACCTTCTGCGTTTGAGTTGAATGGGTTGCACGCCTTGTTACAGTTCTACGATCCTCCATTGAGATGCTTTACTTTCCAGGATTTTGTTCTCGCACCCACACTAGAGGAATATGTTGATTTGTTAGGTGTGCCTATCAAGAGTCAGATGCCCTTTGTTCATATGGATGTTGAGCCTAATCTGGCTAGTCTAGCTCCCTCACTTCATCTGGATGCCTCCGAGTTGGTCTTGTCTAGTTGGAACAGGGTTCCCGGTTTCTCCTTGCAATTCTTAGTGGGAAAAGCTCAGCAGTGCGCCAAAGACGGATGTTGGGTCATGTTCACTGCCGTTCTCGCTCTGTGCATATATGGCATCATTTTGTTCCCCAATATGCCTGACTTTGTAGACTTCGATGCCTTCCATATCTTTGCTTCAGGGAATCCAGTCCCTACCTTGATAGGAGATGTCTACCATTCCATCCACTAAAAAAACGATAATAGAAGGGGTAAGAATGTCTCATGCTGTGTGCCCCTGCTTTATAGATGGCTTGATAGTCACCTACCCAAGAGGGGTCCCTTTGCTTCGTCTGCAGCCACAGTTGAGTGGTCTGAGCGGTTGATGAGTCTGTCAGCGGAGGATATTGACTGGTTTGATAGAGATAGATTGGGTACTGAGATTATCTTCAGCTGCAGCGAGTTTCCGAACGTGCCTTTGATAGGCAGGAAGGGTTGTATAAACTATAATCTGTCTCTGCTGGTCCGACAGTTTGCTTACGCTTTGAGAGCTCCGCCGAAGGATGAAGAGGTACAGGAATCTCTGTACCTCACTGGTCTTCTAGAGGGGGATACGTTATCTAAGCTTCAGCGCACTTGGAATGGTATCAGTAAGCGGGGAAAGCTGTTGCTGGGGAAGAGTAATAGTCAAGCCTACGCTCCATATGTGACTTGGATCAGAGCCAGAGCAGATGTCATAGGGATGCCGTTTCCTCCTGACAAGCCAGAAAACCCTCCAGTGATTGAAGAGCCTACCACTGTGCCTATTCAGCAGCACAATCAGGTGTTAGCGGAGAGAGATGAGCTGAAGAAGGCAAATGAAGAACTGGAGAAAGAATTGGCTCAGCTCAGAAGCGAGAGAAGCGAAGTCGTTCATTCCTTCAAGAGGCAGGCAGAGCTGGTGAACCAGCTGGGGACAGATCTGACTAAGCAGATAGCTGAGCGCGAGCGCATGGGTCGAGACTTCAAAGTTGTCAATGATGTACTGGCCACTAAGAAGCAGCACTTAGATGAAGCGTATCGGAGGATATCCAAGTTTAATCAGCATTGGAAGGCCACCCTAGCCAACGGCAAAGAACGGGAGGATAAGCTGAAGCAACAGATCTCCAAGCTGAAAGCCCAGGTGAAGGCTAGTGAGAAGAGGTTTGATGAAGAAACCGCTCGCAGATATGCCGCTGAAGGCCAGCTCAACAGGGCTCTTGCTAACCTGAAGGAGCGCAAACTGACGTTTGAGTCCAAGAAGCGGAAGTTAGAAGATTGTTTCGGTGAAGGAGCATGGGAAGATTCGGTTGAAGGTCTTCAATACACCATTATGCAGAGGGAGTTACTCGTCGAAGGGTTGCTCACTCGGTCTGATCATCCAGAAACGAAGGGGTTGCTAGAAGAGTTTCGCGCCTGTGGCCGTGCTTGACTATTTGTATTCCTTTTGTTTTGATCATTGTTGTATGCTGACCATCACCAAGCTTGTTGGTCGAGGTCTTGCCATTGATTCTGCTTTTACTCAGTGATGTTATGTACTGCCTTGATGGGCTTTCTTTATATATGAGATGTTATTTCCATGACTGGACTCGGACTTCTTATTATCAGCACTGGCACTCAGGCACTAGGATCGGGGGACAACCCCCTAACGCACAGACACACGTTTGCATTTGCATGAAGCATCTGCATAACGAGCACTTTGTCGTTTTTTCTAACCCTTTTGTGTATACAGGTTGTTCCAGAATTGATCAGAGACCTATCCACCGCTATCCGACCAGAGCAAATCAAGCCAGAGTTATGGAGCAAGTGCAAACTGACGTTCAAGAACTCCGAGAAAGGATGGACCGCTTCATGGAGCTCATGCAAGCGGTCTCCAACAGCCAGGATCAGCTCAGAACCTTGGTTCAGCCTCTGATTTCAAGGGTCGACGGCAATGGTGTACTCCATGGTGGGACCGTGCCTACCCCTCCACCTGTTGAAACTCCTCAGAATGGCGTCCCTGTGACCGGGGGGAATGGCAGTGCCAACGACAATGTGATCGCTAATATGGGACTCAATGGTAATACGACGGGCGTCGGTAATGGGAATTTTGAAGCTAACGTCAATGTTGGGCTGGGCAACGGCAATGCGGGTGTTGGAAATCTGTTCGGGCCTCAGCCGTGGTTAGAAGACCGCCAGGACGATGTGTTCTCTCAGAGAGGTGCTGAAGGGGAGCTGACTGTTGAAGCACGGCTAAGGTACAAGATAAGGAATATCGAGAACCAGAACACCCTGGGTGTTGACATGTCCAAGTTGGGACTGATTACTGATTTCAAGGTGCCTCCCAAGTTCAAGGTACCTGATTTTGAAAAGTACAAGGGCACCACTTGCCCTCGCGTCCACCTGAGATCATATTACCAGAAAATGTCCGCTCATTCTAGGGACGAGAAGTTGCTGATGCACTTCTTTCAGGACAGTCTGTCTGGGCCCTCCCTCGAATGGTACATGAGCCTGGAACCTACCAGTGTGCGCACGTGGAAGGAACTTGCTGAAGCATTTGTGCACCACTACCAATATAATAGTGACTTGGCTCCGAACCGAGTCCAACTGCAGAATCTGTCGCAAAGGAACAACAAGGGGTTCAAGGAATACGCCCAGCGGTGGCGTGAATTGGCAGCTAGGGTTCAGCCGCCGATGGTTGAACGCGAGCTTGTGGAAATGTTCGTAGCTACCCTCCCAGGGGTTTATTATGAGAAATTGGTCAGCAGTATGTCCGGAAGCTTCTCAAATCTCATTATCACGGGTGAGCACATTGAAAATGGGATCAAACTGGGGAAAATTCAAGGTGATCCGTCCTCAGCTGGAGGAGGAAAGAAACCTTATGGTGGCAAAAGACAGGAAGGAGAGACGAGCGCCGTGTCCAACACTCGAAGGAAGGGTAAAGGCTCTCACCAGCAGGTAGCCAGTATAACTATCCCCGCTGTCCAACAACCCCAGCCACAGCATCAGCAGCAGCAGCAACAACCGAATCAACAGGGGTACAGAAAGTATCAGAACATGGCACTTCTGTCGAGTCGTCACCTCGAGACACCGCCCATGTCGTATGCGCAGCTGTTACAGACTTTGCTTCAGCTACAGTTGATCCAGAAGAGAACCCTGGCTCCCTTGACAGGGGCACCTCCGCCAGGGTATGATGCAAATGCGACTTGCGAATTTCACCCAGGGGCACCAGGCCACACGATAGAGAATTGCAAAGCCTTCAAGCACAAAGTGCAGGACATGGTGGACGCCAAGATCATCAATTTCTCAGATAATGTGCCAAACGTCACGAAGAACCCTATGCCGAATCATAGGGGAGGTGGAGTAAATGCCATTATTGAAGACGAGAGTTTGGATTTGTTGACTGACGTCAAGGATCTGAAGACACCACTTAGCTTCGTTAAAGCTAAGCTGATGAAAAAGGGTTTCTTTCCAGGTTGTGGAGAGCTGTGTATGGGCTGTGCGACAAGTCCTGATGGATGCGAACAGTTGATAGAGGGGATCCAGAGTCTGATGACCGAGGGAATCCTGTAATTTAGCCGAAGGGCCGAAAGCGGATCGAGAGAGGTAATGCTGAAGCAAGATGATGAGGTTGCCACCATCACCATCCCTCATCGGACGATAACTATTTCTGCACCCAGACCGCCCACGATTACCATCACCAAAGCTAGGCCGATACCTTTCGAAAGCACCAACGCTGTCCCATGGCATTATGGGGCAGATGTCTACTGCAACGGACAAAATTTGGAATTGGAACCATCAGGGTCGTCTGTGGAGAACCTAGTAGGCGTTAGCGGAATCACTCGCAGCGGAAGAGTGTTTGCACCACCTGAGATCGTGGTGGACAAAGCGGACAAAGCTGATGCAACTGATAAAGGGAAGAGTAAAGTCGTTGAAGAGATCCCTCGTGGGGTAGAAAAAGACTTACTTGTTAAAGACGCCGAAGAATTTATGAGGTTGATTAAAAAGAGTGACTACAAGATCGTGGATCATCTCCATCAAACACCCTCAAAAATTTCCATCCTGAATTTGTTGTTGTGTTCTGAGGCACACCGCAACGCGCTGCTGAAGGTGTTGAATGCCGCGTACGTACCGCATGAAATATCGGTAAACCAGTTGGAAGGGGTCGTAGCCCACGTGAATGCTGGAAATGGGTTAGGGTTCACTGACCTGGAGCTGACGCCGAAGGGAAGGAACCACAATAGTGCCCTGCACATCTCGATAGAGTGTAGAGAAACGATCATGTCTCACGTGTTGGTGGACACAGGGTCGTCGCTCAATGTTCTTCCGAAGAAGGCATTGATGAAGTTAGATACTCGTGGATTGATTTGCACACCCAGTGACCTGGTTGTGAAAGTATTCGATGGAACAAAACGTCATGTTTTCGGGGAGGTGACGTTGCCAATCCAAGTCGGGACGGAAACATTTGACGCGGTCTTCTACATTATGGACATCATGCCTGCCTACAGCTGTCTCTTGGGCCGGCCATGGATCCATTATGCGGGTGCCGTGACCTCCACGTTGCACCAGAAGCTCAAGTATGCTGTCGGAGGAAGCATTGTGACTGTATGTGGCGAGGAAGACATAATGGTGAGCCATTTGTCGTCCTTCAAGTATGTTGAGATGGATGGGGAAATCCACGAAACCCTATGTCAAGCGTTCGAAGCTGTTAAAGTCAAGAACGTAGCTCTTGCAATCACTGAAAAGCCAGAGATGACTCTCTCTTCCTTCAAGGAAGCCCGGGCCGTTGTCCAAGTCGGATCTACCCCAGGCTGGGGGCGAATTCTGGAGATACCTAACAAGCAAGACAAGTTCGGGTTGGGATATTCTCTTGCGGCTGAAGCCTCCTCTTCTAGCAGTGCGCCACGAGGTAAAGGGCCGATCCAGTTTACCAGCGGCGGGGTGATATTTAAAAGCGTCAACGCAGTGTCTGAAGACAGCGGAGATAGCGATTGCGACCTGGACTCTTGGATCCAGCCAAACAAGCCAGGTGAGAGCCTCAACAACTGGTCCGTCAGGGATATCATCCAAATGACGAGCAAAGAGTAATGATTTACTTTTTCCAATCATTGTACAACCCTATGTCCTACCCGGGGCATAGTGGTTTTATTGTCAGGGCCTCGTTTAATTATGTACATGCATTTTATCAATAAATCAAAAGGCGTTTTTCTTCGTATTCAAATATTGTGATCTCTGTTATTCCTGTTTTATATTTGTTTTAAAAAACAATAAAATGGCAATGGGGTTTGTGCTAACCTGCATATCCTTTTTTTAAGCTTAACCCTTGTTATTGCAGGATCCACATAGCACATGACATCGACTCTGGACCTTCTACGACTCACTTCGAGTTCGATTGCCCGATCTATCAAGCCGAAGAAGAGATTGATGAAGACGAAGACCTTCCCGAAGAGTTGGCCCGCTTATTGAAACAAGAAGAGAAAGTTATTCTGCCTCACGAGGAAGAGATTGAGATTGTGAATTTGGGTTCTAAAGAACTGGTCAGGAACGTCAGGATAGGGGCTGCATTGCAGAGTGATGTCAAGAAGAGATTGGTCGAGATGCTGAGAGAGTATAGTGACATCTTTGCTTGGTCATACGAAGATATGCCCGGACTTGACACTGACATTGTGGTCCATCACTTGCCGCTGCGAGAAGATTGTCCCCCCGTTAAGCAGAAGCTTAGGAGGACACAACCAGATGTGGCCGTTAAGATCAAAGAAGAAGTGCAAAAGCAGCTTGATGATGGCTTCTTAGCGGTCACTACTTACCCTCCGTGGGTCGCCAACATAGTGCTTGTACCGAAGAAGGACGGTAAGGTGCGAATGTGCGTCGATTATCGGGATTTAAATAGGGCGAGCCCTAAAGATGATTTCCCGCTGCCTCATATTGATGTGTTGGTCGACAATACAACTCAGTTCTCCGTATTTTCGTTCATGGATGGCTTCTCCGATTACAACCAGATCAAGATGGCGCCGGAGGACATGGAGAAAACCACGCTTATCACGCCTTGGGGAACATTTTGCTACAAGGTAATTCCTTTCGGTCTGAAGAACGCAGGGGCCACTTACCAACGAGCAATGGTTACTTTGTTTCATGATATGATTCGTCATGAGATTGAAGTCTATGTTGATGACATGATTGCGAAGTCCCAAACGGAGGAAGGACATCTGGTCAATTTGCTAAAGCTTTTTGAGAGGCTTAGGAAATTCAGGTTGAGGCTGAATCCTAACAAGTGTACTTTCGGAGTACGGTCCGGAAAGTTACTGGGGTTTATCGTGAGTGAAAGAGGCATCGAGGTTGATCCTGCGAAAATAAAAGCGATACAAGAGATGCCAGTGCCAAAAACAGAAAAAGAAGTTCGTGGTTTCTTGGGCAGAATAAACTACATTGCAAGGTTTATTTCTCAGCTCACGGCCACGTGTGAACCGATGTTCAAACTATTAAAGAAAGATCAAGCGATTATCTGGAACGAGGATTGCCAGAAGGCATTTGACAAGATAAAACAGTATCTGCAGGAACCTCCAATCTTGATACCCCCAGTGGCCGGACGACCCTTAATCATGTACTTGACAGTTCTTGAGAATAGTATGGGGTGTGTTCTCGGTCAGCACGACGAGACGGGCAGAAAGGAGCATGCCATCTACTACTTGAGTAAAAAGTTCACAGATTGTGAATCTCGTTACTCAATGCTGGAGAAGACGTGTTGTGCACTAGCCTGGGCTGCCAAACGTGTACATGCTCAATCACACCACCATGCTAATTTCGAAGATGGATCCGATCAAGTACGTCTTCGAGAAGCAAGCGCTTTCGGGCAGGATTGTCAGATGGCAAATGGTGTTGACGGAATATGACATTCAGTATGTTTCCCAGAAGGCCATCAAGGGAAGCGTATTGTCTGAATACCTGGCCAAACAGCCAATCGAAGATTACCAGCCGATGAAATTTGAATTCCCTGATGAGGATATCATGTTTCTCAAAGTGAAGGATTGTGATGAACCGTTGCCCGACGAGGGGCCAGATAGGAAATCCCAATGGAAATTGATATTTGACGGGGCGGTTAATTCTTATGGAAGTGACATTGGGGCGATCATCACGACTCCCCACGGATCCCACATCCTGTTCACTGCGAGACTGACATTTCCAGTCACCAATAATGAAGCGGAGTACGAAGCATGCATCATGGGTCTAGAAGAGGCAATTGATTTAAGAATCAAGAACCTAGATGTATATGGTGACTCGACGCTTGTGATTAACCAGATTAAAGGGGAGTGGGAGACTCGTCAATCGAATTTGGTGCCGTACATGAATTATGCCAGAAGGCTGCTTCCGTTCTTTGATCGAGTGGAACTCCATCATGTGCCCAGGGCGGAGAATCAGATGGCTGATGCCCTAGCCATGTTGGCTTCGATGTATAAAGTCAATTTTTGGAATGAAGCTCCAAGAATTGTCCTTTCTCGTCTTGATAGACCTGCATTCGTCTTTGCGATCGAGGAAGCCTCCGACGGCAAGCCATGGTTCCATGATATCCAGACTTTCCTTATGACTAAGGAGTATCCTGCGGAAGCGTCAACCCAGGATAAGAAGACTCTGAGGAGGCTATCTGGAAACTTTTATCTCAATCCTGATGGAGTTTTGTATAAAAGAAACCACGATCTCGTGCTACTCAGATGTGTAGATGAGAAAGAGGCAAGTATGCTCATGGAAGAAGTCCATGAAGGCACATTTGGTACGCACGCCGGCGGGCAGGCTATGACGAGAAAGATCCTGAGAGCAGGATATTACTGGCTGACGATGGAGTCGGATTGCTTCAAATTCGCGAAGAGATGTCATAAATGCCAGATTTATGCTGATAAGATTCATGTGCCGCCGTGCCCGTTAAATGTCATGTCCTCCCCGTGGCCGTTCTCCATGTGGGGCATCGACATGATAGGCAAGATCGAGCCCACTGCATCTAACGGTCATCGCTTCATTCTAGTAGCTATCGACTACTTCACCAAGTGGGTGGAGGCAGCCTCATATGCTAATGTGACCAAGCAGGTGGTGGCTAAATTCATAAAGAGGGACATCATCTGTCGTTACGGAACTCCCGAGCGAATCATTACTGATAATGGTTCGAATCTGAATAACAAGATGATGAAGGAGCTGTGCCAGAGTTTCAAGATTGAACACCACAACTCATCTCCTTACCGGCCGAAGATGAATGGCGCCGTTGAAGCGGCCAATAATAACATCAAGAAGATTGTACAGAAGATGGTTGTGACCTATAAGGATTGGCACGAGATGTTGCCATTTGCGCTGCACGGTTATCGTACGACGGTGCGTACATCAACCGGGGCAACTCCTTTCTCCTTGGTGTACGGTATGGAAGTTGTCCTACCGTTAGAAGTGGAGATCCCTTCTTTGCGAGTTTTGGTTGACGCAAAACTCGACGAGGCAGAATGGATTAAGAACCGACTAAACCAACTCATCCTGATGGACGAGAAGAGGTTAACATCGATTGCATATGGTCGTCTGTACCAAAGCCGAATGAAGAAAGCTTATGATAAGAAGGTGCGTCCTAGAAGCTTTCAGACGGGTGATCTCGTCCTGAAGAAGATTCTTCCTCCACACTCCGATCACCGGGGCAAGTGGACTCCCAATTACGAAGGCCCTTACGTCGTCAGCAAGGTCTTCTCGGGAGGAGCTTTGTTGTTATTCACGATGGATGGCGAAGATTTTGCATCCCCGGTGAACGCGGATGCAGTTAAAAAATACTTTGCTTAAAAATGACCCGCTGGAAAGAAAAAGAATATCCAGGCAAAAATGGGGCATCCTGGCGAACCATAAAAAAAGGGAAAAAGGTTCGGGCAAAAATTAGGGATATAAAGAAAAGAATGTACACCCACAAAGTCGAAAACCCGGATGGGCGACTTTGGCAAAAAAGGGTATCCCGGTGAATCGAAAACCCGGAAGGGCGATTCAGGCAAAAGTTAGGGATTTGAAAAAGCAAATGACTGCGTTTCGCATATGGACTTTCATTGTTTAGTGGTTTGGAGGACCTGAGGGTCGTTCATCTGAATCAATCTCTTCTGAAGCTGAAGCGTCGGAGAAGTATCGAAGTCGAGTGGGTCATAGAGGGATCAACTCATGGTGTTCGTCTACGCCTCATTGCCGACATTTGTGTATATACTGATGTATATTTATGTTTTATATTTGCGCAGCTTCCTCATTCCAGGAGCTTGCATCTGTTGTAAAACATTTTTACCCATTCAGGGGTTCGTTATCAATAAAATGTATACTATTCAGCCATTCTGTTTGTCTGTTTAGCATTTATCTGTTTTGTTTGCGAAAAAGAACGCCGATGTTTTTGATAAAATGCGCATACATAAACCTACCGGGCTAGGCCACTGATTGTTGAAACAATGAACTACTTGAACATTGTCACAAGATGATAACCTTGATAGGTCCCTTTGAGAAGGGTATCTCGTCTGTTTGTTTGTATTGTTGCAGGTATAGCATATTCCAGGCAGTACGCCGTATGTGGCCCCAGGCAGGATGATTCCTTTCCTCTCCAGCAAGTTCAGTAGCACCTCCCCGTGGAGTTTGAACATGAGATCGTGAGCATTGATATGTCTCCCCAAGCAGAGAAGATTCTCTCCCCAATCAGAGGCATCCTAAAGGAATGTCATCTCCCCAGCTGAGTCATATACTGAAGTGTGCAGCACTTGATAGTTCAAGACTGAAGTCCCCAACGGAATTGAAAATTCCCCACAGAGTTGTACTCTCCCCTGTAAGCAGGACGATTCCTTCTTCCCCATCCGAGTTTGCAGATCCCCAAGAGAGCCGAGTCCTTGGAGAACGCTCGGGCCATGATTGGTTTTCCCTAATAGAGTGTTGAATAGCTGATGCTGTATTTCTCCGCCGGAGTCGTTATCTCCAGGGAGGTTTAGCCGCGAAGGCCGTGCAGTTTATTTCTGCGATTGACATCGTTTTCCTCAGTAGTTTGTGGTTTGAATACCCGGTTGAGCGGGTCTAAGTTCTTGTAGAACTTTGTTCCCCTACAGCAGTCAACTGAAGTTCATTTCCCCAGGCGGAGTCCAATTGATATTGGCGTGACTTCTTCTCCTTGGCAGGATGATTCCTCCTCTTCACTAGAGTAGTCTTTTCTCCTTGACAGGAGGATTCTCCCTTCAGCATTTATTTTGCTGATGGGGACATAGCATTGTGCATGATTGCATAGCATTTACCCTAAGAATGTGTAGTATTTCCACCGTGTGGAGCATTGTGCCATTGCCAATCATATGCATATGAAACATGAGCTAGGTCGTTACCGTTCTTGTTTTGCAGGTGTTCCCCGACAGGGTGTCTGCTCAGGATGATTCTTGAAATATCGGAAGAGTTGTATGGATCAAGATGATTCTTGAATTTCCCCAGTAAAGTCGTTTGCCCAAGATGATTCTTGAACTCCTCAACGAAGGTGTTTGCTTAAGATGATTCTTAAAATCCCCAGTGAATTCGCCAGAGTTGGTTGCTCAAGTTGATGCTTAGAGTCCCCGGCAGAGTGTTTGCTCAGGATGATTCCTGAAATCTCCAGCAGAGTTATTGGTTCAGGATGATTCTTGAAGTCTCTGGCGGAGTTATCTGTCCAAGATGACTCTTGAAGTCCTCAGCAGAGTTGATTCGCCCAGAATGATTTCTGGATCCCCGAAGCAGAGTTACTTGATAGTTCTCCAGAATCCCCAGCGGAGATGCGTCATCCCCAGCAGGTTTCCGAACAGAGAAGTTGAGATTTCCCTTGAAGACTTGATGATTGAAGTCCAACTGTATTAATGAAGCAGTCCTCTCAACTGACGCGGAGTGCCTGATGGCAGAAGTTTGGATATCCCCAATTGGTTCATGATTGACTGAGAATTCTATTCCAGGCTTAGTGATGAAGTTCGGCTGACGCCCAAAAAATTTCTTTGAATGCCCGATGGCATGATTAACTAGATTGTTAACCTGATGAGTCCCGAGGAATCTTGATGCCTAACGGCATGATCAACCATGTATCACCGGTTACCGTGTGACCAATTCCAACAAAAACACCAAAAAAAATGCAAGCAAACATCACTTATGAAAGCACAAAATGCAAACATGAAAGAATGAGTTCAAATGAACAACTTATGCATATGATAAAAACCCAAGAATTAGCACACAAGACCTATAACAAGTCCCTAACATGAAACAATCAGAATTAGGTTCATCAATAATGCACAACTAAGCTTTTGGAAGCAAAACAATACAAATGCAACAGCAAAGATGCACAAACATGAAGCAACTTGCATAATACATGAAAAATAAGAAAATGCATAAAAAAACCTAATAAAATCTCAGAGGACCCCCAAGGCATCAGTAACTAGGGGTCAAAAGAAGAGATTGAAAAACAAAAGGGAAGTGCCTCAACAGAAGGCAAACATCAAGAGTGTTCCAAAACAGGGCAGAAATGGAGAGGGAACAAAAACAAATTCAAACCACATGGAAACAGCACTTAAAAATCATGGAAAAAATATCCAAGGATCAATTAACATGTTAACACAATATTCAAAAAATATCACGCAAAAATAAGAAGTTTAAACATGGAAATAAAATCAAGAAAGAACAAAACCACAATTTAAATCAAATAAAACAGCCCCAATATTTAATTCGTTTTTAAATTGAAAATAAAGTCAAAAAATAAAATAAAATTTCCAGAAAAAACTAGACATCTCAAAGTTTATGAAAATTATTTTTTGTGAATTTTTAAACTATTAGAGCTATTTTATTTGAATTAAAATGAAAACTGTACAAAACAGAAAAATAGAATAACAAACAATTAAATGGAAAAGTTGTGGTAAGAATAGCAATTGAATCATGGCAAAACAGTGGATTGGGCCTCCCAGGGGGTGCAACTAACGCACGGTTCATAGGCCCAGCAGAAAAATAAACAAATAAAATTCTGGATAATCACATGTGATTAGTCAAACAAAGAATATCCTGGGCAAGCAATGTGAAGCGTTTGATCTTTTGGTATGTGCATCAGGTGGCTAATGTTGTGACAACACATTAATGAAATAAGAAAAGAATCTCATGCATATGGTCAATAAAAGAACACGGTATGACCTGATCTTCACCATCCGCGCGCGTGGTAAGCACATCCAATGGCTAAGACGTTGTCTTCTACCTCCAGCAAATGCAGCCGCCGGAAAAAGTTTCGGCCACCCCCCTCATCAACTCCGGCCGCCGCGAGTCTTACACCAACACACACAGTTTGCAATTTTTCACCATTTTGCACATTTCTTATATCAAAATTCAACTCCACAAAACGAGGATCTCAAATCTTCCATCAAAACTCATTTATCTCCCACCATTAAAGAGAAAAACAAACAACAAGCAAACATGTCAAAAAATGAAGTTCACTAAAACTTAAAATAAAATGTCCAAACATCATCTACATGCTACAAGGAGTAAGAATCCATGAAAAATAAAGTAAAACACCATGAAAAAACATCAAAAAGAAACTACACAACTTTGAGCTCAAAAAATAAAATGTCGTAAACACAAGAAATAATAACCCAGAAATGATCTACACATAACAAAGGTTCAAATGCAACGAAAACGGCGAAGAATCATGGAGTATTAAGAGTGTATGGTTGAATTCAAGTTACCTAGTGGAGAAATTCCACTGAGCCTTCAACAGGTGCTAAAGCTTGAAGAAAACGATCCAAACACGTTCAATGATCCATAATAAAGCTTTTACAACCTTCAATTTGCCTTGAAATAGAGTAAATCTGAGAATTCCAATTTTGAGTTTTCACCACTTTTTTGAAAATGAAAATGGTTTTTTCAGCTGCAAGAATGACCTAGCTCTGCCTCCAAATTCATCTGGAGTACTTATATGATGGATTTGCAATCAAATGGGGCCTTAATCCATGCAAAACAGCCCATTTTGAATTTTCACATTTCACCACTTTTTGAAAATCCCATGCACGTTTTTACCACTACACCACTTGATTTTTTGATCCAAATCCACTACATATCAGTTGTGTAAATTAAAGGAATGAGATTGGAGGTTTAATTTTGATCCTATGGTTGATTTCCAATTTTGTTACTTCAAGAGGAAGAAACCATGAAAATGGCCCATTTTGAGACTTCAAAAATCCAATGTGAAGATGGCAATGTCTTTGAATTGTTATTTGCAATCAAAAATGCACAAACTTGCCTTGAAAAAGTTCAAAATTCAATAAGTCTCAAATTCTCAAATTTAAGCCTCCTTTATGAAAAATTCAAACCCCAAATTCTCAATCCAAGCCCCCACCATGACAAGAGATGGTTTGGTAGTGCAAATGGCCCAATTTGAAGCAAGTTTCATGTTGAAAAGATTTCCATTTGAAGTGTGCAAGTTGGTGAAATGGACCTATAATTTTATGACCCATAATCTTACTTTCCCAAAATACCCCTGACTTGTAAACCCTGTTGCACCCCAAAATTTGCTCAACTTTCCTTTACCTAGCTTGTGTTTCATTTCATGCACATTAGCATTATCATTTGCATTTCATTGACATGTATGCAGGAGATCAAGAGGTATGATTAACAATTAAGAGCTACACAAGACTTTGAAGCTAGCTAAGAAGGTTATTCAAGTGTCCAAGGGTTGATATCCTTGTCAGAGAAGATAAAAGATCCTCAGAGAGAGTGGTTGAAACCAAGTGTGTGTCTCCTAACTTGAGAATTGTGGGAGCTCCTCAGATGATTCTGAAGCCCTGAAGTTAGACTTGAAGCCTTGAGAGAGCTCATGAGAAGTGTTGAAGATCACTTTGAGGCCTAGACAGGTCATTATGTAAGATTAAGAGGCCTCAGCCATGATTTGTGCAGCTAGGGTTTGACTGGGTCAACCCTAAGTCAATTGATGATTTGAGGAGGTTGAGACCTAATCCAAGAGCCATGTGATCATGGATTGATACATTGAGATGTTATAAGGATGATTCCAAGGTCATCTCATCATGATTGAAGAGTTTGAGAAGTTTCAAGCTAGGGTTTCTAAGGCTTGACAGTGTAAAATCCCCTAGTTTGACCCCTATCTTCAAGGCAATCTAGCTCAAGATGTGATGGTCATCTCATCTTTCCCCCAACATGAATGTTTTAGAGCATGATCTTAGCTTTAATTTGAGTGCTAGAAGTCCTTGATAGGATTTGTAGAACTCAAGTTATGGCTTTGACAAGTCAAGGGCATTTTGGTCATTTGGAGATTATAGGTCATTTCAACCATAAGGCCATAACTCCTATTTCCAAGCTTCAAATGGGAAATGTTCAACATCAAACTTGTCCAAAATTATGTTTTAAGGCTAGTCAAGAGGTCATGAGATGTTGAAATTGTTTGTAGCTTAAAGTTGCAAAAATGACCTAAAATAAGGGTATAAGTCAAATGAACCAAAGTTGGAAATTGATATTTTTGATCTACATGTCCAAACCAAGGCATGTAATATATCATTTTGATTCTAAAACACATTTTAAGAACATTGGTTTAGCCACATTTTTGAATTGAAGTTTAATTTGTGGACTTGCTTTGAAAAGTAGTTACTTACATCTTAAGTAACATTTGCCAAACCTAAATTCAAGGCATAATCAAGGTCCCTTGCAAGCCAAAAACATCCAAAATGTCATTAGGGGAGAAATTGGAAGGAAATGAGGGTGATTTCAAGCTGTTAGCAGAACTATGCATACCATGGCATGTGATTGAAATTCTCATGACATGAGAGATTGAACTTCTCATTAGAAGGATCTAGAGGTTTCTAGATCATCCATACATGTTCTATATATTGAGTAGAGGTGATCCAAGGCCAAGGTTGGTGATGATTGAGAGAGAAAACTGAGATTGCATTTTGAGATTGCACATTGCAAATCAAGATCGGTTACAAGGTTTGAAGCCATTTCAATCCAAGATTTCAATCTCAGAAGCTTGCTCTAGCATTAGTGGATGAATCCAGATGGAGAATTGAGCAAGATTGGTGGAGAATCGTGTGGGAGCCATTGAAGAAATTCCTCTGCAACTCAGAATCGAATCCAAGAATTGAAGCCATTTCAATCAATTCTATTGCATACAGAAGCTTGATTGTGCTCCATTAAAGGAATCTGGAAGCTCTTGAGGATTGATTTGAAGGTTTGAGGGTTCTATTCAATCGATTTTGACAGGTATGTAATTCTCATTCCATGGCTTAATTTAGGCATAATCAATAGGAATTGTTAGCTTAGAGGTGATGTAGGTTAGTGTGTGAAGCTTTCTGGTAGCATTTGGTTAGGTTTAGAGACATTAGGTTGGGTGCCACAATTTCTGTTCTTGATCGTATCTTGGTGGTTCTTGAGAGTTAACCCTAGCTAGATGGTGGAATCAACTCAGGATAACATGGTGATGATGTTAGACACTTTAATTTGGAGAATGGTGATGATTGGATCTTGGTCAGTTTCTGAGTTTTTGATCGTGTTTTGAGAATGGTGATGATTCAATAAGAATGATTGGCATGGTTAGAATCAGGGTGAAAAATGGAGTGGATTAGGGTTTCCAACTTTGATTTTTGGTGGAGATTTGATGGGATACGAATTTGGAGAAGACGAAGTTCTTGGCTGTTCATCCATGGAGGTTCTTCCCTCCAGATTTTCAAATTGGGGAAGATGACCCCAGAACCATTAGATCATAGGTGGACCTTTGACTGGGAACCTTATCCAACGGCCACGCGTGCTTCCCATTTGTGAAGAGCTCTGAACTTAATGAAACGATGCGTTTCATTAATCAGCTGGTTTTGGGCTTAAGAATCCAAGTGCTACTCACACCCCCCTGATGGCCCAATTGCTTTAATGAACTGATTCTTTTACTATCAGCACCGTGTGTTTATTATTTTATTTTGATCTTTCTTTATTTTTTTCATTTTATTCATGGTTCTTGATAAAATCATAAAAAATGGAAAAATGATTCAATTAATCCCATTCTTTTTGCATTAGATTCATGATAGGGTCTAGTATTTTTTAGATAAAAAATAGTTTTATTTCATGCATTTTCTGATTTTATGGGAATTTTTAAATTTTAATTGATATTAAAATAGTCATGTTTGATGCTTGAGTTTGTTGAATTTGGTTTGATCATGTGATGATGATTTTGGCCTTAATTTTTTGTGAGTAGTTAGCATAGATATGCATGCTCCCCATAGATTTTTCTCACATTTTTGTGATGAACATAAGTGGTAGTTTAGGTTGAAACCTTTAGAAGCTCCATTTTTAGGGTTTATGGTTGATACCTTGTAGTTTAGATTTTATTTTTAGAACTAGGTGGATGATTAAACCTCTGATTTTTGTAGGGAAGATTCATGATTGAATTAGGATCCCTTAGGAATTTTTGTAGGAATTTTCAAGGTAGTTTACTATTTTTGATTGATTTTAGTTTAGATGCTAGTTTTAGATGATTCTGAGGCACTAATTCAACTAGAATGACTTCTTTAGTTCCCTTAGATTAGGGTTTTGTTTCTCTTGCTCTTGGATGATGATGAAGACAAGATGAAGATGCATTGGATTTCTTGAGGAGGCTTGGATGTGAAGATCTTCCCTTCTTTTGGTGTGGTTTTGATTAAGTGTTAAGATTAGGGTTTTGTAGGCAGAGCTCTAGATAGATTCTCTTCCTTCATAAACATGGAAGATGTTGATCACTTCCATTCTTTCCTATGATGTAAGATCCCATTGTAAAGGCCTCATACCTCCTTTGGTAGGATGTGTGGCTCTCTACAAGTTGGTAGAACCTTTGTGGGTTCCTTTCCCTGATGACAGGAGGCTTAGTGGTGACCTTTGGTCTTCACTCTGCTACCAATCATCCAAACTTTGCTCTTGATAGATGCATCTTTCTTCCTTATTAGAAGATGGAGTTCCTTGCTTGAAGAAGATTGAAGGATGAAGTTGATACTTCTTTGTGTTTGGAGATTACCTTTTGAAGCTGAAGCTTATAGATGAAGAGGACCAAGTTGATACTTGTAAGGAGGGGAGAGCTGAAGCTTGAAGACCAAGTTTACACTTGTGAAGAGGATCCAATTGAGATTGATTAAAGAGCTGAGGCTTGAGGAATAAAGGATAAGTTGATACTTATATTGATGCATTGAGAGCCAGAAGGAGTCAAGTTGATACTTGCAGTTAGGAGTGAAGCCTGAAGGTGGAGTTGACTGGAGAGCTGAGGCTTGGAGAAGAGGGAATAAGTTGATACTTATGTTTGATATATTGAAAACTGGAAGAAGCAAGTTGATACTTGCTATTGAAGAGGATAGCCTTGAAGGGTGGTTGAAGTCTGAGGACTGAGCTGCTGTCAGAAGATTGCTTTGCTGTGAAGCTGTAGAAGCTGTTGATCTGTTTTCCTTCCTGTCTGTTTGCTTTTGTGCAACTGTATTGGTATGACTTGTTTGATTTGCTTGATGCATTAGAATAAGTTCATATTTAGATTGATTTAAGCTAGGAGCATGATTGCACTAGAGGTTGAGTTGCTCCCTCGGCTTGTATTTTTACTGTATGGCTTTGCTTGCGGGTATTCGGTAGAGCCCAACTCCCTTGTCTATGTGGTTTGTGTTGCTTGATAGCATTTCATTTCTTCTGTATGATTGCAGTTATTCATATTTTGCTTGATAGCATGCTATTTTATTTCTGTATGATTGCAGTTATTCATATATGGCTTGAGGTTGAGATGAGCTTGTGGAGGCTGATGCCCCACACACATTTCCTCCCTCACTTGCATTGCATGCATTTTACAGTTGTTTATTATTTACAGTTTAAGCTGATGCTTTATCTGTTTCTGTTTATCATTGACATGATCCCTTAGGAATCTCGCTTCCTTTGATAAGGAAGTGACGATTAGAACTTTAGGTTGAAACCTATGCCTGATAACTTCTAGGAGTTCCCTGTTTCAAACTTCAACCATAGGATGAATCCTTGGCATGACAACAGTAGGACTTGATAGTCTCCCTGTAGTTGTCCCTCTCTCTTCTCATCCCAAAACAAATAAAAATATAGTAATAAAGGTTAACTGACGTCGTACGTTACGAGCCTTAAGCTATCTGAGAAAGGATTGTTGGAGAGTTTCTTTTCAACAGTCTGGATGTTTAGTATGGTACCCTTTGGGTGACATGCGACGCATTCACTCTCAGGTCATAGTCTCTAGTACGATATTGGTTGCAGACATCCATAAAAAACATTTCTTCCGTAAAAGACAGAAAACAAACTTCAAACCTTTTTGCCCCGTGGGCCCGTAATTCAAAGGAAGCTTTTCTGAAGAAAAGAGTGTCGTTAACTTTCAGTTCTACCGCAAACGGTAACGCCTAAGTCTCCAAGGGTCAAGCTGCGTACATCCAACTGCTGGAACTGTTTGTTAACCCTACTCGATAAAAACAGATGAATCTGAATTCCCGTAATCCGTATTATCCCGAACTACGTAAGCTCTGATCTCTCATATCTGTTGAGAGTACGTAGGCACAATACGGATGTATTGGCGAGCCACCTTCCCCGTAACTTGTAGTTAGGCGAACTACGTTGACTCTGATTTCTCATTCTCTGATGAGAATACGTAGGCATAAAGTGTGACGCTTTGCCGAGTCATTTTCTTTTCTTTTTAAGCCAGCCTTGATAGGTAGATAGTTAAACCAACCCGTCCAGTAAACACAACAAGCGTGGATCCCATCGAGTACGATGGATGTGAGGGGTGCTAATACCTTCCCCTTGCGTAACCGACTCCCGAACCCAGACAATGGTTGCGACGACCTTGTCTTATACCTTTTCGTTAGGTTTTTTCCGATCGTTTCCTTTCCCGTTCTGAGGGATAAATAACGAAAGGTGGCGACTCTTCTGTTTTGCCGGCACCTTATTTTCGCGGAAGCGACAAACCCCATAACTTGAGTTCTACAAATCAGATGAAAGACTTCTAATACAATTTGGAAAGCTAAGATCAATACCTACAACTTTCATTTTAACCAAAAGTTGAGGAGAAACACCCTTCTAGGTCAAAACTGGCCTGGAAGTTGGTTGACTTTTGTTGACCAAAATCACATACCTCAAATGACCTGTAACTTGTCCGGATCATAACTTGAGTTCTATAAATCCACTCGAGGACTTATAGTACTAAAATTAAATCTAATAACACGCTCTACAAGTTCCATGTTGGCCAAAAATTGAGATGAGACTTTTATCTTGAGGTAAGTGGTCTTGAAGTCAGGCACTAAATAGGGGATTTTACCCTGAGAACCCTAACTTAGTAACTTCTCACACACTTAACCCTTGATGAAATGAACTTGAAATGATGTCTCATATGTCTTAACACAACATCCCATGACCATATAGACTTTTAATTAAGTTTCTATCTTCTTCAATTGCGCAGTTGACTGAGGATTTACCAGATGAAAAAACCCTAACTGCGATACTTTCAATTGTGGCTTGTTCCACTTCACACAACCACTTGCATAAGTTCCACAATGACCCTCAAGGCCCTCAATAAGCTTTCTTTACATCTCATACCCAAAATCATGCATTCACGAACCTTTGATGCTCTTCAGTTGGCCTCCCAGTTAGGAGCTAACCCACACACATCCATATGTCCTTTCACCCTACTTTAACCACTTCCAGATGTCATGAGGACCACTCAAACTTGAGTAACAACTCTTTCTTAGGCTCCATGCTCTGAGAAGACTCCTCTTGAGGTACACAAACTCTTGATCCCCTGTTCAATGCAACATGATATGCAATGCAAATGCTAGAAAGAAAATGAAATGAAACATAAACCAAGTTAAGAAAAGGTTGAGCAAATTTTGGGGTGCAACAGCTGCCCCTATTCAAACGACTTGGACCTAAATGAGTGAAAAGAGAACGGCTTTCATGCAATCAAGGTAAAAGACGGTTGAATACCAAAGAACCCAGAAATTTGCCAACCCCAGAAAATCCGAATATAGCAGAATTGATCTCAAAGTCACCCTATTGGGGAAAGAGAATACAAACGTCAAAAATGGCGCCATGGTCTGGATACCATACTGGCGAAAGGTAACAATCCAAGTTACCGGAGTCTAGATACTCCATAGAAATCAAAGCATGAATGCTCAACACATAATTCTGAGTCTGGATACTTGATAAACGGAGCCTGATTGCTCAAAGAAATAAAACTGAGTCTGGATACTCAAAGATTCGAGCCTGGATGCTCGACAAACACAACACTAGAGCCTGGATGCTCAATGCAAATCTGAGCCTGGATGATCTATGCAAGAAACCTGAGTCTGAATACTTGGTTTAACAAATATGAGTCTGGATACTTAATAAATCGGAGCCTGGATGCTCGATAAATCGGAGCATGGATGCTCAAAAACACAAATTGGAGCCTGGACGCTCAAAAAAAACACATCTGAGTCTGGATACTCAATGAATAAAGTTGAGTCTGAATACTCAAAAACCTGAGCCTGGATGCTCGATGAATAAACTTGAGTCTAAATACGCAAAAACTGGAGCCTGGATGCTCGATGCAATCTAAGCCTGGATGCTCTATGCGAATAGAAATATACTTATCAGGATCTGGATATCCTACGAGTTCAAGTCAAACAACGTTGCTGGGAAACAAAATTAGTCGTGGTCTGGATACCACATAGGCTGAGAAAACAATACGTGCCAAGGTCTGGATACCACACGGTGATAGGAGATAACAACAATTACTGCGATCTGGATATCACAGAGCATCAGAGAAACTACTATGGTCTGGATACCATAACTGTCTTTACCGGAGTTTGGATACTCAACAGAGACGGCACAAACAAGATTCATCAGGGTCTGGACACCCAACTGACTTTACCGGAGTCTGGATACTCGACGGAGAAAACGTAATAAAACGAGCATAAGCCATGGCCTGGATACCATAAGGCACAAACACACTTGTTGTGATCTGGATATCACAAAGGAATTTGACCGGAGTCTGAATACTCAACGGATCAAGAAAGTACTTGTTGGAGAAAATACCGGAGTCTGGATACTCAACGGAAAAAACAAAATAATATCGGTTACCGTGGTCTGGATACCACAACCATCTTTACCGGAGTCTGGATACTCGACGGGAAAAGGAAAACTTCATCAACTGGGTACGAGCCGGAGTCTGGATACTCAACGGGGAGAGGTGATCATTGCCATACTTATCATGACCCACTCAAATCCGGAGATATCGTTGGGGAATAATATGAGTCGGGGTCTGGATATCACGCGGGCTAAAAGAGATCACATAGTCTGGATACCACAAGGAAAATCAAACCTCCGAAGAAACCCCTGAAACAAAGAGATAACAACCTGGTCTATGTTTCACATGCAAATGTTTGAAAATGGCGTAATGCTCCATACGAAATGGAAATGCTACGCATTTGAGTAGATGTATGCACACATGCAGATGCATCGTAACTAAAACAGAAAAATAAATGCCAGGGAAAAAGAAACTATCCTGTCAGGAACGACAAACAACCCTGCAGGGAAAAGTTTACCAGTGCCAATAACAATTGGACTTACACCAAAAAGGGGCTCGAAAGGCCCACCTACCGGGGATAAAGTTCATATGAGAACAGAAAATCCAAAAACAACCGAGGATGCAGATCAACACTTGTTGAGGTAAATGTCTGGGCTGACTCTCCGAAATACAAAATCTTCTGAAGAACAAATAACTCACCGAGTACTTACAATGAACAGGCTAAACAGCCTAACCTACCTGATAGAGAGCAAAACTTCTATCGGATGTTTCAGTCTGCACTGCTAAAAGCTGAGTTCCTTCAATCAGACTGAGTGATAGGGAGAAATACCAGGCCACTGCTGGGGTAAACCTGACACCTACTTGTGGGGATACGCCCGAATTTCAACTCGCTGGGGAGTGAACACAAACTCGTACTCTACGGGGATTAAAAACACACTGGTACACTGTCATGGAAATGCTAACCACTGCATGTAACTCTACTGGGATAGAGATGCAACCTCGATTTCTAGAGAACAACACTGTTTAGGGGGAAAGATGAATCCATCCATATTCATAAACCCTTGCCCCAAGGGTAACAACCCTGCAAAAGAAAAATAGGCAAGACAACCTATACAACAAGACTATCTTGGTCATCATCCGTGACATTGTTCAATTAATATCAAAGTTTTAGCAATTATTGGCCAAGGCCTGCAAGTTTATGTATGCAAGTTCATCAAAAACATCGGTCGTTTTTCACAAACAAAACAGTAAAAGCATAAAAACAAAGCGCACAAACAAGGTACTGAATAGTATATGTTTATTGATAACGGCCTGTAAATAGGCCAAATTTTTTTACAACAAATGCAACTCCTGAAAAGAGGAAGCTGCGCAAAAACTACAAGTATGCATAAAAGCAAATACAAAAAGTTTACATTTTAAATAGAAAAGTACAACAATGTCGGCAATGTGGTGCAGACGAACACCATGAGCTGATTCCTCTATGACTCGCTTGACCCTGACGCTTTCCCGACGCTTCGTCTTCAGAAGAGATTGATTCGGATAAACGACCCTCAGGTTCTCCCAATCCACTAAGCAATGAAGTTCATACGCAGACCGCAGTCATTTGCTTTTCAATCCCTAACTTTTACCTGAACCGCCCTTTCGGGTTTTCGATTCACCGGGATACCCATTTTTGCCAAAGTCGCATTTTCAGGTTTTCAACTTTGCTGGTTTACATCTTTTCATTCTTATCCCTAATTTTTGCCTGAACCTTTTTCCCTTTATTATGGTTCGCCGGGATGCCCCATTTTTGCCTGGACTTTTCTTTTTGTGTCCAGCGGGTCTCTTTTAAGCAAAGTATTTTTTAACTGCGTCTGCATTTACAGGGGATGCAAAGTCCTCACCGTCCATGCTGGATAATACTAAGGCTCCTCCAGAGAAAACCTTTCGTACAACAAACGGACCTTCGTAATTGGGAGTCCACTTGCCCCTGTGATCTGACTGTGGTGAGAGAATCTTTTTCAGCACAAGATCGCCGTCTGAAAGCTTCGAGGGCACACCTTCTTATCATAAGCTTTCTTCATCCGGCTCTTGTACAAATGACCATATGCAATTGACGCTAGCCTATTTTCGTCCATCAGACTAAGTTGATTCAATCTATTCTTGATCCATTCTGCCTCATCAAGTTTTACATCAACCAAAACCCTTAAAGAAGGAATCTCAACATCTAGCGGCAGGACAGCTTCCATACCGTACACTAGTGAGAAAGGAGTTGCCCCGGTTGATGTGCGTACCGTCGTACGATAACCGTGCAAGGCAAAAGGTAACATTTCATGCCAATCTTTGTATGTAAGAACCATCTTTTGCACTATCTTTTTAATGTTCTTGTTGGACGCTTCAACACGCCATTCATCTTCGGCCGATAGGGCGATGAGTTATGATGTTCAATCTTAAAGCTCTGGCATAGCTCCTTCATCATCTTATGTGGAATCAAGATTCAAAGTCGTCTATGTTTTGATGAAGACAACTCATACAAGTTTGGCAAGCAAGATACTTTCTCTATATACCCGTGGGGGTATATAGAATGGAGATAAAATCAGAAGCTTCTCTATCTTAATCTCTCCACAAAAAGCAAGAGGTGCAAACATATCAACAAGAATAAATTATCAAGAACATCGCAAGATCGCATACATCGCTATGGATCAAAGTTTCATCTTTCAAAATTTCAAGTGGTGTTGAAGATTCAAGACACGGTATAACATTGCTTACTTAGAATTATGTATGCAATTTTTCTTTAATCTCACTTCACTTCACCACTAACACAAAACCCTTTTAAACTCTTTTAAAATACTCTTGGTATTTTAAAAATTAAGCGTTTTTGGAAAAACCTTCAGTGTTAACCGATTAACCATATAGGTTAACCGATTAGCACAAGTTAAAATTGTATTTTTTGGGATTTCTAACAGTGTTAACCAATTAACCATATAGGTTAACCGATTAACACATGAAAATTTTGAATATTTTGCACGTTGGAAAGGTGTTAACCGATTAACCTATATGGTTAACCGATTAACACTGTAACAACAGCCAAAAATAGCAGCTTTTCATGAAAGAGCACATTGTTCTAAAATTTCTTACTGGCTATTTTTGATATCCCAAAAACACACCTTTTTGGAAAGGTTTTTGATCAGTATAAATTGATTTCAATTTCAATTTCAAAACAACCTTAAAGAAACAAATTTCAAAATTACTCTTTCTTCAACCTTTTGAATTTTCACAAAGTGTTCAAAACCAGAATTTTTGAAAGAAGCCATTGAAATACACTTTCACATCTTTACAGCTTGCTTTCACACAAAAGAACACTTGTATAAATTCTGAGTAATCTTTGTTTCAAGAAGAAGATCAATATTTCGTATTGATATACATTCATATTATACTTATATTCAAATTCATATTGACTACAACTTATTCTTAGAATTATAAAAGATAAGTTTGTAGGGTTTTCCTTGTGATCCGGATTGTGGATACAAGAGGTCCTTGTGTGAGATATTTATTCTCGGTAGGACTTAAAATATTGTAAATCCAAGAGGATTGTTCTTGGTTGTTAGGATTGTCTTGTGTAGAAATCTAACATTGATAGTGAAACTCTCTTTCATGTTGAAAGGGGAGTGGAGTACTCTCGGATTGTAAGGGGAACCACTATAAATCTTGGTGTCCACTTTCTTTATGCTTTCTACTGCATCCATCACCAAGAACATAACCAAAGAAAAATTAAAGAATACCAAAAATCTGAAAAAGTTTCTATAAGCCTAATTCACCCCCCCCCCCCCCCTCTTAGGCATACTCTGAACTTACAATTGGCATCAGAGCAGGTTAAGATAACCTGTTCCTAACGATTCAGTATGGCTTCCGCAAGTACCAACCCGGTTTTCAAAGATGGTGGAAGTAGTAACAAGCCACCACTCTTTTTTGGAGAATATTTCGATTTTTGGAAAATCCGTATGAAGGCACATCTTGAGGCTCAAGGAGACGGTATATGGGAAACCGTAGAAACTGGTCCACATGTTCCTACAAGTGTGGTAAATGGTGTTGGAACTCCAAAGATAAAATCCACATATGATGAAGAGAATTTTGAATGAGAAGAAAGCAATCAACATACTTCAAAGCGCTCTCAGTATGGACGAATTCTTCCGTATATCACAGTGTAAATCAGCAAAGGAAATTTGGGACACCTTGGTAGAAACGCATGAAGGGACATCCGAAGTAAAAAGATCAAGACTTAATACTTTAAGTCAAGAATATGAAATGTTCCGTATGCAGCCTGGTGAATCCATTGTTACCTTACAAAAGAGATTCGTTCATCTAACAAATCATTTGATTGCTCTCGGGAAGACCTTCACCAATGATGATCTCAACTTGAAAGTCCTAAGATCCTTAACAAGAGAATGGCAACCGAAGGTGACCGCTATTTCGGAAAAGAAGAGTCTTTCAACGATGACATCCACTTCCTTATTTGGCAAACTTCAAGAGCATGAACTAGAACTTGGAAGGCTTAAGAAGCATGAAAGTCAAGACAAGAAGTCCAAAGGAATTGCCTTGAAGATTGACACAAAGGATGACAAAAATGACGAATCTTCCGAAGACAAAAATTTCATGCTTCTAGTAAAGAAGCTTGGTAAGTTCTTTAATAATAATAAAAATTCCTCTTTTTCTAAAAAGAATAGACATTTCAGGAAAAAGGAGGCATCCACATCAAATCAGGAAGTTACATGTTACGAATGTGGGAAACAAGGTCACATAAAGGCTGATTTCCCGAAACTCGCAAATAAAGGAAAATTCAAAGGCAAGAAGGATTTCAAAACTAAGAAGGCCTATATTGCATGGGACGATAACGAGATAAGCTCATCATCGGAATCGGATAGCGACGAATGTGCAAATATGGCTCTTATGGCATCACATCATTCCAATGAAGAAACTGATGAGGTATGCTTGAAGACAACTTCTAATCAACGGTATCTTGATAGCAGTTGTTCGAAGCATATGACGGGAGATATAAACAAATTTTCAAGTCTATCATTAAAGGCCAAAGGATACGTTACTTACGGTGATGATAATAAAGGAAAAATTCTTGGAGTTGGAACCATTGGTGCACCTCCATGTACAATCATCGAAGACATTCTTTATGTGGAAGGCCTTAAACACAACCCACTTAGCATAAGTCAATTATGTGACAAAGGGTTCCTAATCAACTTCACAAAGGATGAATGTTTGATAGAACATGAAGTCACCCACGACATCTTGCTAAAAGGTAAAAGATTTAATAATATTTTTATGATCTCTTTTGATGACTCTTCCTTGAAGGTAAAATGTCTTATGGCGAACAACAACGAGGCGTGGCTTTGGCATAAAAGATTTGCTCACATTCACATGGAGCATTTAAACAAGTTGATAAAGCATGATCTAGTTGTTGGTCTTCCGAAGATAAAATTCATCAAGGATAAGCTATGCGATGCATGTCAAAAGGGGAAACAGACTAAGACAACTTTCAAATCCAAGCAAGTGGTTTCTACATCAAGACCACTTCAATTGTTGCACATGGATCTTTTTGGTCCATTGAGAACAAAAAGCTTCGGAGGTAGTATTTATGCTTTAGTTATTGTTGATGATTTCTCTCGATACACATGGATACTGTTTTTAGTGCAGAAAAATGATGCTTTCAAAGTATTCAAAAAATATGCGAAGCAAATTCAAAACGAGAAGTCACTCACTATAGCCTCCATAAGAAGCGACCATGGTGGAGAATTCCAAAATTCAGATTTTGAAGTTTTCTGCAAAGAGCATGGAATTTCTCATAATTTTTCCGCACCAAGGACTCCTCAACAGAGCGGTGTCGTAGAACGGAAGAATAGGTCGCTGGTGGAGCTTGCAAGAACAATGCTCAGCGACTCAAATCTTCCTAAATATTTCTGGGCAGAGGCGGTAAGCACGGCATGTTTCGTAAGCAACCGTGTGAATATTCGACCAATTCTCAAGAAGACTCCGTATGAGTTGTTCAAGGGTAGGAAACCAAACATAGTATTTTTCCACATATTCGGATGCAAATGTTTTGTTCTCAACAGCAATAAGGACAATCTCGGTAAGTTTGATGAGAAGTCCGACGAAGGTATATTTCTTGGTTACTCTATTTCTAGTAGAGCTTTTAGAATTTTTAATAAAAGAACTCTTACTATTGAAGAATCCATTCATGTTTCGTTTGATGAGACTAACCCCTCGAAAGAGGATAATATTATTTTGGATGATGATGATGATGATATAGTAGGTTCTTCACAACAACAAGAAGAGACTTCAAAGAATCAAGGAATATCACAAGAAGATGTCACTCAAATCATTGAAGAACATCAAGATCTTCCGAAGGAATGGAGAACTCATAGAGATCACCCGATAGATAAAGTTATTGGTGATATTAGCCAAGGCGTTGCAACTCGACTAAATCTTAAGGATGCATGTCTCAACATGGCTTTTGTGTCTCAAATTGAACCTACCAAGATTGATGAAGCCTTAGGCGACGACCAATGGATTGTAGCGATGCAAGAAGAACTCAATCAATTCGAAAGGAATCAAGTTTGGAGTCTTGTACCAAGACCAGACCATAAGCACATCATAGGAACAAGATGGGTGTTCAAGAACAAACTTGACGAGAATGGGATCATAGTTCGTAACAAAGCAAGATTGGTCGCACAAGGCTACAACCAGGAGGAAGGAATTGATTTTGATGAAATGTTCGCTCCGGTAGCAAGGTTAGAAGCAATTAGATTATTACTTGCTTACGCTTGTTCTATGAATTTTCAGTTGTTCCAGATGGATGTCAAAAGTGCTTTCCTGAATGGCTACATCAATGAAGAAGTCTACGTCAAACAACCTCCGGGTTTCGAAGACTTCAAGAATCCCTCGCATGTTTACAAACTAAAAAAGGCACTCTACGGACTAAAACAAGCACCAAGAGCATGGTATGACCGCCTTAGCAATTTCTTATATGAAAAGGGATTTACAAAAGGAAAGGTTGACAAGACATTGTTCATAAAGAAGATCAAAGGAAACACTTTATTGGCTCAAGTCTATGTCGACGACATCATCTTCGGATCAACAAAAAAAGAGCTTTGCGAAGAATTTTCACTTATGATGCAAGGAGAATTCGAGATGTCCATGATGGGAAAATTAAATTATTTTCTTGGACTACAAATCAAGCAAACAAAGGATGACATCTTCCTCAACCAATCCAAGTATTGCAAGGAATTGTTGAAGAAATTCGATATGGATAGTTGCAAGATGATGTCCACTCCTATGGGATCCAGAACGTACATTGATCAAGATGAATCTGGTACTCCAATTGATATAAAAAAATATCGAGGTATGATCGGTTCATTACTATATTTGACGGCAAGCCGTCCTGACATTATGTTTAGCGTTTGTTTGTGTGCATGCTTTTAAGCAAGTCCGAAGGAATCGCATCTCACTGCCGTAAAGAGAATCATAAAGTATCTCAAAGGAACAATGAATGTCGGATTATGGTATCCTAAAGGTAGTACTTGTTCTTTAGTTGGTTACTCTGATGCTGACTATGCAGGATGTAAGACCGATAGAAAAAGCACAAGTGGTACGTGTCACATTCTCGGGAATGCACTAGTGTCATGGGCCTGCAAGATGCAAGCATGTGTGGCTCTCAGTACAGCCGAAGCGGAATATATTGCAGCAGGAAGTTGCTGTGCTCAAATTTTGTGGCTCAAGCAACAACTCCTCGATTACGGTGTAGATCTCGGTTGCATTCCTCTTCGATGTGATAACACAAGTGCCATCAATATCACGAAGAATCCGGTCATGCATTCGAGGACAAAACATATAGATATCCGACATCACTTCCTTCGAGATCACATATTGAATGGAGATGTAGATGTTACTTTCGTCGACACGCACAATCAACTCGCCGACATCTTTACCAAGCCATTGGCGAAAGAACCATTCTACAAAATTCGGCGAGAACTTGGGATTCTTGATGAAGGTGACATCTGACCTTTTGCTATTTTATGTATGCATGATATTATGTATGTTTTCAATATGTTTTCAATATGTTTGCATTCTGTTTTTAAGCATTTTTCCAATTTTGCATGTGTTAATCGATTAACCATATGGGTTAACTGATTAACACTGTAAGTTTTTCAGTTCTGATTGAATATTTTAATGTGTTAACCGATTAACCATATGGGTTAACCGATTAACACTGTAACTTTTTGTCTGAAAATTAAATTTTTTAACAGGTTAATCGATTAACCTATATGGTTAACCGATTAACACTGTTAAAATGGACAAAAAATCAGAAACAAAAAATTATTTAAAATTTTAGTAAAATGTGTGTTAAATGGTTTATGTGTGAATCATGTATAATTATTGTTGCATGCTTGTGTGCTATTTTTCTTTCATGTCCCTCTTCCTTTTTGCTAATGACAAAGAGGGAGAAGGAGTGTGGTTCTAACATTTTCCTTGTAGCAAAAGTGTTACCTCTCTTGTATTTAGGGGGAGATTCAACTTAGGGGGAGAAATGCTACGAACCAAGTATAAAAGCTATTTTTCAAAGAAATGGTTGTCATCATCAAAAAGGGGGAGATTGTGGAATCAAGATTCAAAGTCGTCTATGTTTTGATGAAGACAACTCATACAAGTTTGGCAACCAAGATACTTTCTCTATATACCCGTGGGGGTATATGCTTATTGAAGCTGCTTACACTATATACCCGTGGGGGTATATACACTGGAGATAAAATCAGAAGCTTCTCTATCTTAATCTCTCCACAAAAAGCAAGAGGTGCAAACATATCAACAAGAATAAATTATCAAGAACATCGCAAGATCGCATACATCGCTATGGATCAAAGTTTCATCTTTCAAAATTTCAAGTGGTGTTGAAGATTCAAGACACGGTATAACATTGCTTACTTAGAATTATGTATGCAAGTGTTCTTTAATCTCACGTCACTTCACCACTAACACAAAACCTTTTTAAACTCGTTTAAAATACTCTTGGTATTTTAAAACTTAAGTGTTTTTGGAAAAACCTTCAGTGTTAACCGATTAACCATATAGGTTAACCGAATAACACAAGTTAAAATTGTATTTTTGGGATTTCTAACAGTATTAACCGATTAACCATATAGGTTAACCGATTAACACATGAAAAATTTGAATATTTTACACGTTGGAAAGGTGTTAACCGATTAACCTATATGGTTAACCGATTAACACTGTAACAACAGCCAAAAATAGCAGCTTTTCATGAAAGAGCACATTGTTCTAAAATTTCTTACTGGCTATTTTTGATATCCCAAAAACACACCTTTTTGGAAAGGTTTTTTATCAGTATAAATTGATTTCAATTTCAATTTCAAAACAACCTTAAAGAAAAAAATTTCAAAATTACTCTTTCTTCAACCTTTTGAATTTTCACAAAGTGTTCAAAACCAGAATTTTTGAAAGAAGCCATTGAAATACACTTTCACATCTTTACAGCTTTCTTTCACAAAAAAGAACACTTGTATAAATTCTGAGTAATCTTTGTTTCAAGAAGAAGATCAATATTTTGTATTGATATACATTCATATTGTACTTATATTCAAATTCATATTGACTACAACTTATTCTTAGAATTATAAAAGATAAGTTTGTAGTGTTTTCCTTGTGATCCGGATTGTGGATACAAGAGGTCCTTGTGTGAGATATTTATTCTCGGTAGGACTTAAAATATTGTAAATCCAAGAGGATTGTTCTTGGTTGTTAGGATTGTCTTGTGTAGAAATCTAACATTGATAGTGAAACTCTCTTTCATGTTGAAAGGGGAGTGGAGTACTCTCGGATTGTGAGGGGAACCACTATAAATCTTGGTGTCCACTTTCTTTATGCTTTCTACTGCATCCATCACCAAGAACATAACCAAAGAATAATTAAAGAATACCAAAAATCTGAAAAAGTTTCTATAAGCCTAATTCACCCCCCCCCCTTCTTAGGCATACTCTGAACTTACATCTTATTGTTCAGATTTGAACCATTGTCAGTAATGATTCGCTCGGGGATTTCATATCTGCAGATGATGTCCTTCTTTATAAATCTTGCCACCACTTGCTTGGTCACATTAGCATACGATGCTGCCTCTACCCACTTGGTAAAGTAATCGATGGCTACCAGAATAAAACTGTGTCCGTTGGAAGCAGTGGGTTCGATCTTTCCAATCATATCGATGCCCCACATGGAGAACGGCCAAGGGGATGACATTATATTCAAAGGGCACGGCGACACATGAATCTTATCAGCATAAATCTGGCATTTATGGCATCTCTTCGTGAATTTGAAACAATCTGACTCCATTGTTAGCCAAAAATAACCAGCTCGTAGAATCTTTCGAGTCATGGCATATCCGCCGGCATGCGTGCCAAAAGCACCCTCGTGAACTTCATCCATAAGCAAGCTTGCTTCTTTTTCGTCCACACACCTGAGTAGTACCAGATCATGATTCCTCCTATACAGCACACCATCTGGGTTGAGGTAGAAGTTTCCAGACAATCTTCTAAGAGTTTTCTTATCCTGGGTCGATGCCCCTGGTGGATACTCTTGGTTCTTAAGGAAATTTTGGATGTCATGAAACCACGGTTTACCATCGGAAGCTTCCTCAATAGCAAATATGAAAGTGGGTCTGTCGAGGCGTGAGATAACAATCCTTGGCGCTTCATTCCAAAAATTAACCTTGTACATTGAAGCTAGTGTAGCCAAAGCGTCTTCCATTTGATTCTCCGCTCTTGGCACATGGTGGAAGTCTACACGGTTGAAAAATGGTAACAGTCTTCTTGCATAATCCTTGTAAGGGATCAAATTGGGCTGTCGGGTTTCTCATTCTCCTTCGATCTGATTAACAACTAATGTTGAATCGCCATATACGTCAAGATTCTTGATCCTCAGATCAATAGCTTCTTCCAAACCCATGATACATGCTTCGTACTTGGCCTCATTGTTGGTACAAGGGAAAGTTAATCTGGCAGTGAAAGGGATATGCGTTTCATGGGGAGTTGTAATAATTGCCCCAATTCCGCTACCACACGAATTAACTGCACCATCGAATATCATCTGCCATGGAGATCCCCTCTCTGGTCCTTCAGTGGGTAATGGCTCATCATAATCTTTTGCTTTCAAGTACATAATGTCCTCATCCAGAAATTCAAATCTCATCGGTTGGTAATCATCAATTGGTTGTTTGGCCAGGTATTCTAACAGAACACTCCCTTTAATGGCTTTCTGGGAAACGTACTGGATGTCGTATTCTGTCAATACCATTTGCCATCTGGCAATTCTTCCAGAAAGTGCCTAATTTTCAAAGATATATTTAATCGGATCCATCTTCGAAATTAGCATGGTTGTGTGATTGAGCATGTACTGTCTTAAACGTTTGGCCGCCCAAGCGAGTGCACAACATGTTTTTTCAAGCATGGAGTAGCGGGATTCACAGTCTTTCCTTCTTGTCTCGTCGTGTTGACCGAGAATACAACCCATACTATTCTCCAAAACCGTTAAATACATGATTAATGGTCTTCCAGCCACTGGGGGTATCAGTATCGGAGGCTCCTGCAAGTACTGTTTTATCTTGTCAAATGCTTTTTGACAATTTTTGTTCCAGACCACCGCCTGATCTTTCTTTAACAGCTTAAACATTGGTTCACACGTGGCCGTTAGATGAGATATGAACCGAGCGATGTAGTTCAACCTCCCTAAGAAACCACGAACCTCTTTTTCAGTCTTCGGTGCTGGAATTTCTTGAATAGCTCTTATTTTTACAGGATCTACCTCGATTCCTTTTCTGCTGACAATAAACCCCAATAGCTTTCCGGACCAAACTCCGAAAGTGCACTTACTTGGATTCAACCTCAATTTGAACTTCCTCAACCTCTCAAACAGCTTCAATAGATTGACCAAATGTTCTTCCTCCGTCTGGGACTTCGCGATCATGTCATCAACATAAACCTCGATTTCATGATGAATCATATCATGAAACAAAGTCACCATTGCCCGCTGATAAGTTGCCCCTGCATTTTTCAACCCAAACGACATCACCTTATAGCAAAACGTTCCCCACGGTGTGATGAATGTCGTCTTCTCCATGTCCTCTGGTGCCATTTTTATCTGATTATAACCGGAGAAGCCATCCATAAAGGAAAACATCGAGAATTGAGCCGTATTGTCGACCAATACATCAATGTGAGGGAGCGGGAAATCATCTTTTGGGATCGCCCTATTCAAATCTCTATAATCAACACACATTCGTGCCTTACCATCCTTCTTAGGTACGGGTACAATGTTGGCGACCCACGGAGGGTAAGTTGTCATGGCTTAAAATCCAGCGTCTAACTACTTTTGAACTTCTTTGATTTTTACCGCCATGTCTGGTCTCGTTCTCCTAAGCTTCTGCTTGACGGGTGGACATTCTTCTCGAAGTGGCAATCGATGAACCACAATGTCAGTATCAAGCCCGGACATATCTTCGTAAGACCAAGCAAAGATGTCACTATACTCTCGAAGCATCTCTATCAACCTTTGCTTGACGTCTTCTTGCAATGCAGCCCCTATCCTGACATTTCTAACAACCACTTCAGAACCCAAGTTGACGATCTCAATCTCTTCTTCATGAGGCAGAATGACCTTTTCTTCTTGTCTTAAGAGTCTAGCCAATTCCTCAGGCAAGTCTTCATCCTCATCAATCTCTTCTTCAGCTTGGAATACCGGGTTGTCAAAGTCGAAGCGAGTCATAGAAGATTCTTGGTCGGTGTCATCTGCAATGATATGAGACCTGCAATGAAAATGGTTAAGTGCTTCAAATGATATGCAAACAAACACATTGCCATTTTATTGTTAAAGATAAAACAAGAAAAACAGAGATCTCAAAATTTGAATGGAAAAACGCCCTTTGATTAATAGATGAAACAGTTTTCAAACATAAACAAGACAAACCCTGAAATAAAAAACCACTATGCTCCGGGTAGAACATGGGGTCGTACAATAATTGAAAAACAAAGTATTATTGTTCATTGGTCACTTGGACAAATTCCTCGATGGACCAGTTGTATAAGCGCTGTCCGGGAAGGCATGACTTGATCCAAGCATCTATGTCGCAGTCGCTGTCTCCAGCTTCGTCATCTGAAAAGGCATTGAGCTGCTCGAAGAAAACACCCCCGCTGGTAAACCTGATTGGCCCCTTGAACTTCGGTGTATTCTGTGAAGAGGATGGGTGGTACTCCAGGCCGAACTTGTCTTGCTTTTGAGGGATATCAATCACTTGTCCCCATCCATGTGCTGAGCCAGCTTGTACCACTGCCTGCGCTTCTTTGAAAGAGGACATAGCCACCTCGGGCTCTCTTCTCACTGCTGGCGCCTTATCCTTCAACTGAATAGTTTCAAACGCTTGACACAGGGTCTCATGAATTACCCCATCTACTTCCACATACTTGAAAGAAGACAGGTGACTAAGCATGATATCTTCTTCTCCACATACTGTCACAACACTGCCACCGACCATATATTTCAACTTCTGATGTAGAGTCGATGTGACAGCCCCAGCTGAGTGTATCCATGGTCTGCCTAACAAACAGCTATAAGCAGGCTGAATGTCCATGATATAAAATACAACGTCAAAAACTTCTGGGCCCACTTGGATAGGCAAAGTCAGCTCACTGAAAACAGACCTCTGAGTACCATCGAAAGCACGTACAACCAAATCACTCGGTGTACAGGTAATGCCCCTAGTATCCAGCTTCATAAGTGCTTTCTTCGGCAGCACATTCAAAGATGACCCTGTGTCAACAAGGACATGAGACATAACCACTCCTCTACATTCAACAGAAATGTGCAGCGCACAATTGTGGTTTCTGCCCCTGGGCGTTAAGTCTAGATCTGTGAATCCAAGGCCATTTCCCGCTCTTACATGCCCAACAACCCCTTCAAGTTGATTTACTGATATCTCCTGAGGCACAAAAGCGGTACTCAACACTTTCATCAATGCATTTCTGTGAGCTTCGAAACTCAACAACAGCGATAATATTGAAATTTTGGAAGGTGTCTGCTGTAAGTGCTCGACTATCTTGTAGCCGCTTTTGCGTATCAGCCTCATGACCTCCTCCATATCATTTTCCAAAGATCCTTTGTCACCAGACTGGGAGGTTTCTTCAATTACCATCTTTCCATTCCCTTTATCTGCTTTCTCGGCCACCACTTCGGGCGGTGCAAAGACTCTGCCACTTCGGGTAATTGGCGCTGCTCCCATAACATTCTCTGCAGATTCCACAGGAAAACTCTTCAAATCTATCTTTTGACCATTACAGTACACCTCAGCCCCATAGTTCCATGGGATGGCTTTGGTGCTTTCATAAGGCACAGGGCCTGCTTTGGTAATAGAAATTGTTGGTGGCCTATGAGGCGCTGAAATAGTTATTGTCTTATAAGGAATCGAGATCGTAGCAACCTCATCCCTCTCCTCATTTACTTCCTCAACAGGTTTCTTTTCTGCAGTCCGCTCAAACTGCAACGTCCCCCGTCTATCATTCCTTGGATACATCTTCTCATATCAACGCATCCCTCAGGATGACTTAAGCAATTAACACAGACCTCATTACATCCTGGGAATACACCTCCTCCCAGCAACTTGCTCTTCACAAACTTCAACGGAGTCTTCAATTCATCCACATCCATTATCAAGTCTAAATCTTCCTCCACCAGAATAACACCAACCCTAGCCTGCCCATGGTTTGGCATAGGGTTCTGCACAAGATTAGGTGCATCATGAGAAAAATTTATCGCTTTATTGTCAATGAGATCTTGCAACTTGTGTTTAAAAGCCTTACAATCGTCGATAGAGTGACCAGGCACCCCTAAGTGAAATTCGCAACGTGCATTTGCGTCATAGCCGGGTGGGGGATCACCTGTCAAAGGAGCAAGAGTCCTTTTCTGAATTAATTGTAGCTGCAATAAAGTCTGAAGCACCTGAGAGTAGGGTGTTGGTGGAGTGTCAAATACTCTGTTTGGCCTGGCCCTATCAGGATACCTCTTATAACTCTGTTGGTTTTGCTGTTGTGGCTGATACTGTCTTTGCTGTTGTTGTTGTTGTTGTGGTCTCTGTTGCTGTGGCATAGGAATAGTGACACTAGCCACTTGCTGTTGGCGATACTGATTTTGGGGCTGACCCCTTCCTCTTCCTCTAGAACTTGCCACTGAACTGACATCACCTTCACGCTTCTTGTTTCCTAACATCTTTTTTCCTCCTCCTCCAGCTGAGGGTACCTCTCCTACCTGAATCTTCCCAAGCTTGATACCGTTCTCCACTCTTTCACCAAAGATTATCAAATCTGAGAAACTTCCGGACATACTGCTTATTAATTTTTCATAATACACCCCTGGTAGAGTAGCAACGAACATGTCTACCAACTCCCTCTCTACCATTGGTGGCTGCACTCTAGCAGCAAGCTCTCGCCACCTCTGGGCGTATTCTTTGAAGCACTCATTACTCTTTTGAGGGAGGTTCTGCAATTGGGCTCTGTTTGGTGCAAGGTCACTATTATATTGATAGTGCCTTACGAAAGCCTCGGCTAATTCCTTCCAGCTGCGGATGTTGGCGGGCTCCAACCCCATGTACCACTCCAAAGAGGGGCCAGACAAACTATCCTGGAAAAAGTGCATCAGGAGTTTTTCATCGTCCGAGTACGCGGACATCTTTCTGTAGTATGAGCGCAGGTGGACCCTCGGGCAAGTAATGCCTTTGTACTTATCGAAGTCGGGCACTTTGAACTTATGAGGCACTCTTAAGCCTGGGATCAGCCCCAAGTTGGACATATCTAGCCCCATGGAATTCTGGCACTCCAGTGATCGCATCTTTTCTTCAATCATTTGAATCCTTTTGTCAGCCTCAGAAGGTCCTGCAGCATTTACAAACCTAGGAGTGAATATATCCTCTTGCCGATCCTCGTTCCATGTATGGTCCAAACTACCATGAATGCCACCCATAGTATCAAAACCGAAGCCATTCCCATTTCCATTACCTCCATTAGCAAAGCCACCACGATTAAGACCTGTTGTATTCCCAACACCAGTAGTGTTTCCATCCCCTCTAGCAGTAGGGATGACTAAAGTCGGTATTGAATTGTCCCCCTAAGGGGTTTCAGTCCGAGTATGGTTATGAGGAATCCCACCATGTAGTACCCCATCCTCATCAACTCGTGTCAACAGGGGTTGTACCATAGTCTGAAGTTGAGCTTGCCCAGTAGCAACCCCTTGCATCAAATCCATCAGTTGTGCAATACGGTCCCTCATTTCTTCCATTTCCACTTGCATTTGATCCATTATCCTTCTCTAATTACCTCTAGTACCATAGCAGTGAGTTGTCTGATCTGCAATCCTGAAACACTAGTGGCACAAGAAACAAAATAAGGTTAACAGTTCCGATGCACCTGCAAATGCGAGAAATATGCTAAAATGCAGACATGTATTTATGCAAATAGGGACATTTCCCCCTCGATTCTAGTTTCGCGATAACAACCAAGATGATGGAGAACCCCGCAGGCAAGCACAGAATAGAAACTCCTCATATATAAACATAAGCCCATATGCAAAGTATAAACAGCAAATGAGTACAAACAGAAAGGGACCTCAGCGAACAAGTCTTGTGATGGTCCATACAAAAGCCTACGCTACAGAATACAAAGAAATGAAATCAAACTGGGTGGCGAGACTGGAAATCCTTCAACAGCGCCTGTGTATCCAGATGATCTGGCCTAGTGAGCAAACCACGTATGAGCAACTCTTGCTGACTGATAGTAGACTGAAGATCCTCAACCGAGTCCTCCTTCCCAACAGCCTCCTCGAGCCTATGCCTCTTAGCACTAGCTTCCTCTCTATACTCCTCCAAGGTTGCAAGAGCTTCATACAATTTGCAATCACTATGTCTTCTGAGTGCGGCTTCCTTTGAGATCTCTTCATCTTTAGCTTTGAGTTGGGCCTTCTGTTTGATGATATGCGCCTTCAACTTGTCTTCACGCTCCTTGCTAGTAGACATGGCAGCGTTCCACTGAGCCTCAAACTTAGAAATCTGCAAGTAGGCTTTACTTAACTCTTCCTTCTTCTTGGCAAGAACACCGTAGGTGGCATTCAAGTCTTTGCCTGTGCGCTCTCTCTCACTAGTTTCCTGAGTTAAGCCTGTTCCCAACTTATTCACCAATTTTGTTTGCTTCTTCAAAGAATACCTCGCTTCTTTCCTTTCACTTCTGAGCTGAACCATCTCTTCCTCTAACTCTTCATTTGTCTTTTGTAACTCTTCTTTCTCGCGGCATACCTGCTCATACTTTTGGATATCTACTGTAATGGGCTCTACAGTCTCAGGCGGATGCACAGGATGAATGGACGGGTATGGCATTAATAATTCTTTGGCTCTACTCTGAATCCAAGCCAAATACGGAGCGTATGCTTGACTATTGCTTTTTCCCAAAGCAACCTTTTCCCTTTTATGGACATTCCTCCATGCATGCTCAATTCTAGCCAAAGTATCTCCCTCCAGCAAACCAGTGAAATACAGAGATTCCTGTATCTCTTCCTCCTTCGGAGGCCCTCTAAGTGCGTACCCAAACTGTCGGATAGTAATAGCCGGGTTATAGTTTATGCAACCTTTCCTTCCGACCAGCGGGACATTAGGAAAGCTTCCACAACTATAGATAATCTCAATGCCCAATACATCTCTATCAAACCACACAATGTCTTCGGCAGACAATCTCATCAATCGCTCAGACCATTCCAAAGTGCCATCAGTAGCAGAGGACGGACCAGCCTTAGGGAGATGGCTCCTGAACCAAGAATAGAACAATGGTGCACAACAAGACACGCCTTTCCCTCTCCTGTTCTCATTCTTGTAATGCTCATAATGATAAACATCGCCTAACAGAGTGGGTATAGGGTTCTTTGGAGCAAAGATACTGAATGCATCGGCGTCTACAAAATCTAGGATGTTCAGAAATAACATAATGCCATAGATACACAAGGACAAGATAGCATTGAATATCACCCAACAACCCTTCTTAACAAACTCTCGAGCCTTGTCCGCAAGAAAAGGCAATGGAAACCCAAACATTCCATTCCTACTGGCTAACTTCCCTTCTAACTCATAGACATCCAAATGTAAAGCCTTAGCAAGGTTAGTCAAATCTGGCTTTCCCTCAACATGATGGAACGGTATCTGGTTCAGAATAGGTATACCCAATATATCAGAAAACTCCTCCAATGTAGGTGCTAGAACAAAACTCCGGAAGGTGAAGCCTTGCAGCTGAGGATCATAGAATTGTAACAATTTCTGAAGGCCATTCAATTCATCCAAAGAAGGTTTACAAACAATATTCAAAATCCTCCCATAAGATTCTCTGAAATCCTCCATAACCTTCTTGTCAGCTAAAGAAATCAGGCTTCACAAAACTCTAATGTCAGGCGTAGGAAACTTGTAGGCCAGGGTCCTCCTCAAGGGCTCCATGTCAACAAAGATAGAACAGAATCACTAGAATCGAAGAGGAAATGTACACCTGCAACATAAACACACGTCAATGAAATGCAAATGAAAATGCACATGCAAATGCAAACAGGGGATCAGGACTGTTGTGCTGTCGGTTGAGAAGAACCAGCGCTTCGCCTTAGTACCGACAAAATCACTGACATAAGGCCCCTTTGTACTATGAACACAGGTTTACACTGTCAAGAACTGGGTAGTCTGGAAGTCAAGGTTTCCTGCATAACCCACCCACTCACAGGTATGGACCTATCCACTGACAAGGTTCGGCATCCTATGCGTTCATCAGCGTCACAGACTTTCAAGAAACGATAATACGATACCCAGAAGGTGTGGCATCATCATCTCTTGAAGAGGCCTCACTTAGCTGAAGCACAAATGATCGGTCCCCAGAGTCGACAACCCTCAAATCTGCAATTCTCTCAACGGCCCACTGGGCTGGAAAGAAAGACATCAAAGAGAATCTCGTCTGAGTGCAAATTTTGTGGGAACTAGTGCATGCCTAACATACAGGTTCACCACTACTTTTCGCTGATAATACTAAGTTTGTACTCAAGCCCAGGTCCGACTTCTCACTCAATGGAACTTCCCTCCCCATAGCACAGCAGTAATGATATATGATGCGGAAAATAAAATGCGGAAGTAAATAAACATAAAGCACATATATACAAACACCCAAAAAGAAAACACACAAGCGCTAGGATTGACTCGCGTAGGGGATATTCCTGTCCCCAGCAGAGTCGCCAGCTGTCGCTACTGCAAAAAAAAAAGACGCCGGCAATGACTAATAGAGTCGCCACCTATCGTTATTTATCCCAAAGAAGGGAAAGGAATCGATCGGAAAAAACCTGACGAAAACGGGAAAAGACGAGGTCATCGCAACCAAGTCCTAGGTTCGGGAGTCGGTTACGCAAGGGGAAGGTATGAGCACCTCTCACGTCCGTCGTACTCGACGGGATCCACGCATGTGTTGTCTAACTAAAAGGGTGTGTAAACTATCTACGCTAAAGGCTTATGGACAAAAGAGAAAGAAAAAGAACTGACTCGGCAGAGCATCGCCGCTCTGTGCCTACGTACTCCCTCGTGCAATGGGAAAGTCAGAGTCAACGTAGTTCGCCTAACTACGGATAAAATGGGGGGAAGGTTGCTCGCCAAGACATTGCGTCTTGTGCCTACATACTCTCAATAGGAATGAGATATCAGAGCAAACGTAGTTCGGGCTTACAAGAACACAGGCTGTTCAAAAGTTTTACCCGAGTAGGGTTAACAGACAGTTCTAGCAGTTGGTGTATGCAGCTCGACCTTTGGACTCTTAGGCATTACCATTTGCAATAGGACTGAAAGTTAACAACACTCTTGTTTATGAAAAGATTTTTCCTGATTAAGACCCCAAGAGGTGAAAAAGAGTTTGAATTGTTTTTGTATTTTTTAAGGAAGAAGTGTTTTGAATTTGGTTTGCGACACATGCTACACTAGAGACTATGATCTAGGAGCGAATGCTTCGTATATTGTCCGACGGACATACACTAACATTCTAGATAATTGAGAGGCAACCACCCAATCATCATTTCCCAAATGTCTTAAGACTCATAGCATGCAACAATGGTCAAGCTTTATTAAGTGGATTGAAGTTGTTTGAAGATGAGAAGAGAAAGAGGACGAACTAAGGGGGACTAGTCCAAGCCCTAAAAGTTGTCATGCAATGTGCTCCTAAAGTTGAGTTTGAAAGAGGACTACCTAATGTTATCATGCATGGTTAGAACCCTAATGTCTATCATAACCTCTCTTGAACAAGAGAGGTTAGAAATCCTAAGGGAAGGAAGACAAAAGAAAAAGAAACAATAATAAGAAACAATGCAAATGTAGGATGCAAACATAAATGCAACAAGGAAGACAAAGATGCAATGCAAGTGAAGGAGGAAATATGTGTGGGGATGGAACCTCCACAAGCTCATATCAACCTCAAGCCATGGTATGAATAAACACAAGAGAAATGGAGAAGAAGATGCATAGGAAACAAGCAACAAAAATAATGAGAAAATGTCCTCATGGATTCATTACTTTAGGCAAGCTTCAGGTGCCTTTGAATTTTGATCCAAGCCTAATCCTAAGCCTTGGGACATGATTCAACATGCTCATATACCTCATTGAAGCCTACTCATGATGTTTGGGAAGTCCCAAGTGGCAAATTTATTGAAGATCATACAGTTGAATTCATCTGATTTAAAATTCATCTGACAAAGTCAACTCTTTGACTTTTAGGTTTTTGGTTCAAATTGGAGCTTCCAAGCCAAATTTCATCAAGATATGTTCAATCTATGAGTGTGATCATGAGAAGTCAAGATTTGAGAGGTTTCTTGCAAAAGAAGAAAACTTGGACAAACTTGAATTTTTTCTAAGTGCGGAAAAACCCTAGTTTTGGTGTCAACTTTAAAAGGTCATAACTTCCATTACACACATCCATTTTGTGAGTTCCAAAGATCAATTTGTAGATCTTCTCATGAACTAAAAAAGTGTCCTAGTTACCTATGAGCAAAATATGCTTATATTTTGAGTTATGAAGCTTCAAAGTTTAGAAGAATTTTAAAACACTTAAAAAAATTTTAAGACAACTTTGTTACTCCAATTTTCAGTCAACTTCAAGGTCAATTTTCACCAAGATCCCTTTGGATTCAAGAAATTCTAAGAATATGAAAGTTGTAGAGCATGTTTAGGACTTTCCAAAAAGTACAAGAGCCCCTTAATAGCGTTAGTGACCTAGGAGTTTCGAAGAGAAGAAGTTGGGGTCCAAAACTTGATTTCTAGGTCATGACCTCATGAGTTCAATTTGCAAAACCATCCAAATCTCCAAGATCTCATGTGGAAGACCCTATTACTTGTTGAATTGGTTTAAATCATATAAGTACACATTTCTTTGGTGCATTATCCAAAAGTTTAAATCTTGATTTCAAGGATTTTTTTTTTCATTTTTGGCATAAAGGCATGACTTCCATTTTGATAAAGGTAACTTTATGTACAAAAACAACTTCTTGAGCCTCCAACTTGTCCTCTCTACACTCAATCCCTTTCAAAGTCAGAAGCAACATCCCAACCACTCAAGATCTCATGGTACTTTGCCTTGAAACCATGGAAAATCACAAAACTTCAAGTTGGAATTCAACTAAAACATGGAACCAACAAGTCACAAATTCTGCGTCCAACCTTACCCTATAAATAGAGGTGAAATTCATGCTTTAAAAAGGAGGAGGAAGACAGAAAAGAAGGGAGAAAGATCTTTAGAGAAGAGAAAAGACACCCTTAAACCAACATCTTGCAAACCAAACACCATTTGTGCCAAAAATCACCACTTTGCACAAAACTCCTCATAATCATTTCCAAACATTAAACCACCAAACCAATCATTCTAAAACATCACAAAACATGTGTTAGAAGTGTTTAAATAATCACAATCATCAAAAGACCAACAAATTCAAAAGTCAACTCCTAAACCTCCTTTTGTTGACTTTCTACATTTTGATATCCAAAACCTCATCCAGTTCATTTCCAAACCTTCAAACACACACTATAAATCATCCTCAAACTGTTCCAAGCCTGGTTTTCCATCTGTAACTTCATTCACTTGAAGTTTCATTTTGGTCATTTTTTACATGAGGTTGAAGATGACCGGAACAAAGTCCGGCCACCAGCACCACCACGCACCACCGGCCGGATTTCCTTTCCCTCTGTTTTCCATTTAATTTCTAGAATTAATGACAACCGTCGGATCACACGCAAGACTGTTGAAACGGTAGTCTCATCTCGCGGCCAGAATTCCTTCTCACGCTTGGCCTTGTTCCTTAAGTGAAAAATGCTGAGTTTTACTCAGCTGGGCCCATTCACGCGCTATCAGCACCCCACTGCATTGTCCCACGCGGAAATTAGACACGGAAAAACTGCTTGTTGCACCACCTTTTTGTTCCTTTTAATTTCTTTTTCTTTTATTTTCTATCTCCATGCTTGTTTCATTTTTATTCCAAAAAAATATTAAATTGTTTCATAAAATCATGCGAAAAATGTTGTAGCTAGTTTAATATGTCTAGAAAATTGTCATATTTTTTTAATTACAATTTTAATTCTTTTTCCAATTAATTTTGTATTTTTCTTTTATGTGTTGTTCCATGAATAGAAATAATGCCATGTTAGTTTCTAGATTTTTGTTTCCATATCAATGCTTGGATCTAATCTCTGATTTTTTACATGGTGAATGTTGATATATTGTAGGATATTGTAGGATTTTTCTTACATTTTTTAGATGACTTTAAGATTAGTTTTGAACTAGGTTTTTAGAGCTTTCCCCACTTGATCTTTCACTTGACAACTTTTGGTTTAGAATTTCCTTAGTGGCCTTAAACTTTGAATTAGGCTTTGATCTTTTTAATATAGGTTCTTAATACCTTTCGGACCTCTTAGAATTTTTTATAGATTTTTAGGAGTTGATTTACTAATTTAGTTAGATTTTACATCTAGGCTGTTTGTAGGATGCCTCTAGCATAGTACCTCCCATAGTTGAACTTCAAAAGTGACCTTTAGTTCATGATAAGTCTCCAAACCTTTTCTTATGGTTTAGTAGACATGTTGATGCCTCTGTAGATTGAATCTTAAAGTTTAATTTGGTGCATTAGTTTCCTTTGGAGGGTTGCTTTTAGAGCTTGTGGAATTAGGGTTTTTAGAGCCTTTAGGAGTTTCCTTCTTTTTCATAATTGTAGTTTTCTTTGGTTTGCATTCCATTTCTTATCCAATGATGCAAGGTTCCTTTGGTTCCTTTGGAAGGACTAAAGGCCTACCACAAAAGGTAAAACCTTTGAGGATACCAATCTTAGATGAGTGGTTGAGTGCCATGATGGATTCCCTTGGTTTCCATCATGCTTCCCCTCATCATGCAATGATCTTTGTGTTAATTCTTATCATATCTTGATGGAGCAAGTTGAAGCTTGAAGATGAAGTACTTATTCCCTTCTCTCTTGATGGATAGCTTGGACAAATAACTTGGACTAGAAGACAGTCTGTCAGGCTGCTGGAGTGTTGTTGTGTTGCTCTGCTGTGTTTGCTGTTTGAGTGCATTTGTGTGACTGTCTGTTTGATGTGTTGCATTAGAATAGGCTTTCATGTAGTTGGTTTAGGCCTAAGTGCATTGAAAGGTTGAGCTTGCCTTCCTTTGCTTGTTTGCATTAGAGGTTGAGTCTGTCTCCCTCTGCTCGTCTGTTACTGTTTGGCTTTGCTTGTTGGCTGAAGGTTGAGTTTGTCTCTCTTGCCTGTGTATTGTGTTGCTTTTGCTTGATTGCTCTAGAGGTTGAGTAAGTCTTCCTCTGCTTGTATTGTTGCATCGCATGTGCATCTTTACTGTTTATCTGTTTTACTGATGTTTAGCTGATGCTTTGTCTGTTGTCTGTTTCCCATTGACATGATCCCCTAGGATTCTCACTTCATTTGATAAGGAAGTGATGATTAGACTTTAGGCTGAAGCCTTTGCATGATAACATCTAGGAGTTCCCGGTTTCATACCTCAACCATAGGATGAATCCTTGGCATGACAATATTAGGACTTGATAGTTTCCCTTTAGGTGTCCGTTCCCTTCTTATCTTCAAACAAATCAAAATACAGTAATAAAGGTTAATTGATATCGTGCGTTACGAGCCTTAAGCTACTTAGGAAATGGTTGTTGGAGGGTTTCCTTCCAACAATCAGGATGTTTAGTATGGTACCCTTTGGGTGACATGCGACGCATTCACTCCTAGGTCATAGTCTCTAGTGCGATAGAAATTGCAGACATCCATAAAAAACACTTCTTCCGTAAAAGACAGAAAACAAACTTCAAACCTTTTTACCCCGTGGGCCCGTAACTCAAGGAAAACTTTTCTGAAGAAAAGAGTGTCGTTAGCTCCCAGTTCTACCGCAAACGGTAACGCACGAGTCTCTGACGAGCAAGCTGCATACACCAAACTGCTGGAACTGTTTGTTAACCCTACTCGGAAAAACAGATGAATCTGAACCCCCGTAATCCGTATTATCCCGAACTACGTAAGCTCTGATCTCTCATATCGGTTGAGAGTACGTAGGCACAATACTGACGTATTGGCGAGCCACCTTCCCTCATCTGTTACCCGTAGTTATCCGAACTACGTTGACTCTGATTTCTCATTCTCTCACGAGAATACGTAGGCACGAAGCGTGATGCTTTGCCGAGTCATTTTTCTTTTCTTTTCAGACCAGCCTTGATAGGTAGATAGATAAAACCAACCCGTCAGATAAACACAACAAGCGTGGATCCCGTTGAGTACAACGGACGTGAGGGGTGCTAATACCTTCCCCTTGCGTAACCGACTCCCGAACCCAGACATGGTTGCGATGACCTTGTCTTATACCTTTTTGTCAGGTTTTTCCGATCATTTCCTTTCCCTTTCTGTGGGATAAATAACGAAAGGTGGCGACTCTTCTGTTTTGCCGACACCTTATTTTCGCAGTAGCGACAGCTGGAAACTCTGCTGGGGACTCCAACGGTTCCCTATGCGAGTCTCGCCTTGGATTTTCCTCCTAGCTGTCTGGGTCATCCCCAGCAGCTGGCGAATCTGCTGGGGATCCAACGTCCCCTATGCGAGTCAATCCTAGCGCTTGTTTGCTTGTCTTTGGGTGTTTATTTTTGTGTTGTATTTTGTATACTGTTGTATTTACATTTTCCGCACTATATTATTATCTGTTGCTATTGTACTGTTGTGGAAGAGGGGCTCTGATGAGTGATGAGCCAAAACCCAGGCTTGAGAGCATATACCTAGCATTAGAGTGGAGATTAGTGATGGACCTGTATGTTTAGCATGCACCAGTCCCCATGAAATCCACACTCAGACGAGATTCTCTTTGATGACTTCTCTTCTGGCCCTTAGGGCTCGACGTGAGGTTGGATCTGAGGGTTGTCGACTCTGGGGACCGATCATTTGTGACTCAGCTAAGTGAGGCCTCTTCAGGGAGTGATGATGCCAAACCAGAAATGGTGAACGTATCATCATTTTGTGAAAGTCTGTGACACTGGGAAACGCATAGGATGCCGAACCTTTGTCAGATTAGGTCCATACCTGTGAGTGGGAGGGTTTTTGCAGGAAACTTGACTTCCAGCCAACCCGGTATTTTGGTTTCTCTCTTCAGAGCGAACTTATCTAGTCGGCAGTGCAGCAGTATTCAGAGCTTTGTGGGGGTTGTGATCCCGTGTTTGTTTCATTTTTGCATTGCATTTCATGTGCATCGCATGCTTGCATGTCCATCCTCGGCGGGAACAGAAAGCTTACCTGTCTTTTGTCCAACTCGCAGTTGATTTCCCGGCATTCGCATTGGACTTGAGTTAGTTTCTGGAAGGATCATGAACTCAGAAGAGCAGAACTTGGTTGTTACCAGGGCAGAGTTTGAACTGTTGAAGAATCAGTTGGGTCAACTCATGGAAGCCATAACTGCTATGACTAGAGGAGAGGCTAATGATCAGAGGATCCCGGTGAACAATGTTGCTCAAGCCCAGAATGTGCAGATTCCTGTCAGAGACAAAGATTCATCTTCTTTCCATGACACGGATTATCAGAATTTCACTTTCCCCGTGCCAGATCCTCAGAGGGTTGTTCCGAAGGTTGATGCTGAGAACCCGCAAACTGTTGAGTTTATGAGAAGATATCGTCTGTTGGATGAAAAGCTTGACGCCCTGATGAGTCAGAATAATCTTAACCTGAATGCTTCGAGCATGTGTTTGGTGCCAGGTCTTGTGATGCCTCCGAAGTTCAAAATGCTGAATTTTGAGAAGTTCAAAGGGGATAGTTGTCCGAAGCTACATTTGATAATGTTCTGCAGAAAAATAACTTCGTATGTCGCCAATGATCAGCTTATGATTCACTGCTTTCAGGATAGTCTAAGTGGAGCATCGTTGAATTGGTATATGTATTTGAAGAGTGATTGCATCAGATCATGGTCAGATTTATCCAATGCCTTCATGAAGCAGTACGACTACAACCTTAACATGGCTCCTAGCCGCATGCAGTTGCAAGAATTATCTCAGGCCGATAATGAATCCTTCAGAGGATACGCGCGGAGATGGAGAGAATTCGCTGCTAGTGTTCAACCCCCACTTCTGGACAGAGAGTTGGTTGACATATTCCTGGGTACCTTGAAAGGCCATTGCTTTGACAAGTTGATCAATGGTAGAGTGTCGAACTTTGATGACTTAGTGATAACAGGAGAACGTGTTGAGAGCGGAATCAAGAGTGGAAAAATTCGAGACATCTCAGATACCTCAGTTTATGAAGATGAATCAGTTGTAAGTTCTCAAGAGGGATGGGAGAAAGGAAGTGATGTTATCCCAGAATCTTCCGTACCTCAGATTCAGTGTTCAGATACTTCGAGCATTCAGAGTCGGCAACCTGTTGGGTTTGTATGTCAGATATCTGTTCCCCTCCAGAGTCAGCAGTCTTATCATCGTCAACCGCGTCAACACGCCAGACGAAGGCCAAGGAAGCCAGAGAGGCATTTTGCTCAGCTACCGGTATCGTACAGTCAGTTATTGCCGGATTTGATCGAAAGTGGGTTGGTTGTTCAGAAGAAGATTAATCCAGAAATTTCGTCGTATCCGCCAGGCTTCGACGTCAATGCCCGCTGTGAGTACCATGCTGGGGCACAGGGGCATTCGACGGAAGATTGTAAGGTTCTTAGAAGCCAGGTTCAGACTCTGCTGGATTCCAACAGGATCTCAATCACGCCTCAGGGTGTTCAGATTAACGACCTTCCTTCATCCAGCCAAGTGGGTGTATCAGTTCATATTATGGGAGAGTTTGCTGAGAGCAGATGTTCAGAAGTGTATCAGGATGACTTCGAAGAGCAATTCTGAAGATGGCTGGCTCAACAGCAAATTAACTTCGAAAAGCCCGGTTCCCAAAAGCCGGCAATCTGTGTTTATCATGTCATTTCTTTGCATTTGTAGTTTCTTTTCTGTCAAAGCACAAATTGCATTCGTAAAACTTGTATTGTTTTCAATTGATATTGATAATGAAATGAATATGCATGTTTTGATTTAACCCATTCGTGTTCACTCAATGTTTTAACTGATGTCAAATGCTTGTTTAAGTGGAATCCGGGGAGGATGACGAAATCCAATGATGCGTAAGCTTCCGATGCTATGCTTTCGAATAAAAACCTGTTGATGATGTACAGGCATTGTTTCAAATCCCAAACACCAGAGATATAAGGAAGATAATCCCTTGTTAACCCCTTTGAGCCGAGTAGTAGGAGTTTCTTTCTGAAGAAGGAAAACCCTTAATCTTAACCCGGGGCAGGGTAGGTGTCAGTTAATTTGACCGAGCGCTCAAATTACAAAAGGAGTGTCCGTTTGAGGATCAATCACACCGCTATAGGTCGTACCTAAAAAAAACCATGATCGTTAAACCTGGTCGATCAGGAGTGAAACAGTCACAATCTCTTTAACAAATCATACGAGTCGATGCCATACGATTTGTTCAAAAAAAAAAGAGAGAAAGAAAAGAATCGAAAGAAAAAGCCCTCTAAGTCGAATCTTGAAAGCAAGAGACTTAGGAAAAAATTAGGGTACCCCGCTGGACTTCAAAATCGAAAAAACTTCGAAGAGTTAGTCCAGGCAAAAGTTAGGGGAAAACGAAAAAACGAAAAAACGAAAAGCGAAAAGCAAAAAGGATTACGAAAGAAAAATCCTCAAAAAGAACGAAATTGTGTGGCTCCAGACGCCAAAAGACGAAAAGCGAGTGACTGTCACTTCGAAAAAGAATGATTTCTTGAACTATCACTCAGCCTTTGAAAGGTGAACGCTAAGGTCAAATTAGCTAAACGTAGGATTGGAGAACATCACGGAGAATGGGTGGGTTAAAATGAATTTTGAGCCTTTATCCTTTCTTTCTTAAACCGTGAACCTAACCACGTTACAACCCTTAAAAAGTCCTAATTGAAATAGGTTTGTTTCGAAAGCATACTTCGGTAAAGATCGCATCGGAACTGACTCCTAGAAAGGATTCCCATTACAGCGTTGTATTGATGTTGACATATTGATGAATGATTTCATACATTTTATGTCATAAAATTTTTTCCAGTGAACATGAATGGGTTTTGAAAACTGCCATATGCATTGCATTTGATATGTCTTTTATGCAGAACAGTTTGTTTTACTAGCGAGTAAGCGCTTGACAGCGGGAAAGTTTCCACGATGGAAAGATTTGATCAGGACTGAATCCAGAATGCTAGAATATTCTGGTGAACCGGGGCGAGCTACGTAAAATGATCACAGCATGGGAGTCGGCCATCCAGAAATAGTTAATCCGGGGCAATCAGGTCGAGATTTGATGAATCTCTCGTAGCCAAGGGTACTACTCCCCACAGTTCTGCCCATGAGGGGCAAAGTCATGACAAGACTGGGGCAGGTCACCCCGAGAGCACCGAAGCTATCCTTAGCCTGAAGGCGATTAACTTGAAGCACCTTTGTAGAGGTTCAAAATGCTGAAGTCGTTCGTATCAAACCGCCAGAGTACATAGAGCTCAGGTTTCCTTTCGAAAGGATGTGATGAAGATCCCACAGGCTGGGGCAAAATTTGAAAGCGAAGGAATCGTTCCTCTCCGTGTTGGCAGGGATTGTCAGAAGTTGTTAAGATTCTGGGGCAAGCCATCTCGAGTTCATTTCAGGGCATGTTTTTCCAAGCAAGATTATTCCTTCTTCCCCAGCGAGTTCAGCAATGTTTCCCCACAGAGTCTGAGCATGGGACCGTGAGCATTGATATGTCTTCCCAAGCAGAGATAGATTCTCCGCAACCAGATGCATCCTAGGCAGGATCATCCTCTCCCCAGCTGAGTCATACGCAGAAGCGTATATTCATTCCCAACATTGGGCCAATGTGCAGTTTTCTCGTAGAAGACCATCAGTAAGTGTTCAGCTTCCGATAGTTCAGACTGAAGTCTCCAGGAGAATTGAAATTCCCCACAGAGTTGTATTCTCCCCGGCAAGCAGGATTATTCCTTCTTCCCCAGCCGAGTGTGCAGTTCCCCAAGAGAGTCGAGTCCTTGGAAGCCGTTCAAGCCATCATTGGTTTTCCCCAGTAGAAAGTACTGAATAGCTGATGTTGTACCTCCCCATCGGAGTCCGTATCTCCAGGAAGATTCTATCTGCGAAGGTCGTGCAGTTTATTTCTGCGATTGACATCATTTTCCTCAGCATTTCGTGGTTCGTATACCTAGTTGAGTGAGTACAGGTTCTCGTAGAACTTTGTTCCCCTGCAGAAAAGTTGTCTGAGGTTTGTTTCCCCAGGTTAAGTCCAATTAAGATTGGTGTGACTTTTTCTCCTCGGCAGGATGACTCCTCCACTCCACCAGAGTGGTTCTTTCTCCTTGACAGGAGGATTTTCCCTTCAGCATTTTTTGCTGATGGGGTCATAACATTTTGCATGATTGCATGGCATTTACCCTAAACGCGTAGCATTTCCACCGTGTGGAGCATTGCGCCATTGTCGAACATACACATGCATGTGAAACATGAGCTAGGTCGTTACCGTTCTTGTTTTGTAGACGTTTCTCAGCAAAGTTGTTCGCTTAAGATGATTCTTAAAGTCCTCAGTGGGGTCGCCAGAGTTGTTCGCTTAAGATGATTCTTAGGGTCCTCAGAATATCTGTTTGTTCAAGATGATTCTTGAGTTCCTCAGCAAAGTTGTTTGCTTAAGATGATTCTTAAAATCCTCAGTGAAGTCGCCAGAGTTGTTGGTTCAAGATGATTCTTGAAGTCCCCGGCGGAGTTATTTGTTCAAGATGATTCTTGAGTCCCTCAGAAGAGTTGTTTGCTCAAGATGATTCTTGAAGTCCCTCAGAAGAGTTGTTTGCTCAAGATGATTCTTGAGTCCCCAGCGAAGTTGTTTGTTCAGGATGATTCTTGATTTCCTCAGCAGAGTTTATTTATCCAGGATGATTCCTGAATCCCTAAAGCAGAGTTACTTGATAGTTCTCCAGAATCCCCAGCGGAGATGTGTCATCCCCAGCAGATCCCAAACAGAGAAGTTGAAATTTCCTTGAAGACTTGATGATTGAAGTTTGGCAGTAGTGCCAAGCCCCCTGACTTACTGATGAAGTCCGATTGCAATGTCGAAGTAGTTCTCCCAGCTGACGCGGAGTGCCTGACGGCAAAAGATTAGATATCCTTATGGGTTCATGAATGATTAAGGATTTTATCCCATGACTTACTGACGAAGTCCGACCGCAATGTCGAAGCAGTTCCTCTAGCTGACGCAGAGTGCCTGACGAAAAAAGTTTAGATATCCCTATTGGTTCATGATTGACTGAGGATTCTGCCCCGGCTGACGCCCGAGAATTTCTTTGAATGCCCGACAGCATAATTAACTCGATTGTCCAAAGTTCCTAATGACCCGATGAGTCCCGAGGAATTCTTCTGATGTCGTGCCGCAGAATGCCTGACGGTGATATCAGCTATGTATCACCAGTTACCGTGTAACCAGTGATCCCTTGATGACTTGAGGAAGAAGCTGCAGCGAAATCCGATGATCATCCTGACGGAGATTTGAGATTAGTCGCTCACCATCCAACTGCCGCGCAACTATCATTTCAGATTTTGAAGATTGTCCTACCAATCAGTTGTATCACCAGTTACCGAGTAACCGGTGATCCCTTATTGACTTACTGTTGGAGTCCGACAAAGATGTTGTCGAACGTTCCTAGCGACCTGAAGAGTCCATAGGCGGTGATAAGGAATTCTTCTGTTGTGGCGCAGAATGCCCGACGGCATAATCAGCCATCCTTCACCAGTTACCATGTAACCAGTGATCCCTTATTGACTTACTGATGAAGTCCGACAAAGATATTGTCGACGTTCCTAGCGACATTGTTGCAGTTAGAATATGATATCAAATTATTAATTAATTTGAATCGCATCTTTAGTTCACAACCACTCTTTGATTTATCCGAAGGAAAAGGTCAAAAGAGGAAAACCTAATTTTGCATCGTAAAGACAATGCAGGAAGAGATCTAGGTAAGGGGTTGGTTAAGCTTAGGGAAGGTACTAGCACCCTAAACTTCTGTAGTACTCTACAGGAACCTTTTGTTTATCGTATGCCTTTTATTTTTATTTATTATTTGCTTTAATATATATTGAGCTAAGGGATAGAGTGGCCTAAAAGACCTAAGGGTTAGTCCTAAGTTTACTCGGCAAGACGTCGCATCTTGTGCCTACGTATCCTGGATGGGGATGGAATCAGAGTAATCGTAGTTCCCCTCGAAAGGGAGGTTAGAAACGTCTTGACTGTGGACAAGGTTTCAAGGGGAGTAAACATATCTTAAGGACACGCTTACGTGGAGTCTTTGAAACTCCTATTTCTATGTTGAATTTGTTAATTGTAAATTTAGGGTTGAAATTAGGGATTCCACGGCGGGAAACCCTAAACAGAGTACGGCGACTCTTTGACCTAATGCTAGGGTAAAGGGCATTTTCGTCCACGGCGGGACACCTAGGCTATTAGGGTTTTTGAAACGGTCAAAAATTAAGGTTATTGACTCGGCGGTCAAACGGCTAGACCTAATTCCTTCGGAGGGATTCTAACGGTAAAAACATGCAAAATACGACAAATTACTATTCGGCAGAATTAAAGTGCGGAAAAATAAAGAAAGCGGTAAAAAAAAGCATCGCGACGATCACTCGCGTAAATTACAAATTCCCAAAAAATGCAAAATAAAATAACCGCGACCATGGCCTCGCGTAAATTACATCCATGGAACAAAAACGAACAAATGAAATAATAACGAGTTAAAACAAACAAATTAACGAGGGTTAGACAAAAATGAAACGGCTAAATCAAAACTTATTTCTTTTTGAGTTTTTATTGAGAAGAGGAGAGGAGAATTAATTTCATGCTTAAATGGAGAAACTATTCTAATTATTTACTAAAAATTTTAATAAAGAAACTGGTTTTAATTTTAATGAAAAAATGTCTTGAAAAAAAATGTTTTAATTTTCGAAAATAAATGTTTTAAATTTTAATTAAAAAAATGTTTTAAATTTTAGTGAAAAAATTTGATTTAAATACAACGAAAAAGGTTTTAATTTTTGTTTTAGTGAAAGAAAGGTCATTTTTTAATTTTTGTGTTAACTTAATGAAAAATGGTTTTAATTGGAAAAAAGCTTTAATTAAGAAAAATTGTTTTATTTAGAAATATGTTTTTAAATAAAAAATGGTTTAATTTTTGAAAAAACTTTTTAGAAAGATCTTAATTTTTAAAAAAACTGATTACGTTATGTTTTTTTTGTTGAAATAGCTTACCTAAACTTAATTGCATTATTAATTACAAACTGCATAGTTAATATAAATGAAAAAAATAAACAATTGAATAATAAAATAAAAAAATGAAACGTAAATAAAAAGGCTTCTGCCGTTTTCTCCATGGATGACTATCGAAGCTTTTCCTCTCCTTCAATCCTTGCATGTCATCTTCTATTTATTCTTCCCATTAATCTACAATCAATGAACAAAACAACACACAAAAATCATAAAATGTCGTAAATCAAAGGAAAGAGAAAGCTTACGATAACGACGATGATGTTGAACGAACTGAGCCTCCGCCGTTGGGACTTTTTGCTCGCCGGTAGCGCTTGGCCGATGATGAATTCAAACCTTTTAGGATTCTTCCAAAAAATTCCCTCTTCTGATAAATCGTGAGAACGGCCGCCGTTTTTCTTTTCTCCTTTTCTGATGACTTGTTCTTGATTTTCTGATGTGAATGAAGTTTCCTCCCATCACTTATGTTTATATAGGTAACAAATTAGGGTTAGCTCTAACCTAATTCCCACTTTAAAGCCCAACTTAAAGAATTAGTCAAAACTAAATTAAAACAAACTTAAAACAACTTAAAACTCTATTTATTTACTAAATATAATAAAATATTTTCTAATATTTTTAATTTTTTGATTTTTTGATGTTTTTTATGAATAATATGGAAAAAAGTGAAAAATAATATTTTTAAAAAAATAATTTAAATAAAATACGAAAATAATAATTAAATGATAAAAAAAACTATTTTTGTTATTTTTTTATGAAAATAGAAAAGTTAGAATAAAAATAAAAGAAACAAAACAAAAAGTGAAGAAGATGAGATTCGAACTCTCAACCTTTCACACTCACACTTCCTTACACACGGTCTCTTGCCAATTGTGCCATTTTATTCATTCAAAATAAAGTGGCACTAGAAACTATGTAAAGGTAGGACAAATTTGGGGTGCAACAGATGCCCCTATTTAAATAGCTTCACCGGATGATTTGAGCAGCGGAGACTCGAGAAATCGCGGTGAAAGGGATTTAAATACATATAACCGGAAATTTGGCCCCTAGATGCAGTGATATGCAATGATATGGACAAAATAACACGAACTATAATGTTGACAATGCCATGAATCTAATATGATGCGTATGATGGAATGATGAATGCAAGGATGCAGACGACACGACGTCATAGGGGACAGCGCAGCGAAGAATTGCACTGGGGAAGAAGACACGCGGTGGTGACAAGGTAACATAGGATCCACACGGAGGCAGGACCAGGTAAACGACAGACGCTAGAGTTCTCGGGACATTCCTTGAAGAGATCGAGCGGGATCTTCAGGACTCACCAGAAAACATATAGGGAGAGACAAACATCAGAACATTTCGGAAGAACATCGAAAAGGAGACACGTCGTATCTGGAAGAACGTCAGATAGACATGACACGAAATAGTCGATGGGTGCCAAGTAAACTGGACTTTGTCCACAAGGTAAGACGCGGATAAAACACGACCTCGGGGAGAAAAATGCAAATGGGGATAAAACACCCATGCTGCCAAGTAACTAAATTCGTCCACAAGGTAAGACGCGGATAAAACACGACCTCGGGGAGAAAGATGCAAATGGGGATAAAGCACCCATAATGCCAAGTAAATAAATTCGTCCACGAGGTAATACGCGGGTAAAACACGACCTCGGGGAGAAAAATACAAATGGGGATAAAACACCCATGATGCCAGGTAAATTGGACTTCGCCCACGAGGTGATACGCGGGTAAAACACGACCTCGGGAGAAAAATGCAAATGGGGATAAAGCACCCATGATGCCAAGTAACTAAATTCGTCCACAAGGTAAGACGCGGATAAAACACGACCTCGGGGAGAAAAATGCAAATGGGGATAAAGCACCCATGATGCCAGGTAAATTGGACTTCATCCACGAGGTAAGACGCGGGTAAAACACGACATCGGGAGAAAAAGCAAATGGGGATAAAACACCCATGATGCCAGGTAAATTGGACTTCGCCCATGAGGTAAGACGCGAGTAAAACACGACCTCGGGAGAAAAAGAAAATGGGGATAAAACACCCATGATGCCAGGTAAATTGGACTTCGTCCACGAGGTAAGACGCGAGTAAAACACGACCTCGGGAGAAAAAGCAAATGGGGATAAAACACCCATGATATGCACATGTATAAGAATTATGCTATGATATATTATCACATGCAAATGCAGATGTCGATGACAAGGCTCGACTCTGTTGGTGAGATGACAAAACTGGAAGACTGATTCCTCAACCCATACATCATTGTCATTCTATTAAACTGTATCAAGTTGATAGTCCTTGTAGGAAGGATGAAGAGCTGCTTGGGAATTTTTCAAGTACACTGCCCTAGATTAGACAAACTGATAATTGCTTCAGCTTATCTGATTCGTGAATAGGACCGTTTTACTGTATCCTCGGAAGGCTTGCCCATGTATGAGTCTTGAAAATTTTCTGGATAAACCAAATCTGAGAAGATCTTGCCTTGAACCAATCTTGAACTGATTCTTAGACAGGATGTAAACGGAACTTGCCCCTGATAGGATCACTTGACCAAGTTTCTCATTGTTTAAAAATTCCTTAGAGGAAAGCCATTTTGCAAACAAAAATATTCATACAAACATGGTAATGCAAAGTTCATGCGACCTTTGAAATCAAAATTATTTTTGAAAAATGAAAAATAAGTCGTTGGTCAGAACACGGTGGTTCAAGACGCTTAAAATTTAAAACAAAAGTGTATTGCCAAAATAAATGATTCACAAAGATCTTTTGGAGTCAAGTTACGCAACCTTACTGTAGTATACTTTCAAAATAACCTTGCTTCAATTAGGTCTTTTGAGGATTGTAACGTGGCCTGGTTCACGGTTTATGAAACAAAGGATAAAGGCTCAAAATTTATTTATACCCACCCAATCTATATGATGATCTCCAGTCCTACGCTTAGTTAACTCCTATTATGCATTCAGGTTCCTATAGGTTAGGAATTGCACTGATGGTAGCAATGATGGTTCAGAAGTCAATGGACCTATGAAAAGCAGCCACTGCTTCTTTACAACATATGGTTCTTTTGACATTGAGGATTTTCAGGGTAAGGATTTAAAGATCTCCTCTTTTTATTATCCCTAACTTTTGCTTGAACTGTTTTTTTGTTGTGAAGATTACAGTCAGCAAGATGCACCAGTTTTGCCTAAGTCTCCTTCATAGGTTTTGACTTAGCGGGATTTTTCTTTTGATTTTTTTTTGAAACATGACTGCCTGGTTTGATGATTACGGTGAACCATCATCGGTGTTTTTGACTTAAAAATAATCTTCGACACTTGTTTGTTGTGTGTGAAGGAAAATTGTAAGTGTGACCTTTATATGAAAGGTATATTGCATGAACACATAACCGAGTTAACTGAGAACTACCCATCCCCAGGTTAAAATTACGGGGTTTTTTTTGTAAAGAAAGGAACTCCAACTTCTAGGCTCGAAGGGGTTGACAAGGGATTAACTTCCTTATTTCTCCAGTGTTTGGGAATTGAAACAATGCCTTACATCGTCAACAAGGTTTGATTGAAAGCATACTGACAGCAATTATGGGTATAACATTTTCGTCATCCTACCTCCAATCTTAGCATATCAAAAATTTGGACAAAAAGTAAATATTTGAAAAATAAAGCATAAAGATGCAAATAGTAGACAAAATGAATTGAATCAAAAGTCTCAATGCTCATTTCATTAATGTAAAAGTACAAACATAATTTGAAAGCAAACAGCTGATGCGAAATAAGGAAAATGCAAACAACAAGGAATAAAAGGCCTAGTAATAAAACTTCATTTCTGATGCACTGGCAAAGGATCCTTCTGAACATTCGGATGACCGTCTGTAAAATTAAGTATTCCGGTTCTAACCAATTCACGCACTCTAGCCTTCAGCGCAAAACAATGTTCCAAGTTGTGGCCTGGGGCACCCTCATGAAAAGCACAATGGAGATCGGTCCTGAACCCAATCGGAGGGGGATTAGGAGGAGGTGGCGAAGCCTTTATGGTGATCAGTCCTCGTCGAACCAAGTCAAGATATAGCTCGGTGTAAGTCATAGGAATAGGATCAAAGTGGCTTCTGTTCCATTTTTGGTTTTGTCTGATAATTGGGCGTTGAGGAGTCTGAGCTGGTTGTCCTATAGCAATCAATATTTAAAGCATTTTAGTGAGCTTAGTCATGTCTGAATTCAACTCATCGATTTCCATTCGGATCTCTGCATTGTATGTCTCTTTCTCTGACATCTTACGTCTATAGTTAGCCATGGTTTGATATCTGTGTTGAGGAATCAACTTGACGACTCAAAGGTATACTGGAAGACGAGAGAACCAAGAATGAGAAACCGGGGGAAAAATGCAATGCAAAAATATGATGCTAATGCCATGTAATAGTTCCAAGAATTTCAACGGTCGATTGCAAATATTTCCTTTTAGGAAAGTTGGAAAGAATTTTTTTTTTTAACTCTAAAATGTAGGACCTTTTTGAATTTGCAAAGGACTGTTGAATTCCTTGAAACTGGAAATAATATGATGCTTTATGGATGCAAAGCACAAATACACATACAAAGGTCCTAGGTTTGAGGACAACGAATGGAGTTAAGGTCTACCCTTCCAAAAAGGTAAGTACTATAGGTTAATTGTACCTGCAGAACAAGGTTCTAAAGCAGTGCTCAAAGTCATCAGTCCATCCTTCGGATATTATCAACTTTCCAACTAACTCGGAGGTCGATAATATTCTCGAGAGAACCTCTTTTGAGTGTAGTATCGCGTAGCAACTATTGTAGGACTACTCCCACATAGTTCCCGCACTACGTCATATATAAGGCCAAGGTGGTGTTAAGGTACTATGGTCCCCAGTATCACAGACTCCAATTGAAAATAGTAAAAGTTTTCACGACTGCACTCGATCAACCGAACCATTTTCGAAAGGGTCTCAACTGAGCGGTGATTCTCGAGTCGACTTGGTCGGGACTCACTCCCGGCAAGCCTCGTCGAATATCTCACCTTCCTATAATAAGATCACTCAAGTCCGGGTTAGGACTTATCTCACAATAACAGGTATCCCCACAAGGTACAATGATATATAAAAATAATTAATAAAATATCATACAATAAACAAAATAGGGATAACCCTTAAAAATTAGGTTCGGTCCCCAGTGAAGTCGCCATTTTCTGTTGCGGTTAGAATATGATATCAAATTATTAATTAATTTGAATCGCATTTTTAGTTCACAACCGCTCTTTGATTTATCCGAAGGAAAAGGTCAAAAGAGGAAAACCTAATTTTGCATCGTAAAGACAATGCAGGAAGAGATCTAGGTAAGGGGTTGGTTAAGCTTAGGGAAGGTACTAGCACCCTAAACTTCTGTAGTACTCTACAGGAACCTTTTGTTTATCGTATGCCTTTTATTTTTATTTATTATTTGCTTTAATATATATTGAGCTAAGGGATAGAGTGACCTAAAAGACCTAAGGGTTAGTCCTAAGTTTACTCGGCAAGACGTCGCATCTTGTGCCTACGTATCCTGGATGGGGATGGAATCAGAGTAATCGTAGTTCCCCTCGAAAGGGAGGTTAGAAACGTCTTGACTGTGGTCATGGTTTCAAGGGGAGTAAACATATCTTAAGGACACGCTTACGTGGAGTCTTTGAAACTCCTATTTCTATGTTGAATTTGTTAATTGTAAATTTAGGGTTGAAATTAGGGATTCCACGGCGGGAAACCCTAAACAGAGTACGGCGACTCTTTGACCTAATGCTAGGGTAAAGGGCAGTTTCGTCCACGGCGGGACACCTAAACAGGGTTTTTGAAACGGTCAAAAATTAAGGTTATTGACTCGGTGGTCAAACGGCTAGACCTAATTCCTTCGGAGGGATTCTAACGGTAAAAACATGCAAAATACGACAAATTACTATTCGGCAGAATTAAAGTGCGGAAAAATAAAGAAAGCGGTAAAAAAAAGCATCGCGACGATCACTCGCGTAAATTACAAATTCCCAAAAAATGCAAAATAAAATAACCGCGACCATGGCCTCGCATAAATTACATCCATGGAACAAAAACGAACAAATGAAATAATAACGAGTTAAAACAAACAAATTAACGAGGGTTAGACAAAAATGAAACGGCTAAATCAAAACTTATTTCTTTTTGAGTTTTTATTGAGAAGAGGAGAGGAGAATTAATTTCATGCTTAAATGGAGAAACTATTCTAATTATTTACTAAAAATTTTAATAAAGAAACTGGTTTTAATTTTAATGAAAAAATGTCTTGAAAAAAAATGTTTTAATTTTCGAAAATAAATGTTTTAAATTTTAATTAAAAAAATGTTTTAAATTTTAGTGAAAAAATTTGATTTAAATACAACGAAAAAGGTTTTAATTTTTGTTTTAGTGAAAGAAAGGTCATTTTTTAATTTTTGTGTTAACTTAATGAAAAATGGTTTTAATTGGAAAAAAGCTTTAATTAAGAAAAACTGTTTTATTTAGAAATATGTTTTTAAATAAAAAATGGTTTAATTTTTGAAAAAACTTTTTAGAAAGATCTTAATTTTTAAAAAAACTGATTACGTTATGTTTTTTTTGTTGAAATAGCTTACCTAAACTTAATTGCATTATTAATTACAAACTGCATAGTTAATATAAATGAAAAAAATAAACAATTGAATAATAAAATAAAAAAATGAAACGTAAATAAAAAGGCTTCTGCCGTTTTCTCCATGGATGACTATCGAAGCTTTTCCTCTCCTTCAATCCTTGCATGTCATCTTCTATTTATTCTTCCCATTAATCTACAATCAATGAACAAAACAACACACAAAAATCATAAAATGTCGTAAATCAAAGGAAAGAGAAAGCTTACGATAACGACGATGATGTTGAACGAACTGAGCCTCCGCCGTTGGGACTTTTTGCTCGCCGGTAGCGCTTGGCCGATGATGAATTCAAACCTTTTAGGATTCTTCCAAAAAATTCCCTCTTCTGATAAATCGTGAGAACGGCCGCCGTTTTTCTTTTCTCCTTTTTTGATGACCTGTTCTTGATTTTCTGATGTGAATGAAGTTTCCTCCCATCACTTATGTTTATATAGGTAACAAATTAGGGTTAGCTCTAACCTAATTCCCACTTTAAAGCCCAACTTAAAGAATTAGTCAAAACTAAATTAAAACAAACTTAAAACAACTTAAAACTCTATTTATTTACTAAATATAATAAAATATTTTCTAATATTTTTAATTTTTTGATTTTTTGATGTTTTTTATGAATAATATGGAAAAAAGTGAAAAATAATATTTTTAAAAAAATAATTTAAATAAAATACGAAAATAATAATTAAATGATAAAAAAAACTATTTTTGTTATTTTTTTATGAAAATAGAAAAGTTAGAATAAAAATAAAAGAAACAAAACAAAAAGTGAAGAAGATGAGATTCGAACTCTCGACCTTTCGCACTCACACTTCCTTACACACGGTCTCTTGCCAATTGTGTCATTTTATTCATTCAAAATAAAGTGGCACTAGAAACTATGTAAAGGTAGGACAAATTTGGGGTTGCTAGGCTAGGGTTGATATGCTTGATAGTGTAAAATCCCCTGGTTTGGTGCCTAACTTCAAGACCACATAACTCAAGATGAGGTTTTCATCTCACCTTGACCCTAACATAATTGTTGTAGAGCATGATCTTAGCTTTAATTTGAGTACTAGAAGTCCTTGATAGGTTTATAGAACTCAAGTTATGAGCCAGACAAGTTATAGGTCATCAGTGGAATGTGAAATTGGAGCTTGAAAGTCAACTAACTTGCATGACATTTTTGCCCTAGAAGGATGATTCTCATGAACTTTTGGCCAAGATGAATCTTGTTCCTTATCTTCTTAGCATTCTAGAAAGTACTAGAAGTCCATGATTGGAGTTGTAGAACTCAAGTCACAAGCTTGGCAAGACAAGGGTATTTTGGGAATTTTGAATTATAGGTCATTCTTGGTTATGAGTCAATTTCATCAACTTAGGCACCTCAAATGAAGATTTGTTCAACTTGAAAGTTGTTCAAAATGGTGTTTTTAGTCCAACCCTTAACCCAAGCATCCATTGATATGGATTGAATATGGAAGTGTATGAAGAAATTTGGAAAAAAGATCATTAAAGGCATTAACAAAGGAAAAAATTCAAAATAAATCACAATGGTTCAAAAAATCACAAATTGGTACATATTTTGATTAGAAGTGGCATTTTGAAGACAATGGCAATGTTACATTTTTGGTTTGAGGCTTTCTTCATGGACTTTGTTTGGATTACTTGGAATTGAAGTTACACATCAAAGATTCACCATAGGGTCAAACCAAGCTTGCAATCTAATCCATTCATCTTCACCAAGGGTTATGCAAGTCATTTGAGTGGAGAGTAAGCTGAAACAGAGCCAGAACACACGAGTTTCATGGTTACACATTGAAGGAAAATGAAATTTTAGATTACGCAAATTGGGCCATGATTGGGCCATGTTATGATCCAAACACATCCTATTTACGTTCAGTATCAGGCTCAGATGGTTTTTTGGATGGCATTTGGAGAGAAAACGGTTATTGCAGCTGGAACTTTGGAGCTTTCAAGCAAGAAGTGGTTTTGGAGTTTGAGAAAGATTCAAGAGCTTCTGAGTATCAAGAATCATTCAACAAGCTTCAGTGAAGAAATCTGCACGTTTTGAAGTCAAGATTCACACTCAAGAACCTCCAATTTCAAGCTTCAGAACAGGTTTTTATCTTTCAGAATTCCTCTTGATTTAGGCTTGTTTAGCATGAATTGAGCATGTGGTTAGGTTGTAGATACAACATAGATCGTTTTAGGATTGAAATTGTGAAGTTTAGTGATGATTCATGATGTGATGCGAATTCTGTTGAGACTTGTATCTGGATGATTCTTGAGAGTTAAGATGAATTAGATAGTGATTCTTGATCCTTGAGAGGTGAGGAAGATTTCTGTGTAGTCAATTTGAAGTTTGATGACATTTATGGAAATGGTGATTTTTCTGTTCACTATCGTGTTTGAAGATTCATGAGGAATCATTGGAAATGGAAGGGATCTTTGTGCTCAGAGTGAGAAGACGAGTGATTTCATGTATTTTTCTTTGAGTTTGTTTGAGTTTGATCACAGAGCATGATTGCTCTCGCCGGAGAAGACGGTGGAGCTCTTCTTTGGCCACCGTGAAATATTTCCCTCCCCTTTCAGTGTTCAAATGAGGAAGATGAACTGGAACCGTTGGATCTGATTGAATTAGCTGACTTGGTCTAAGCATCTGATGGATGAGATTTGGTCTGACTAGGGTTTGATGAGCTGGCATGACCTGCAACTTAGGATGAGACTACTTTTTCCATGAATGGATATGATTAGGGAGTACCGTGTACACTAGTCAACTGAGCCACATCCTGATCACTAACCAAAACGCATAGCTTCACTAATTGATGTGGCGTGCGCTGGTCCCTCTGATGAGTGGACTAGTAATCAGATCCTAGGGCTGTGAACTTTTCTGATTTCTTTAATTTCTTTAATTGATTTTCATTTTCTTTTAATTGATTTTTCATGTTTAATTCATATTAATTAGAATAATGATCAGGAAATTATGGAAAAAATGTGTGGGTGATCCTTGTTTAATTTCTGATTTTTCCATGCTTTTGGATTTTATTTTGGTGTTGGTTTCAATTTAATGTCCATTTTTCTATTTTTAATAGTTAATTGAAATGCATAAAATGACTTGATGCTTGCTGATTTTATGACCAATTCATGCTTTAGAATTTGATGGTGATTTTTGGCTGGCTGGTTATAGACATATTGATGAGATCATAGGATTTTTGTGGTGATTTTTAGGTAGTTCTAAGATTAGTTTTGAACTAGGTTTTTAGAGCCTTCCCCACTTGAACCTTCATTTGACAACTTTTGGTTTAGAATTTCCCTATTGCCCTTAAACATTGATTTAAGCTCTGGATTTTATACCATAGGTTCCCAATACCTTTAGGGTCCCTTGGAAATTTTGTATAGATTTTTAGGAGTTGATTCACTATTTTAGTTAGATTTTACATCTAGGTTGTTTGTAGGATGCTTCTAGCCTAGTACCTCCCATAGTTGAACTTCAAAAGTGACCTTTAGTTCATGATAAGTTTCCAAACCTTTTCTTATGGTTTAGTAGACATGTTGATGCCTTTGTAGATTGAATCTCAAGGTTTAATTTGGTGCATTAGTTCCCTTTAGAGAGTTGCTTTTAGAGCTTAGGGAATTAGGGTTTTAGAGCCTTTAGGAGTTTCTTCCTTTTTCATAATTGTGGTTTGCTTTGGTTTGCATTCCATTCCCTATCCAATGATACAAGGTTACTTGTGGGAGCCTAGTCCCTCCTTAGGAAGGACTAAAGGCCTACCACAAAAGGTAAAACCTTTGAGGATACCCATCTTAGATGAGTGGTTGAGTGCCATGATGGATTCCCTTGGTTTCCATCATGCTTCCCCTCATCATGCAATAATCTTTGTGTGGATTCACATCCTCTCTTGTTGGAGCAAGTTGAAGCTTGAAGATGAAGTCCTTATTCCCTTCTCTCCTAATGAAGATGAAGATGAAGTTGAAGCTTGGACAGATAACTTGGACTTGAAGACAGACTGTCAGACTGCTAGAGTGTTGTTGTGCTGCTCTACTGTGTTTGCTATTTAATTGTATTGGTGTGACTGTTTATTTGGTGTGTTGCATTATAATAGGCTTTCATGTAGTTGGTTCTAGGCCTAAGTGCATTAAAAGGTTGAGCTTGCCTCCCTTTGCTTATTTGCATGAGAGGTTGAGTCTGTCTCCCTCTGCTCGTCTGTTATTGTTTGGCTTTGCTTGTCGGCTAAAGGTTGAGTTTGTCTCCCTTGCCTGTGTATTGTGTTGCTTTTTATTGATTGCTCTAGAGGTTGAGTGAGTCTTCCTCTGCTTGTATTGCTGCATTGCATGTGCATCTTTACTGTTTATCTGTTTTACTGATGTTTAGCTGATGCTTTATCTGTTGTTTGTTTCCCATTGACATGATCCCCTAGGATTCTCACTTCCTTTGATAAGGAAGTGATGATTAGACTTTAGGCTGAAGCCTTTGCATGATAACATCTAGGAGTTCCCGGTTTCAAACCTCAACCATAGGATGAATCCTTGGCATGACAACATTAGGACTTGATAGTTTCCCTTTAGGTGTCCGTTCCCTTCTTTTATCTTCAAACAAATCAAAATACAGTAATAAAGGTTAATTGATATCGTGCATTACGAGCCTTAAGCTACTTAGGAAATGGTTGTTGGAGGGTTTCCTTCCAACAATCAGGATGTTTAGTATGGTACCCTTTAGGTGACATGCGACACATTCACTCCTAGGTCATAGTCTCTAGTGCGATAGAAATTGCAGACATCCATAAAAGACAAAAAACAAACTTCAAACCTTTTTGCCCCGTGGGCCCGTAACTCAAGGAAAACTTTTCTGAAGAAAAGAGTGTTGTTAGCTCCCAGTTCTACCGCAAACGGTAACGCACGAGTCTCTGACGAGCAAGCTGCATACACCAAACTGCTGGAACTGTTTGTTAACCCTACTCGGAAAAACAGATGAATCTGAACCCCCGTAATCCGTATTATCCCGAACTACGTAAGCTCTGATCTCTCATATCGGTTGAGAGTACGTAGGCACAATACTAACGTATTGGCGAGCCACCTTCCCCCATCCGTTACCCGTAGTTAGCCGAACTACGTTGACTCTGATTTCTCATTCTCTGACGAGAATACGTAGGCACGAAGCGCGATGCTTTGCCGAGTCATTTTTCTTTTCTTTTCAGACCAGCCTTGATAGGTAGATAGATAAAACCAACCCGTCAGATAAACACAACAAGCGTGGATCCCGTTGAGTACAACGGACGTGAGGGGTGCTAATACCTTTCCCTTGCGTAACCGACTCTCGAACCCAGACATGGTTGCGATGACCTTGTCTTATACCTTTTCGTCAGGTTTTTCCGATCGTTTCCTTTCCCTTTCTGTGGGATAAATAACGAAAGGTGGCGACTCTTCTGTTTTGCAGGCACCTTATTTTCGCAGTAGCGACACAGAGCACATCAAAATACTTCATGTCCACACAATGGGATTGAAGCCAAAGTAATCGAGGTCCTGAACCGAAGTCCGGATGCACATGAATGCATGATGCACACGTCAATAATCATCCTCATAATAACATCATAGGTGCATCATCATTCATCATAATCATCATCATCAAAATCATGTCATCATAGCTCATCATCATAATCATCATCATACATCATGTCATCATAGCTTATCATCATAATCATCATCATACATCATGTCATCATAGCTTATCATCATAATCATCATCATACATCATGTCATCATAGCTCATCATAATAATCATCATCATACATCATAGAAATCATCATATAATCATGTACAAATCACATAGAACTCACAGTCATACTGATATTAATTCATCATATTATCACATATTATCACATATTAATTCATAATTATACTCCCGGTAATCCTCATACTATCGCGTATCAGTCACATAGAATTCACAGTCATACTCATGTTAATTCGTCAAAGAAATAACAGAATCAAACATCAAAGCATCGTTGCACACGATCAACATTCGCGAAACTCTGATATGTTCGCTGGCATGTTCGCTAGGCGAGTCTGGGGCGAGTTTCTTTGTTGTGCGAAGGATTCTTCGCTGGGCGAGTCTGGGAACGAATTGTTCGCTGTGCGAAGCATTATTCGCTAGGCGAACAGCGCGATGACAGCAAAACTCAGCCACGCACCAGAACTTAAAATCAATCAAAAAGCCCCACGATTCACTTCACCAATGTCCCCAAAACATCCCTAAATCATCCCAAGGTCTTACAGCGGTAAAGGCAGTTGATCCAAGGCGAAGACCACGTGCTGGTCTTCCCTACGCCACGTAAGCCCTGACAGTTACTCGTATTGGGCCTTGCAATCCAACCCAATGCAAAGTAACTGTTGACCCTGCACTGGGGCACATTATAAATACCCTTTTTCACTAAAGGGTCAGGTATTATATTCACTACATATTTTCTCTGTATTTGCTCTCTCTAACTCCGTTACTCACTTTAGCATTGGAGTACCTTGCAGGTACACCCCCCTCATCCTCTTCAACACTGATGAATACAGGAGCTCACGACACGTGGCAGGCTGCTGATCCCTTTCTGATCCGGTAAAATCCTATATATGAATGTCTATAAATATCTGTGAATATTTCAAAATCTACAAATATCCTTTTGATAGATACCCGAACAGATATGAAGCGGATACAAACATCATATTTACTAGTAGTGAAGGACTAATACCATATTCATAAGTATCCATTATCGTCCCTAGTTTGAAATGAATGAAGTTAATAAAAATATTTCCTACATATTTGAAATGGGAGTTTGCACTATCACAACTTATTCTTATTTAGATTAAAAAAAAAAAAACTCATGTTGTAAATGTTGTGAATTTATTAGTATTTAAAATCTTTAATATAAATATTATTACATTAATGATTTTTTAGATCTTAAAAAAAATATGATTACATTTAACTAAGAAAAGAGTATTTTTTTTTATTAGTCTCACTATGTTAAAAAGATCATAAAAATATATAATTACTTTTGACTTTAAATCTGCTAGTACACCATATGATATAAATGTAAAAATTTGTAAGAAAAATTGTGAAGGTGTAATACAAGCTGAATATGTTATCTTCACTGGGAACTTCATGTATCCCATTCATGCTTAATATTCTAAATTAAACAACCAAAATAACAATTTAAAATTACTGTTAATTCTTTATTTATTTTAATTAATTTAATTTATGAATTAAATTAATGAGCTAAATTATATAGAAGATGAAACATAGAGGATGTTTGTTAGTTAATAAAATTTGTTCTCAAAAATATAAAAGTTATAGAAAAATATATTAACTTTTTTTTTAAGTTGGATAATTAATTTTTAAGTGTTAAATATTTTTACAAATAACATAATTTTAACATCCTCATGCTTTTATTTTCAAAGTAATGGTGGATAAGTGATAATAAAATTTAAATAACTATGCAGATATTCTACTTTTATGAATAATTTTAAGAGTGTAATAAATATTTTTCAAACTCGTCTTATAAATAATTACTTAAAATTAAAATTCTAATTCTTAGTTTCGAATAAATTTTATTCCTATAAACGAATTTTTTATCTATGAAACAAACGGGCCTGATTGCTTATAATTAATTTACCAACTGCATTGTAGGCTGTTTGATTTTCTATCAACAGCCTAGATGTAAATCTAATCATCAATACCATATTACTAAAGTCACTTCACTGAGGTGAAGTATTTTTATCATTGGAACTATTACTGTCAACCTTTCTCTTATCATTATCCAAATCTGTTATTGAATCATCTGTAGGATCGGAATCTGGTGTTTCAGTTAGGGTCCTAGCTGTTGAGGATTTGTCATCTCCATTTTCAGAAGCTGAGCTGACAGCATCATCCATCTCTTTCCCTGGACATTCAATTTGGACACACTCAGGAACTTCATTGTTATTACTATCATCATAGTCACAACTTCTACTTGAAGGTGTCAAGACTTCTTTTTTCACAACATTAAACACAATTCCATTAAGGATTCTTTCAGGCTGCAAAAGATCACCTTCAGTTACCATTATGCTAGATCCATTCATGACACCCCTATTGCCATTTTCTCTCTGATCGGATTCTGAGTTCTCAGAGCATCTTTCTGGTGTTGTGAATTTGGGACTTTGATACTGAAACTCCCGAGGGCTGAAATTAGTTCCCATTCCTTTATTTAGGTCAGTATCAACTTCCAAGTTTTGGACAAAGTCAATGAACATATCTGCCGAAGTAGTTCTCATCAGAGGACCGCCAGATCTGGTCCAAGTATTCAAGTCAGCACTTTCAGATTCACTGTCACTTACATCATGCATGCTGCGGTGGTATTTTGAATTTTTACCAGTGGCTCCACTAGAACTACTAACCCCATGATTAAATGAAGCAGCAGTGTCTGCAAGAAAGTCTTCAAGAGATCCGGTAGAATTCTCACGTGCAATGACATTCCATGATGGAATTCTTTTTGAGGCACTGAATTTGATATTAGTGGGAAGACTCTGAGTAGCAGAAGCAGCTCTCTCAGCACTTCTTTTTAGTCTTCTCATATGATTGAGAATTGCAACACACTCATCAAGAGCAAGCTCAATTCCACAATTAGCTTTAATGGCTGAAAGCTTCTCCCAAGTGCATCTTCTCCCTTGGTTAGCTGCCTTTTGAAGCTCCGCATAAGAAGGGTTCTGGATAATTTTTGAGTACTGATACAGGATGCAGACAACATACATAAATAAGTTAACCGTTATTTTAGTGAAATGTCCCTAATAAATGATACATAAAAAAAATTCCTTAAGCTTTTCCAAAATGTAAGGGACTCTTTGGCTTGAGAGTATGTTTTCCATTTTCATCTCTTATTTTCACTTCTAATTTGAAATCTACCCATTGTTTTCAACTTTATTACCTGCTTTTAAAGATTTGTACAGGAAGCGTAGAAACCAAAAAACTTGTATTCACTATTGCCTATACAAATCTTTGAAAACTGAAAACAAAATGAAAACACAGGGCAAGTTTGCAATTAATAGTGATGAGAAGATACGAAAACAAAAAACATTTTCTCAAACCAACAAGATATGAAAAATTCATCATATTATTTACAAGAATATAATAAAACTTAAAATGACCACCAACACTTTTTTCTTATCCAGTTGAAGTTATTTCTTTATCTACAAATAAATATCTTGTTTGTTAAATTGTTCTTAAGCCTCTATCTATACCTGAGCCAGAGTAGCAGGCATAACAACTGTTACATCACCCTCCCAGTCTTGAGCAAACAGCTTGGCAAGTCCACCTAATGGAAAACCGAGTTCCAGTATTTGATTACATCGATGTTTCACCTCCATCTCTACCAGATGAGCAAGCTGCAGAAACAAAACTAATATTTTCAATATCAAGTTGCAGGAAAGGGTATATAAAATTTGCAGAAAGGTTTGAACTTGAAGGTTTTATAGGTGCATTCAATATCTATTATAGATTGGAAGTCATGTGTATGTTTAGGAACAACTGGTAACATATTCTTGAGAGAATTTTACCATAATTTCAACAGGTAGCTTCTACTTAAGGGTCTGTTTGGTTGGGGGTAAATGGAGGGGAGGGGAGGGAATATTTAATAATTTATGTGTTTGGTTCAAATTTTAAGAGGGGGAGGGGAGGTAGATGGAGGGGACCAAAATCCCTCCTGAGCCACTTTTTGCTTCCCTCCAAATTGGAGGGATTTGGAGGGGAGAGAAGATGTTTGATTTTAATTATAATTATATTTACCCTTATTATTTATTTAAATATAAACTTAACTTATAACAATGTTAAAAGTTTTATTTTAAACAAATTTAATCTTTCTTTTTATATTTGTAGTATTTTTATATCTTCATCTTACTATCATTATATCTCTTTAAATTTTTTATTTTATTTTTCATATTTTTATGTTAATTTTAGTTATCGTAATGTTTTTTTTTATAATAATAAGGGGACCAAAACTGTAATTTAGCCAATTATATATTATAATCATTGCGTTTTTATAAAGTATTTCATGATGATCTCTGATTGAATATTTATATTTCGTCAATAAATTTGTATTTGAATTATAAACGGTAAATATCACAAGTCTTATGATAAAAGTAGAAGGATAAAAAAGTAAATTAGTTTTAAATTTCCTCCCTTCCTCTTGTGAACCAAACATATTTGTAAATAAAATGTCTCACCTCCCCTCCCCTTTCATATTTTGAACCAAACATATATGTAATTAAAATCCCTCCCCTCCCTTCCCCTCCCCTTTCATATTTTGAACCAAACATATATGTAATTAAAATCCCTCCCCTCCCTTCCCCTCCCCTTCCCTCGATTGAACCAAACAGACCCTAAGGGTCAGCTTCTTACGGGATTGTTTAATTTTAGTCAGTGCAAAGGGCATTGAACCCACTAAAAGATAAATACAATAACAGATAGTCCTTGGTATTTCATAGTCTCACCAGTAACCAAATCAAATTTAAGAGTAAATCAGAACACTTTTAAAAGAACAAGCAGATATAAGGAAATCGATAAATAAAAGCTAACTGTCCGGGTAACTAATCAAACAGTGAGGAATCATTTTATACATCAACTTACAGGACTGATGTTTTGGTGATGAGGAGACAAATATATCAATTAATGACATAATCAGGCTAATCAATATGCACGTATTATTGTCCGTTCAAAGAGGTCAAAGTCCTGGAACATACCTTGGCAGCAAAATTACCTCCATAAGCTCGTACAAATTCTTTCAATCTTAATAATGGTGCAATATGAGGATTGGCCTGACTGACAATAAAATGATTGACATTGAAGAGCTCTTTCAACTGCATCATAGGAAGATCAATCTCCAAGCTACCATCCCTCCAACGACGCACTTGTGAGGAACCCTCTTCAGGACCCAAATTAAATGGAGGATGGTAAGGAACAATCTCTCCACTTCTATCCTTTGCCATCAACTCCTGAGCCTCAAAAAGGCCAGGAAAGGCACAAGAAGCCGTGACTGCACTCCATATAACAACATGGGGTGATGTCAAGTAGTTAAGACATCTAGGCGGTTCATGCTTTCTCGGGGAGCAAACTGTAATCCCAAGAACTCGGCCCGTCATGTCATAAGCTTCTTGAAATGTAAGATTGCTTGTTAGATGCCTCAACATGATCTGCAACTGTCTGATCTCATGAACAGCACCAAATGTTGTGACCCTCTTGACGATCGTAAAAATCCCACCCATTTGATCAAAAAACTGCAACGAGTGCAATGAATCCTCAAAAAAGCTTTGAAGCTCTGGCCAAGACCTAGTGGCAACAATAGAACACATAATGGATCCCACACTTGACCCAGAAATAATTCTGGGCATAAGTTTATGTTCAACAAGTGTTTTAACCACACCGACATGAAAAGCTCCAAGAGAAGCACCCCCGCTTAACAACAAAGCAGTCCTCCCAAAAGCATGTCTAGTTTCATGCATGAAAGCATGTTTTTCTTCCAACGCAAGCTCCTCCGAATCAGAGTGACAAACCATTCTCAACTGAGTTGAAACCTCATCAATATACTCTTTGATTTGTCTAGGCACATGAAGCCTACCTTTGTGAAGCTCAGGGTTACACATATTACCTAAATTTCTAACGAGATCCGCTCTCATACAAAAAATAATATCTCTAAGAGAGCCCTCTTGTCTGCGATGTTTTAATTCTTCAAGCTTGTTGGTGACCAATTCCACATCATAGAAATCCGATGCACTCAACCTTGGTGTCTCTTTATCAAGCATCTTAGCTGCATGAGCCCACTCCTCATAAGTCAAAGCAGTTGTCATCATATTTCTCCAAAATTTCCTCCTATATGCTAATTCAGCCTTTACTTTAACATTACTATAACGTTTCAATAAGAAAGCAAGAATTGTCATCATCGCTAATATCCCCTGAGGGTTTCGCGGATGCAACCATGATATAATGGGTCCCCAAAATCTCCTAAACCTGTGAAAGAATTCCAACAAACTTAAAAATAACTGATATCTGAAATGTGAAATGGATTTACAGAAAAGAACCCTAAAAGCAATTGCACGGCCAAGAATTCCTGAAGGCCCGATTGGAAAAAGATCAACTGTAGCTTCATTGCTTATACGATCCATCCCTGGAAGAACAAATGCTAGAAGCAATGCGATCTTATCTTATATACAAACAAAAAAAAAGGACGCGATCAACAAAGAATGAAATCAAAAAAATAACATAATTACATATTCAAATGGAGGAAGGTTGAATTATGATATTGGATGAAAATGAATAAATTAAGAGGCAGATATTATATGGGAAAGAAAAGGTTCCCGCTAAGCCACGGAATGAAGGAAAGAGGCTCAGCGAGAAGAAGAGTACGAAGGAAGAAATGAAAATTTGGTATGGGGGAGGGGGACATTGGGATATGGGAGGTTGGGATAAACAGCGCCCATGCTCCAAATCAATATATCTCAACTTTACTGCCTTCATACTCATTTTTTATTTTACTTTTCGACTCTTACTAATTATAAACACTTTTCTAATTAAATAAACACCGGAGCTTTTTTTTATTTACTTTTTGTTTTTGTTTTTATTTTTCAAAATTAATTTTAAAAGAAGTTGTTTCTAAAATATTATTTTTGAAAATTGATCATTACATTTTTATGTGCATTCCTAACCCTTAAAAACTTGAAATTGTTTTTTATGCGTCTTGAGATGTATCTTTAAACGTATCCAAAACATAATAAAATGCGCTATCCTAAAACCAATTTCATTTTAATCAGAATATGGTCTGGAAATGCATCTCCGTATATTATCTGGGTGAATCTGAAGATGCATCTTCGAAAAGTCTTCTGAAATTCTTTTACAGGTATTGTAAGTGTGATAATTGGAAGGGAGATTACTTCGGAGACACATTTTCGAAATGTCCCCTGAATTTCTCTTACAAATATTGGAAGCGTGGTAATTATAAGGGGGATTATTTCGGAAATGCATCTTCAAAATATCCTCTAAAGTTCTTTTACAAGTATTGGAAGTGTTCTGAACTGGCCCAATGGTTGCCCAATCCACTTCTGCTTCCATAACGGCCCAATTGCCTAAGTCCAACCTCTTTGGTGGAAAGTTTGCCTTTCTGCCCCTCCAACAGGGGAGGTTGACCAATTACCCTTGGTCACAACACCTCTCTCCGCCAGTCTCTGTCAGTCACGCACGGTTCCACCATCCAAAAACAGCCAAGACGCTTGTGCCCGTAACTATACATATGTCCGTCCCAACGGCTAGTTATGGGCATGTCTGCTCGTCCTAACGGCTAGTTTTGGCAGTTACCTATTCTTCGAGAAATGGTTATCTCGCCCCGAAAATAGGGACCAATGGCCAAACATTGGGGGCACTATATAAACCTTCTCACTTGAGAGGGTCGATTCCCCCTGAAACACTTATATTTTGTACTTGTTCTCTCTCTCTCTCTCTCTCTCTCTCTCTCTCTCTCTCTCTCTCTCTCTCTCTCTCTCTTGCTCGTTTTTTTACTTTAGCATCAGAGTGCCTTGCAGGTATACCTCGCTTCTTTCCTTTCACTTCTGAGTTGAACCATCTCTTTCTCTAACTCTTCATTTGTCTTTTGTAACTCTTCTTTCTCGCGGCATACCTGCTCATACTTTTGGATATCTACTGTAATAGGCTCTACAGTCTCAGGCCGATGCACAGGATGAATGGACGGGTATGGCATTAATAATTCTTTGGCTCTACTCTGAATCCAAGCCAAATACGGAGCGTATGCTTGACTATTGCCTTTTCCCAAAGCAACCTTTTCCCTTTTATGGACATTCCTCCATGCATGCTCAATTCTAGCCAAAGTATCTCCCTCCAGCAAACCAGTGAAATACAGAGATTCCTGTATCTCTTCCTCCTTCGGAGGCCCTCTAAGTGCGTACCCAAACTGTCGGATAGTAATAGCCGGGTTATAGTTTATGCAACCTTTCCTTCCGACCAGCGGGACATTAGGAAAGCTTCCACAACTATAGATAATCTCAATGCCCAATACATCTCTATCAAACCACACAATGTCTTCGGCAGACAATCTCATCAATCGCTCAGACCATTCCAAAGTGCCATCAGTAGCAGAGGACGGACCAGCCTTAGGGAGATGGCTCCTGAACCAAGAATAGAACAATGGTGCACAACAAGACACGCCTTTCCCTCTCCTGTTCTCATTCTTGTAATGCTCATAATGATAAACATCGCCTAACAGAGTGGGTATAGGGTTCTTTGAAGCAAAGATACTGAATGCATCGGCGTCTACAAAATCTAGGATGTTCAGAAATAACATAATGCCATAGATACACAAGGCCAAGATAGCATTGAATATCACCCAACAACCCTTCTTAACAAACTCTCGAGCCTTGTCCGCAAGAAAAGGCAATGGAAACCCAAACATTCCATTCCTACTGGCTAACTTCCCTTCCAACTCATAGACATCCAAATGTAAAGCCTTAGCAAGGTTAGTCAAATCTGGCTTTCCCTCAACATGATGGAACGGTATCTGGTTCAGAATAGGTATACCCAATATATCAGAAAACTCCTCCAATGTAGGTGCTAGAACAAAACTCCGGAAGGTGAAGCCTTGCAGCTGAGGATCATAGAATTGTAACAATGTCTGAAGGCCATTCAATTCATCCAAAGAAGGTTTGCAAACAATATTCAAAATCCTCCCATAAGATTCTATGAAATCCTCCATAACCTTCTTGTCAGCTAAAGAAATCAGGCTTCACAAAACTCTAATGTCAGGCGTAGGAAACTTGTAGGCCAGGGTCCTCCTCAAGGGCTCCATGTCAACAAAGATAGAACAGAATCACCAGAATCGAAGAGGAAATGTACACCTGCAACATAAACACATGTCAATGAAATGCAAATGAAAATGCACATGCAAATGAAAACAGGGGATCAGGACTGTTGTGCTGTCGGTTGAGAAGAACCAGCGCTTCGCCTTAGTACCGACAAAATCACTGACATAAGGCCCCTTTGTACTATGAACACAGGTTTACACTGTCAAGAACTGGGTAGTCTGGAAGTCAAGGTTTCCTGCATAACCCACCCACTCACAGGTATGGACCTATCCACTGACAAGGTTCGGCATCCTATGCGTTCATCAGCGTCACAGACTTTCAAGAAACGATAATACGATACCCAGAAGGTGTGGCATCATCATCTCTTGAAGAGGCCTCACTTAGCTGAATCACAAATGATCGGTCCCCAGAGTCGACAACCCTCAAATCTGCAATTCTCTCAACGGCCCACTGGGCTGGAAAGAAAGACATCAAAGAGAATCTCGTCTGAGTGCAAAATTTGTGGGAACTAGTGCATGCCTAACATACAGGTTCACCACTACTTTTCACTGATAATACTAAGTTTGTACTCAAGCCCAGGTCCGACTTCTCACTCAATGGAACTTCCCTCCCCATAGCACAGCAGTAATGATATATGATGCGGAAAATAAAATGCGGAAGTAAATAAACATAAAGCACATATATACAAACACCCAAAAAGAAAACACACAAGCGCTAGGATTGACTCGCGTAGGGGATATTCCTGTCCCCAGCAGAGTCGCCAGCTGTCGCTACTGCAAAAAAAAAAGACGCCGACAATGACTAATAGAGTCGCCACCTATCGTTATTTATCCCAAAGAAGGGAAAGGAATCGATCGGAAAAAACCTGACGAAAACGGGAAAAGACGAGGTCATCGCAACCAAGTCCTAGGTTCGGGAGTCGGTTACGCAAGGGGAAGGTATGAGCACCTCTCACGTCCGTCGTACTCGACGGGATCCACGCATGTGTTGTCTAACTAAAAGGGTGTGTAAACTATCTACGCTAAAGGCTTATGGACAAAAGAGAAAGAAAAAGAACTGACTCGGCAGAGCATCGCCGCTCTGTGCCTACGTACTCCCTCGTGCAATGGGAAAGTCAGAGTCAACGTAGTTCGCCTAACTACGGATAAAATGGGGGGAAGGTTGCTCGCCAAGACATTGCGTCTTGTGCCTACATACTCTCAATAGGAATGAGATATCAGAGCAAACGTAGTTCGGGCTTACAAGAACACAGGCTGTTCAAAAGTTTTACCCGAGTAGGGTTAACAGACAGTTCTAGCAGTTGGTGTATGCAGCTCGACCTTTGGACTCTTAGGCATTACCATTTGCAATAGGACTGAAAGTTAACAACACTCTTGTTTATGAAAAGAGTTTTCCTGATTAAGACCCCAAGGGGTGAAAAAGAGTTTGAATTGTTTTTGTATTTTTTAAGGAAGAAGTGTTTTGAATTTGGTTTGCGACACATGCTACACTAGAGACTATGATCTAGGAGCGAATGCTTCGTATATTGTCCGACGGACATACACTAACATTCTAGATAATTGAGAGGCAACCACCCAATCATCATTTCCCAAATGTCTTAAGACTCATAGCGTGCAACAATGGTCAAGCTTTATTAAGTGGATTGAAGTTGTTTGAAGATGAGAAGAGAAAGAGGACGAACTAAGGGGGACTAGTCCAAGCCCTAAAAGTTGTCATGCAATGTGCTCCTAAAGTTGAGTTTGAAAGAGGACTACCTAATGTTATCATGCATGGTTAGAACCCTAATGTCTATCATAACCTCTCTTGAACAAGAGAGGTTAGAAATCCTAAGGGAAGGAAGACAAAAGAAAAAGAAACAATAATAAGAAACAATGCAAATGTAGGATGCAAACATAAATGCAACAAGGAAGACAAAGATGCAATGCAAGTGAAGGAGGAAATATGTGTGGGGATGGAACCTCCACAAGCTCATATCAACCTCAAGCCATGGTATGAATAAACACAAGAGAAATGGAGAAGAAGATGCATAGGAAACAAGCAACAAAAATAATGAGAAAATGTCCTCATGGATTCATTACTTTAGGCAAGCTTCAGGTGCCTTTGACTTTTGATCCAAGCCTAATCCTAAGCCTTGGGACATGATTCAACATGCTCATATACCTCATTGAAGCCTACTCATGATGTTTGGGAAGTCCCAAGTGGCAAATTTATTGAAGATCATACAGTTGAATTCATCTGATTTAAAATTCATCTGACAAAGTCAACTCTTTAACTTTTAGGTTTTTGGTTCAAATTGGAGCTTTCAAGCCAAATTTCATCAAGATATGTTCAATCTATGAGTGTGATCATGAGAAGTCAAGATTTGAGAGGTTTCTTGCAAAAGAAGAAAACTTGGACAAACTTGAATTTTTTCTAAGTGCGGAAAAACCCTAGTTTTGGTGTCAACTTTAAAAGGTCATAACTTCCATTACACACATCCATTTTGTGAGTTCCAAAGATCAATTTGTAGATCTTATCATGAACTAAAAAAGTGTCCTAGTTACCTATGAGCAAAATATGCTTATATTTTGAGTTATGAAGCTTCAAAGTTTAGAAGAATTTTAAAACACTTAAAAAATTTTTAAGACAACTTTGTTACTCCAATTTTCAGTCAACTTCAAGGTCAATTTTCACCAAGATCCCTTTGGATTCAAGAAATTCTAAGAATATGAAAGTTGTAGAGCATGTTTAGGACTTTCCAAAAAGTACAAGAGCCCCTTAATAGCGTTAGTGAGCTAGGAGTTTCGAAGAGAAGAAGTTGGGGTCCAAAACTTGATTTCTAGGTCATGACCTCATGAGTTCAATTTGCAAAACCATCCAAATCTCCAAGATCTCATGTGGAAGACCCTATTACTTGTTGAATTGGTTTAAATCATATAAGTACACATTTCTTTGGTGCATTATCCAAAAGTTTAAATCTTGATTTCAAGGATTTTTTTTCATTTTTGGCATAAAGGCATGACTTCCATTTTGATAAAGGTAACTTTATGCACAAAAACAACTTCTTGAGCCTCCAACTTGTCCTCTCTACACTCAATCCCTTTCAAAGTCAGAAGCAACATCCCAACCACTCAAGATCTCATGGTACTTTGCCTTGAAACCATGGAAAATCACAAAACTTCAAGTTGGAATTCAACTAAAACATGGAACCAACAAGTCACAAATTCTGCGTCCAACCTTGCCCTATAAATAGAGGTGAAATTCATGCTTCAAAAAGGAGGAGGAAGACAGAAAAGAAGGGAGAAAGATCTTTAGAGAAGAGAAAAGACACCCTTAAACCAGCATCTTGCAAACCAAACACCATTTGTGCCAAAAATCACCACTTTGCACAAAACTCCTCATAATCATTTCCAAACATTAAACCACCAAACCAATCATTCTAAAACATCACAAAACATGTGTTAGAAGTGTTTAAATAATCACAATCATCAAAAGACCAACAAATTCAAAAGTCAACTCCTAAACCTCATTTTGTTGACTTTCTACATTTTGATATCCAAAACCTCATCCAGTTCATTTCCAAACCTTCAAACACACACTATAAATCATCCTCAAACTGTTCCAAGCCTGGTTTTCCATCTGTAACTTCATTCACTTGAAGTTTCATTTTGGTCATTTTTGACATGAGGTTGAAGATGACCGGAACAAAGTCCGGCCACCAGCACCACCACGCACCACCGGCCGGATTTCCTTTCCCTCTGTTTTCCATTTAATTTCCAGAATTAATGACAACCGTCGGATCACACGCGAGACTGTTGACACGGTAGTCTCATCTCGCGGCCAGAATTCCTTCTCACGCTTGGCCTTGTTCCTTAAGTGCAAAATGCTGAGTTTTACTCAGCTGGGCCCATTCACGCGCTATCAGCACCCCACTGCATTGTCCCACACGGAAATTAGACACGGAAAAACTGCTTGTTGCACCACCTTTATGTTCCTTTTAATTTCTTTTTCTTTTATTTTCTATCTCCATGCTTGTTTCATTTTTATTCCAAAAAAATATTAAATTGTTTCATAAAATCATGCGAAAAATGTTGTAGCTAGTTTAATATGTCTAGAAAATTGTCATATTTTTTTAATTACAATTTTAATTCTTTTTCCAATTAATTTTGTATTTTTCTTTTATGTGTTGTTCCATGAATGGAAATAATGCCATGTTAGTTTCTAGATTTTTGTTTCCATATCAATGCTTGGATCTAATCTCTGATTTTTTTACATGGTGAATGTTGATATATTGTAGGATATTATAGGATTTTTCTTACATTTTTTAGATGACTTTAAGATTAGTTTTGAACTAGGTTTTTAGAGCTTTCCCCACTTGAGCTTTCACTTGACAACTTTTGGTTTAGAATTTCCTTAGTGGCCTTAAACTTTGAATTAGGCTTTGATCTTTTTACTATAGGTTCTTAATACCTTTCGGACCTCTTAGAATTTTTTTATAGATTTTTAGGAGTTGATTTACTAATTTAGTTAGATTTTACATCTAGGTTGTTTGTAGGATGCCTCTAGCATAGTACCTCCCATAGTTGAACTTCAAAAGTGACCTTTAGTTCATGATAAGTCTCCAAACCTTTTCTTATGGTTTAGTAGACATGTTGATGCCTCTGTAGATTGAATCTTAAGGTTTAATTTGGTGCATTAGTTTCCTTTGGAGGGTTGATTTTAGAGCTTGTGGAATTAGGGTTTTTAGAGCCTTTAGGAGTTTCTTTCTTTTTCATAATTGTAGTTTTCTTTGGTTTGCATTCCATTTCTTATCCAATGATGCAAGGTTCCTTTGGTTCCTTTGGAAGGACTAAAGGCCTACCACAAAAGGTAAAACCTTTGAGGATACCAATCTTAGATGAGTGGTTGAGTGCCATGATGGATTCCCTTGGTTTCCATCATGCTTCCCCTCATCATGCAATGATCTTTGTGTTAATTCTTATCATATCTTGATGGAGCAAGTTGAAGCTTGAAGATGAAGTCCTTATTCCCTTCTCTCTTGATGGATAGCTTGGACAAATAACTTGGACTAGAAGACAGTCTGTCAGGCTGCTGGAGTGTTGTTGTGTTGCTCTGCTGTGTTTGCTGTTTGAGTGTATTTGTGTGACTGTCTGTTTGATGTGTTGCATTAGAATAGGCTTTCATGTAGTTGGTTTAGGCCTAAGTGCATTGAAAGGTTGAGCTTGCCTTCCTTTGCTTGTTTGCATTAGAGGTTGAGTCTGTCTCCCTCTGGTTGTCTGTTACTATTTGGCTTTGCTTGTTGGCTGAAGGTTGAGTTTGTCTCCCTTGCCTGTGTATTGTGTTGCTTTTGATTGTTTGCTCTAGAAGTTGAGTTTGTCTCCTTCTGCTTGTATTGCTGCATTGCATGCATTTTACTTACCGTTATTCTTTCAGATTATTTCTTTTTGCTATTTCTTTCCTTTGCCATGTTCCCTTAGGGAATCTAACTTCTCTTGTTCAAGAGAAGTTATGACAGACATTAGGGTTCTAACCATGCATGATAACATTAGTTAGTTCCCTCATAACCTCAACCATAGGATGAATCCATGGCATGACAACTGTTAGGACTTGATAGTTTCCCCATAGTTGCGTTCGTTCTCTTCTCATCTTCAAACAAATCAAAATACAGTAATAAAGGTTAATTGATATCGTACATTACGAGCCTTAAGCTACTTAGGAAATGGTTGTTGGAGGTTTTCCTTCCAATAATCAGGATGTTTAGTATGGTACCCTTTGGGTGACATGCGACGCATTCACTCCTAGGTCATAGTCTCTAGTGCGATATTAGTTGCAAACATCCATAAAAAACACTTCTTCCGTAAAAGACAGAAAACAAATACCAAACCTTCTTTTTGCCCCGTGGGCCCATAATTAAGGAAAACGTTTTCAGAAAAAAGAGTATCGTTAACTCCCAGTTCTACCGCAAACGGTAACGCCTAAGTCTTCAATGGTCGAGCTGCATACACCAACTGCTGGAACTATTTGTTAACCGTACTCGGATAAAAAAGACAAATCTGTGTCTCCCTTTTTATCCCGAACTACGTTCGCTCTGATCTTTCATGCTGTGTGAAAGTACGTAGGCACGAGATGCGATATCTCGGCGAGCAACCTTCCCACCTTTCACCTGTAGTTAGGCGAACTACATTGACTCTGATTTCTCGTTCCAGACGGGAATACATAGGCATATAATTGCTGTGTTATGCCAAGTCATTTTCTTTTCTTTTTAGACCAGCCTTGATAGGTAGATAGATAAAACCAACCCGTCAGATAAACACAACAAGCGTGGATCCCATCGAGTACGATGGACGTGAGGGGTGCTAATACCTTCCCCTTGCGTAACCGACTCCCGAACCCAGACATGGTTGCGATGACCTTGTCTTATACCTTTCCGTCAGGTTTTTCCGATCGTTTCCTTTCTCTTTCTGTGGGATAAATAACGAAAGGTGGCGACTCTTCTGTTTTGCCGGCACCTCATTTTCGCAGTAGCGACACTCGCCATCCATGGTGGACAATAACAAGGCTCCTCCGGAGAAGACCTTTCGTACGACGTACGGACCCTTATAGTTGGGAGTCCATTTGCCCCTGTGATCTGATTGTGGTAGGAGAATCGTTTTCAGCACAAGATCGCCCATCTGAAAGCTTCGAGGGCGCACCTTCTTATCGAAAGCTTTCTTCATTCGACTCTGATACAACTGACCATATGCAATAGACGCTAGTCTCTTCTCATCCAGCAGGCTGAGCTGGTTCAATCTGTCTCGTATCCATTCTGCCTCATCGAGCTTGACATCGAACAGAACTCTTAAAGAGGGAATCTTGACCTCCAATGGTAGTACAACCTCCATACCATATACCAGCGAGAAAGGAGTTGCCCCGGTTGATGTGTGTACCGTCGTACAATAACTGTGAAGAGCAAAGGGCAACATCTCGTGCCAATCCTTGTAAGTGACAACCATCTTTTGCATTATCCGCTTAATGTTCTTGTTGGCCGCTTCGACAGCGCCATTCATCTTTGGATGATAGGGCGATGAGTTATGATGCTCGATTTTGAAGTTTTGGCACAATTCCTTCATCATCTTATTGTTAAGGTTCGAACCATTGTCAGTAATGATTCGCTCGGGCACTACGTATCTACAGATGATGTCCTTCTTTATGAACCGGGCTACGACTTGCTTCGTAACATTCGCATACGAGGCTGCTTCAAACCATTTGGTGAAGTAATTAATGGTGACCAAGATGAAACGATGGTCGTCGGAGGAGGTTGGCTCAATCTTGCCAATCATGTCAATGCCCCACATAGAGAAAGGCCACGGGGATGCCATAACATTCAACGGGCTCGGCGGTACATGAATTTTGTCTGCATAAATCTGGCATTTATGGCATTTCTTCATAAATTTGAAACAATCTGACTCCATGATTAGCCAATAATACCTTGCTCTTAGTAGTTTCCGAGACATTGCATGCCCACCGACATGTGTACCGAAAGTGCCCTCGTGGACCTCTTCCATAAGCAACGTTGCTTCCTTTTCGTCCACGCATCTCAATAACACCAGGTCATGGTTCCTTCTGTAAAGCACACACTCTGGGTTCAGATAAAAGTTACCAGACAATCTCCTCAGAGTCTTCTTATCCTGAGCCGAAGCCCCTGGTGGATACTCCTGCTTCTTGAGGAAGTTCTGTATGTCATAAAACCATGGCTTGCCATCGACAGCTTCTTCAATGGCGAATATGAAAGTCGGCCTATCGAGGCGAGAAATGACAATTCTGGGAGGATCATTCCAGAATTTCACTTTGTACATCGAAGCCAACGTAGCCAGAGCGTCGGCCATCTGGTTCTCCGTTCAAGGCACGTGATGGAACTCTACCCGATCGAAGAATGGCAACAGCCTTCTCGCATAGTTCATATAGGGAATCAGATTGGGCTGCCGGGTTTTCCACTCTCCTTTGATTTGATTAACAACAAGCGCCAAATCACCGTACACATCGAGATTCTTGATCCTCAGATCAATGGCTTCTTCTAAACCCATGATGCATACTTCATATTCCGCTTCGTTGTTGGTGCACAAGAAGGTTAACCTGGCAGTGAATGGGATATGAGACCCATGAGGGGTCGTAATGATTTCCCCGATTCCATTTCCGTACGAGTTAGCGGCACCATCAAATATCAATTGCCACTAAGAGCCCCTCTCTGGCCCTTCGTCAGGTAGTGGCTCTTTGCAGTCCTTCATCTTAAGGAACATGATGTCCTCGTCAGGAAATTCAAATTTCATAGTTTGATAGTCTTCGATAGGCTGTTTAGCAAGGTACTCTGACAAAACACTTCCCTTGATGGCCTTCTAAGAAACATACTGGATATCATACTCTGTCAGTACCATTTTCCATTTGGCAATCCTGCCTGAAAGCGCTTGCTTTTGGAAGACATACTTGATCAGATCCATCTTCGAAATCATCATGGTTGTACCGTTAAGCATATACTGTCTCACACGCTTGGCAGCCCACGCGGGTGCGCAACACGTTTTTTCCTGTCGCTACTGCGAAAAACGAGGCCAACAAGACAGAAGAGTCGCCACCTTTCGTTATTTATCCCTCAGATTGGGAAAGGAAACGATCGGAAAAAACCTTACGCAAAAGGTATAAGACAAGGTCATCGCAACCATGTCTGGATTCGAGACTCGGTTACGCAAGGGGAAGGTATTAGCACCCCTCTCGTCCATTGTACTCGATGGGATCCACGCTTGTTTGTTTATCTGACGGGTTTGTTACATCTATCTACGCTAAAGGTCTGGTCTGAAAAGAAAATAAAATGACTCGGCAAAGCGTCGCACTTTATGCCTATGTATTCCCGTCTGGAACGAGAAATCAGAGTCAACGTAGTTCGCCTAACTACAGGGGAAGGTTGCTCGCCAAGATATCGCATCTTGTGCCTACGTACTTTCACACAGCGTGAAAGATCAGAGAAAACATAGTTCGGGACACAAGAGACACATGTTTGTATTTTTTATCCGAGTAGGGTTAACAGACGGTTCCAGCAGTTTGGTGTATGCAGCTCGCTCGACGGAGACTTAGGCGTTTACCGTTTGCGGTAGAACTGGGAGTTAACAGAACTCTCCTTCTGAAAAAGGTTTCCAAGAATTAAAGGTCCAAGAGGACAAAAAGAGTTTGATCTTTGTTTTCTGTTTTTTTAGAGAAATGTCTTTTATGGATGTTTGCAACTGATATCGCACTAGAGACTATGACCTGAGAGTGAATGTGTCGCATGTCACCCAAATGGTGCCATACTAAACAATCAGACTATTGAAAAGAAACTCTCCAACAATCCTTTCTTAAGTAGCTTAAGGCTCATAATGTACAACGTCAATTAACCTTTATTACTGTGTTTTGATTTTGTTTGTAGATGAGAAGAGCAAAGCCGCACTAAAGGGGAACTGATCCAATCCTAAAGTTGTCATACAAAATGATCCTATGGTTGAGGTTAGGAGGGAAGCTAACTAATATTATCATGCATGGTTAGAATCCTAATGTCTGTCATAACTTCTCTTGAACAAGAGAAGTCAAAGTTCCTAGGGGAACATGGCAAAGGAAAGCAACAATAAACAAATCAACTGAAAAGAAAGATTACTGTAAACAAAATGCTGTAAATAAAATGCATGCAATGCATCACACAAGCAGAAGGAGTCACACTCAACTTCTAAGAAAACGAGGCACGAAGGCCACACATCACACAGGCAAGGGAGAAGCTCAACCTTAAACCAGCAAGCAAAGCCATACAGTAAAAAACCAGCAGAGGGAAACAGTCAACCTCTAATGAAAACAAGCAAGGGGAGAAGCTCACCCTTTAGGATGCTCTTAGGCCTATGATCATCTACATGAAGACCTACTTCTAATACAACACTCCAAGCAAGTCACATCAATACAGCAAAGCAATCCAGAAAAACAGACAATCAAGAAAGCACATCAACAGCTTCATAACAAAGCCACTCTCTGACAGCAATCCAGTCCATAGTCTGTAAATCAATCTTCAAGCTCAAGCCATCTTCAAGAGAAGGAAATGAATGCTCCATCTTCAAGCTTTAACAAGCTACTCCAACAAGGATGAAAAGAATCAACAAGATGAGTACATGATGATGGGAAGCATGATGGAAACCAAAGGAATCCATCATGACACTCAACCATGCATCCATGAAAGGCATCCTCAAAAGTTCTACTCATTATGACATGCCATACATCCCTCCAAAGGAGAGATGAGACTTTCACATGAGGACTTTGAATCATGGGATGGGATGGAAAGCAAACAAAGTTATCCATGTTTATTTGAAGAAAGAAAGAAAACTAAAGCTCTTCCTAAACCCTAATTGAACAAGCTACAAGAAAGCTAATCAAAGGAAAACAAAAACTCAAAATCAAACATCATAATCAATCAAACAGAAGCTATAACATGCATAAAGCATAATCCAAGAGGAATGGGGAACTTGTCTTATGCTAAAGTCCATTAATGAAGTCAATCTAAGGGAAAGATTATGTTACGAACATGTTAAAACTAGTCTAAGTATTAATTCAATCTAAAATACCAAAATTAATTCTAAAATTCTATGGATTTTTCTAAGGGAACCTAAGCATGTTAAGTATCTATAGTAGAAACACCAGGGGTCAAACCTAATGGGAAAGTCTCTAAACAATTCTTAAACTACAAGGTGTTAAGGGGGAAGCCTAAAATGGGAGGTCTAATGATTTAATTCCAAAACAGCACCAAAAGCCATCTAAAAATTACCACAAAAATCATGGAAGCACCTTAATATGTCTATAATCAACATCCAAAAGGATGGAGGAAAAATCCAAGAGGAAGGGGTTCAAACAGAGGGAACAATGTGAGGTATGCAAATGAAACAACAAGTGTGGAGGGTCACAAAGATTTAATTCAAAACTACATTTAAAGGCTCTAAAAAAATCTGAGAAAAATTACACAAAACAATCAATGAGTCTACAGCTAGCATACAAAAATTAGAACAAAATTCTAAAATATAAGCCAATGAAAAAATCAGCAAATCATGCATGTCAATTTTCAACCATTAAAAACACATTAAAGGAGAAAATACGAATTTAATTGAAAAAGAAATGGAAAAATAAAATAAAAAATATGATAAAGTTCTACACATCTTAATCTAGCTAGAGAATGTTTTTTTGTGATTTTATGAATCATTTAACTATTTTTCTTGAATAAATATCTAACAGCAATCAAAACAGAAAAATAAAAGAAAAGAAAATTAATGGAAATAATATGGAATTTGGAAGTGGTGCAATCAGTAACAGTCCAAGGCATATTGGAATTGGGCTCGTGATGTGGGAGGTGCGAGTAGCATCAGGAATAAGGCCCAACGAGAATTCATTAATCCAAGTGGCGCTGATGTGGCTCGCTGTAGTCCGTTAGATGTGAGGAATTGGTCCAACTTTCTTGCGCGATCCGACGGTAACGAGTCATCTTCTCCAATTGAATAATTCCAAGGGTGGGAAACGCATAGTACCGGCCGGAAACCGTGAGCTTTGCCGGCAAATTGTCTCGAGCACTTATCTCTCTCATAACTCAACGGAATCGAACGATTTTTGGACCAAAATTGAAGGAAATTTCGCAAGGATTCCAAATATCACACTTATTCGTGCTATAACTCCAAGATTAAAAAGAGATCCATATCCAACAAGAAAACGTGTTCATTCCTAAATTGTCTCTAAACTTCAGTTTTTTAATTCTAAATCCATCTATGGTGCATGTACAACCTAACCACATGTATCTAAGGTCTTAATTACGCATAAATATGGAGAAAATTTGCAAGGTAAGAACCTGAGTTTGAGCTTCAAATGGGAGTGATTATGACGCGAATCTTGATCCAATCTCGTGCAGATTTACTCAATGATGATAATAGAAGCTTCTTCAATGCTCACTTGCTCCAGAAATGGCCTCCAAATTGAAATTCGATTTTGGCTTGTAACTAACTTTTTCAATGTGTTTCTTACCTTTACAAGCTCATTCCATCACCAAAATGATTCCAAACTCATGGCAATATATAAAACATGTTCATGGGCTTTGGAAGTCCAATAAAAGCCCAAACTAAAATATCCAAATTTCAAGCTTCTACCAAAAACTCAACAATGGTAAAAACGAAATTTGGCTCTCTCCACCTTCTAGAACCTTCATTCTACTTGCATATGACCTTGTGAAGGAGTTTGAATCAAAAGGAGCTCTTGTTTGTGCATTATGAATGATTTTGGATGTGTAGCTTATTCTTGAAGTTACAAATTGGAACACCATGAACCAAGTATCAAATGAAAATTCTAATAATGCCATTGTTCTTAAAATGATTTTTCCACTCAAAATATGTCCTAACTTGGCCTGATTTGGACACATAGAATTTATTTTGAATTTTTCAAGTTTAGTGCCTTTTATTTCCTCTTTTCAAAGCTCCCTTGAATCAAGTCTTGCTACAAGCCAAATCAACCTCTTCTTGATACATGGTTGACCTTAAAATCCCATTTTGAGCAAGTTTCGTGTTGGACTAAACTTCATTTGAGAAGTGCAAGATGGAGAAATTGACCTATAACACAAAATGACCTATAATCTCACTTTCCCAAAATACCCCTACCTTGCAAAGCTTATAACTTGAGCTCTTCAAATCAGAATGAGGATTTATAGGACTTTTTGGAAAGCTAAGATCATGAGGAACAACTTTCATGTTTATCAAAAGGTGATGTGAAAATTCCTTCTAGGTCAAAAGTAGCTTGGAAGTTAGTTGACTTTCACAGATAAATTTCAGATGCATCTGAGGACCTGTAACTTGTCTGGCTCATAACTTGAGTTCTACAAATCATATGGATGACTTCTAGTACTCAAATTAAAGGTATGAACATCCTATAAAAGTCTCATGTTTGGCCTAAAGTCATATGAGGCTTTTATCTTAACTTACATGGCTTTGAAGTTTGGCACTAAGTAAGGGATTTTACCCTAGGAACCCTAACTTAGCAACTTCAACCACTCTTGATTCTTCTTGATTTGATCTTGAAACAACATCTCACATACTTCAACACATCATTTCATGAATACCATGACCTATAAAGAGGCTTTGACTCTCTTCAATTTGCACATTCGACCTAGGGTTGACCAGATGAAACCCTAGTTGCACCAACTTCAACTGTGGCTCTTGTACTTGATACAAACACTTGACTGAGCTCTATCATGACCCCCTAGGCACTCCATGATCTCTATCCACATATCATATCCATAATCAAGGCTTCACAACCCTCTGATGATCTTCAAATGGCCCTCAACCTAAGAGATGAACCCCATACAAGCAATCAAACTTCTCAAGAGCATGAACCACCTCCTGATGACTCTGGTGACTTCTCAAGCTTGAATAAAAACTCTAGCTAGGCTTCTCTTGTCATAGACCACACTTGATCCCCTGCTAAATGAATGATGCTATGTTATGCAAATGCTAGAACAATGCAATGCTAATGCAATGAAACATAAACCAGTTAAAGAAAAAGGTTGGGCAAATTTTGGGGTGCAACATTTCCAGCATCGAGTAACAGGACTCACAATCTGTGAACTTTTTACTCAGATAGTATATGGCGTGCTCTTTTCTTCCGATCTCATCGTGTTGACCGAGAATGCAACCCATGCTGTTCTCAAGAACCGTTAAGTACATGATTAATGGTCTTCCGGCTACCAGGGGTATCAATACCGGAGGTTCCTGCAGATATTCTTTGATTTTTTCAAATGCCCTTTGGCACTTATCATTCCAGACGACCGCCTGATCTTTTTTCAACAACTTGAATAACGGTTCACACGTTGCTGTCAGGTGAGATATGAACCGAGTAATGTAGTTCAACCTCCCCAAGAAGCCACGAACCTCTTTTTCGGTCTTTGGCGCTGGCATATCTTGTATAGCTTTTATTTTGGCGGGATCAACCTCAATCCCTTTTTCGCTGACAATGAACCCCAGTAGCTTTCCGGACCATACCCCGAAAGTACATTTGTTGGGATTCAACCTCAACCTGAACTTCCTGAGCCTCTCAAATAACTTATGTAAATTGACCAGATGTCCTTCCTCCGTTTGGGACTTTTCTATCATGTCATCAACATACACTTCAATCTCGTGATGAATCATATCATGAAACAAAGTAATCATAGCCCGGTGGTAAGTTGCTCCTGCGTTTTTCAACCCAAAGGGCATTACCTTATAATAAAACGTCCCCATGGCGTGATAAACGCCGTCTTCTCCATATCCTCCGGAGATATCTTGATCTGGTTATAACCCGAAAAACCATCCATGAAGGAGAATACGGAAAATTGAGCAGTATTGTCGACCAATACGTCAATGTGAGGGAGCGAGAAATCATCTTTTGGGCTCACCTTATTCAAATCTCGATAATCAACACACATCCGTATCTTACCGTCTTTCTTCGGCACAGGAACTATGTTGGCGACCCACGGAGGGTAAGTTATCACGGCTAAAAATCCGGTGTCCAACTGCTTCTGGACCTCTTCCTTGATTTTTACAGCCATGTCTGGTCTCGTCCTTCTGAGCTTTTGTTTGACCGGCGGACACTCTTCGCGCAACGGTAAACGATGAACCACTATATCAGTGTCCCGCCTGGGCATGTCTTCGTAGGACCAAGAAACAATGTCACTATACTCTCGAAGCATCTCGACCAGTGATAACACGAAATCGTATATATATATATATATATATATATATATATATATATTGATGCATAATTCAACTGATGTTTAATTGTTTTCGATCCGATTTCGGGTTATTTCCGTGTTATTTGTCTGATGTTTTGCAGGTATTTGATAATCATGTCTAAACAAAGCAATATGAAGAAAAGAAGCAATCACAGATGAAATATGGACGAAAACTGGATGAAAACAACATGAAAAACGCAGAATGCATATTTTGCTGCTGTGACGACCGTCACAGCCCCATGACGACCGTCACACGGGTGACGACCGTCACACACCGTGACGACCGTCATGCAGGCAAAAACGCCTAACTTCAAATGCACGTGCAAGAAGCAGTTCCAAGTCCCAAATAATGGACCACTACTCCCTGATATTTCTGCCTCAAAGTCCACCTTCTTCAAGTTATAACCTTTAGAATTCTATTTCTATAAAAGGGGAAGGAGGGGAGCTGAGAAAGGGAGCCGCATTCAGACAACAAAGTGCTGCCCAATTTCATTTCCAGAGCAAAAGTTCAGTTTTATTTTCTTTCTATTTTTTTGTTGCCTTTCATTTTCTTCTGTAATTCTTATTTCCCTTGTACGATCAATTGGCACAAAGACCAGAATCCTGCCAACATTTGTGGAGGATCTGCCCAAAGGTCAATTGGAATATTTACAGGTTTTTAAATTTTAATCGTAATTTTAGTTTTCATTATGATGCATGTTATTATTTACTGTTTTTATTTATGTTTTACCTTTCCCAAATCCATGTCTAGTTAAATCAAAGTAATCAATATGTAATAATAATTCGGAAGGGATTTGATAATAACCGGTTGAAAACTTTCTTTTTCAAAAGTTGTTTATGGTCTGAGTGTTTAAATTAATTTACTGAATAAACTTTGTCGCGAAAGCGAGAACTTATTTAAAAGTAGTTTTGCCACGAAAGTGGGAAATTAATTAAGGTACGAACCAACAAGCGAAAGCTGCGGCAAGACCGGATAGTAAACACTAGTCATTCGTTTTAATAACAGCGAAAGCACTTTAAAATGAATTAGAACTTAGAGATTTCCAAAAAATAGTTTTAACCCCGAATGGGACACGAAAGTGTACGTTTGGCCCTTAGAATTATGATTAGCGTCAATAACCATCGTGAGACGAGAGTCTTCAGATCACTATTTTCTGCTTAAATAAACTATGGAAAATATTTCATATACCGGTAACTTGTCAAATCCCCGAAGAACATAATTACTGCATATCGATTCACTTAATTATAATTTAAGTAACATTCTTAGTTCCTTTTAGTGACAATCTTATTCCCTTAAACATTATCTACCTAGCTAAACATAGTAACTCCCGAGAACACTAGTTTGATTACGAGTCCCTGTGGGATCGATATCTATTATTACTATGCAATAGACTGTGCACTTGCAGTTAGGTTGTATTAGACATAGAAAGTCGCGATCAACCAGTCTTTGCTTGATGTCACTCTGCAGTGCAGCCCCTATTCTGACATTTCTGACAACCTCTTCAGAACCCAAATTGATGACCTCAATCACTTCCTGATGAGGCAGAATGATCTTTTCTTCTTGTTTCAAGAGCCTAGCCAGCTCTTCCGACAAGTCGTAATCCTCATCAATCTCTTCTTCGGCTTGAAATATCGGGTGATCGAAGTCGAAGTGAGTCAGAGAAGGTTCTTGATCGGTGTCATCTGTAATATGGATCCTGTAATGATGATGGTTAAATGATTCAAATGATATGCAACACAAAACCACATTGCCATTTTATTGTTAAACATAAAACAGGAATAACAAGGATCACAAAATTTGAATGAGAAATAACGCCCTTTGATTTATTGACAAAAACATTCAATCATAAACAAGCAAAGCCCTGACAAGATACCCCTATGCTCCGGGTAGAGCATAGGGTCGTACAATAATCAGGAAAACAGATCATTACTGTTCAGTAGTCACTTGAATGAACTCCTGGATAGACCAATTGTGCAGACTCTATCCTGGCTTCATCCAAGCGTCCATGTCGCAATCACTATCCCCCTCTTCACTATCTGAAATAACGTTGATGCGTTCGAAGATGACACCCCCCAGGGTGAACAACACTGGTCCTTTGTAGCGCGGCGCACTCTTTGAGGATGATGAAGCAGATGGGCTATACGCCAAGCCAAACTTATCCTGCTTGTTGGGGATGTCAAGCACATGGCCCCAACCTTGTGCTGCCCTAGACTGCACCGCTGCCTGGGCTTCCTTGAAAGAAGATATGGCCACCTCGGGCGCTTTGCTCATTGCAGGAGACTTGTCCTTAACCTGGACTATTTCAAATGCTTAACAGAGAGTTTCGTGGATCTCCCCATCCACTTCAACATACTTGAACGACGATAAATGGCTAACCATTATATCTTCTTCCCTACACACGATGACGATGCTGCCACCGACTATATATTTGAGTTTTTGATGCAATGTAGAGGTCACAGCTCCTGCTGAATGGATCCATGGATGGTCTAATAGACAGCTATAGGCCGGTTGGATGTACATTATGTAAAACACTGCATCGAACACTTCTGGACCTACCTGGATGGGCAATGTAAGCTCCCCGAATACTGCCTGTCTGGTTCCATGGAATGCTCTCACCACTAGATCACTGGGTGTACAGAAAATACCCCGAGTGTCTAGTTTCATTAATGCTTTCTTGGGAAGTACATTTAGATATGATCCGGTGTCCACCAAAATGTGGGACATAACAGCTCCAAGACATTCAATCGAAATATGCAACGTGCTGTTGTGATTCCTACCCTTCAGCGTCAACTCTAGGTCCGCAAAACCAAGACCGTTCCCTGCGTTCACATGTGCGATAACTCCTTCGAGTTGGTTTACTGAAATCTCTTGAGGAACGTACGCAGTGTTCAATATCCTTAACAATGCATTGTGATGTGCTTCCGAGCATAGCAACAATGACAATATAGAAATTTTAGAAGGCGTTTGCTGCAGATGGTCGACTATCTTGTAGTCGCTCTTTCTTATTACCCTCATAAACTCTTCTACAACTTTTGCCAACAGTTCTTTCTCTCCAGCCCGAGAGGTTTCTTCCACGACCATTTTACCCTTTCCTTTGTCTGCTTTATCAGCCACCACTTCGGGTGGTGAAAAGACTCGACCACTTCGGGTAATTCCTCCTGCACCAACCTGATTCTCCACTGACTCAACAGGCGGACTCTTCAAATCCAGCTTTTGTCCGTTAACATATGCCTTGGCTCCATAATTCCATGGAACAACCTTGGTATCCTCAAAAGGCACAAGACCATCTTTTGTAATGACAATCATCGGTGGTCTAGGAGCAGAAATTGTAATAGTTTTGTATGGGATAGAGATCGTAGCAATCTCACCCCTCTGCTTGGTTACAACTTCTCTGGATTTGCTTTCAATGGCCTGATCAAACTGTAGAACCCCTTCGTCCATCAAACTCTGAATACTAATTCTCAACTGATCACAACCATCCAGATGGCATGCACACTCAACACAAAATTTCCCGCACCCTGGGAACACACCCCCTTTCAGCAATTTCGCTTTCATGAAGCTCAACGGCGTTTTCAGCTCACTGATATCTGCTATCAAATCCAGACCATCATCCTCGAGGATCGCATTGACTCCAGCTTGTCCGTGATTTGGCATAGGATTTTGTATGACATTGGGGACGTCATTGGAGAAATTTATCTCTTTGCTATCAATCATATCCTGCACCTTGTGCTTAAAAGCCTTGCAATTATCAATATTGTGCCCCGGGGCACCTGAATGAAATTCGCAATAGGCGTTCACATCATACCCAGGTGGAGGTGGTCCCGTCAGAGGAGCCATTGTCCTCTTATGAATAAGCTGCAATTGCAATAAGGTCTGGAGAAGTTGCGAATATGGCATCGGCGGTGTGTCAAACAATCTGTTCACTCCCTGGCCACGATTCTGATATCACCGTTGGGCGTAATTCTGATTTTGATTCTGGTTCTGCTGATTTTGTTGTTGCTGCTGAACATCAGGAATTGTTATACTAGCGACCTGTTGACGCTGACGATTCTGATACTGACCCTTACCTTTTCCTTTAGAACTGGACACCGAACTAGCCCCACCTTCCCGCTTTTTACCACCAAACGCCTTCTTCCCTCCTCCAGCTGAGGGTATTTCGTTTGACTGAATCTTCCCGAGCTTGATGTCATTCTCCACCCTCTCTCCAGTGATTATCAAATCAGAGAAGCTACCCGACATGTTACTGACGAGCTTCTCATAGTAGACACCGGGTAGAGTAGCAACAAACAGATCAACTAACTGACGCTCCACCATTGGAGGTTGTACTATTTCCGTGAGTTCACGCCACCTCTGGGCGTACTCCTTGAAACACTCATTATTCCTCTAGGAAAGATTTTGAAGATGGACCCTGTTGGGAGCAAGGTCGCTGTTATATTGGTAATATTTTTCAAAGGCCTCAGCCAGGTCCCTCCAGCTTCGGATATTGATGGGCTCCATCCCCATATGCCATTCAAGGGACGGCCCGGACAAGCTGTCCTGAAAGAAGTGTATCAGCATTTTCTCATCGCCCGAGTACGCAAACATCTTCCGGTAGTAAGAGCACAGGTGAACTCTTGGGCATGTGGTACCCTTATATTTGTCAAAGTCAGGGACTTTGAACTTTAGCGGCACTTTCAGGTCGGGGATAAGTCCCAGATTAGCCATATCAAGGCCCATGGCATTTTGGTTCTCTAGATACCTCATCTTTTCCTCAATCAACTTGATCCTCCTATCAGATTCAGAAGGAAACTCAACAACCACAACCCTAGGTGTGAACACATCATCTTGTCTGTCTTCATTCCATAACTGATCCATATTACCATGTGCAGCACCGGTGACACCAGGCCCATGAACGTTCCCGTTAGCAGCATTATCATTTCCAGTATTACCATTTCCAAGGTTCCCAAAACCAATGTTGTCGAAACCAGCAGCATTACCAGAACCGGCGACATTTCCATTACCATTACCATTCCCTCTAGCAGTTGGGATAACCAAATTAGGCATAGAGAGAGCATGAGGAGTCCCATTCTCATTGAGGGGAGGATTAGCAGTCTGTCCTCCGTGAATAACACTGTTGCTGTCAACTCGTGCAATCAAGGGCTGCACCAAAGTACGAAGTTGTTCCTGTCCGTTAGCGACCCCCTGCATGAGGTCCATGAACTAATTCATCCTTTCCCTGAACTCTTGCATCTCTGACTGAATTTTCTCCATCACTCTTCTCTGATTTCCTCGGGTCGCGTATCGGTGAGTTGTTCGATCAGCAACCCTGAAACACACTAACGGAATAACAGAGATGAGATAAAAGTCCTACCGTACCTGTAATACAAAAATGCTATGCAAACATGTATGTACGCAACAAGGATATTTCCCCCTCAATTCTAGTTCCGGGAGAAAGCACGACAATGGAAAACCCCATAAGGCAAGCAATACTATAAAACTCCTCATATATGTAAATGGAAAGACATGCAGGCATCGTACAAGCGTATCAACTGAGTACAATTAGAGAGGACCTCAACCAACAAGCCTGATGATGGTCAATACAACAAGCATAAGCAACAACTACAAAGAGAAAACAAGGTAATCAAGCTGGATGGCGAGACCGGAACTCCTCTAGCAACTCCTGCGTCTTGGGGTGATTTGGTTTGGTGAGTAGCCCATGAATAAGCAACTCTCTCTGGCTAATGGTACGCTGTAGGTCCTCAGCATAGTCCTCCCAGGCTCCTTCCCTAAAACAATCTTTAGGCTTGCATCTTTTGGAATTAGCTCTCAGCCTACAATCCTCCAAGTTTGCAATAGCTTCATTCAGTCTGTACTCGGTGTCACGCCTGAGTGAGGCCTCTGCTGAGATCTTCTCGTCTTTGGCTCTCAACTGAGTCTTCAATTTGTTGATCTGTAGTTTCAACTTATCTTCATGCTCTTTATTGTTGGCCAAGGTGGCGTTCCACTGGGCGTTGAACTTGGAGATCTCTAAATAAGCTTTGTCCAAGTCCTGCTTTTTGGAAGCGAGCACACTATTAACAGCTTTCAGATCCAGACCCAATCGTTTCCAGGATTTAATCTGCTTGGTTAAGTATGTGCACAACTTGTTTCCCAACTCGGTCTGTTTCTTCAAGGAATAGGTTGCTTTGGTCTTCTCACTTCGGAGCTGAGAAATCTCTTTCTCCAATTCCTCATTAGCTTTCCGTAGTTTCTCTTTCTCTGCCCATACCGAGTTGTACTTATGAATGTCGACAGTGGTTGGCTCCTCAATCATGAGGGGATACAAAGGCGCCACTGAAGGAAACGACATCAGGAATCTCTTCGCTCTATCCTGAATCCAGCTCAAGTAGGGATCATAGGCTCGGTTATTACTCTTTCCCAATAATGCTTTTCCTCTCCTGTGAATATTGTTCCAAGCATGCTCAAGTTTACCCAGTGTATCGCTATCCAACAGCCCGGTGAGGTACAAAGATTCTTGTACTTCTTCTTCCTTGGGAGGATCCTTCAGTGCATATCCAAACTGCCTAACCAACAACGACGGATTGTAGTTGATGCACCCCTTCCTTCCGACCAAAGGGACGTTAGGAAATCCACTGCAGCTATAGATGATTTCTGTACCAAGTATGTTCCTATCAAACCAAGTGATGTTCTCAACTGACAAACCCATCAGACGCTCTGACCACTCTGACGTACCTGCAGAAGTAACAAAAGGACCTGTCTTGAGCATATGATTAGAAAACCACCTGCACAGTAACAGAATACAACAGGACACGTTTTTCCCTCTTTGGTTCTCATTCTTGTAGTGAACCGAGTGATAAACGTCACCAAGTAGTGTAGGTACTGGGTTCCCTGAAGCTAGTATGTAAAAAGCATCTGTATCTACAAAGTCCGGAAGATTAGGGAACAATATAATGCCATAGATGCAAAGAGCTAGGATGGTGCTGAATACAATTCAACAACCATCCTTGGCACACTGCTGAGCTTTCTCAACCAAACAAGGCAAAGGAACCCCAAACATCCCACTTCTCTTGAGCACCTTCCCCTCTAACTCTAAGGCATCCAAATGCAGAATAGCAGCGAGCTTAGCCATATTAGGCTCAGCGTCAGTATGGAAGAACTGTTAGAACACAAATTGGTTCTTAATAATATCTCTATGTTTTGATGATAACTATTATGAAATTTTGTATTTAAGAATTATATACTCTAAAATTTGCTTGAGAATTTTTACTGCAGATAGTAAAGGAATTAACACTCCAGAAGCAAATTAGAATTGAACACAAGAAATTAGCTAGACTCTGAAGCGTCAGATGCACTCATTAGAAGATTCTGATTGCTGCCAACAAAAGATTCTGAGCGTAGCCTCTAGAAGATTCTGAAGCAGAAGCTCCAGAAGGATCTGAAGCAGAAGCTCCAGAAGAATCTGAAGCAAGACAGAAGCATCTGAAGCAAAGAAGAATTTTGTATGAAGAGCTTTTTAAAGCATAGTCTCTACAGAAGATTCTGAAAGTACTAAAGCTGCCAGTACTGAAGTTCTGTCTCAAATATGCTCTGATATTTAACACGCTGAAAGCACACCTGCTGCAGAAGACTCTGATTCAGCAAGACTCTGATCATCATTAGAAGACTCTGACCCAATTAGACTCTGATGAATTTGCTGAAAACTGAAGAAGAAATATTCAAAGAATATATCCGTTGGAGTGAACCAAACGTCTCTTTCCTTATTTATGCTAGACACAAGAACACAGACAAAAAAGATTTTTCTGTGCTTTCTTCTTCTAGGAAAGGTCACTTGATATGAAGACAAAAAGGCTCAGACCTTTTGGACACTCTTCTCAACGTGAAGCTCACATTGGATCAGCTGCCTATAAAAGCAAGACTCCACCAAATTCTTCAGTTGACGTTTTGCATTGAAAAGAAATTAACATTCAAGCTCTCATACTTTCATATTCATTCTAAGAATTTATTTCATTGTTCTTAAACTTAAGAGAAATATCACAGTTGTGATAATAACTTTTTAGAAGCATTCTTACTCTTGTAATAGTTTCACATTGATTGTAAAAGATTTCCTTAAGAAGATCCAGTTGGGATCAGTAGCTCTTGAGAAGACTAAGAACAGTTGTTCTTAGGTGTTACTATTGTAATCTGTTTGATTAAATAGTGGATTAAGTCCTTGATTGAGAAAGGCAAATCACTCTAGGAAGGGTGGACTGGACTAGTTGAGTTCAACGAACCAGGATAAAAATACTTGAGTTTTAATTCTAAGTTTTAATCTTTCATACTTATTCAACCCCCCTTCTAAGTATTATCTCACCTTCAGTTGGCATCAGAGCTCCGGTTCTGTGTGTGCTACCACTTAACAGTGACAGTAAAGATCCAGAGAGAAATACTTTGATATATATTTAGTTGTTACTATGGCTGATAATACAATATCTAACATTAACAATAAATATGAAGAAAGGGACAAAATCAGCACCAAACCCCCTATGTTTGATGGGGAGAAATTTGATTATTGGAAAGACAGAATTGAAAGTTTTTTCCTTGGATATGATGCTGATTTATGGGATCTGGTCATAGATGGATATGTTCACCCCACAGATGGGAATGGCAAGAAGATAGACAGAAAATCTATGACAGATGCTCAGAAGAAAGATTTTAGAAATCATCACAAGGCCAGAACAATATTGTTGAATGCAATATCTCATACTGAGTATGAAAAAATTACAAACAGGGAAACTGCATTTGACATGTTTGAATCCTTAAAGATGACTCATGAGGGAAACTCTCAAGTCAAGGAAACAAAGGCTCTGGCTCTGATCCAGAAGTATGAAGCCTTCAAGATGGAAGACTCTGAATCTGTTGAAGCTATGTTCTCCAGATTTCAAATACTTACAGCTGGACTAAAGGTTCTGGACAAAGGATACTCTACTGCTGATCATGTAAAAAAGATCATCAGAAGCTTACCCACCAGATGGAGACCTATGGTGACAGCGCTGAAGATGACTAAAGATCTGAATAAGATCTCCTTAGAGGAATTGATCAGTTCACTAAGAAGCCATGAAATAGAACTTGAGGAAGATGAACCTCAAAAGAAAGGTAAATCTGTAGCTTTAAAATCTAATAAATCTGCTAAAGCTTTGTAGGTAATAGAGGAAAGCTCTGAAGAATCCTCATCTGAAGATGAAGATGAACTATCCTTGCTGTCCAGAAGAATAAACAAACTCTGGAAGCATAAAGGAAAGAAGTTCAGAAACTTCAGAAAGCCTGACCAAAGAAAAGAATCTTCTAGACACAGAAGATCTGGCAAAAAGGAGGTTGTCTGTTATGAGTGCAAAGAACCTGGACATTACAAAAATGAATGTCCAAAGGTGCTGAAGGAAAAGCCTAAAAGAAAATTTGATAAGAAGAAAAAGGTTATGATGTCCACCTGGGATGATTCAGATACATCTGAATCTGAATCTGAGTCAGAAGAAGAATGTGCTAATGTTGCACTGATGGCCATCACAGAAGATCAGGAGGAAGGAACTTCAGGATATGAATCTGATTCTGAATCTGACTCTGACGCTGAAGAGGTAATGGCTAAAATTACTAAAGAAGAACTTATCAAAGTTTTATCAGAAGTTCTGAAAAGCTATAACAATATCAAACTCAAATACAAGAAGCTAAAAAGCAGTCTTGAATCTGAGATTGATCTTCTGAAGACAGAACTTGTTGAGCAAAAAGAAATCAATCTAAAAATCAAAAATGACTTTGAAATAGCTCAACAAGAATCTGAATCTGAGACTAAGTCATGTGAAAACATTTTAGAAAAATATGACTCTAGCTTTCAGAAATACCTTACTAAGAGCATAGACAGAAGCAAGATGGCTTCTATGATCTATGGTGTTAGTGGGAACAACAGAAGAGGTATTGGATATGAATCTTCCTCTGGAAGTAATCCAAAATCTGTTGACAAACTAAACTCTTCATCAAGAAAACACCTTTGTACTCTCAATTTAAGTTTGGTCACTTAAATGACATTAAACACACAAGCTCTGAGAAGAATACTTATGTGTTTAAACCCAAGGCAAGTCAGAATAAACCTTATGTTGAAAAACAGAAGTTTAGACAAACCTTCAGAACCACTAACCCTAAAGGACCCAAGAAGATCTGGGTACCTAAAAGTAAAATAATTCCTGTTGCAGATGTTCTTAGCAGCAAGGTCAGGACGCCAATCATGGTACCTGGACTCTGGATGCTCACGAAACATGACAGGAGAAAAGTCTATGTTCCAAAGCCTGGAACTTAGATCTGGAGGTGACATGAAGTTTGGAGGGAACCAAAAAGGCAAGATCATTGGATCTGGCACTATTGGAAATGGTAAACTTCCCTCTATTACTAATGTTTTACTTGTTGAAGGGTTAAAGCATAACTTATTGTCCATAAGTCAATTAAGTGACAATGGCTATGATATTACCTTTAATCAAAAATGTTGTAAAGCTATTAGTCAAAAGGATGGCTTTATCCTATTTAGTGGCAAGAGGAAAAACAACATTTATAAAATAAATCTTTCAGAACTTAAAGTTTAGAATGTTAAATTCCTCTTGTCTGTTAATGAAGAGCAATGGGTCTGGCACAGAAGATTGGGTCATATTAATATGAGACGTATATCTCAGATTAATAAACTTAATCTTGTCAGAGGACTTCCTAATCTGAAGTTCACCTCAGATGCTCTTTGTGAAGCATGCAAAAAAGGGAAGTTTTCAAAATCATCTTTTAAATCAAAAAATGTTGTTTCTACTTCTAGACCACTAGAATTACTTCATATTGATCTGTTTGGACCAGTGAAAACTGCATCCATCAGAGGCAAGAAGTATGGATTAGTCATTGTTGATGACTATAGTAGATGGACATGGGTAAAGTTCTTAAAACACAAGGATGAGTCACATTCTGTGTTCTTTGGCTTCTGCAAGCAAGTCCAGAATGAAAAGGATTTCAAAATTATAAAAGTCAGAAGTGATCATGGTGGTGAATTTGAAAATAAATATTTTGAAAAATATTTTAATGAAAATGGCATTGCTCATGATTTTTCCTGTCCTAGAACTCCACAACAAAATGGAGTTGTAGAGAGGAAAAACAGAACTCTGCAAGAAATGGCCAGAACCATGATCAATGAGACAAATCTGGCAAAACACTTTTCGGCAGAAGCAATCAACACAGCCTGTTACATTCAGAACAGAGTGTCTGTAAGACCTCTTCTGGAGAAGACTCCATATGAACTGTGGAAAAATAGAAAGCCCAACATTTCATATTTTCATCCTTTTGGATGTATTTGCTATATGTTAAATACTAAGGAAAATCTGAACAAGTTTGATTCCAAAGCACAGAAGTGTTTCATGCTTGGATATTCTGAACGCTCTAAAGGCTACAGAGTATATAACACTGAGACACAGATTGTGGAAGAATCTATTCATGTCAGATTTGATGATAAGCTTGGCAATAAAAAGCCAAAGCAGTCTGAAAACTCTGCAGATAGAGAAGTAGTCTTCACTGACTCTGAAGTCCCAGAAGCAGACAAAGCTCAAGTGAAGGAACCAGAAGCAACGCCAGATGCTATTCCTTTAACTTCTCAGATGAACAATCTAAACATTTCTGAAGAATCAACTGTTAGAGGATCATCATCCAGAATTAAAGCTTCTTATCCAGAGAATGTCATTATTGGAAAAAAGGATGATCCCATAAGAACAAGATCCTTTCTAAGATCATCTGAAGCATCATTATTTGGACTGGTGTCAGAAATTGAACCATCTTCTGTAGATGAAGCTCTGCAAGACAATGATTGGATTATTGCCATGCAAGAAGAGTTAAATCAATTCACCAGAAATGATGTATGGGATCTAGTTCAAAGACCACAAGGATTCAATATAATTGGAACAAAATGGGTCTTCAGAAATAAGCTGAATGAGAAAGGAGAAGTTGAAAGAAATAAGGCAAGGCTTCTAGCTCAAGGGTACAGTCAACAAGAAGGTATTGATTACATTGAAACTTATGCTCCAGTGGCAAGGTTAGAATCTATACGCCTTCTTATTTCATTTGCTGCACAAAATAACATCACTCTGTATCAGATGGATGTTAAAAATGCATTTCTTAATGGTATTATAGAAGAAGAAGTTTATGTCCACCAACCTCCTGGTTTTGAAAATGAAAAATTTCCAGATCATGTTTTCAAACTAAAGAAATCTCTATATGGTTTAAAACAAGCTCCCAGAACTTGGTATGAGAGGTTGAGCAATTTTCTTCTGGAGAAAAATTTCATCAGAGGCAAAGTGGACACAACACTCTTTTGTAAATCAATTAAGAAAGATCTTCTAATTTGTCAAATTTATGTGGATGATATAATATTTGGATCTACCAATACTATGCTGGGAAAGGAGTTTGCTACATGTATGCAGGCAGAATTTGAAATGAGCATGATGGGAGAACTCAGATTCTTTCTAGGAATCCAAGTCAATCAAACTCCAGAGTGCACTTACATACATCAAACCAAATATGTTAAAGAACTTCTGAAGAAATTTAACATGACTGATAGTAAGCTGGCAAAGACTCCCATGCATCCAACTAGCTCACTTGGCAAGGAAGAGGTAAGTAAGAAAGTAGACCAGAAGCTCTACAGAGGTATGATTGGATCTCTTCTTTATTTAACTACTTCTAGACCTGACATATTGTTCAGTGTATGCTTGTGTGCTAGATTCCAATCAGATCCTAGAGAATCACACTTGACAGCTGTCAAGAGGATTCTAAGGTATCTGAAAGGTACTTCTAATGTGGGTTTGTGTTACAGAAAATCTGATGATTTCAAATTAGTTGGATTCTGTGATGCTGACTACGCTGGAGACAGGGTGGAAAGGAAAAGTACTTCTGGAAGTTGTCAATTTCTAGGAAGAAATCTAATCTCTTGGTATAGCAAGAAGCAACCCGCAATTGCACTTTCAACCACAGAGGCAGAATATATTGCTGCTACTGGATGTAGCACGCAGATGCTTTGGATGAAAAGTCAGCTAGAAGATTATCAAATATTTGAAAGTAACATTTCTATCTTTTGTGATAATACTTCTGCTATATGTTTGTCTAAAAACCCCATTTTACACTCTAAGGCAAAACATATAGAAATTAAGCATCATTTCATCAGAGACTATGTTCAGAAGGGAATCATAAATTTGGCCTTTGTTGATACAGATCATCAATGGGCAGATATTTTTACAAAACCCCTTGTTGAAGATAGATTCAAATTTATTTTGAAAAATATTGGTATGGATTTTTGTCCAGAATGATATTTGTCAGAAGCAAATTTTTACAGATGCAAAAATGCCTAATGCTCTGAAGTATTTCTTCTGACTGCTTGTTTATTTTATTAATTTGGTTTTGTGAAACTCTGAACTAACAATCCTTAGAGGATATGAATGTTGGTTAACGTTTCATTTCTCAAGAGAATTCAGAACACATGCAAGCAAACACGTGTCACTCCAAATCTGCAAAGGTGGCGTGTACACTACTGAAGAGACGTTTGAGGAGAAGTTTGAATAGTGAAAATCTTGATTTTCCCCCCAATTTGTCAGAAGCAATAAATGCTTGAAATGATTTTTATTCTTTTCAATTAATGCTTTGTTCAAACGTGCAAAATCTGACTGTTTGTATGCCTACTTGTTTTAGTATAAATACATCTCTTCTCTTCACATTCACACTTTTCACATCTCAGGAAATTTATGCATTTTCATCTTCTCTTCTCTCTGCATAAAAACCCTAAGCGTGTGACAAAACCATCTTCAATGGCAACTTCATCATCAACTGTTGCACAATTTCAATCTACAATGGCTGCAGTTACCTCTGCTAACATGGGTGTTACTTCTTATTCTCCACCAAAAATAACTTTACTCACCCCTGTTGAAAAGCTGGAAGTTCTATGTGAATCAATGGTGGAATTTGATTCACTTGCTGAGAATGGTTGAGTTTCGTTCAATTATAGGTGCTCAAGGATGGGTGAAGTATTTTGATAGACTTTTTGGACCAGTTTACCCCCTTCTTGTGAAAGAGTTCTGGATCCATGCTTCAGTTTACCCTAAGTTTATCTTATCTTCTGTTCTGGGCAAAGAGATCATAATAACAGAAGATCTGATCATAAAACTTATTGGCTATGAGGAAACAGATGGAGTTTCACACTTGCCAGCTGGGCGTGTGGATATGGATGAAGTGTATGAAGAAGTGATGACTGCTGGACAAGCTTCTAACAAGTTCAAGGATCTGAAGCCTGACTACAAGATCTGGGCTAAGATCTTCATGGGATGCATTCACCATAGGAAGTCAACAAACTCTCCAGACTATGTCAATAATGAACAGCTTTATTTTATGTACTGCCTCAGTCAGAGCACCAAGGTAGATCTTCCATATATTCTCTTTATGCATCTTTGGAATCATATACATGTCTCTAGAGAATATGTGAAAGAAAAAGGTCAGAAGATCAGAACCTGGATTCCTTTTGGAAGGTTAATCTCAGATCTTCTAACTAAGAATGGACTGGTTACTGCTCTGTACGCTGCTGGAGTTACAGAGGAATTGGAATTCATTTTGGGAAAGCCTCTGAATGCCAAAAGTCTTCAGAGACTTAAAATAGTGGATGAACTCAGAACAACTCCCAAGAAGCTGAATATTTCTGAACTGAGTAAGAAGAGAACTCCTATAGATGATTACCCTCTGTTCTATGCTGAAGAACCAAGGCACATTGTTGTAATGTATATTGATGATTGCAAGAAAGAAGGAAAGCCTATTCCTGCAGACATTATAAAGCTAGCAAGACAACCACTGCCTGTTGTAGAAGAAAAAGAACAACCACAAAGAAAGAGGACTCAACCAGAAGCAGAAGCTGCACCTGTTCAGAAGAAGATCAAGATTGCTGAGAAGCCACAGAAGCTCTTAAAGAGGAAAGAATCTGGAGACACTCCTTCTGTACCAGCTAAAAGAATCAAGATCAAAGGTACTAAAACTTCTGTATCTTCTGCAAATCCTGTTGTTTTAAATGATTCTAATATTAAGTCTATTCCAAAACCACCCTCTACACAAAATACATCTGTTACTGCTCCATCTCATGTTTCTACACCATCACCATAAAAACCTTCTAATCCAATTTCCATTTCACCACAACAACAATCATCTGTTCCAACACCAATAACAACAAAAACAATTCAAACTCCAAAAGTCTCTGTACCACAATCAATTCAACCAAAAATTCAAATCAAACAATCACTACCACAGAAACAACCTTCAGAAAAACAACCCACAGAACAACAACAAACAACAAAACCATATGCTCAACAAAAACCCTCTGAACCATTTAAACAAAAGCCATCTGAACAACAAAAGCACCCACAAGATAAACAACTAGAAAAATCATCTGAAACCCTACCAGAAAAAGCCTCTGAACATCAACCACCATCAGATAATCCACCATCCAAATCATCTGAACCCACTGCATCTGTACCTGTTATTTCCGAACCTACAAAAATAACATCTGTTCCAGTTTCATCTGAACCAATAACAATTTCATCTGATCCACCTACCTCAGAACACCAATCAAAACCCTTTGAAATTCCTTCAGAACCAACCAATACTTCTGAACCCAACATTCCTGAGACAGAAGTTCTTGATGTCACACCACTAAAAACTATGTTTCAAGTATCTTCTACCTCTTGCACACCAACCACCTCATCAAACTCTTCAGAATCTGACATTCACCCAGATTTTCTAATCTCTCCTTCTCACAGAGATTCTGAAGTAAACCAACCATAACCCTTTATACCATCAAAAGTTCCTATTTCAGATCCTATTCCCACACCTGCACCATCATCTAAAATCCTGATTCCCAATTCTAACCCAACATCTAACCCAAGAACATCTATTTCCTGTGCACAAGTCTCATCACTGTTTCATAATCTTGCTTATGGTTTCAAACTCAAAGATTTTTATGACAGAGTTGAACCATCTAACCCTATCACCCCTCTGAAACCCAAACTCACAATGACCCTTCCATCTGTGCTTCTCACCTATATACAATCCATGTCAGATGTAGGTTCATTAGCAACTATATCATATTCAGCTAAATCTGACAAAGCTGTTGCCTCAGCTATACCAATTTCATCTGATAAAACTGTTGCTTCTGATGAACCTCCAAAATTTGCATTTCAACCTTACTCAAATAAACCCTTTTATGTGGTTCCCTTTCACACCAGAGCAAAACCAAATCTGTTAAATGCTTTAAACAGATCCAAACCAGAAAAATCCCCTGAAATTCCTTTCATTCCATACTACCCTCCTCCTCTGATCTCCATTCAGAAATCCATTTTTCCACCTACTCCCAAACCAAAACCAATAACACTGGAGACTCTGTTACATCCCAAGCCTAGACTTAATGTTAATCATTTATTTCAATCCTTTTTGCAAGAAATACAGTTGTATTTAGGTACTGTACAGAGGAAGTGCTCATCAACAATGGATGCACAAGAATCTGATGTCATCTGGAATGGATTCATCAACAGATTCAACTCTGTGGCCTCAAATCTGAAGAACATATGCTCTGATGATGCGAAGCTCAGATTTGCTGAAGCTGCAAGAAATCTGTTCTGGATTGTCAAGAGATCTGCACCTTTGCTCCTTACAGATGCTCCTCCACCATCAGAAGAAACTACTGAACTTGCATCTGAGGACAATCTGTTGGCCATGACTCTGGTAGACCTTCCTTCTGGCTCTAATGCTCCAGACTCTACAGATCCCATGGAAATTGACTCTGTTCAAGCTCCAGAACCTGATCATCCTTCTTCATCTGAGATAAAGAAAGAACATCCAGATTTTGAGGATAAAATTGCTGCTCTAGAAGCTGGTCAATCAGAGATCAAGTCTTGGATGGCAAAACAGGATAAGAAATCTGAAGACATGACAGAGTGGATGTCAAAGTAGGATCAGAAGAATGAAACAATGGCTAAGTGGATGTCAAAGCAAAAGCAGTCCTCCTCTGAGATCACAGATCTGTTGAAGATGCTTTTGTCAAAACACTCTTAGATTTTCATTTCTTTTTCATTCTGATGTTTTTGCATCTGATGTTTGCTTGTGTACTTCTTGATATATCTTCTGATGCATGTACTATTGATCTGAACTCATTGAATGAATCAAAGTTTTCTCCACTAAATTATCTCATTTACTGTTTCCTTTTATTTTTTATTTTTTTTTAAGTTTTTACTTTTTGCTTATGACAAAAAAGGGGCAGAAAATATAGATCTGAACTGTTTAATTTAACTTCACCAGAATGAAACTTCAGACATATTGATTCTATCTATATTTAATCTGAGTATTTCAGAACATTTGATAAGTACACTCTATAAAAGAAACTCTGAGTCTCTCAGATCATTTGACTATTATCAAACTCTGAATCTGAAATTTGCAAGACATTCTGACTTTCAAATGTTAAAAGAACAATCAAGATCTAACTCTGAAAATTACACAAGACAAAAGGGAAGTTTCTATTCCTTATCTGTATTTAACTCAGGGGGAGATTCATCATCTCAGGGGGAGTTATAATTTTAATATTCTCAATGAAACAAAATTTCTGATGTTTTTGTCATCATCAAAAAGGGGGAGATTGTTAGAACACAAATTGGTTCTTAATAATATCTCTATGTTTTCATGATAACTATTATGAAATTTTGTATTTAAGAATTATATACTCTAAAATTTGCTTGAGAATTTTTACTGCAGATAGTAAAGGAATTAACACTCCAGAAGCAAATTAGAATTGAACACAAGAAAATAGCTAGACTCTGAAGCGCCAGATGCACTCATTAGAAGATTCTGATTGCTGCCAACAAAAGATTCTGAGCGTAGCCTCCAGAAGATTCTGAAGCAGAAGCTCCAGAAGGATCTGAAGCAGAAGCTCCAGAAGAATCTGAAGCAAGACAGAAGCATCTGAAGCAAAGAAGAATTTTGTATGAAGAGCTTTTTAAAGCATAGTCTCTACAGAAGATTCTGAAAGTACTAAAGCTGCCAGTACTGAAGTTCTGTCTCAAATATGCTATGATATTTAACATGCTGAAAGCACACCTGCTGCAGAAGACTCTGATTCAGCAAGACTTTGATAATCATTATAAGACTCTGATCCAATTAGACTCTGATGAATTTGCTGAAAACTGAAGAAGAAATATTCAAAGAATATATCCGTTGGAGTGAACCAAACGTCTCTTTCCTTATTTATGCTAGACACAAGAACACAGACAAAAAGGATTTTTCTATTCTCTCTTCTTCTAGGAAAGGTCACTTGATGTGAAGACAAAAAGGCTAAGACCTTTTGGACACTCTTCTCAACGTGAAGCTCACATTGGATCAGCTGCCTATAAAAGCAAGACTCCACCAAATTCTTTAGTTGAAGTTTTGCATTGAAAAGAAATTAACATTCAAGCTCTCATACTTTCATATTCATTCTAAGAATTTATTTCATTATTCTTAAACTTAAGAGAAATATCACAGTTGTGATAATAGCTTTTTAGAAGCATTCTTACTCTTGTAATAGTTTTACATTGATTGTAAAAGATTTCCTTAAGAGGATCCAGTTGGGATCAGTAGCTCTTGAGAAGACTAAGAACAGTTGTTCTTAGGTGTTACTATTGTAATCTGTTTGATTAAATAGTGGATTAAGTCCTTGATTGAGAAAGGCAAATCACTCTAGGAAGGGTGGACTGGAGTAGTTGAGTTCAACGAACCAGGATAAAAATACTTGAGTTTTAATTCTAAGTTTTAATCTTTCATACTTATTCAACCCCCCCTTCTAAGTATTATCTCACCTTCAAGAACGACATCTGATCCAAAATAGGCACATCTAACAATGCACAATACTCCTCCAGAGTAGGAGCCAAAACATAATCGGGGAAGACAAAACATCTCAGTTGGGCATCATAGAACTGTAGAAGGGTGTAGATACCACTGATCTCATGTGCAGAAGGCTTACAGACACATCTCAACAACCTCCCAAAAGATTTCATGAAGTCTTTCATTACCTTCCTATCGGCCATGGCAATCAAACTCAACAAAGAACTGATATCTGGAGCTGGAAACTTGTAGGGCAATGTCCTCTTCAGGGGTTCCATATTGGGAATAATGAGCAAGATCACTAAAATCAGGGGGAAATATGCACCTGCAATATAAACACATGTTAATGAGATGCATATGAAAAATGCAAAATGCAAAATGCAAACAGGGGATCAAGATTGTTGTGTTGTAGACTGAGAATAACCGGCGCTTCGCTTTGGCAAGAATACTAGCATAACTCTGATGATAGGAACCACTGATATCAATAACTCAGATTCACGCTGTAGAGAAAATCGGGTAATCTGAAGGTTAAGGTTCTCTGCATAACCCAATCCCTCTCACAGGTATGAACCTATCCACTGATAAGGTTCGGCATCCTATGCATTCATCAGCGTCACAGACTTTCAAGAAATGATGATACGTTCACCATTCCTGGTTTGGCATCATCCTCTCCTGAAGAGGCCTCACTCAGCTAAATGACAAATGATCGGTCCCCAGAGTCGACAACTCTCAAATCCAAAATCCCGTCAGATCCTCAGGATCGAAAGGGAAATCATCAAAGAGAATCTCGTATGAGCGCGAATTTCATGGGGAGTTGTGTCTGCTTAGCAAACAGGCCCCCACTAGTCTCCACAACTAATGCTAGGTTCGTACTCAAGCCTGGGTCTGGCTTATCACTCAATAGAACCTCCCTCCCCACAGCACAACAATAATGATATATAATGCTGAAAATAAATGCGGGAAAATGAAGTACAACAAGTATGTACATATGTCGCTTCTGCGAAAATAAGGTGCCGGCAAAACAGAAGAGTCGCCACCTTTCGTTATTTATCCCTCAGAGCGGGAAAGGAAAAGATCGGAAAAACCAGACGAAAAGGTATAAGACAAGGTCGTCGCAACCATTGTCTGGGTTCGGGAGTCGGTTACACGAGGGGAAGGTATTAGCACCCTTCACGTCCATCGTACTCGATGGGATCCACGCTTGTTGTGTTTATCTGACGGGTTTATTTACTATCTACCTATCAAGGCTGGTCTGAAAAGAAAAGAAAATGACTCGGCAAAGCGTCGCACTTTATGCCTACGTATTCACATCAGAGAATGAGAAATCAGAGTCAACGTGGTTCGGCTAACTACGGGTCGTGGGGAAGGTGGCTCGCCAATACATCAGTATTGTGCCTACGTACTCTCAACATGCATGAGAGATCAGAGCTTACGTAGTTCGGGCTAACGGCTTATAGGAATTCAGATTCATCTGTTTTTCGAGTAGGGTTAACAAACAGTTCCAGCAGTTTGGCGTACGCAGCTCGACCCTTGGAGACTTAGGCGTTACCGTTTACGGTAGAACTGGGAGTTAACGACGCTCTTTTCTTCAGAAAAGCTTCCTTTGAATTATGGGCCCACGGGGCAAAAAGGTTTGAAGTTTGTTTTCTGTCATTTATGAAAGAACTGTTTTTTAGTTGTCTGTAGTTTGTACAGCACTAGAGACTATGACCTGGGAGCGAATGCGTCGTATATCGTCCAAAGGACGTATACTAAACATTCTAGACGAATGAGAGGAGGCCGTTCAATTATCATTACCCAAGTAGCTTAAGGCTCGTAACGCGCTTATACTAACTTGCCTTTATTATGTTTTTTACTGTTGTTTGAAGATGAGAAGAGAGAGGGACAACTACGGGGAGACTATCAAGTCCTATTGCTGTCATGCCAAGGATTCATCCTATGGTTGAAGTTTGAAACAGGGAACTCCTAGAAGTTATCATGCATAGGTTTCAACCTAAGGTTCTAATCATCACTTCCTTATCAAAGGAAGTGAGATTCCTAGGGGATCATGTCAATGATAAACAGAAACCGATAAAGCATCAGCTTAAACAGTAAACAGTAAATGACTGTAAAATGCATGCAATGCAAGTGAGGGAGGAAATGTGTGTGGGGCATCAGCCTCCACAAGCTCGTCTCGACCTCAAGCCAGATATGAATAATTGCAATCATAAAGGAAAATAAAATGCCATCAAGCAAATCACAAACCACATAGGCAAGGGAGCAGAGCTCTACCGAATACCAGCAAGCAAAGCCACACAGTAACAATGCAAGCAGAGGGAGCAACTCAACCTCTAATGCAATCATGCTCCTAGCTTAAAACAATCTAAACATGAACTTATTCTAATGCATCAAGCAAATCAAACAAGTCACATCAATACAGTTGCACAGAAAGAAAATAGACAGTCAAGAAAGCAAATCAACAGCTTCCACAGCTCCACAGCAAATCAATCCTCTGACAGCAGTTCAGTCCACAGTCTATAACTGTTCTTCAAGTCTATCATCTTCAAGAGAATGGAAGGTACTCTATCTTCAAGCTTCAATATTCAATAGGCTCCACCAAGAATGAAGAGAATCAATAAGATGATTATTTGATAATGGGAAGCAGACAATAAACCAAAGGAATCCTGTCTGACACTCAACCAGTCATCAGAGAAAGGAATCCTCAAAAGTTCTACTCATTGTAAATGTCACACATCCCTCCAAAGGAGAGATGAGACTTTAACATGAGGACTTTGAATCATAGGATGAGAATGGAATGGAAACAAAACCAACCATTATTTGAAGAAATATCTATTTCTAAAGCTCTCTCCTAAAGTCCTAATTTCCTAAGCTACTCAAAGCTAACAAAAAGAAAGGGAAAACTTCAATCCAAGCTCCACTAGCTAATTCACACAAGCTTCATCAAGTCCATGATGTCTTCCAATGAGATTCAGAAGCCCACTATGCAAGGAAGTCCAATTTTGAGTCCATTCCACATCAATCATCAACATTGAAACACCAAATGGACACACAAGTAGAATATTCTATCAAAAATACCAAAACACATTCTAAAAATCTGATTATTTTTCTAGGGGAACATGCATTCAATAATAACCTATGGTAAAAAAAACAAGACCTAAATCATTCCCTAAGTCCTCCAAATAAAATTCTAAACCTCAAGGTATCATACCTAAACCCTAAAAGGGAGCTCCTAAAGTTCTAGTCCTAAAACAACACCTAAATTCATCACAAAAATGTGAGAAAAATGTGAGGGGAGAATGCATATCTAACCTAATCACAAGCCAAATATCAAGCAAAAAGTTTATACCAAATTCTCAAACAAAATTCACCAAACAGATGAAGCAAACAATACAATTTTATTATCAAATAAAATGGGAAAAAATCAAATAAAATGAAAATAAATGCTAATCATGATTTTTTTGTTCCTAAAATTTCTAATTTCATTCATGAATCAAGGGAAAAAAACTCAAGATTTATTGATCAATTTTTCTATTTTTAATGGATTAAAATCTAACAAACCAAAAAAATAAAGAAAATAAGAAAAAGAATAGAAATTCATAAGCGGCGCGTGGTGAATAACAATTAAATCCAGTTCATTCTCTGGGTTGGGCCTAAAGGGGGTGTGAGTATCAGTTCAGATCCCTAAGCCCAGGTTCTCTCACGAATCAAAACGCTGCGCTTTGGACTTGGGGTTATGTGGCATATCTTTGATCACACGATGACAAGACTAGTCAAGTGATCCAATGAGTCCTCATGTTGCCAACACATTAATGAAAATGGTGCGTTTTGCTTCAGTCAATAATCAACAACTCAAATCCAATCGTGGTCGTGGATGGTGAGTAATGAGTCAAGCTTCAGCCCAAATCTAACGCCTCACATGCATCTTCTCCATTTGAACTTCAGTTTGGGGGGAAAACACAGACGGTGGCCCAGACGGTGGCATCACCGTCTTCTCCGACAAAGACATTCACACAGGTCATCACAGATTAACAAACACAACATCATTCTACTCAGATTTCAATGCTGATCACGAATATCTCCTTAGAATCATCTAACTCCCTATGGATTTTCAAACCCGATAGCACTTTCAAAATGTGCATCAATCTTGAATCTCATCAGAACTTCAATTAAATACGCAGATGTAATCCTCATCTTATGGTGATCATTCTACACTGTCCAATCTTGATTAACAGTCCAAGAATTTCTTGATTCGAGCCTCAACAGAAATTGATCATCAACTTAATTTGTCTCTAATTCACCAATTTTTGATCCTAAATCCAACTACATATCATCAGGATCCTAACCACTTATAGAATGCTAACTATTTCTACCTAAATCAAGAACAAAAATGAAATGTACCAACCTGTGTTCAAGCTTGTAACAGAGGTAGTTCTTGCACTCTTCAGCCTTCAAGAAAGTGCAGATACACTCCAAATCACTTGATGAACACAATGAAACCTTCAATGGATCTTGATTTGGCCTTGAACTCAGAACTCAATTCTCACTTGCACCTTTGAAATTTCAACTTCACTCTCTGCTTCAGGCTTCAATCTTCACCAAAAAATGAACTGAATGCGTTCATATGCTTATATAGGATGTAACTGAATGAGAATTTCAATTTTCAATTTCTCTTCAATATCTCATTCATGGCAGTCACGATATCTCTGCTATTTCTCCTTCCGGAAGCTCTCATTGCACTCCTTGTGAACCACTGAACTTGAATGGTGGGGATTCATCCCTTGTTTGCATCCCATGGCTTGGATTTGAGATGTAACTTCTTTATGAAGTAATAAGGCAAAAGGCCATGAAAATGAACTCAAAACTAATTTCTAATAATGTCATTGTTTCCAAAATGTTATTTCCATTCAAAAAATGCTATTACTTTGCCTCATTTGCACACATATCATTTATTTTGAAATTTTGGTCTTTAATTCTCTTTAATTCTTCCTTTTTCACAATTTCTTGAATCAAGTCTTTCCTTGAGCCATTTAAATGCCTCCTTGATACATGGTCAAAGTTAAAACCCCATTTAGAGCAACTTTCAAGTTGAACAAAACTTCATTTGAGATGTCTAAGTTGGTGAAAATGACCCATAACCACAAATGACCCATAATCACAACTTCCCAAAATACCTTTGACTTGTCAAAGCCATAACTTGAGTTCTACAAATCCTATCAAGGACTTCTAGCACTCTATGGAAATATAAGAGGATAAGGAACAACATTCATGTTGACCAAAAGTTTATAGGAATCATCCTTCTTGGGAAAACGTGTCATGCAAGTTGGGTAACTTTCAAGCTCCAAATTCACATACCTCAGATGACTTGTAACTTGTCTGGCTCATAACTTGAGTTCTATAAACCCTATCAAGGAATTCTAGTACTCAAATTAAAGCTAATAACATTCCCTACAACAATCATGTTGGGGTAAATATGAGATGACAATCATATCTTGAGTTAAATAGTCTTGAAGTCAGGGGTCAAACTAGGGGATTTTACACTGTCAAGTCTTAGAAACCCTAGCCTGAAACTTCTCAAACTCTTCAATCATGATGAGTTAACCTTGGAATCATCCTTATAACATATCAATGTATCAATTCATGATCACATGGCTCTTTAATTAAGTCTCAACCTTCTTCAAATCATCAGTTGACTTAGGGTTGACCCAGTCAAACCCTAATTGCACCACTCATGGCTGAGTCTTCTTAATCTTACACAATGACCTGTCTAGGCCTAAAAGTGATCTTAAACACTTCTCATGAGCTCTCTCTAGACCTCAAGTCCATCCTCATGGCCTCAGAATCATCTGATGGCTTTCCACAACTCTCAAGTTAGGAGACCTGCACACTTGGCTTCAACCACTCTCTCTGAGGATCTTTTAACTTCTCTGACAAGGATATCAACCCTTGAGCACTTGAATAACCTTCTGAACTAGTTTCAAAGTCTTGTATAGCTCTTAATTGGTAATCATACCTCTTGATCTCCTGCATACATATTAATGAAATGCAAATGATAATACTAATGTGAATGAAATGAAACATAAGCTAGGTAAAGAAATGTTGGGCAAATTTTGGGGTGCAACAACTGCCCCTATTCAAACGGCTTGGACCTGACTGAGTGAGAAGAGAACGACTCTCAAACAATCAAGGTAAAAGTCGGTTGAATACCAATAAACCCGGAAATTTTCCAACTGCGCAAGTACACGATACTCTGATGGGGACAAATCTTTGGAAACTGAAACAATAGCTGCACGACAATTAGCTGGAGAATTACTGATCTAAACCTCCGTCAGGGTGATTCTCTGATTTACCTGATATCATTGCATCCTAAAATCATCAAGGGGTCACCGATTACGCGGCAACAGACGATTTGCCACCGCACAGGTAAACGATACTTTGATTGGTAGGAACATCTTCAAAACCGAGCATGCCAGTTGCACGACAATTTGCTGGGGAATTGGTCACACGGTAACCGATGAAGGGTCTAAGCTCAAATCTCCGTCAGGACGATCATCTGATTTTGCTGTGGATCTTCATCTTCAAGTCATCAAGGGGTCACCGGTTACACGGTAACTGGTAATGGAAGGTCGATTATGTTGTCAGGCATTCTGCGTCATAGCAGAAGAATTCCTTATCGTCGCCTATGGACTCATCATGTCGCTAGGCACGTCGACAACATCTTCGTCGGACTTCATCAATAAGTCAATACGGGATTACCGGTTATTCGGTAACTGGTGATGGGCTACTCTTAAATCTCCATCAGGATGATTATCAGATTTCGCTGCAGCTTCTTCCTCAAGTCATCAAGGGATCACGGGTCATTCGGTAACCGGTGATACATAGCTGATATTGCCGTCAGGAATTCTACGACACTGCGGCAGAAGGATTCCTCAGGACTCCTCAGGTCATTAGGAACTTTTTAACAATCAAGTTAGTCATGCCGTCGGGCATTCAAAGAGATTCTCGGGCGTCAGCCGGACTTCGTCAGTAAGTCGGGAATAGAATTCTTGGTCAATCATGAACCAAATAGGGATATCCAAACTTCTGTCATCGGGCACTCTGCATCAGCTGAGAGAACTACTTTGACATCGCAGTTAGACTTCATCGGTAAGTCTTCAAATGGAATCCTTAGTCATTCACAGATCAACTAAGGATATACAGTCTTTTGCCGTCAGGCACCCTGCGTCAGCTAGGCAAACTGCTTCGACATCGCTGCTGGACTTCATCAGTAAGTCTTCAAATGGAATCTTCCATCACGGACCAATAAGGATATACATTCTTTTTCCGTCAGGCACTCCGCGTCAGCTGGGAGAACTGCTTTGACATTGCAGTTAGACTTCATCAGTAAGTCTGGGGTTTTGGCACCGCTGCCGAACTTCAATCATCAAGTCTTCAAGGAAGTTTCAACTTCTCTGTTTAAAACCTGCTGGGGATGACACATCTCCGCTGGGGACTCTGGAGAACTATCAAGTAACTCTGCTTCGGGGATCCAAAAATCATTCCGGGTGAATCAACTCTGCTGAGGACTTCAAGAATCATCCTGAACCGATAACTTTGTGGGAGATTTCAGGAATCATCCTGAGCAAACACTCTGCCGGGGACTCTAAGCATCAACTTGAGCCACCAACTCTGGCGACTTCACTGGGGATTTTTAAGAATCATCTTAAGCACACAACTTCGCTGGGGAATTCAAGAATCATCTTGAGCAAACCATTCTGCGGAGGAACACCTGCAAAACAAGAACGGTAACGACCTAGCTCACGTTTCATATGCATATGTTAGACAATGGCGCAATGCTCCACATGGTGGGAATGCTACGCGTTTTAGGGTAAATTCTATGCAATCATGCAAAATGCTATGACCCCATCAGCAAAATAAAGGCTGAAGGGAGAATCCTCCTGTCAAGAAGAAAGAACCACTCTGGTAGGGAGGAAGGAATCATCCTGCCGAGGAGAATAAGTCACACCAATCTCAATTGGACTCCGCCTGGGGAACTGAACTTCAGTCGACTGCTGCAGGGGGACAAAGTTCTACGAGAACTGGGACCTACTCGGCTAGGTATACAACCCACAAACCGCTGAGGGGAAACGATGTCAATCGCAGAAATAAACTGCACGGCCTTCGCGGCAAAACTTTCCTGGGGATAACGACTCCAATGGGGAAATACGGCATCAGCTATTCAACACTCTACTGGGGAGCACCAATCATGGCCCGCACGGCTTCCAAGGACTCGACTCTCTTGGGGATTTGCCAGTTCGGCTGGGGAAGAAGGAATCATCCTACTTGCTGGGGAGAATACAACTCTGTAGGGAATTTCAATTCTCCTGGAGACCTCAGTCTGGACTATCGAAAGATGCACACTTGCGAACAATCTTCTACGAGAAAACTGCACTTTCACCCAGTGCTAGGGAATGAACATACACTTCAGCGCATGGCTCAGCTAGGGAGATGACGATCCTGCCTCAGGATGCATCTGGTTGGGGAGAATCTATCTCTGCTTGGGAAGACATATCAACGCTTTTGGTCCCATGTTCCGACTCCGTGGGGAGATGCTGCTGCACTTGCTGGGGGAGAAGGAATCATCCTGCTTGGGAAACACACGGCGTACTACCTGGAATATGCTATACCTGCAACAACACAAACAAACAGACAACATACCCTTCTCAAAGGGACCTATCAAGGTTATCATCCTGCGACAATGTTCAAGTAATTCATTGTTTCAACAATCAGCGGCCTAGGCCAGTAAGTTTATGTATGCGCATTTTATCAAAAACATCGACGTTCTTTTTCGCAAACAAAACAGGCAGATGCTAAACAAACAAACATAATCTCTGAATAGTACATATTTTATTGATAACGAACCCCTGAATGGGGAAAAATGTTTTACAACAGATGCAAGCTCCTGGAATGAGGAAGCTGCGCAAGCATAAAAACATAAATATACATCAGTATATACACAAATGTCGGCAATGCGGCGTAGACGAACACCATGAGTTGATCCCTCTATGACCCACTCGACTTCGATACTTCTTCGACGCTTCAGCTTCAGAAGAGATTGATTCAGATAAACGGCCCTCAGGTCTTCCAAACCACTAAATAATGAAAGTCCATACGCGGAATGCAGTCATTTGCTTTTTCAAATCCCTAACTTTTGCCTGAATCGCCCTTTCGGGTTTTCGATTCACCGGGATACCCTTTTTTGCCAAAGTCGCCCTTCCAGGTTTTCGACTTTGCGGGTGTACATTTTTCCATTTATATCCCTAATTTTTGCCCGAACCTTTTTCCCTTTTTTATGGTTCGCCGGGATGCCCCATTTTTGCCTGGATATTCTTTTTCTTTCCAGCGGGTCATTTTTTAAGCAAAGTATTTTTTAACTACGTCCGCGTTCATCGGGGATGCAAAATCTTCGCCATCCATTGTGGATAACAATAAGGCTCCTCCCGAAAGACCTTGCTGACGATGTACGGACCTTCGTAATTGGGAGTCCACTTGCCCCGATGATCGGGGTGTGGAGGAAGAATCTTCTTCAGGACGAGATCACCCGTCTGAAAGCTTCTAGGACGTACCTTCTTATCGTAAGCTTTCTTCATTCGGCTTTGGTACAGACGACCATATGCAATCGATGCTAACCTCTTCTCGTCCATCAGGCTGAGTTGGTTTAGTCGGTTCTTAATCCATTCTGCCTCATCGAGTTTTACGTCAACCAAAACTCGTAAAGAAGGAATCTCAACTTCTAACGGTAGGACAACTTCCATACCGTACACCAGTGAGAAAGGAGTTGCCCCGGTTGATGTACGTACCATCGTACGATAACCGTGCAATGCAAATGGCAGCATCTCGTGCCAATCTTTATAGGTCACAACCATCTTCTGTACAATCTTCTTAATGTTTTTATTGGCCGCTTCAACGGCGCCATTCATCTTCGGCCGGTAAGGAGACGAATTATGGTGTTCAATCTTGAAACTTTGGCATAGCTTCTTCATCATCTTATTATTCAGATTCGAACAATTATCAGTAATGATCTGCTCGGGAATTCCGTATCGACAGATGATGTCCCTCTTTATGAATTTAGCATCCACCTGCTTGGTCACGTTAGCATACGAGGCTGCCTCCACCCACTTGGTGAAGTAGTCGATGACTACTAAAATGAAGCGATGATCGTTAGATGCAGTGGGCTTGATCTTGCCTATTATGTCGATGCCCCACATGGAGAACGGCCACGGGGAGGACATGACATTCAACGGGCACGGTGACACATGAATTTTATCAGCATAAATCTGGCATTTATGACATCTCTTTGCGAATTTAAAGCAATCCGACTCCATCGTCAGCCAGTAATATCCTGCTCTCAGGATCTTTCTTGTCATAGCATGCCCGCCGGCGTGCGTACCAAATGTGCCTTCATGGACTTCTTCCATAAACATACTCGCTTCTTTCTCATCTACACATCTGAGTAGCACGAGATCGTGGTTTCTTTTATAGAGAACTCCATCAGGATTGAGATAGAAATTTCCAGACAGCCTCCTCAAAGTCTTCTTATCCTGGGTTGACGCTCCCGCAGGATACTCCTTAGTCATAAGGAAAGTCTGGATATCATGGAACCATGGCTTGCCATCGGAGGCTTCCTCGATCGCAAAGACGAATGCATGTATATCAAGACGAGAAAGGACAATTCTTGGAGCTTCATTGCAAAAATTGACTTTATACATCGAAGCCAACGTGGCTAAGGCATTAGCCATCTGATTTTCAGCTCTGGGCACATGATGGAGTTCCACTCGATCAAATAACGGAAGCAGCCTTCTGGCATAATTCATGTACGACACCAAATTTGATTGACGAGTCTCCCACTCCCCTTTAATCTGGTTGATCACAAGTGTCGAGTCACCATATACATCTAGGTTCTTGATTCTCAAATCAATTGCTTCTTCTAGACCCATGATGCATGCTTCATACTCTGCTTCGTTATTGGTGACCGGAAACGTTAGTCTAGCGGTGAATGGGATATGGGATCCATGGGGAGTCGTGATGATTGCCCCAATGCCACTTCCGTAAGAATTAACCGCCCCGTCAAATATCAATTTCCATTGGGATTTCCTATCTGGACCCTCGTCGGGCAACGGTTCATCACAATCTTTCACCTTGAGAAACATGATATCCTCATTAGGGAATTCAAATTTCATCGGCTGATAATCTTCGATCGGCTGTTCGGCAAGGTATTCAGACAATACGCTTCCCTTGATGGCCTTCTGGGAAACATACTGAATGTCATATTCCGTCAACACCGTTTGCCATATGGAAATCCTGCCCGAAAGCGCTTGCTTCTCGAAGACGTACTTGATCGGATCCATCTTCGAAATCAGCAGGGTTGTGTGATTGAGCATGTACTGTCGTAAACGTTTGGCAGCCCAGGCGAGTGCACAACACGTCTTCTCCAGCATTGAGTACCGGGATTCACAGTCCGTGAAATTTTTACTCAAATAATAAATGGCATGCTCCTTTATGCTCGTCTTGTCGTGCTGACCGAGAACACACCCCATACTGTTCTCAAGAACTGTCAAGTACATGATTAAGGGTCTTCCGACCACTGGGGGTATCAAGATCGGAGGTTCCTGTAGGTACTGTTTTATCTTATCAAATTCCTTCTGGCAATCCTCGTTCCAGATAATCGCCTGATCTTTCTTTAGTAGTTTGAACATCGGTTCACACGTGGCCGTGAGCTGAGAAATAAACCTTGCAATGTAGTTTATTCTGCCCAGGAAACCACGAACTTCACTTTCAGTTTTTGGCGCTGGCATTTCTTGTATTGCTTTTATCTTCGCAGGATCAACCTCAATGCCTCTTTCGCTCACGATAAACCCCAGTAGTTTTCCAGACCGTACTCTGAAAGTACACTTGTTAGGATTTAGCCTCAACCTGAATTTCCTAAGCCTCTCAAAAAGCTTCAGCAAATTGACCAGATGTCTCTCCTCCGTTTGGGACTTCACAATCATGTCATAAACATAGACTTCGATGTCATGATGAATCATGTCATGAAACAAAGTGACCATTCCTCATTGGTAAGTGGCCCCTGCGTTCTTCAGACCGAAAGGCATTACCTTGTAGCAAAATGTTCCCCAAGGTGTAATAAACGTGGTTTTCTCCATGTCCTCCGGCGCCATCTTGATCTGATTGTAGCCGGAGAAGCCATCCATGAACGAAAATACGGAGAACTGAGCTGTATTGTCGACCAACACATCGATATGAGGGAGCGGGAAATCATCTTTAGGGCTCACCCTATTCAAATCCCGACAATCGACGCACATTCGCACCTTACCGTCCTTCTTCGGTACATGCACTATGTTGGCGACCCACGGAGGGTAAGTAGTGACCGCTAAGAAGCCAGCATCCAGCTGCTTTTGCACTTCTTCTTTGATCTTAACAGCCATATCTGGTCGTGTCCTTCTAAGCTTCTGCTTAATGGGAGGACAATCTTCTCGCAGCGGCAAGTGATGGACCATGATGTCAGTATCAAGTCCAGGCATATCTTCGTATGACCAAGCAAAGATGTCACTATACTCTCTCAGCATCTCGACCAATCTCTGTTTGACATCACTCTGCAATGCAGCCCCTATCTTGACGTTCCTGACAAGTTCCTCAGAACCCAGATTCACAATCTCAATCTCTTCCTCGTGAGGCAGAATAACTTTCTCTTCTTGTTTCAACAAGCGGGCCAACTCTTCGGGAATGTCTTCGTCTTCATCAATCTCTTCTTCGGCTTGATAGATCGGGTAATCGAAGTCGAAGTGAGTCGTAGAAGGTCCAGAGTCGATGTCATCTGCTATGTGGATCCTGCAATAACAAGGGTTAAGCTTAAAACAAGGATATGCAGGTTAGCACAAACCCTATTGCCATTTTATTGTTTTTCAAAACAAATATAAAACAGGAATAACAGAGATCACAACATTTGAATGCGAAGAAAAACGCCTTTTGATTTATTGGTAAAATGCATGTACATAATCAAATAAGGCCCTGACAATAAAACCACTATGCCTCGAGTAGGACATAGGGTTGTACAATAATTGGAGAAAGTAAATCATTACTCTTTGCCTGTCACTTGGATGGTATCCCTGATGGACCAGTTGGTGAGGCTCTGGCCTGGTTTGCTTGGCTGGATCCAAGAGTCCAGGTTGCAATCGCTGTCTTCGCCGTCTTCAGACACTGCGTTGACACTTTCAAATATCTCCCCGCCACTGGTAAACTGGATCAGCCCTTTACCTCGCGACGCACTGTGAGAAGAGGAGGCTTCAGCCGTAGGAGAGTATCCTAACCCAAACTTGTCCTGTTTGTTAGGTATTTCTAAAACCTGCCCCCAGCCTGGGGTAGATCCGGCTTGAACAACGGCCCAGGCTTCCTTGAAGGAAGAGAGAGTCATCTCTGGTTTCTCAGTTATTACTGGAGTCACGTCTTTGACCTTAACAGCTTCGAATGCCTGACATAGGGTTTCGTGGATCTCCCCATCCATCTCAACATATTTGAAGGACGACAAATGGCTCACCATTATGTCTTCCTCGCCACAGACAGTTACAATGCTGCCCCCGACAGCATACTTGAGCTTCTGGTGCAACGTGGAGGTCACGGCATCAGCAGAATGGATCCATGGCTAGCCTAAGAGACAACTGTAGGCTGGCATGATGTCCATGATGTAGAAGACTGCGTCGAAAGTTTCCGGCCCAACTTGGATTGGTAGAGTTACCTCTCCAAAGACATGACGCTTGGTCCCATCGAAAGCCTTCACAACCAGATCACTGGGTATGCAAATCAATCCTCTAGTATCCAAATTCATCAATGCCTTCTTCGGAAGGACATTGAGCGATTACCTAGTGTCCACCAAGACGTGAGCCATAACTGTTCCCCTACACTCTATCGAGATGTGCAGGGCACTGTTGTGGTTTCTTCCCTTTCGGCGTCAGCTCCAGGTCAGTGAACCCTAACCCATTTCCAACATTCACGTGGGCTACTACCCTTTCCAACTGGTTGACTAAGATTTCCTGCGGTACGTACGTGGCATTCAAAACCTCTAACAGCGCGTTGCGATGTGACTCCGAACACAGCAACAAATTCAGGATGGAGATTTTCGAGGGTGTTTGATGGAGGTGGTCCACGATCTTGTAATCACTCTTCTTGATCAACCTCATGAACTCTTCAGCGTCCTTTACAAGTAAGTCCTTTTCTACCCCACGAGGGGTTTCCTCAACGACTTTACTCTTTCCCTTGTCAGTTTTCTCAACTTTATTTGCTTTGTCCACTACAATCTCAGGTGGAGCAAATACTCTTCCACTGCGTGTGATTCCGCTAGTTCCCACTAGGTTATCTACAGACTGCCCAGATGGTTCCAGTTCCAACTTCTGTCCGTTACAGTAGACGTCTGCCCCATAATGCCACGGGACAGCATTGGTGCTTTCAAAAGTTATCGTCCCGACCTTTGTGATGGTAATTCTGGGCGGCCTGGGTGCAGCAATGGTTATCGTCTGGCGAGGGATGGTGGCAACCTCATCATTCTGCTTCAGCATTACCTCTCCAGATCCACATTCGGCCCTTCGGCTAAACTGCAAGATTCCTTCGGACATTAGACTCTGAATCCCCACTATCAACTGTTCACATCCATCAGGACGAGTCGCACAACCCATACACAATTCTCCACAGCCCGGAAAGAAGACTCTCTTTATCAGTTGGGCTTTAACGAAGCTAAGCGGTGTCTTTAGATCCTTGACATCAGTCAATAAATCTAAGTTCTCATCCTCAATAATGGCATTCACCCCACCTCCCCTATGGTTCGGCATAGGGTTCTTTGTGACATTCGGCACATTATCTGAGAAATTGATGATCTTAGCATCTACCATATTTTTCACCTTGTGCTTGAAGGCTTTGCAGTTTTCTATCGTGTGGCCGGGTGCCCCTGAGTGAAAATCACATGTTGCATTTGCATCATAACCCTGCGGAGGTGCCCCTGTCAAGGGAGCCAGGGTTCTTTTCTGGACTAGCTGTAACTGAAGTAGAGTTTGTAATAGCTGAGCATAAAACATGGGTGGTGTCTCAAGGTGACGACTTGACAGAGGTGCCCTATTCTGATACCTTCTGTACCCTTGCTGATTTGACTGCTGCTGCTGCTGTGGCTGGGGTTGTTGAACAGCAGGGATGGTTATGCTAGCCACCTGTTGGCGCTGGCTCTTACCTTTCCTTCGAGCGTTATACACGACGCTCGTTTTTCCTTCACGCCTTTTGTTACCGTACGGTTTCTTTCCTCCTCCAGCTGAGGATAGATCGACACCTTAAATTTTTCCCAATTTGATCCCATTTTCAACGTGCTCGCTAGTAATGATGAGATCTGAGAAACTCCCAGACATACCGCTGACTCGTTTCTCATAATAAACCCCCGGGAGAGTGGCTACAAACATCTCAACAAGCTCTCATTCAACCATCGGCGACTGAACTCTAGCTGCTAATTCACGCCATCTCTGGGCGTATTCTTTGAACCCCTCATTGTTCCTCTGTGACAAGTTCTGCAGTTGAACCCGGTTCGGAGCCAAGTCACTGTTATACTGATAATGGTGTACAAAGGCCTCAGCAAGTTCCTTCCATGTGCGCACACTGGTGGATTCCAAACCCATGTACCATTCCAAGGATGGCCCGGACAAGCTATCCTGAAAGAAGTGCATCAACAGCTTCTCGTCTTCAGAGTGAGCGAACATCTTTCGGTAGTATGATCTTAAGTGGACGCGAGGGCAAGTGGTGCCCTTGTATTTTTCAAAGTCGGGTACCTTGAATTTAAGAGGCACCTTGAAATCAGAAATCAACCCCAGTTTAGTCATGTCGACACCCATAGTGTTCTGGTTCTCGAAATTCTTCATTTTGTCCTCGAGTGCCTTAAACCTCAGACGCGCTTCAGCAGTCAGTTCTCCTTCAACACTCCTCTGTGAGAACAAATCTTCTTGACGATCTTCTTGTGGAGGCAAGTCGCCACATATCACACATAGCTGCAAGACATTAATAAATGCAAGTTTCGATGATGACAAATTCCCAGGATAGACTGGAAAGTACGAGTTCCAGATTCACTAACCAGATGCAACATATCTCTCAGCATATTATCCTTTTTCTTATCTTAATGTGTCTTAAAGAAATATACATTGAGTTGACGAACTGCAATCATGACTAAAGGCATGAGAAACCTCAAACTAACAATATTTTGCAGGATTACAGGACATGGGTCGACCAAAGGGTCGACGTATCCATCAAAAACAAGGGAAGGACTGTCAGCGCACAAAACATGCGTCGACCATTGGGTCAGCGCATGAAAGGATAATTTTCCAGCGGGTCAACGCATGAAAGCTTTGGTCGACCATAGGGTCGGCGAACAAAGGAAAAGAATTCCAACGGGTCAGCGCACGCCGACTGTATGGTCGACGCATACTGATGAAATTTCCATAAATTCAAACCATCACAGGCCATGCGTCGATGCATAGACCTGTTATGGTCGACCGCTCGCGTGGAAAAACTGTTTTTAACTTTGTTCCCTCTCATATTTGAAATACTGTTGTGTTCTGAATTTTGTGGGCTCTATATATACTTGCTTAAACACTTGTGTCTAACAACATTTGATATTCTTTTGATTCATGTGTTCAAAAAACAAGAAGGAATGAAATAGGTGTCCAAGATTCATCATCTTCATCTTCAACCTCTCACAACATTTCAATTACACACAATCATTTTTGAAATGCATTTGTGAGAGATTCAAGGCGATAAGGTTCGAGGCTTAGATTGGAGAATCAAGCTCGGGTTGAAGATTGCGACAGGTTCTTTCTTGAATAAAACCATTGGGGTTTTGCCCTCCAAGATTGGTTCTGATTTTGGGGGTTTTTGGACGAGATTCTTCATCAACTATCAATCGAGCGAAGGTGATTGTGAAGAGGTGGTCTTCACAAGTCTAGTAGCTGATTCAGTAACTTTGAAGGGAAGGTCTCGGGTTCGATTGGGTGCTGTTGGGATCAGCCGGAGCCAAAGGTTTGAACAACAACGTGTTCTTCAATAAGGTGGATGGAGTCGGAGGTCCATCAACACAAATCGAAGAACTTGATTCAGCTTGAATCAAGGGGCAAGGAGTGAAGGCAACTTTCAACACATTGAGATTTTTGTTGTAATTTTGCTGCTCAATCCTTGTATAAACGATTCATTCAAACAGGTGATATCTATTCAATATATCTCAATTCTAGTTTTAGAATTGAGGGCAGACGTACCCCGAAGCGAGGACGACGGGGGAACTGCCTCACCAAATTACTTGTCTTCTTTATTTTCAGCATTTTCGTTACCGCTCAACTAAGTAATTTTTGTGTAAGCTCTTGTGTCAAAACTGTGATATAAATTGAGTAAGAGATTAAAACATTGTTTTAAACTCTAACGTACAACAAAATGTTGTACTAGGCTGATTGAAATCACTTACTCAACATAGGCATCACTTGTAGTGTCTTTGCACACCAAGTGTTTGACATATTGCTTGAACTAAAATTACCTTACTTGTGTATCTTGTTTTGGTTTAATTTTGGATCATTGGAACTAGGTAACCTTGCAATTGAAGTAAATAATTGATAAGCATAGTTTGTGTTGTGATTCTATTTTTTCCGAATTGTCATAAATCCATAGGCTTACGCATATCCGGTTTTCCAATAACCGTTCGTTTTAGACTATATTTTTCCTCGGCCGCTTCCGCACTTAAAACATTTTTAAAACCAATTTTAAATTGGTAGCGCCGACTCAAATTTTAATTGGGGATCTATTCAACCCCCCTTCTAGATCCGTGCCATAGTCTAACAAGTGGTATCCAGAGCTCCGGTTATTCGGTGCTTCAAATACAACGAGATAGAAAATGGAAAACGAACCTAAAGGGGCGTATAATAGGGCTCCTGTTTTCAACGGTGAAAATTATAGTTATTGGAAAGACTGTATGCGTGTGCATATAAACTCCATAGACAGAAAAATATGGAACGTTACCCTTAATGGTCCAATAGAAATTACTATGACCAATGCGGATAATGTAGTTGTGCCAAAGCCTGAAGCACAATAGACCGATGACGATGAGAAAAAATACAATTATGATTGGAAAGCTAAAAACATCTTAATCTCCTCATTAGGTGTAGATGAATACTATCGTGTATCCCATTGTCCTACTGCTAAGGCCATGTGGGATTCACTACAAATAGCCCATGAGGGGACAAACAATGTTAAGTTGGCTAGAATCAATACATTAACTCAAGAGTTCGATCTCTTTTTCATGGAGCAAGGGGAAACCATTGCTGACATGCAAAAGAGATTTACACATCTCATCAATCGTTTACATTCATTAGGTAGGCCTGTTTCCAATGATGTTGCTACTAATAAGATTTTAAGATGTTTAAACAGGGAATGGCAGCCTAAAGTGACCGCCATCAAAGAAGCACATGATCTTACCTTATTAGATTTAACAACATTGTTTGGCAAATTACAAGAGCATGAACAGGTACTCTTGAGCTTAGACCAACGCGAAAAGATGGAAAAGAAAGACAAAGCGAAGGTGAGTGAAAAGAAATCGATAGCTCTCAAGACTTCCTCCTTGAAGTCTCAAGCAAAAGAGCAAAATGATTATTCCTCGAGCGACGAAGAAGAAGAAGACACAAGCGAAGATATGGGGTTGTTTGTTAAACGGTATAACCGTTACGTGAGAAAGAACGACATACAACATTCCGAGAAGAACTTGGTAAACTTCCGGAAACAATCAAGACACTCTAAGGATGATGAATCGAAAGGTAAAAAGGACTAGAGGGACGTGCTACAAGTGTGGAAAGCCCGGTCACTACAAACCGGACTGTCCAATGAATAAAAAGGGAAAGGACAAGGAATCATCAAAATCACACAAGAAATCATCAAAGCCTAGGAGAGCGTACATAGCATGGGAAAGTGACAGCGACTCTTCCTCCTCTGATGAAAGTTCTAGTGATGAAAAAGAGTCCGTGAATCTATGCCTCTCCGCCAATCAGAAAAATAAGAAAAAACAGGTACGTCACTCTAAATATGATAAGTCCTCAAATATGTCGCATTCAGAATTACTAGCCGCATTTCATGCCTTACATAATGAAGCAGTTGAAGCCTTCAAGAAACTTGCTTCTAATAAGAAAATCTTTACGTATTTAGAGCATAAGGTTAAAGAGTCCGAAAAGAAATTAGAGGACCTAAAGGCTTCCATTGTGAAAGGCAATGAATCGGATTGTAAAGACGATAGAAACCCTTTCAACTTCGGGTGTGTCACTTGTCATATTTGGCAAGGTGAGGTTAGATACCTCAAGGCCAAATTAAATAAGGCACTTGAGCCTAAAGTTACATTTGCTATTGATAAAAAGGATTTTAGAAAAAGTATGATTAACCCATACCAAAAATATGCATATGTAATTAGGGATCAAGCAAGTGAAAGTGTCTCTAAAGTTGATTTTGCTTGCTTATACTATTGCAGGAAAGGCCACTCCATTGGTAAATGTCGTTTTAGAAGATTTCTTGTTCCTAAAGGCATCTACCAATGGTTGCCCAAACGCAACCATTTTGTCGCTAACCTATTAGGACCCAATATGCCATTGGGTACCTCCTTGTGCTAATTATGTTTTGACAGGTGAAATGTGTCGAGACCACCGAGAGAAGATGGGTTCTCGATAGTGGGTGCTCAAGACACATGTCTGGAGACATATCCTTATTCATAGACTTTGTGGCTAAGAAGAAAGGGTATGTAACTTATGGTGTTAACAACCACAGAGCAATACTAGGTAAAGGTAGTGTAGGTAATCCCGCCTCTACTATGATTTCCGATGTATTGCTTGTCGAAAACCTTAAACATAATCTGCTTAGCATTAGCCAACTGTGCGACAAAGGATACAATGTATCCTTTTCAAAAGATTGTTGCAAAATTGTGCATGAAAATGATAAGAAGAATATGTTTAATGGTTTTAGAGTAAACAATGTATATATGCTTGACTTAAATGAAGTATCATTAACAAGCGACAAATGCCTCATAACTATGAGTGAAGACTCATGGCTATGGCATAGGCGTTTAGCGCATGTTAATTTTGACTTACTCAATAAGGTAGTCTCAAAAGACCTAGTCTTAGGACTTCCCAAAATAAAGTTCACCAAGGATCACCTTTGTGATGCTTGTCAAAAAGGGAAGCAAACGAGGATCTCTTTTAAATCCAAAAAGATAATTTCAACAACGAGACCTCTTGAACTTCTACACATGGACTTGTTTGGGCCGTCTAGGATCAAAAGTCTAGGAGGAAACTATTACGGGTTCGTAATAGTGGACGACTTTTCTAGGTTTTGTTGGACCATCTTCTTAGTAAGTAAAAGTGATACATTCGCCGCTTTTGAAAAGTTTGCTAAGCTTTCCCAAAACAAGTTAAATACAAACATAGTGTCCATAAGGAGCGACCATGGAGGTGAGTTTGAAAATCATTTTTTTGAAGAATATTGCGGTAACCATGGTATTGATCATAACTTCTCCGCTCCACGCACTCCTCAACAAAATGGGGTTGTGGAGCGCAAAAACCGTATTTTAGAAGAATTGGGAAGAACAATGATTAATGAAAGTGGTTTACCTAAATATTTTTGGGCCGACGCCATTAGTACGGCATGCTATGTTTTGAATAGGGTACTTATTCGCCCCATTCTAAACAAAACGCCGTACGAACTCTTAAAAGGGCGAAAGCCAAATGTCTCTCACTTGCACGTGTTTGGATGTAAATGTTTTGTATTAAACAATGGAAAGGAAAACTTGGGCAAATTTGATTCCAAAGCCGATGAAGGTATCTTTCTCGGATACTCTCACTCGAGTAAAGCATATAGAATATATAATAAACGTTTACTTGCTGTAGAAGAGTCTGTGCATGTTACCTTTGATGAGTCCTACCCAAGAAATGTCGGAAAGGATAGTGTTGTTCATGGTGCAGGTACATCCACTAAAGACATACTCAAAAGTGGCGAGATAGGGATTGATCAACCTGACAAAGCCAAAGTTGAGGAGGATAAGGATGCACACCGTGATGCAACAGAGGAAGTTCATCCGCTTTCAAACGACGATCTTCCTCATGAATGGAAGTCATCTAAAGACCATCCTATTGAAAACATTATTGGAGACATCACAAAGGGTGTAACAACTCGTGCTAAGCTAAGTAATTTCTATTATTACTTCGCTTTCGTGTCACAAATGGAACCTAAAAACCCTAAGGAAGCCCTACTCGATGAACATTGGTATTTGTCAATGCAGGAGGAACTGAATCAGTTTACTAGAAATGAGGTTTGGGACCTTGTCCCGCCTCCACGAGGTCATCGAGTAATCGGCACCCGATGGGTGTTTAGAAATAAACTGGATGAGAACGGAGTAATAAATCGTAACAAAGCGCGTTTAGTCGCGCAAGTGTATAACCAAGAGGAAGGCATCGACTATGAGGAAACTTATGCGCCGGTTGCCCGACTCGAGGCTATATGCCTTTTACTTGCTTTCGCTTGTGCGAAAGATTTTAAGTTATTTCAAATGGACGTCAAAAGTGCTTTCCTTAACGAATTTATAAATGAAGAAGTCTATGTTGCTCAACCACCTGGTTTTGAGTCTCATGAGTATCCTGATCATGTCTATAAACTGAAAAGAGCTTTGTACGGTCTTAAACAAGCTCCTAGAGCTTGGTATGAGAGACTAAGCAAATTCTTACTTGATCAAGGCTACTCAAGAGGAAAGGTTGATACTACTCTCTTCATTAAACGTCAAGGAAAACACTTAATTCTTGTTCAAATTTATGTTGACGATATCATATTTGGATCCACTAACATGAATCTCGTAAGAGAGTTTGCTAAGCTTATGCAGGGTGAATTCGAGATGAGTATGATGGGTGAACTCACATATTTTCTCGGGTTACAAATCAAGCAACTGAAGGAAGGAACATTCGTGAGCCAAACAAAATATTGTTTGGATCTTCTCAAGAGATTTGACATGGCAAATGCAAAAGCCATAGACACCCCTATGCCAACTTGTGCAAACATGAGTAAAGATGAAAGTGGCAAAGATGTTGAGGTAAAAAGGTACAGAGGTATGATTGGCTCGCTTCTATATCTTACTGCTTCGCGTCCCGATATTATGTTTAGCGTGTGTATGTGCGCTAGATATCAATCATGTCCTAAGGAATCCCACCTAAAATCTGTCAAACGTATACTTCGATACCTATCTGGTACTCCGAAGTATGGATTGTGGTATTCTAAGGGTAATGATTGTTCTTTGGTGGGCTTCTCTGATTCTGATTTTGCCGGTTGTAAATCAGATAGGAAAAGCACCAGTGGCACATGTCACCTATTTTCAAACTCTCTGGTTAGTTGGCACAGCAAGAAACAAGTGTCTGTTGCTTTGTCAACTGCCGAAGCGGAATACGTAGCCGCCGGTAGTTGTTGTGCGCAAGTCTTATGGCTTAAACAACAACTATTGGACTTTAATTTGAAACTAGAACGTATTCCAATATTGTGTGACAACACCAGTGCTATAAATATTACCAAGAATCCAGTGTTACACTCGCGTACTAAACACATAGAAATTCGACACCATTTTCTTAGGGACCATATAGAGAAGGGTGACGTTGTCTTTGAGCACATCGATACTAAAAACCAACTAGCGGACATTTTCACAAAGCCGCTAGCCAATGAGCCCTTCTTCCATATCCGTCGAGAGCTTGGTATTCTCGATATTTCTGATCGGGGTTAAACAACTATGTTTTTGTACCACTAACAACTATGTTTTGTACCACTAACTATCGCTGTGAGTTTATTACAAGTACAAATCAGTGACTAACTATAGTAGTTCGTATGAAGGTGATATTGCTCCTTTCTCCTTCTCTCTCTTCTCTCTTAACATTCATGACTTGAAAACATCTATATCGTTATACAATCAGGGTACTTATATATGAATATGACTGTTGCTGATTGATACTATGTGTGTTGAATGCAGGCCATATTGTGAAAAAAAATGCATAGCCATGATCAATAAGCAAGTGTGACATGTTGCATAGCTTGAAAATTGAAAATTTTGAGTTTTTTGAAAGCTTGAGTCGACCTAAACAGGACAATGGTCGACGCATGCTGTAACTTTTTCAAAATTATCAAAAACTGAACAGTATGCGTCGACGCATGCAGGGCTATGGTCGACGGCTCGCTTAAAAACCTAAAAATTTTCTGGTTTGAAATCCGTTTCACTTTCCCTCTTCCCTGCATTAAATGTGTTGTAATACTTTGACATGACATTTTTTCTTGTAAATTGCATCTAGTATCCTATATTGTCTCCTTGTCTTCTCCCTCTTCCCAAAAACCCTAACTTCTTCATCTATTAAAGACCCAAGCATTCCTCTTCTCCAACATTACTCCTAAACCATTATTCCTCTTCAAAGTTTCTCTTCAAACTCTCCAAAGCTCTTCATCAATGGCTTCCTCTCTTCGCAAAACTACCGGTAAGCGATCAAGAGCATCTTCATCCTCTGCTTCAGTTCCGGTAAGTGTTGTCTCACTTGTTCACCCTCCTGCGGTTGAAAACTTTCACAAAAGTCTCAGCAAGAGGGCCATAGTTCCACAGCATGCCTTCTACCATGCAACAAGTGAGCGCTTGCATCTCACTCGGCTTCTGTCCCTATTAGACTTTCAAGGGTTCATAAACTTCCTGGAGTGTAATACAAAGTACAGTAAAGATCTGGTCAGAGTGTTCTACACAAATATGAGAGGTAACTTTCAAGACCAACACTTTCACACATCTGTAGGAAATAGACTAGTCAATATCAATTCTGAAGTATGGAATAAATATTTTGATATGACTGTTGATGCTGATGCACCCCCTCTACATGAGGTAACTGATACTCGTACGGTGCCGAGTTATGAATATAAGAGGGCTCTAAATGGAATGCTCAAACGACCGTATCCAGAGGCAATTGTCAACAGCGATGCTTTTCCTCGATCAGTCACTGCCAGTAAACTAAACACAGGGGAGCGCATTCTTCAATGGATTGTCGCTCGTATTCTACGACCGAAGAAAGGTGGTTTGTCGCGTGTAGAACAAGCTGAGGTACATCTTATCTACATTCTGCAAAATAGGATAAAAATAAATTGGCCTTACTATATTGCTAGCAGGATGTTTGCTCTGAGAGACTCAAGTAGAGGCACTGCTTTAGCCTATGGGTCATTTATTTCAGAAATCCTTGCTGATGCGAATGTTGTGTATCCAACATTTCCGTGTGTATCAGTTTCCCCAGAGAAAGAATTTAGCACCAAAACCCTTGCAATGATGGGGTACTTTTGGTGTGCTGAACGTCGTTCGTATAGATTTGTTCGACGGGCTAATATCCCTCCGGTTCCTGATAATGATTCTGATGAAGAAGAAAGTGAAGAGCAGGGTGAAGAAGAAAGCGACGAACAAGGTAATGAAGAAAGTGAAGAGGAAAGTGAAGAAGACGATGCAGAAGACAACACAGATGCAGAGATCCCCGAACCTATCTATGAGACTCAAGATTATCATCAATCTCCAGTCCATGATACGGCTACAAATACCGATTGGGTCCAGTACTCATATCGATCAGAAGACCAAGAAGGAAATTCTACAAATCAAGGTTGGGGCGATTGGCAATATACAGGCTGGACTACCTTGGGTAGATTCTATGACCCATATCACGGCTACCCTCAAGACTACCAACCCTCTAAGCACTCATCACCTCCTCCGCCTTCAGATAACTCCGAAGTCATTACTATGATGCAGTCAATGCAGTTAGAACAACAAAACTTCATAAGGCGTTAAGACACTCAGATGGAGCAAATTCGAGCTGACATTCATGCCCAAAATGAAAGGTTCAATTCTTTCTCTACTCGTATGGACGCCCGTATTGACTCTCTGGTTGAATCTCATGGGCGGCAAGATTGGGAAATCACCAACGCCATTAGTCATCTCAACATGTCCGTCGAGGCCTTTTTGAACTTCTCGGATCCCTACCAAAATCCAGATGCTCCATATCGAGGGAGAGGACGAGGACGGGGGCGTGGTTATTAGATTCATAGCTGCATATTTCATATTTGCTTATATGTTTTAGTCTGTGTACTTTTCATTTGTTTTGTATTATCTGTGCCTGAACTTTAATTACATGTGTTCGTCATTATCTATTAATTCCAGTATTTTGTTCATTATCATGCTTGTGTGTGAAGTTTGATAATCAACTATCACCTATTGTCTGTACTATGTTATTTGATGCGTTCCTCTTCTCTTTTTGATGGTGTCAAAGGGGGAGAAGACAATATTGCAAGCAAACACCAAAGCCAATAGTTCAGGATAGTACAGCCTCACAGTGCAAAAGAAAGGGGGAGCTTGTTTATTCTTGTGTGCGTGTGTATATGTTGCATATTTTGGTGTTGTTAAATGTATACAGGTTGTCATCATCAAAAAAGGGGAGATTGTGGAGGCGAGTCGCCACATATCACACATAGCTACAAGACATTGATAAATGCAGGTTTCGATGATGACAAATTCCCAGGATAGACTGGAAAGTACGAGTTCCAGATTCACTAACCGGATGCAACATATCTCTCAGCATATTATCCTTTTTCTTATCTTAATGTGTCTTAAAGAAATATACATTGAGTTGACGAACTGCAATCATGACTAAAGGCATGAGAAACCTCAAACTAACAATATTTTGCAGGATTACAGGACATGGGTCGACCAAAGGGTCGACGTATCCATCAAAAACAAGGGAAGGACTGTCAGCGCACAAAACATGCGTCGACCATTGGGTCAGCGCATGAAAGGATAATTTTCCAGCGGGTCAGCACATGAAAGCTTTGGTCGACCATAGGGTCGGCACACAAAGGAAAAGAATTCCAACGGGTCAGCGCACGCCGACTGTATGGTCGACGCATACTGATGAAATTTCCAGAAATTCAAACCATCACAGGCCATGCGTCGACGCATAGACCTGTTATGGTCGACCGCTCGCGCGGAAAAACTGTTTTTAACTTTGTTCCCTCTCATATTTGAAATACTGTTGTGTTCTGAATTTTGTGGGCTCTATATATACTTGCTTAAACACTTGTGTCTAACAACATTTGATATTCTTTTGATTCATGTGTTCAAAAAACAAGAAGGAGTGAAATAGGTGTCCAAGATTCATCATCTTCATCTTCAACCTCTCACAACATTTCAATTACACACAATCATTTTTGAAATGCATTTGTGAGAGATTCAAGGCGATAAGGTTCGAGGCTTAGATTGGAGAATCAAGCTCGGGTTGAAGATTGCGACAGGTTCTTTCTTGAATAAAACCATTGGGGTTTTGCCCTCCAAGATTGGTTCTGATTTTGGGGGTTTTTGGACGAGATTCTTCATCAACTATCAATCGAGCGAAGGTGATTGTGAAGAGGTGGTCTTCACAAGTCTAGTAGCTGATTCAGTAACTTTGAAGGGAAGGTCTCGGGTTCGATTGGGTGCTGTTGGGATCAGCCGGAGCCAAAGGTTTGAACAACAACGTGTTCTTCAATAAGGTGGCTGGAGTCGGAGGTTCATCAACACAAATCGAAGAACTTGATTCAGCTTGAATCAAGGGGCAAGGAGTGAAGGCAACTTTCAACACATTGAGATTTTTGTTGTAATTTTGCTGCTCAATCCTTGTATAAACTGTTCATTCAAACAGGTGATATCTATTCAATATATCTCAATTCTAGTTTTAGAATTGAGGGCAGACGTACCCCGAAGCGAGGACGACGGGGGAACTGCCTCACCAAATTACTTGTCTTCTTTATTTTCAGCATTTTCATTACCGCTCAACTAAGTAATTTTTGTGTAAGCTCTTGTGTCAAAACTGTGATATAAATTGAGTAAGAGATTAAAACATTGTTTTAAACTCTAACGTACAACAAAACGTTGTACTAGGCTGATTGAAATCACTTACTCAACATAAACATCACTTGTAGTGTCTTTGCACACCAAGTGTTTGACATATTGCTTGAACTAAAATTACCTTACTTGTGTATCTTGTTTTGGTTTAATTTTGGATCATTGGAACTAGGTAACCTTGCAATTGAAGTAAATAATTGATAAGCATAGTTTGTGTTGTGATTCTATTTTTTCCGAATTGTCATAAATCCATAGGCTTACGCATATCCGGTTTTCTAATAACCGTTCGTTTTAGACTATATTTTTCCTCGGCCGCTTCCGCACTTAAAACATTTTTAAAACCAATTTTAAATTGGTAGCGCCGACTCAAATTTTAATTGGGGATCTATTCAACCCCCCCCTTCTAGATCCGTGCCATAGTCTAACACTTCTAGCCATGGCTGAGGCCCATACAGATTTCCAGCACCTGCGTTGCCATTGCCTAGTCCAGTGTTGCCATTAGCTTCAAAGTTTCAATTACTGACGCCAGTCGTATTACCATTGGGCCCGATGTTAGTGATCACATTACCGTTACCACTTCCATTCCCCCCGGTCACGGGGATGCCACCCTGAGTAGTTTCAACAGGAGGAGGGACTGGAACGCTCCCTCCATGCAGCACACTGTTGTTGTCATCCCTTGAGATCAGAGGCTGGACCAGTGTTCTGAGCTGGTCTTGGCCGTTGGCAACCACTTGCATGAGCTCCATGAAGCGGTCCATCCTCTCTCAGAGTTCCTGGACATCAGTTTGCACTTGTTCCATTGCTCTAGCTTGATTCACTCTGGTCGGATAGCGGTGGATCGGTCTTCGGTCAATCCTGGAACAACCTGCATACACAAAGGGTTAGAAAAACGACAAGGTGTTTGTCATGCAAATGCTTCATGCAAATGCAAACATGTGTCTGTGCCTTGGGGAGATCCTCCCCCGATCCTAGTTTCCGAGACAAATAAAGTCTATCATCCAATCATGGAAAAGAAATCCTCATATATTCATCTGAAAAGCCCGCTCGGGTAGCGTACAACTGTAATCATATACAACTGAAGCAATAAGGCGTGACCCCAACCAATAGACTTGGCGGTGATCAGCATATCAATGCATAAAATGTACAAAAGAAAATACAAAAAGATCAGGTGCGGCCACGGGAACGAAGATCTTCTAACGACTTCTTTGTAGCGGGATGATCTGGCTGAGTAAGCAAACCCTGGACCAGCAGGTCCCTCTTCCTGATGGACTCTGGGAGGTTCTCGACAACGCTCCTAGAAACACCTCCTTCAGAATGGTTCTCGACTCTACTCCTCTTAGCATCAGCCTAGAGTTGAAAATCTTGTAAATTCGCCTCGGCCTCAGCCAATCTATACTGGACGTCTCGTTGCAGTGAGGCTTCAGCCTCTATCTTCTTGTCTTTCACCATAATCTGTGCTTCTAGCTCGGCTACTTGTTGCTTCAGCTTTTCTTCCCGCTCTTTGTATTTGGCTAGGGTGCTGCTCTAGACCCTCTCGTATTGGGTTAACTTCCGGTACACTCTGTCCAGATCCTGTTTCTTGGTTGTCAACACGCCATGTACTGATTTCAGGTCCAACCCCAGATGTTCCCTAGCATCAGTTTATTTGGTTAGGTTGGAGCCTAGATGGTTGATCATCTCAGTCTGCTTCTTGCAGGTATGAACGGCTTCACTTTTCTCTTTCCGAAGTTGAGCGATCTCTTTCTCTAACTCTTTGTTGGCTTTTCGCAGCTCTTCCTTCTCTTGGAGTACCTGGTTGAATTTCTGAATATCAACTGTGGTATGCTCTTTGTACACCGGAGGATACAATGGTTCCACGGCAGGAAACGACATTAGAAACTTGGTGGCTCTCTCTCGAACCCAAGTCACATACGGATCAAAGGCCTTGTTTCTTTTTCCTAGAAAGACTTTCCCCTTTCGGTGAATTTTGCTCCAAGCATTCTGTACCTTGACCAAAGTGTCACCTTCAAGCAACCCCGTGAGATATAGAGATTCCTGTATCTCTTCCTCTTCCGGAGGACCTCGTAGTGCATACCCGAACTGTTGTACTAGCAGAGATGAATTGTAGTTGATACATCCATTCCTTCCGACCAAGGGGACGTTAGGAAAGCCACAGCAGCTATGTACAATATCTTTGCCCAGTAGATCTCTATCAAACCAGATAATATTGTCAGCGGTCAAACCCATCAAACGCGCGGACCAAGGTGAAGACTCAGCAGAATCAATGAACGGCCCTGACTTGGGAAGATGGCTAGTAAACCACTTATACAGTAAAGGAGCATAACATGCCACGTTCTTCCCCTTTCTGTTTTCATTCTTGCTGTGAACTGAATGGTAGACGTCTCCGAGGAGCGTGGGCACTAGATTCCCGGAGGCAAATATATGGCAAGCATCCATGCTTATGAAGTCTGGATGACTTGGGAATAGCACGATCCCATAGATGCAAAGGGCTAAGAAGGCATTGAATACATCCCAACGACCCTTATCGGCAAACTTTCGGGCTTTTTCCATCAGGAAAGGCAAAGGGAAACCATGAACTCCAATCTTTCAGGATACCATCCCTTCCAACTCAGACTCATCTACATGAAGAGCGTCAGTCAACTTACTCAATTCGGGTTCACCCTCAACACGGTAATAAGGCATTTGATTCATCAAAGGTACCCCCAACAGGTCAGAGTACTCTTCCAAGGTTGGGGCTAGGACATAGTCTGGAAACACAAAGCATATGAGCTATGGGTCGTAAAACTGCAGCAGGGCATAGAGGCCATTCAACTCGTACGTAGGAAGCTTATACACAATACCCAGAAGTTTCCCGTAACTCTTTTTGAAACTCTCCATCACTATCTTATCAGCCAAAGAAATCAAAGCTCGTAACTCTCGGATGTCAGGTGTTGGTAGCTTGTAAGCCACAGTCTTCTTCAGGGATGCCATATCTGCCATGAGGATCAAGATCACTAGAACCAGGGGAGAAATATGCACCTGCAACACAGACACACGTTAATGACAGGCAAATGAGGATGCAGACGATGCAAAATGCAATTATGCAGCAGGAGATCAAGATGACTGTGCTGTTGAGGAGATGAAGGCTCTGTATCAACAAAACCACAACACTGCTCTGTCAAGAACAACCATATCTCTGATGAGAAGAACCCCTTATACCAGACAATAAATCTGCTCTGTCAAGAACAAACACATATCTGATGATGAGAACCTCTGGTACCAACAAAACTGATTCACTGTCAAGAAAACCAGGTAGTCTGAAGGTTATGGTTTCCTGCAACAAACCCGACCCTGCTCACAGGTATGGACCTAATCACGGAAAAGGTTAGGCATCCTATGCGGTCATCAGCGTCACAGACTTTCAAGAAACGATGATACGATACCCAGGGGGTGTGGCATCATCATCTCTTGAAGCGGCCTCACTTAGCTGAATTCCAGATGATCGGCTCTCAGAGTCGAAAATCCTCAAATCCGACAACCCCTCGGGTCCAAAGGACCGATAAGAAGCCATCAAAGAGAACCTCGTCTGAGTGTGGATTACATGGGAACTGATGCAAGCAAAGCAAACACGTCCTCCACTAACTCACTCTAATACTATATAGCTCTCAAGCCTGGGTCTGGCTTCTCACTCATCAGAATGCCCCTCCCACAACAGCACAGATAATCATATCATACTGAAAACAAAGTGCGGGAAATAAAATGCGATAAATAAACACAACCCAACAGGTAAACATACAAGCGCTAGGATTGACTCTCGCAGGGGGACGTTGGATCCCCAGATTGACTCGCATAAGGGACGTTGGATCCCAGGAAACTATCAAGTCCCCAACAGAGTCGCCAGCTGTCGCTTCCGCGAAAATAAGGTGCCGGCAAAACAGAAGAGTTGCCACCTTTCGTTATTTATCCCTTAGAGCGGGAAAGGAAACAATCGGAAAAACCTGACGAAAAGGTATAAGACAAGGTCGTCACAACCATTGTCTGGGTTCGGGAGTCGATTACGCAAGGGGAAGGTATTAGCACCCCTCACGTCCATCGTACTCGATGGGATCCATGCTTGTTGTGTTTATCTGACGAGTTTATTTACTATCTACCTATCAAGGATGGTCTGAAAAGAAAAGAATATGACTCGGCAAAGCGTCGCACTTTATGCCTACGTATTCTCATAAGACAATGAGAAATCAGAGTCAACGTAGTTCGGCTAACTACGGGTCATGGGGAAGGTGGCTCGCCAATACATCAGTATTGTGCCTACGTACTCTCAATATGCATGAGAGATCAGAGCTTACGTAGTTCGGGCTAACGAATTACGGGAATTCAGATTCATCTGATTTTCGAGTAGGGTTAACAAACAGTTCCAGCAGTTTGGCGTACACAACTCGACCCTTGGAGACTTAGGCGTTACCGTTTGCGGTATAACTGGGAGTTAACGACACTCTTTTCTTCAGAAGAGCTTCCTTTGAATTATGGGCCCACGGGACAAAAAGGTTTGAAGTTTGTTTTCTGTCTTTTACGAAAGAACTGTTTTTTAGTTGTCTGTAGTTTGTACAGCACTAGAGACTATGACCTGGGAGCGAATGCGTCGTATATCGTCCAAAGGACGTATACTAAACATTCTAGACGATTGAGAGGAGGCCGCTCAATTATCATTACCCAAGTAGCTTAAGGCTCGTAACGCGCTTATACTAACTTGCCTTTATTACGTTTTTTACTGTTGTTTGAACATGAGAAGAGAGAGGGACAACTACGGGGAGACTATCAAGTCCTACTGTTGTCATGCCAAGGATTCATCCTATAGTTGAAGTTTGAAACAGGGAACTCCTAGAAGTTATCATGCATAGATTTCAACCTAAGGTTCTAATCATCACTTCCTTATCAAAGGAAGTGAGATTCCTAGGGGATCATGTCAATGATAAACAGAAACCGATAAAGCATCAGCTTAAACAGTAAACAATAAACGTCTGTAAAATGCATGCAATGCAAGTGAGGGAGGAAATGTGTGTGGGGCATCAGCCTCCACAAGCTCGTCTCGACCTCAAGCCAGATATGAATAATTGCAATCATAAAGGAAAATAAAATACCATCAAGCAAATCACAAACCACACAGGCAAGGGAGCAGAGCTCTACCGAATACCAGCAAGCAAAGCCACACAGTAACAATGCAAGTAGAGGGAGCAACTCAACCTCTAATGCAATCATGCTCCTAGCTTAAAACAATCTAAACATGAACTTATTCTAATGCATCAAGAAAATCAAACAAGTCACATCAATAAAGTTGCATAAAAAGAAAACAGACAGTCAAGAAAGCAAATCAACAGCTTCCACAGCTCCACAGCAAATCAATCCTCTGACAGCAGTTCAGTCCACAGTCTGTAACTGTTCTTCAAGTCTATCGTCTTCAAGAGAATGGAAGGTACTCCATCTTGAAGCTTCAATCTTCAATAGGCTCCACCAATAATGAAGAGAATCAATAAGATGATTGTTTGATAATGGGAAGCAGACAATAAACCAAAGGAATCCTGTCTGACACTCAACCAATCATCAGAGAAAGGCATCCTCAAAAGTTCTACTCATTGTAAATGTCACACATACCTCCAAAGGATAGATGAGACTTTAACATGAGGACTTTGAATCATAGGATGAGAATGGAATGGGAACAAAACCAACCATTATTTGAAGAAATGTCTATTTCTAAAGCTCTCTCCTAAAGTCCTAATTTCCTAAGCTACTCAAAGCTAACAAAAAGAAAGGGAAAACTTCAATCCAAGCTCCACTAGCTACTTCACACAAGCTTCATCAAGTCCATGATGTCTTCCAATGAGATCCAGAAGCCCACTATGCAAGGAAGTCCAATTTTGAGTCCACTCCACATCAATCATCAACATTGAAACACCAAATGGACACACAAGTAGAATATTCTATCAAAAATACCAAAACACATTCTAAAAATCTGATTATTTTTCTAGGGGAACATGCATTCACTAATAACCTATAGTCAAAAAATCAGGACCTAAATCATTCCCTAAGTCCTCCAAATAAAATTCTAAACCTCAAGGTATCATACCTAAACCCTAAAAGGGAGCTCCTAAAGTTCTAGTCCTAAAACAACACCTAAATTCATCACAAAAATGTGATAAAAATCTGAGGGGAGCATGCATATCTAACATAATCACAAGCCAAATATCAAGCAAAAACTCCATACCAAATGCTCAAACAAAATTCACCAAACAGATGAAGCAAACAATACAATTTTATTATCAAATAAAATGGGAAAAAATAAAATTAAATAAAAATAAATGCTAATCATAAAATTTCTAAATACAATTTTATTGATCAATTTTTCTATTTTTAATGGATTAAAATCAAACAAACCAAAAAAATAAAGAAAATAAGAAAAAGAATAGAAATTCATAAGGGGCGCGTGGTGAATAGCAATTAAATCCAGTTCATTCTCTGGGTTGGGCCCAAAGGGGGGTGTGAGTATCAGTTCAAATCACTAAGCCCAGGTTCTCTCACGAATCAAAACGCTGCGCTTTGGACTTGGGGTTATGTGGCACATCTTTGATCACACGATGGCAAGACTAGTCAACTGATCCAATGAGTCCTCATGTTGCCAGCACATTAATGAAAACGATGCGTTTTGCTTCATTCAATAATCAACAACTCAAATCTAATCGTGGCCGTGGATGGTGAGTACTGAGTCAAGCTTCAGCCCAGATCTAACGCCTCACATGCATCTTCTCCATTTGAACTTCAGTTTGGGGGGAAAACACAGACGGTGGCCCAGACGGTGGCGCCACCGTCTTCTCCGGTGAAGACATTCACACAGGTCATCACAGATTAATAAACCCTACATCATTCTACTCAGATCTCAATGCTGATCACGAATATCTCCTTAGAATCATCTAACTCCCTATGGATTTTCAAACCCGATAGCACTTTCAAAATATGCATCAATCTTGAATCTCATTAGAACTTCAATCAAATGCACAAATGTAATCCTCATCTTATGGTGATAATTCTAAACTATCCAATCTTGATTAACAGTCAAAGAATTGCTTGATTCGAGCCTCAACAGAAATTGATCATCAACTTATTTTGTCTCTAATTCACCAATTTTTGATCCTAAATCCAACTACATATCATCAGGATCCTAACCACCTATAGAATGCTAACTATTTCTACCTAAATCAAGCACAAAAATGAAATGTACCAACCTGTCTTCAAGCTTGTAACAGAGGTAGTTCTTGCACTCTTCAGCCTTCAAGAAAGTGCAGATACACTCCAAATCACTTGATGAACACAATGAAACCTTCAATGGATCTTGATTTGGCCTTGAACTCAGAACTTGATTCTCACTTGTACCTATGAAATTTCAACTTCACTCTCTGCTTCAGGCTTCAATCTTCACCAAAAAATGAACTGAATGCATTCATATGCTTATATAGGATGTAACTGAATGATCTAGATCCTTCTCAAAGGTTCAGAATGAGAATTTCAATTTTCAATTTCTCTTCAATATCTCATTCATGGAAGTCACGATATCTCTGCTATTGCTCCTTCAGGAAGCTCTCATTGCACTCCTTGTGAACCACTGAACTTGAATGGTGGAGATTCATCCCTTGTTTGCATCCCATGGCTTGGATTTGAGATGTAACTTCTTTATGAAGTAATAAGGCAAAAGACCATGAAAATGAACTCAAACCTAATTTTTAATAATTTCATTGTTTCCAAAATATTATTTCCATTCAAAAAATGCTATTACTTTGCCTCATTTGCACACATATCATTTATCTTGAATTTTTGGTCTTTAATTCTCTTTAATTCTTCCTTTTTCACAATTTCTTGAATCAAGTCTTTCCTTGAGCCATTTAAATGCCTCCTTGATACATGGTCAAAGTTAAAACCCCATTTTGAGCAACTTTCAAGTTGAACAAAACGTCATTTGAGATGTCTAAGTTGGTGAAAATGACCCATAACCAAAAATGACCCATAATCACAACTTCCCAAAATACCTTTGACTTGTCAAAGCCATAACTTGAGTTATACAAATCCTATCAAGGACTTCTAGCACTCTATGGAAAGCTAAGAGGATAAGGAACAACATTCATGTTGACCAAAAGTTCATAGGAATCATCCTTCTTTGGCAAACATGTCATGCAAGTTGGGTAACTTTCAAGCTCCAACTCACATACCTCAGATGACTTGTAACTTGTCTGGCTCATAACTTGAGTTCTATAAACCCTATCAAGGACTTCTAGTACTAAAATTAAAGCTAATACCAATACCTACAACAATCATGTTGGGGTCAAGATGAGATGACAATCATATCTTGAGTTAAATAGTCTTGAAGTCAGGGGTCAAACTAGGGGATTTTACACTGTCAAGTCTTAGAAACCCTAGCCTGAAACTTCTCAAACTCTTCAATCATGATGAGTCAACCTTGGAATCATCCTTATAAAATCTCAATGTATCAATCCATGATCACATGGCTCTTGAATTAAGTCTCAACCTTCTTCAAATCATTAGTTGACTTAGGGTTGACCCAGTCAAACCCTAATTGCACCACTCATGGCTGAGTCTTCTTAATCTTACACAATGACTTGTCTAGGCCTCAAAGTGATCTTCAAAACTTCTCATGAGCTCTCTCAAGACCTCAAGTACATCCTCATGGCCTCAGAATCATCTGATGGCTTTCCACAACTCTCAAGTTAGGAGACCTGCACACTTGGCTTCAACCACTCTCTCTGAGGATCTTTTAACTTCTCTGACAAGGATATCAACCCTTGAGCACTTGAATAACCTTCTTAACTAGTTTCAAAGACTTGTATAGCTCTTAATTCATAATCATACCTCTTGATCTCCTGCATAAATATCAATGAAATGCAAATGATAATGCTAATGTGAATGAAATGAAACATAAGCTAGGTAAAGAAATGTTGGGCAAATTTTGGGGTGCAACAACATACACCCAAAAAATAAACAAACAAGCACTAGGATTGACTCGCATAGGGAACCGTTGGAGTCCCCAGCAGAGTCGCCAATTGTCGTTATTGCGAAAAAAGGTGTCGGCAATGACAGAAGAGTCGCCACCGTTCGTTATTTATCCCAACATGAGGGAAAGGAAATGATCAGAGAAAACCTGCGAAACGGGATAAGATTGGTCATCGCAACCAAATCTCGGGTTCGGGAGTCGGTTAAGCAAGGGGAAGGTATTAGCACCCCTCACGTTCATCGTACTCGACAGGATCCCCGCCTGGTTGTCTATCTTAAAGGGTGTGTTGAAACTATCTAACAAAAGGTCTGGGACAACAGAAAAGAAAAGTGACTCGGCAGAGCATCGTCGCTCTGTGCCTACGGGTGAAAGTGGGGAAAGGTTGCTCGCCGAGACATCGCCGTCTCGTGCCTACATACTCTCAACATGTATGAGAGATCAGAGTAAACTTAGTTTGGGATAAAGGGAACACAGGTTTGTTCATCTGTTTTATCCGAGTAAAGTTAAATTATCGTTCTAGCAATTAGGGACAACACCTGTTTGCGGTAGAACCAAAGCTTAACAATGCTCTTTTATCTGAAAAGATTTTCCTTGTTAAAGAGATCCCCAAAGGGAAAAAGAGGAGTTTGACTGTTTGTTTTTGTCTTTTATTAGAGAAGTGTTTTGAATGAATGTTTATAATGTATGTTGTACTAAAGTCTAAAACCTAGGAGCAAATGCATCACATATCGTCCTAAGGATGTATACTAAACACTGTAAGCAATTGAGAGGTAACCCCTCAATCAATATTTCCCAAGTACAATGCTCATGGCACAAAATCCATTATCTTATTAAGTATTTTGAAGTTGTTTGAAGATGAGAAAGAGAGAGAGGACAAACTAAAGGGGACTTAATCAAAACCCTAAAGTTATCATGCTTCATGGTCCTAAAGTTGAGGTTAAGAAGGGAAACTACCTAATGTTTGCATACATGGATGGAAGCCTAATGTCTATCATCACTATCCTTAACCAAGGAAGTGAGAACTCCTAAGGGAACGTGATAATGAAAGGAAAAGAAACAACATACAATACTTGAATTGAAATGTGAATGTGAATGAATGCACATGCAATGCAGCATTACAAGCAAAGGGAGGACACCTGAACCTTTAATGCAAACAAGAGATACACAAAGAGAACATAACATCCAAGCAAGGGAGGAAATTGTGTGGGGTAAAGACCACCACAAGCTCATCTCAACCTTCAAATGCAAGCAAAGTGCACAAACATACATAAAGAAAATGCAAACAATGCCCTAAAGCTTCTATCTTGAACATGGGATGAATCATAAAACAAAAGAGAAGTGGGAGAAGAAGAGAAAACAACCATGGTATCCCTAATGTCATTCAACCAAAGTCTCATCATGACTTGTGCAAAAGATGCACAAAATTGTCCTAAAAGTTCACCATTTTAGGACTTGCTTCAAGTATCTCCTCAGGAGAGGCTAAGCCATCCCAAATGGTGTCCTTACATCATTGGACAGAAAGGGAGATGAAAAGAGATAGCGGATTAAATCTTCAGCAGAGCGGAATCTTCGGCAGAATGGAGCTATTCCTCAGCGGTTTGCTTTACTTCCCCAGTAGAGTCGTATTCCGAAAGTGCCATCCAGGGTTGATTTCCCCCAAAAGAGTGGATTCGTCTCCCCAGCCAAGTTTTTTATTCCCCATAAGAGTTGTATTCTGGTAAGCCATCCAGGGCGTTTTCCTCAAGAGAGTTTGATTTGATCCCCAGCGAATTGGATTTGTTCTTAGCAAAGCAGTTTTACCCAGAAGCGTTCTTGGAGGCCATCCAGGGCTCGTTTTCCCCAGCATGAGTCTGTTTGTGTTAGGTGTGTCTAGTCTTTTCCCAGCAGAGTTTGGTGTTCTCTCTTTAGCATTTATTTTGCTAAAGTGGTTCCATTGCATTTGCATCGTGCATAGCATCCTCCCAAACGCGTAGCATTTCCATTTCGTATGAAGCATTACGCCATATTCAAACATGTGCATTTGAAACATAAGTCAGGTTGTTACCTTTTGTTTCCAGTGGTATCTCCAGCAGACAATGGTTTGTTTTCATTAACCCATGTGGTATCCAGACCCTGGTTAGTGATGTTTTCTTGAGCCCGTGTGGTATCCAGATCCCGGCTTGCACCGGTTTGTTTTCATTAACCCGTGTGGTATCCAAACCCCAGTTAGTGATGTTTTCTTGAGCCCGTGTAGTATCCAGACCCCGACTCTCACCGGTTTGTTTTCATTAACCCGTGTGGTATCCAGACCCCGGTTAATAATGTTTCTTTGAGCCCGTATGGTATCCAGACCCCGGTTCGCACCGGTTTGTTTTCATTAATCCGTGTGGTATCCAGACCCATTAATTATGTTTTGTTGAGTCTGTGCGGTATCTAGACCCCGACATCCTCCAGTTATTTGAGTAAGCCCGTGCGGTATCCAGACCCCGGCTTCCTTCGGTTATTTCAGTAAGCTCGTGCTGTATCCAGACCCTGACTTCCTCCGGTTATTTCAGTAAGCCAGTGTGGTATCCAGACCCTGGATTCCTCCGGTTATTTCAGTAAGCTCGTGCGGTATCCAGACCCCGACTTCCTCAGGTTATTTCAGTAAGCCGGTGCGGTATCTAGACCCCGGCTTCCTCCGATTATTTCTGTAAGCCCGTGCAGTATCCAGGCCCCGGCTTCCTCAGGTTATTTTAAGCCCGTGCGGTATCCAGACACCGACTTCCTCTGGTTTGTTCCATTAGCATGTGCGGTATCCAGACCCCGGCTAGTGATAGTTCCAGAAGCGCGTGCGGTATCCAGACCCTAGCTTATTCTGTTCAATTTCAGCGAGCCTGCGTGGTATCCAGACCCTGGCTCATACCATTTCGTTTAACCCAACCCGTGTGGTATCTAGACCCCGACAATTTATGATGTTCTAGAGCCCGTGTGGTATCCAGACCCCAAGTTTCACCGGCTTTATTGGCTCAAGCCTGTGCGGTATCTAGACCCCGGCTTCCACCGGTTTATCCCTTTAAGCTCAAGTGGTATCCAGACCCTAGCTTACAATGTTTGACTCCTGAGCCTGTGTGGTATCCAGACCCTGGCCAGTGATTTGTTATTCCCGTGTGGTATCCAGACCCCGGCAGACCATTGATGTTCCCTCTAACCCGTGTGGTATCCAGACCCCGGTTGACATCATTTTATCCCTAAGCTCAAGCGGTATCCAGACCCTAGCTTACAGTGTTTGACTCCCTTGCCTGTGTGGTATCCAGACCCAGGCTGATGGTTTATCTTGCCTATGTGGTATCCAGACCCTGGCAGATTATAAAATTTTCTCTCGCGTGTGTGGTGTCCGGACCCTGGCAGATGGTGATCTTCGATCGATGCGTCCATCTTATCTTTACCTCTCCCCAATGGAGCTTATTTATGTTGCTGTTTCTTTTGTGGTTGGCAAATTTCCAGGTTCTTGGTATTCGACCGTCTTTTACCTTGAATGTTTGAAACCCATTTTTTTTTCATCCCTTCAGGTCCAAGTCGTTTGAATAGGGGCAGCTGTTGCACCCCAAAATTTGACCAACCCTAATCTTGTTTTTGGGCTTATGTTTCATTGCATTTTAGCATCTTGCATCTGCATAGCATAGTTCTTACAGGGGATCAAGTGTTTTTGTGTGTGTGCCATCTAAGAGGAGAGCCTTTATTGGCTTCAAGCTCAAGCAAAGGCATTGGCAGAGGATGTTGTGAGTGTGTTATCATCATAAAGGTGTCAGAGCCCCTAGAAGGGAGAGGTATGCCATGACTCAATGTCAAGGAACCATCAGAGGGTTACCAAGGGATTCATGAAGACCTATCATTGATGTAATCATGAGGTAGAAGCTTGTTGAGTACCTCAGAGGTCATTGAGAAGCTGGAATGGTCACTTAGTTCATCTATGCAATGCCTAGGCAAAAAGTAGGAAATTAGGGTTTCATTTTTTAATTAGGATAAACTTGTTTATTGAAGAAAAACTTGTTTCCATGGTCTTCCATATATCCTAAGGTGTTTGGGGATGGGAGATTGATCATCAATTTTAATCAGAAGAGTTTCAATTGATCAATCAATTGAAAATTAGGAGATTTGGGAAAAAAAAGTCAATTGTGCAGTGGAAAAGTCAACTTCTGACTTTTTGAGGTCAAGATCATGTTCCTCAAGTTAAATGTGGCAAATGGATGGAGTTTGATCAAGAAATATCAAGGGAATCATGAAAAATCAAGAAATGTTGAAATTTACCATTTTGGGGAAATTAGGGTTTTAGAAACTTTCTATTTTTGGAAAGTTTTATGGTTGAACAAGCCATCTTCAAGTCCATTTTTCTCCATGATCAAGGTTTCAAATTAACCTTTGACCAACATCAAACTTGTTCCTTGTATTTCAAGCTTTCTTTTGAGTACCAATTCATAATTATATGATACTTGGAGCTCTAGTTGTGATCAATCAAAGTTGAGGATTTCAATGATTTCAACATTGCCAAGATTGGACAGATTTTTGTACCCCTTTTGCAAGCCAATTTTCATCACTTTCTTGATGTCAAATGGAACTTTGTCCCAAATTGAAAGTTATAGAGCATGTTTCAAGCTTTCCAAAACGTCCTAGAAGTCCTCCATATGATCTGTGAAGCTCAAGTTATGGAAGTCCAAAGTTAGGAAAAAGTAGGCCAAAATCCATAACATAGAATTTTTCTAAGTTAATTATGGGCAGCTTGCATGACATGATTTTCAACATCATTTTTAATGGTCTTCCAATTCTCAAATCAAGATGAGTTCAACATGAAAATTGTTCCTTGCCATGCCCTCTTTGATTAGAACCCAATTAATCCTTGTACACAAGGATACCATTGCTCAAAGTTAGTAGTTTGAACATGTTTTCAAGGCACATGTTCTGGTTAATTTTGGCATATTTTGCAAAGTCATGCAGCATCCTTGCCTTGCTCTTCCCATGCACATGAATTCATGTATTTGGTGCACACAAGCATTACCCAAACAAGCCAAACCAAGGCATGTACCACTTGTGAGCATTTTTGAGTCTTTTGCCAAAACAAGGAAGAGACAAATCCCTTGCACTCTGATCCTTGCAACCCATCCAACATGTTGCCTTCCCACTAAAATGAAACAGATATATCACAAGCCAGCTCGTGTCCTTGATCCATCATCCACCATTGATTCAAAAACCATGAAAATATCAAGTTGACCATCACATCTGTCCATCCATTTTTCACCATAGTTAAACCTCTATTTTTATATTTTACTCCATATATAAGCCTAAGGAGAAACCCTAGAGAGCCCTAGCCACCATTTGTGCAAGAATCAGAAGTTGAGTTTTTGACCACCTTTGAAAATTGCTTCGAATCTCCCTCAATATTGAGCCATTTCACAAAATTCTTTTCACTCCTTAATCACCTCAACCTCCTCTTTCAACTGTTGGCAAAATAAGAAGTTTTGAGCACATTGCATCTCAGCTGCTCAAAATCATTTTTAGAGTTTGAAGAATATTAAAGGCTTTTGGGGGTTAGCAAAAGCATCTACAAGGTTCAAGTGTCCATTCTGCTTGATTTGGTGAAGTTTCATAGCATATTGAAGGTGCAGTGGATCACTCTCCACTAGGTAAGTAACTTCAAACTCACTTCCATTTCTGCTCATATTTACATTGATTCAAAACGTAATATGCATGTTCATGCTTGGTTTGTGATGCCCTGAAGTTATGGCCATTTCTTTTGCTTGTTTCTTGTTTGAGTTTCATGTTGAGTTTCCACTTGAACCCACACCTTTGAGTTAACTTTTCATGGCTTAGAGTGCTTCATTTTGTATGTTATGGTTATGGTTGTGATCCTCGTGTTGAGTAGACCATTTTTTGGTCTTTGTATCATGGCATTTGGTTGAGTCATTGGAGAGATATGAATGGAAGAAGATGAGGATTTGTTTCTGAAATCACGATGCATGGGTGTTTTTCACGTTGGCTGGAGGTAGGGGACGATGACGTGGCTAGGGTTTGGGGGATGAAACGCTCCGTTTCATTTATTTTGGTTGTTGGTTATTTGTTTGGCTGAACATTTGGACTCTGTGCTTAACGCGTTTCATTTTCACACCCCCACTTTTTTTGGCCCACGTGCATTTTAAAAAGAACTCAGTTATAATCTTTTTTACTAACTCACCCCCACCCTTTTGTTTAACTTACTTTTTATTTTGTTTATTATTTGTTTTGTTTTATTTATTTTAAAATACTTTCAAAAACCACAAAAATACCAAAAAATATATTCTAATATTTTATTATGTTATTTAATTTTTCACATTTTTTATTTTAATTTTCACTTTATTTTATTATTTTATTTTTATTTTAGAAAATCATGTGTATTTTGGTGTGTACCTTGTGTTTTTTTTTCATTTGAATTCCATTTTTAACCTCCAATGACTATGGCCTGTCCCTCACCTAGGTAATTGATTAAGGAACTCTTGAGGAGGATTTTGATCCATGTTTGATCAATTTTTGGTTGGCTTTGAGTGAACTTTGGTTGCCCCTCGATTCATGCTCGATAAAGTGGAACACCATCAATCTTTGATTTTGTTTGGTGATGCTTTGAGTGAAATTATGTCATGATTTTTTGGATTCTTTTTTTCACTTGTCTTGGGTACCTTGTGTAATTTTCTTGCCATTTATTGGGCCTTTTTCCTATTTTTAGTGAATCTTGCAAGTCAAGTCACTTTTAGGGTTGTTTATGCTTGCTAGTCTTGACCTAATTCTTGGGAGATGATCATGAGTGATCCATTAACCACCTTTTGATCTTTGTTAGTTCTTTATAACATGCTTGAGGTGTTGCTTTGCTTGTTAGAGGTCAATAGCATGTGTAGCTTGCATCACAAGTCACTTGAGAATCATGCTTCTCCACTTGTTTAAGTGTTGAGTTTGTGTTAGGACTTTATCTCCTTCACTTCCTATGATTGGGATTGTGCTTTGATTCTTGTTTTGAGTTTGATTTTGGATCATTTCCTTTGATTTTCGCTTATGCCCCATGTGGTTTACCACTTGTTCATGTTGATTTGGTGTTATCATGTGTGTTTTGATCTTGCCATGGACATTTACATTGTTGTTTGCATTGTTTGGTTTGCATCATTTTGTGTGGATCTTTAAGAATTATTGGTTGAGATGTGCTTGTGGTGGTGGTTGCCTCACACCTTTTCCTCCCTCTATTCTTTATTTGTTGCATCTTTTCTTTGCATCTCATTTGTTTGCATTGCATGTTGACTTGTTCAAGTCAACTTCTTTTCTTTCTTATTTCATCTGTGAGTGAATTATTTAGTGTTTACTTGGCCTTGTGCCATGATCCCCCTAGGATTCCTAGTCCCTCCGTTTAGGATGGGAGTAGGAGAGACATTAGGTGTTCAATCCTATGCATGACAACATTAGGGTAGTTCTTCCCTTTCATCCCAACTTTAGGAGCATTGTGTATGACAACATTAGGGTCCAGTTTCCCCTTAGTCTGTGTCTTTCTCTTCTCATCTCCTAAACAAATCAAAAGACCTAATAAAGGATAACATGTGTTGTACACTACGAGCCTTAAGTACTTGGGAAATGATGGTTGGGTGGACTCCACTCAACTGTCTAGAGTGTTTAGCGTATGCCCTTTGGGAGATATGCAACGCATTCTCTCTCAAGTCATAGTCTTTAGTGTAACATGAGTTTCAAACCATAACTCAATTCACGTTCTAAAAAACTCAAAAAAAAAAAGCATCAAACCTTTTTATCCTTCAGGATTAATGGAAAAATCATTTTCATAAAGAGGGTGTTGTTAACTCTTGGTTCTACCGCAAACAGGTAACGCCTAAGTCTCCAATGGTCGAGAAACATACACCTAACTGCTAGAACGAAGGTTTAACCATACTCGGTTTAAAACACTTGTGTCACACCCTCATTTTCACCTTATCCTTTCATACCTTACGTTCGTCATATCATACATCGTTTTATTGCATATCAAGCATGTGGGTTCGCAAGGTAAGGATTGGGTTGGTTCGTTGTTTTCCATTTCACATAAGAGAAATAGCTTATCATGGGCTACATGGAATAAAGGTTCATCATCTAAGGTTTGGTTCAAGTTGGAAAGTTTACTCATGTAGATTTCTTCAAGGAGAAGTTACTTGAAAAATATTTGGATATTCAAGAATAATATTCCTAATGGACATGAAATGCAAGGCCTAAATTCAAGATTGCTTCTCCCAACTTTGTTTCAAATTCTTGATCAAGTGGAGTTCAAATTTGCAAAGCATGAGTCAAGATCATAAGTTCATAATTCAAGACTTCACCCATTTCAAGTTTAATGGTACAAGGGAAATCCATCATGTAAAATTCAAGATTCATGAATTCAAGATTAGAGGCAAGAATATTACAAGGAGAAATTTCATGACATTACAAGAATGTCGTTTGTTACAAAAATTTCCAACTCTAAGTAGTGTTTAGAAATTAATCTATTTCTAATCTTCATTCAGGTCCTAATCAAATCCATGCTATGGTACCCTTCATGCCTCATCAAGTTTTCATGCTCCTCATTATGTTTACAAACATCCAAGGAAAAATACTTAAAAGTTAAATCAACATTGGAATGTTTCGAGATCAAGACTATGCATGTTTAACCATTGGCAATTTGAATGTGATCCAAAATAGTCTCATGCAAGCAGTGACAAATTACCTCATGTCCCAAAATCTATACATGTCACAAGACCAAGGGAATAGAACATGATATTGCATCTAAAAATCAGAATTTCAAAATTTTGTCCAAAGGTTAGCATTGGTAAAAAGGGGCTGTCCAAACACAAGCCAACAAAATGGGTGCAAGATACAAAGTACAGTAGAAAAAATGACAGCATAGGCAAGTAGTGCAGCAAAAATGCAGCATAACAATTTGCATGGAAATGGAAAGAAATAGAGTGACATGAGGAAAGTGGCAAGAGACATTACCCTATGAAAAAATCTGATATTTTGAAAGTAGGGGAAACCCTAAGGTGCTGAGATAAAAAGAGGAGAGGGGGCTGCAAAGAAGGATTTCATTGATCATTCACTACACATTGAGAGAAAAAGATAGAGAGAGCAAGAAGAAACCCTAAAAACCAAAAAATAGAGAAGAAGAAAAACCAGAAAATAGAGAGCAAGAAAACCAGTAAAAATCAAGAGAGTCACATAGAAACACAAGAGGACCATTGAGAAGCAGAATCATCCAAGACATATAGTGGAGAGTGAAGAAAACACCCAACAAAAATCAGTGGAGGTCTTGCAAGAAGGAGAACAAACTCTTTGGTATCCATTTCTTCAAACATTTCCCTCTTTATATCTTGCATTTGTCTTTTGTTTTCTTCTTTTGAATGTTGTTGTGCTGAGTATATTGTATAAGGTCCTAAGAGGAACCAAAGAACCTCTATAAGAACCATAAAAGCAAAAAAGAATAAAGAAAAAAGTTCAGTTTTTTCACCCAACAGGGCTGACACGGGCCATGTCAGCCCGCTATTTGATTTTTCTTCACGTGCGCCCCCAGGTGTGCTGACACGAGCCGTGTCGTGTGACACGGGCGGCCGTGTCAGCCTGCTGTTTACCTTAAAAATCTTTTTTTTCTAGGCACTTTGTGACACGGGCCGTGTCGTGTGACACCGACGGCCGTGTCGTATGACACGTGCCGCCGTGTCAGCTCGCTGTTTTGCCTCAAAACTCATTTTTGTATGCACTTTTTGACACGGGCCGTGTCATCCAACACGGCCAGCCGTGTCAGACCCCCCTGTTTTCACGTTTTTTTTGCTATTTTTACCTTAAAAAAAATTTGTTTCATGCCGTTTTTTTGTGTTTTTGCCTTGTTCAAGACGTCTAACCATATGTGATTGTATAGCCATTTGTATGTGGATATTGTTGGTAATTTATGACCTTTGTTGCTAAAATCCATTTTCAAAAAAACAAACTCTCGATTTTATAGAGCCATTTTCAACCTTGTAAGTCGATTGCCTTGTGCATCGCCATCGACCTTGTTCGTATCGCTTCAAATATTTTTTGTACAAAAATAAACCTTGATCCAACATCAAGTGGTACTCTTTCCTCATAAAAATCTAAAATACGATAAATATATAATTAGGGTTATACACCATGGACTTTAAGTGGTGGAGAAGGAATGAGAATGGAACCCTCCTACACTCGTTCTGAATGTTTTAAATACAAGGCGCTCGACTTGGTTATTCGGAACATTCATCTCCATCCAAAGTCTTTTGTGTAATCTTAGTCAAAAACAATTTCTCTTCAAAAACCTAAAAACAACACCAACTCATCAAACTATTTTTCGCCTTAGGGCATCAATCCGAAAACCCTTTTTCAAGGTATAAAAATCAACCAACAAACAACCATTTCACAAGCCTCCGAACTACGGAGCTCTGATTCTTCACTTCTTTTAAGTAAGGATACGTAGGCAAAAGGGTACAATCCTTGGCGAGCATTAAAATAAAAAAAACTAACCCCTCCTTTCTTTTAAGCAAGCACACTTTTAATAAAAACCTAGGAGGTTCCCATCGAGTACGATGGATGCGAGGGGCGCTAACACCTTCCCCTCACATAACCGACTCCCGAACCCTAAGACTTGGTTGCGATGACCATGCTTTTTTTCCTAAAGGTTTTATCGCTATTTCCCTTTCCCTCCTTAGGATAAATAAAATCCGGTGGCGACTCTGTGTCATTTTTCGCGTAGCGATAAGTTGAACCAACCAGTGGTCGTGTTAACTCGAACTACATTTGCTCTGATTTCTCATACCAAATGAGAATATGTAAGCACAAGATGGCGATGTCTTGGCGAGCAACCATCCCCCCATCACCCGTAGTTTTCTGAACTACGTTGACTCTGACTTTCCCATTGCACGAGGGAATACGTAGGCATAGAGCGGGGATGCTCTATCGAGTCTCTTTTCCTTTCTTTTGTCCCTGTGAGCCTGTAGCTTAGATAGTTTCACACCCTTTTAGGTAGACAACAAGCGTGGATCCTGTTGAGTACGACGGACGTGAGGGGTGCTCATACCTTCCCCTTGCGTAACCGACTCTCGAACCCAAGATTTGGTTGCGATGACCTGTCTTCTCCCTTTTCCGTAGGTTTTCTCTGATCGTTTCCTTTCCCTCTCTTTGGGATAAATAACGAACGGTGGCGACTCTTCTGTCTTCCGCCAGCCCTCTTTCACAGCGATGCGGCAGTAACTTAGAAAGGTTACTCAAGCAAAAAGAGAGAGAGAGCGCTGCAATAGGTTGGAAGTCTGAAAGAACAATATAGGTAAATGCAGGGGCAAAGCTTAGTCAAAAGTGTTGAAAAGGATCATTGTGCACCATTCTCATCAGAAGCAGCAAGCTTGTGGACTACTAGTTAGCAGGGCCGAATCATTGTTGGATTTTGTAACCCTTTTTGTTTGCCATTATTTCAAAAATTATATTTGTTCCCGAGGCTTTACCATTTGTAAAGTCCTCGCCATTAATGAAACCAGATTTTGGACCAATCATTGTTATGATCTATGTTCTTGTTATGCAAATTTCACTTATTCATTAATAATGATTTTTGAAAAGCAAAGTGTTTTGAAAAGTTAAAGTTTTGTTTTAAGAAAACTAATTTAACAAAGAATGTCAAAACTCTAAAGGTGACATGACGATATTAAACTACTCTCAGAGCAGTAAAGAGCTTGCTGCCGTCTCTGACCAAAGTTACGCCCAGTAGCGGCCTGCTACTAAGCCAAAACCCCTATTCCGCAGGTTTGCAAGAGCATTGATTACTTATAGAAGGTCGTTCCTCTCTCCTGAAGGAAAGCTTCATCCAGATTAGTGATATCAGGGCTCAGTGTGATGGGTTTCCTCCCTGTGTTCTTGCTTTGTTTTTCCTTCTCCCTCGTGGGTCGGTCTGCATATGCATTTGCATCATATCTTTAGCGTACACATTTTTTCACATGTTTTGGTTTCTGTTTGGCTTTTTCCTTTGAGATCCTTTGGTCATTAACAATCTCCTTGCTTCGTCCTGTTTGCCATGGTTTTGCTTTGCGGATGTTACCCCAACTTTGTCAAGGCTTTTGTGATAAAGGCTTATATCCCTGGGAGACTAGTTATGACTAGCGATATCTGATACTACCCGGTGTTTACCAAGATGTTTAGTTGTTACTAATACCTGTCTTTGAATATCAGGTCGCCACCAACCTTGTTCAGTAAGTTCAGTGGTTACTAGCATTGCATTGAAAATCCAATTGTTATTGGTACCTTGATTCGGTGGTCACCAATCGTTCTAAGCCCAGTGGTTATTGGCATCGTTTGAAAATCCAATGGTTATTGGTATCCTTTGAGTTGGTTGTTACCAATTATTTCTAAAATCTAATGGTTATTGGTATCCTTTGAGTTGGTTGTCACTAATTCTTTCTAAAGTCCAGTGGTCACTTGCATTGCTTAAAACCAATTCTCATTGGTATGAAGTTCAGTTGTTACCAACTTCTCCCTAGAAAGTCTAGTAGTTACTGGCACCGCCTAAATCCAATGGTTATTGGTATCCCTTTATTTGGTTGTCACCAGTCCTTTGTAAGTCCAGTGGTTACTGGCATTGCCTAAATCCAATTATTATTGGTATCCTTTGACTTGGTGGTCACCAATCATTCTAAGTACAATGGTCATTGGCATTGCTTAAATCCAATTGTTATTGGTACCATGAGTTGATTATTACCAACTTTCCTAATTAAGACCAGTGGTTACTGGCATTGTTTAAACCCAGTTGTTATTGGTACCTTCGCTCGGTTGTCACCAATTCCCTATTGAAGTCCAGTGGTTACTGGCATCGTTTGAAAATCCAATTGTTATTGGTATCCCTAATTTGGTTGTCACCAGTCCTTTGTAAGTCCAGTGGTTACTGGTATTGCTTAAATCCAATTGTTTTTGGTATCCTTTGATTTGGTGGTCACCAATCATTCTAAGTACAGTGGTCACTGGCATCGTTTAAATCCAACTGTTATTGGTACTGTGATTTGGTTATCACCAGTCTTTCTAAGACCAGTGGTTACTGGAATTGTTTAAACCCAATTGTTATTGGTACCTTGGCTCGGTTGTCACCGATTCCCCATTGAAGTATAGTGGTTACTGGCATCATTTGAAAATCCATTTGTCATTGGTATCATTGTCGTGTTTGTCACCATTTACCCCCAGAAAGTCCAGTAGTTACTGGTACTGCTTGAAACAAATATTATTGACAGGATTTTGGTTGTCACCAGTATCCCCAACAAAGCCTTGTTGTCCCCAGTCGATTCTTGGAGATCTAGTGGTTACTAGTATCCCCGGTGCGTCTGGTCTTGTTTCTAGCCTTTTCTTGAAGATCCCGTTTGAACTCTTTGCTACAGGAAGTTCCTCATTTGGTTTGTCCCCAGTGAGGACCGTGTCTCTGGTCTTTTTGCTTCCCTGGTTGGAGTCTGAGTTTGTTAACCTTTTGTCCCTTTGCGTGGCTTCTCCCTTAATGCATTTCTCCATTGGAGGTTTGCATTTTCCCAATGGAGTTCTCACTTTTCCCAATGAAGATTTGTCTTCCCAGGTGGAGTTTATGTCTCTGTGTGGAATGTCCCCTTGAAGTACCATCGTTAGTCATGTATGAGCTATTGATTGTTATGCCCCAGGTCTTTCCCTAGTGTGTCGGGTCTCCTGTGAGTGGTTACTCGTTGTCTTGTCTTTCTTTTTCTTTTGCTCGTGTGTTAGCATTTGTCTTGCATTCAAGCATCATACATCATCATTTAGATTTCATTGCATGTAGGAATTTATCCTTTTGCATACAATCATATCTAAAGGTCAAAATTTTTGGTTTGCTATATTTAAATACCTTTCACTATAATTGTATGGGGATTGTCATCTCTCATTGCCATCGGGTGAAGATATTTAAATAGGGGCAATTATGATACCCCAAATTTTGACCCTTAGATCTTCATCAGCTTTCTAGGAGCATCATCATTGTTTATCTAACCTTAACCTATTTCAAGTTTTGTCTTTGTCAAGATGCGGATGAATTAGGGTTCCATGCAGTCAATAATCAGGGTTTCTATGGTTCGATCTGTCAATGTTTTAAATTGATATCCTTAGGTCTTTACCTCAAACTTTACCTTAACCTTGACCCCATGACCCTAGAAAACAACTTAGATAACTCATCATACATATACAAAAGGTTCCTGTAGAGTACTACAGATGTTTAGGATGTGAATAACTACCCTAAGCATAACCAACCCCCGTTCCCCGAAACTCTAGCGTTGTTGTTACATCGCGCAAATGGTTTTTCTTTCTTTAACCTTTCCTTTGGATAAATCAAAGCTCGGTGGTGAATTTCAATAAATTAAGATTCAATTTAATCAATAGCTTAATATCCGATTCTCACCGCAACAAAAATAGTGACTTCACTGGGGACAGTTTGAGGGTTTAGCCCACTTTGTGTGCTTGTATGCTATATCTCCGTATGTTTGCCTATACATGTATATTTGTGAATATATAATTGTATGCTTGCTTTGGATCATTTGGGTGATATCTTGAGTGGTGAGATAAGTCCTAACCCGGACTTGAGCGTACACATATGATAGGATGTGGTATGATCAATAGTTGACTGTTGGGAGTAGTCCTAACATGTTTGACATATGATGTAACCACGCTCAATTAAGACCTTCTTGAGATGATTAATGGTGTATGAGTATTCATGCATTTCATTAGTTGTTTCAACCAGAGAGCCCGTGAAACTGAGGAACTTTAGTTACTCACTTACCCCACTTGGCCTTGTTAGGACGTAGTGTGGTAACTATGAGAGAGTAGTGTCGAAATAGTTGTTACGCGATACTACACTCAGACGAGTTTATCCCGAGAATATTTTTGACCTACGTGAGTAGTCATGTTGGTTGATAACATCCGAAGGATTTATCTATGACTCTGGGAACTCATGATAGAACTCGTTCTGTAGGTATAATGAACACATTAGTACATGTCCTTTGGAAGGGTATATCCTGGCTTCATGCTCATAACCCCGAACCTAGGACCCTTGCTTGTTATCATATACATTTGTGCATTGTGTATACTTGTGTATGTGCTATGTGTGCATTATGTCATCATATCATCATGGCATCTCATCTAGTTGCACTGGTTTTGTGAAACTCAGTTGTCTTTCTTTTTGCAAAACCTAGATAGCATGGATTTTGGGAAAAGAAACACTAAGAAATACAACTTCAAGAAATGTGATACAACGAAGTTGAGAGAGCTAGGAATGTTGGTATCCTAAGATTTTGGGAAAACGTACGGGAAACTCATGAGTATTGTGAAGACTAGAATGGAAGAAAGGGTTCTTAGCACTTTGGTTCAATTCTATGATCCGTTATACCATTGCTTCACCTTCCCAGATTACCAATTGATGCCAACACTGGAAGAGTACTCTTACTTCATTGGAATCCCTATGACAGATAAGAAGCTTTTCAGCAGTTTGGAGAAGTTACCCTTGCCGAAAGAGATTGCTAATGCACTATCGTGTAGAAGTATCCGAGATCAAAGCCAATTATGCTTCAAAGGATGGAGTTAAAGGTTTTCATTCTGATTAATTATTAGAAAATGCTACCTACCTTGCCAAAGAGGGTAGTATGAACACATTTGAAGCGGTTTTGGCTTTATTTATATATGGGTTGGTGTTGTTCCATGAGATAGAAGAATTTTTCAATTCAACTGCTATCATCGTGTTCTTGAATGGTAATCCGGTACCCACTTTGTTAAGTGATGTTTATCATTCCATTCATCATAGGACTCTTCATGGAGGAGGAACTATTCTCTGTTGTGCACCCTTGTTGTACAAATGGTTTGTCAATCATTTACCAAGGACGGACGCTTTCAAGGAAAATCTTAATCGTTGGAGATGGTATCAAAGGATTATGTCTCTAACTCAAGCAGATATTCACTGGTGTTGCTACTCGAAGAATGCAAGGACGGAGAGGCGAAAGTGGAAAAACAGAAGAGTCGCCATTGAACTTTATTTATCCCAAAAGGGGAAGGGAAAACATCTAGAAAACCCCAAGAAGGAAATGGATAAGATGGTCTCGCAACCATGAGAAAGGGTTCGGAATCCGGTTATGTGAGGGGAAGGTGTTAGTACCCCTCACTTCCATCGTACTCGATGGGAACCATTCGCTTGTCTATATGTGTAAAGATGTTGCTAAATGATATTGTTTTCTAAAAGTGTTCTAAAAGGGAGAGAGAAGGGTTGAAAACAAAGAGAAGAGAGAAAAAAGAAGGTGTAAAGGGGAAGGAGACTCGGTAGGACTTCGCGGTCCTATGCCTACGTATTCTCAACGGGTATGAGAAAGTCAGAGTCAACGTAGTTCGAAAGGACTATGGATAAAAAGATGGAAGTGTGCTCGCCAAGGATTAGGGCCCTTGTGCCTACGTATCTTCACTTAAAAGAAGTGAAGAATAAGAGAATCCATAGTTCGTACTGTGGTTTTTTGGTGTTTTTATAGACGATGCCAACATGTGCATTCTAGCAGTTAGGTGTATTGCAGATCGCTTGTGGAGTCCTAGGCGTTATCTGTTTGCGACAGAACGGACGTAACATGTCCTTTTTGAAAAGAAATAGTTTTCGCCATCAAGGCAACATGCCACATTTGATTTGTTAACAGTTGGTTTTAGGGATGAAATAAGTCCTCGGATAGTAACCTCTTGTGGGTAGTACCCAATTATTTATCTCAAAAGATTTATTGTGAAAATGGTATGGTGAATATATTCACGTCTTCGTATTTAAAGACAAGTATCGAGACCACACACTCTAAAGTGAGTATCCTAATACTCAGATAGGAAGAAGTCTTCACTCAATCCTCTATCTTTAGTTCAATACAAAGATGACCTTATTCTCTTATTAAAGACTTTTTAATTTTGAATGGTAAGTACTTTATGACAGTGAACCCTAAAGGTATTGTCAAGCACTCAGGATAGGATAAGGCCTTCGCCTAACCATTCCACAACCATCCAAGTTTATTAGAAAAGACTTTGAAAATGCACTTGGTACAAGACCAAGGTTTTAGACTCAAGGAGACAAAAGAAATAGAGAAAAGGTTTTAAAAGAATGGGTGGTGAATAGATCAAGGTAGGTTGATGGCGATGCCTGAAGCAATCGACTTACAAGGGTGAAATATACACAAGGTTAGTGTGGGGTTAATGGAAAGATAAGAAAATAGAATGAGATGAGAGAGACCCTAAGGTGTGAACCAAGTTAATGGATTTTGAAAAGTGACTTGACATTGAATTAAGTTTTATTTGTTCTTTATTTTGAAAATATGTTCTAATCCTAAGTTCATTTTATCTTTCTTAAACAGCAAGCAAGCACAAGCAAGAAGTTAAAAGAACTAGACTATTACATTGTAACAGGGAGAGGGAAACATAGTACCCACCAAGGGGGGAGATGATATGTAAAACATGAAAGAGATATGAGTAAGAATGAATGGAATAAATCATCAAGAACTCAACTCAGACAACCAAAGCAAGAGACACAAATCAAGCCAATTGGGGTGAAACAAGCAAGTATGCAAGATAACATGCTTCAAACTTGAATCAATGACAATGAGAGACACACCAATGAATACTAATACACATTCAAAACATCTAGACAAGTTCAAAGAAATCACACAACACAACTCAAGCAACTAGGCAAAGTCAAATAGTTAAGGCACAAACATCTATGCCCTAGGGATTTAACCACATGTTCATGAATGAACAAACCAAAGCAATGTGGTTCAATTAAGTTGAAAGACAAATGAATTCAGAACCTATATCACACCATGATCAACACATTTCAAAGATGAGAAAAGAGGCACAAGAGTATCCACCATGAGTCAAAGAAAGAGCTAGGCATATGCAAACAATTATCTCATAGAAACAAAGCAACAATGGACAAGCTAATACAATTAGAACTTGTGAACATGAGAGGTCAGTAGCAAACACAAGCATTTCAAAATGTATTCAACATTAAGACATCAAGGAAGCTCAATGAGAATTAAACTCAAAACATGAGCAAAGAAATAGGCATGCATCATTCCTTATCATCCTTAAAAGAAATCAAACATTCATGCACAGAAAAAGGATTCAAAAGTCAAGCCACACATAATGAATCAACGGAAGTGTGAGACTTAGATATAGCCTTTCATATCACTTAAGATCACCAACATCAAATGGATTCACACAAGAACACAAGTTCAAGAATTAGGTCAAAAGGAAGCATGCTTCATCCCCAAGCAATATCACAAAGACAAACCAATTTAAAGAACTTAGACAATCAAACAACTATGGACACAAGGCTCTACCTCATGCTAAGACACCTAAGAACATGGGAGGAAGGGATCCTCAAAGTAATTGCATAAGTTCCTCTTCAAATAAAATCAACAAGTTCAAACATTTTCAACAATCGAGCACATTTCGAGGGTCATAGATAAGAAAATCCAAACTATGTCAAACAATTTCGCCCAAGGTCAGCAAACACATTTAAGTCATCCTCATCATATGTATCAAAATGCTCCAAAAAAATCAGATCAAGAATCAAATAGGAAGGACATTGTCGCTTGCGCGAAAATAAGGTGCCGGCAAAACAGAAGAGTCGCCACCTTTCGTTATTTATCCCTCAGAGCGGGAAAGGAAACGATCGGAGAAACCTGACGAATAAGGGTAAGACAAGGTCATCGCAACCATTGTATGGGTTCGGGAGTCGGTTACGCAAGGGGAAGGTATTAGCACCCCCCACGTCCGTCGTACTCGACGGGATCCTCGCTTGTTTGTTTGCTTGGACGGGTTGGTTATAATCTATCTACCTATCAAGGCTGGATGAAAAAGAAAAGAAAAAATAACTCGGCAAAGCGTCGCACTTTATGCCTACGTATTCCCATCAGAGAATGAGAAATCAGAGTCAGCGTAGTTCGGCTAACTACGGGGAAAGGTGGGGAAAGTTTGCTCGCTAGGATGTCGCATCCTATGCCTACGTACTTTCATCTGGTATGAAAGATCAGAGCAAACGTAGTTCGGGAAACTACGGGTTAAAATGGTTCAACTAGGAGGGAGACTATCAAGTCCTACTGTTATCATGCCATGGATTCATCCTATAGTTGAGGTTTGAACAGGGAACTCCTAGATGTTGTCATGCATAGGTTTCAACCTAAAAGTCTATCATCAAATCCTCATCAGAGGAAATGAGAGTCCTAAGGGATCATGTCAATGATACACCAAAACAGACAAAAGCATCAGCTTTAAATGTAAAATGCATGCAATGCAAGTGAGGGAGGAAATGTGTGTGGGGTTTCAGCCTCCACAAGCTCATCTCGACCTCAAGCCAGTCATGAAATAACAGTAATCATACTGAAAATAAACAACGTGCTATCAAGCAATGAACAGATAAAGGAAATGAAGTGCCATCAGGCAAACAAAACACACATGCCTGAGAAAGAATCATCTATTCTCTAATCCTAATCACAGAATCTGAATCAAAGCAAAGCTCTCAAGCAAACCCTAACAAGAGAATTCAATCCCAGTCTTCAAGCTTCAGAACAAGCTTACCAAAGAAAGGGAGCTAAGCAAGCAGGCTCATAGTGTCTTCCTCAGGAAAGCACTAAGAGGTGGATACTCAGGAGTCATACCCTATGTGGCTCAACCACTGTGATCAGTTTATATTCCTCCTCAGGAGAAATTAAACTCACAAGCAGGCTCCAACATCACTGGATATTTAGGAAATCCTATCTGAACTAGTGGAACTAAATGAATAGACTCATAGGACCTTCCTCAGGAAAGTACTAGGAGGCTTCCACTTAGGAGTTGTATCCTATGTGGCTCAACAACTGTGATCAGTTTACATTCCTCCTCAGGAGAAATTAAACTCATAAGTTGGCTCCAACGTCATTGGATACTTGAGAAATCCTAGACAAACTAATGGAACTAAGTGAATAGACCCATAGGACCTTCCTCAGGAAAGTACTAGGAGGCTTCCACTTAGGAGTTGTATCCCATGTGGCTCAACAACATGTGATCAGTTTACATTCCTCCTCAGGAGAAATTAAACTCACAAGTTGGCTCCAACATCATCGGATACTTAAGAAAGAGGTGAGAAGAAAGAATGAAAGTCATTCATAGTGCCTTCCTCAGGAAAGTACCATGAACTTCCTTCAAACTTCAGGCTCTCAAACCTCACAGACTGGGAACAAATCCAAGCTCTGGGTCTCTGAATCTTGATCTACAATCTTCTCTCCATGATGCTCTCCATCAAGGTCTTCAAGGCAACACAAGCCCCTCAACAAATTCCTCAGAATGAACCCCAAAGATGAACAGACAACCCCAGGGGACACTAAACCAATAGGCAACTTCAGAAAATACCTAAAAATACTAAACTAATGGGGAAAAATCTAACAAATATTCACAAGGGTCCTCAACACCTACTCATAACATCTACAAAAGTCTCTACCTAAAAATCAAGACAAAACTCAATCAAAGAAAGGGATTCATCACCTAAACACATTCTAAACCCTAATCAGGATACCCTAAGTCTACCCTAATTAAACTAATCAAGATTTAATTCTAAAAATCTAGAAAAAATCCTATGGGGAACTATGATTCATCATCTAATTGCACAAAAAAGAATGGATTAAAAACCCTAAAGGAAGGCTCTAAAACAAATCCTACAAAATCATGATACAAAATTAAACAATTAAAAAGCTATTTAATTGGAAAATCTATTAAAAATATTAAACCTAAAAATAAAATCTCATTTTTATTTTTATGATTTTCTACACAAAGTCATCTACTCATAGAAAAAAGAAGAAGTTAAAAAACATTTTTTATCAATTTTTAGTGAATTAAACAAAACAGAGAAATAAAAGAAGAAAATTAAAAGAATTAAAGAAATGAATTAAATTGGACTGGGAGGTGCATTAAGAAATACGCGCCAGGGTTATTCCAGTTGGGCTTCAAGGGTGGGGGTGCGCGTAGCATACGCGCTAAGCCCAGGTACTATCAGAAATTCAATTTAAAAAAAAATAAAAGAAAAGGGTAAAACCCTGGTGCGAATAGAAAGGGATTTCAACGTGTTTTGAAGTGGGCTGGCTTTGGGGGGTGTCATCAGCGAAGTTACTTAAGCCCAAGACACCACATACACTAAACTCTGCGTTTTGCTGTGTTAAAATTTCCCTCCATTTCGTGAATTAATTTGGACCGTGGGATGCGATTTCCAGTCAATTAAAACACACGGATCCGACGGACAGCATATCGTCTTCAAGCTTGGACACAAGCTAGGGTTTCAAACTTCCATTGATGCACCATACGTGAATACCTTTCTCCCATCGGTTCTCTCTCACTACTCAATGAAATCCCAAAGTGTAAACGTCAATATTGCTCCATTTTTCAAGCTCTACACGGCTGGACCGATAGTTTCCATTAAAACACTTCCTACTGACTAACCCGATAGCACCAACTTGAGTAAACACTCCATTTTCGACCTCCTTGTTTCTTGCGTTTCTTGACACTAACTTACTCTACTCATGGCCCTCATTATTCTGATATAATTATTTAATCTTAACACTCAACATACAAGTGGTTCTTGGTGATTCAAGATTCGAGTCAAAAACTCAAACTCCATGAAATGCTCTTAATCTTTCAGGAATTGGTCCTCTAGTTGTTTCTAACAGTTCTATGCTAGCAAATCAATCTATCAATGCATAATTAAGGGTGTAAAGAAGAAAATGGCAGACCTGGTTTCTTGATGAACAGATGAGGAATTTGCTCAAACCAAGCTTCAATCTCTTGTGGAATCACCCAGGGAATCACCTCCTTGCTTCTGTTTGCAAGAGTAGAGGTTGAACTTTCCTTAATTCCACGATTTGATTCTTGATGCAAGCTTGAAAATCCAAGTGCTATCCTTCAATTCTGCCTCCTTCTTCTCTCACCAATGCCCTGCACCAGCTATAATCCTTATATGGAGAGGTTTGGACTCATCTAGAAGGTTCTGGAATGATCCTATGGGATGTTCAATTTATCATGTCATGACATCTTGATTCCAACTCATCTCATATGCCAATCCTTGTTTCCCTTGGTACAGCCCTTCAATTTCACTTGAACTTCTCCTTAAATGAGTTTTTAGAAAGTGTTTAGATGCATTGCAAGCTTGTATGTTCATTTCCTTTGAGTTTCACCTTGGTGCCTTATTATGCAAGCAACTAAATTCCAAAGGAACCTCATTTTTTAAACCTCAAATGAAAATTCTACTTAAACCAATGTTCTCAAAATAGTTTTTCCAATCAAAATGATATATTGGATGACCTATTTTGGATTTGTGGATCTCCCAAATCACTTTTCAATTTCAACTTTTCAAAGTTATAAGTCATTTTTAGTTCATTTTTGACCAATCATGGAATCTTGTGCTATGAGCTTTTTCAACAATTTGTGACCTTCTTTCTAGACTTAAAATCACATTTTGAGCAACTTTCATGTTTTAAGTTTTTCCATTTGAGGCTTGGAAATATGAGTTTTAGGCATTGGCTAAAATGACCTATAACTGACAAATGACCAAAATACCCCTGCCTTGTCCAAACCATAAGTTGAGTTCCACAAATCCAATCAAGGACTTCTACCACTAAAATTAAAGCTAAGAAGATCCTCTTCAACATTCATGTTGACCAAGAAATCATAGGAATCATCCTACTAGGGCAAAAGTTGTCTGCAAGTTGGGTGACTTTCAAGGACCCAGATTCACACACCTCCGCTGACCTGTAATTTGTCAAGACCATAACTTGAGCTCTGTAATTCCTATCAAGGACTTCCACCACTCAAATTAAAGCTAAGAACAAGCTCTACAACATTCATGCTATGGGGAATATGAGATATCAATCACATCTAGAGCTAAAACTGCCTGGAAGATAGGGATCAAATTAGGGTTTTTTCACTGACAATCCTTGGAAACCCTAACTCAAAACTTCTCAAACTCCTCAATCATAATGAGTTGGTCTAGGAATCATCTTTATATAATCTCTATGCATCATTCCATGATCTCATGGCCCTTGGATTGGGTCTCAACCTTCTCCAAATCTTCAGCTGATCTAGGGTTGACCCAGTCAAAACCCTAATTCCACCACTCATGGTTGAATCTTCTGAATTCTTGCTCAATGACCTCTCTGGGCTTCATGATGGCTATCAAGACATCTCATGAGCTTTCTCAAAACATCAAGTTCATTCTCAAAGTCTCAAAATCATCTGAGGAGCACCCACAACTTTCAAACTGTGAAGCACACAACCCTGGTTTCAAACCACTTCTCTGGGGATCTCTTGAACTTTCTGATGAAGGTATCCACTTTCAAACACTCAATGAATAAATGATTGTTGGTCAAATTTTGGGGTGCAACAGCTGCCCCTATTCAAACGGCTTGAACCTGACTGGGTGAGAAGCGAACGGCTCTCAACCAATCAAGGTACGAGACGGTTGAATACCGGTAAACCCGAAAATTTGCCAACTGCACGACCACATGATACTCTGCGGGGAACAAATCTTTGAATACTGCAACACTAGCTGCTCAACAACTAGCTGGAGAGATACTGATCTGACATCGCCGCCGGAAACAAACATCATTCTGAGAGACACTCGACGTCGCCGTCGTACCAACATCATCTCTGCTGGGGATTTAAGGAGTTTGACCTCACCGTCGAACAAACATAATCTGACCTCGCCGCCGGACAAAAATGCAACCCTGAACAACTCCGCCCTGGGATTCACCCCTGGTAAATGGAGCAAAAGGTACACTCGCGTATTCGGAACTACTCTGCTAGGAATGAGAGACTTAACCGAGCACACTCTGATCTGGGGTTCACCCTCAGAACCATAACGAACAACGGAATACTGCTGCACACTGCCCGCCGTAGAACTTCAACATTAAAGATATATGAAACCCTGGCCCCTGGCCACTTCTAGCTTCAGCTAAAAAAAAGAACATCCTTGGCCTTCAAGGATATAAACTTTGCCTGTCGGCAACTCTGCAGGAGGTATCTTCGACTTCAGTCTGAAAACATGATCCTTGGCCTTCAAGGATACATGGATCTGCCTTCAAGCAACTCCGCCTCTGCTATAGAGCATCCGTGACTTCAGTCAGGGATATACTTCGGCCTTCAGTCCGAAAAACGAATCCTAGGTCATTCATGACCTTGGGGGATAACCTTGCCCTTAGGCACCTTCGCTTCAGCTTAGGAAATCTGTGACTTCAGTCAGAGACATGGTGTCCTGAGCCATTCATGACTCTTCTGGGATTCAAATACTTTGCCTTCAGGCAAAACTCCGCTTCAGCTGGAGAAACATCTTTGACTTCAGTCAGAAGAATCACTGTTCACTTGATCGCAATCAATCATCTCTTCAGGACAACTGACGTGGTCTTCAGACTCACACGAATCACTCTGTTGTATATACAACCCTGGAACCTTGTCTTCAGCTACCTGTTGATTCTTCAACACGGAAATCTGGACTCACCGGAACCTTCTGATATCGCCTTCGGGCGCTTACGAAATCCATCTTCAGATTAGACATCGTTGTTGGAGCAGACATATCACGCTGCTATTCTCTTGACATCCTGTCAAGTCGTTGCTAAATAAAAGCAAACATGTCGGGTCACCGGACATAATCATCACGTTAACAACTCTGTTGAGGAGAGAGGAATGAGGGTTCACCCAAATAATCCTGACGACTTACTGGGGAAAAGGAAGAAGGGTTCACCCGAACAACCTTGTAGACTCTGCTGCAGAAAGACGAGAGAGTTCACCCAAACGACTTCAACAATTGCTGGAGAAAAACGAAAGAGCACACTCAGACGATTCCTACCAACTTTACTGAGGGAGAGCTACCCTTCAAGGGAGCTGCATTTTCTGCCGATCTCATCTGGACTTATACTTGAGGATGACGGACTCCTCCGGAGAGCACAGCACATCAGGCTGATCAACACACTATCCTCTGCTATACTCTGCATGGGGAAAGCGATAGATGCCCTGAACGACTTTTTGGGAAATGACCCTTCTGGGGAACATAGCTGTCAGGCTACAAGACACTCATGTCATTAAGTTCTCAAACTTGCGGGATAAACAAACTTCAGCTTGCTGGACAATCCTTCGGGATCTGTTTGGGGGAACCTTTCATCTGCCAATCATGATTGTGCTCGGCTGGGGACATCAATCTACCTGCCTGCTGCTGGGGAAATGCCAACCACCTGCTGGGGAAAAGACCTCCACTCTGTTGGGGGTTCCAGAAATCACCTTGAACAAACAACTCCGGCGGGCGCTTCCAAGAATCATCCTGAACTGATAACCTTTCTGGAAACTTTATTCTGCTGGGTACTTCCAGGAATCTTCCTGGGCAACTCTTGCTGCGGACGCTACTGGGGAGCTCAAGAATCATCTTAAGCAAACAACTCGGGAAACTGTACTGGGGTCTTAAGAATCGTCTTAAGCAAACGGCCCTGCTGAGGAATTCGAGAATCATCTTGAACTGAAGACTTCGCTGGGGATCTCAAAAATCATCTTGAGCGAGCGACTGCGGGGATTACACCGGGATCTTTAGAATCATCTAAGAAAACAACCTCGCTGGGGAGAACATCAAGAATCGTCCTGAGCAACCGGTCTTTTGGTGGTACACCTGTTCAACAAGGATGATAATGACCTAGATCATGTTTATGATGTGTATGCTTCTGCACTATGCCCCACACGGTGGGAATGATATGTATTTATGCTAAATGCCATGCAATCATGCACAATGCTATGCAATCATGCACACGATGCTATGCAATCATGCACACGATGTGATCCCATCAGCAAAATAAATGCCGGAGGGGGGAATCCTCCTGTCAAGGAGAAAGAACCACTCAGGTAGAGGAATCATCCTGCTGAGGAGGACGCGAGCACGCCAATATCAATCGGGCTCTGTCTGGGGAATTGATCTTCCATTGATTGCTGCAGGGAAACAACTTCAGCTGACTGCTGCAGGGGACGAAGCTTTACGAGAACTTGGATCTGCTGATATCAATCGCGAGAATGAACTGCGCGGCCGTCTCGGCTACTCTTCTGGGGATGACCACTCTGTGGGGGAACCAACTTCAGCTGCTTAACACTCCACTGGGGAAAAACCAATCATGATCTGATCCACTTCCAAGGATTCAGATCTCTTGGACATCTGCAAACTCGGCTGAGGAAGGAGAAATCATTCTGCTTCGCTGGAGAGAATGCGACTCTGGGGAAACACAACATCAGTTGCCCCACGTTCTGCTGGGGGAAAATCGATCATGATCTGACCAACTTCCAAGGATTCTGCTTTTCTGCGGACTCAGCCGGGGAGGGAAATCATTCTACTTCACTGGAGAGTGCAACTCTGGTGGGGAATTTCAATTCCGCTGGGGAAGAAAGAATCATCTGACTTCAGGGGAGAGTACAACTCTGCCGGGGAATACAACATCAGCCATTCCAACACTCTACTGGGGAAGAAGGAATCATCGAACTTCAGGAGAGAGCCTGACTCTGGTGAGGAATCTCAATTCCACTGGAGACTTCAGTCTGACACCATCAGTTACTGCATACTTCGGTATACGAACAGCTTTTTGCGAAACCTGCACTTGTGACCCGGTGCGGGGGGGAGATGAGCTACGGTACTCAATCATTTCTATGAATTCTGCACTTGTGACCCGGTGCTGGGGAAAGATGAGCTACGGTACTCAATCATTTTTATGAACTCTGCACTTGTGACCCGGTGCTGGGGAAAGACGACATCATTCTTCGGTGCTTGACTCAGCTGATGAGGTGACACTCCTTCAGGATGCGTCTGCTTGGGGAAGAGAGTCATCTCTGCGCGGGGAGACATGTCAATGCTCACTATATGCGTTCAGATTCTGCGGAAGAGAGACTACTGAACTCTGCCGGAGAAGGAGGACTCGCTCCGCTTCGGGGATATCAATCCTGGTCTGCTGAGGGTAATCTTGACCCTAATCTGATGAGGGATAAACGCCATCCCAATCTGCTGCAGTCTCAAACTGTACAGGGGAACTACCTCGAACCGTACATTTCTGCGGAGAAACAATCCTGATTCAACAACGCCAACACAGGGAATACAGGCTACCAATCATGGAGTCAAGTAACAGGTTATGCTGTAGGATAGCAACCCAACGACCGCAAGGCTTCTTCAGAAGGTTCAGGTTTTGGCAGGGTAATGACACGATTCCCCGATACTTAATTCTTGCTAGGGTGAACAAACTCATTTGAACAACTTGTCCCAGTGCATTTCAACTTGCCCCAATCCGACCTTTGGGAATAATTCATTCTGAGCCGAAAACAACTGGCAACAAGACAATCTTCAGAGGGCTTGCCCCAGTATCTGCACAACGGGAGGATTCATCCTCAACTAATCAACTCTCAACATGGTTGGCTTCAATATCTCTGAAGTAGTTTGCCCCTGAACGAGCGATGAGCGACTCAACAGGCTCTGATTGAACACTGGAGGGATCTGCCCTTAAATCGCAGGGATTCCGGATAACTGCCCCTGATTGGGTCTCGAGAAGATTCACTTCCGATCAACCGCTGCTTGCATAAACTGCCCCATAATCAAATGATGCTCCGGGACTTGTCCCCAGACAAACTGATTCCAAACTCACAGGAGGTCATTGCCCCAGATTCACAGGGCTTCGCAGCATACCATTCTGATCCAGACCTCTGGCGATTCAGTCCTGATTGACTATTCCCTGCTGAAGTTCCTTCGTATCAGCTATTAACCTGCAACTAAAATTGTTTGTTCACGAACAGTAATTTTAATGCAGTGTTCATGCAAATTTCGAAAAAATGTTGTACTGTCACTCATTTACGTGTCATGCTAGTGAGTAATGAATGAACCAAAGAGTTCAAACGTAGTGCTGGTGCGATCAGTGAAAAATGCAATAAGGATATGATTAGCAAATCATGAAGGAGTCAGGTTACTCAACCTTATCGTAATGCGCTCTCAGAATAAACCCTGCCTCAATTAGGTCTTTTAAGGGTTGTATCGTGGTCGGGTTCACGGTTCGTGAAACAAGGGATATTCGGCTCAAATTATGATTTGTACCCCCCCTTCTACGTGATGTTCTCCGATCCTAAAGTTCAGTTAACTTAGCTCGAGCGCTCTCCTCTTCGAGAGGTATGTTGAACATTGGGAACAACTGGTTAAAGAATTCACAAGGTGTTTCGGAGTGACAGTTGCTCCTTTTTCGTTTTCGGCGTCCGTGTCTACACGACTTCGCCCTTGTTCGAGGATTTTTTCTTTTTTATAATCCTTTCTTTTTCATTCTCTTGTTTTGATTCCCTAATTTTTGCCTGGACTGACTCCTTTTGAGTTCTTTTCGATTTTTCTTTTGAAGTCCAGCGGGATGCCCTGATTTTTGCCTAAGTATTTGCTTTCTAGCTTTTTCTTTTTTACCTAGCGGGCTTTCTTATTTCTTTTTCTTTTGGAACGAGTCGTGCGACACTGGTTGTCTTGATTGCTCCGAAAGGATTATAACTGTCTCACTCCTGATTGGTGAGGTTTAACCATTGTGGTTGATGAGGTACGACCTCTGGAGAGGAATATGATGTGATTGGTCCTCGAAGGACAACACTCCTCTATAAGACTTGAACGCTCGATCAAGCTAACCGACAACTACCCTGCCCCGGGTTAAGATGCGAGGGTTCAAAAATTCCGAAAGAAACTCCTACTTCTCGGCTCGAAGTGGTTAACAAGGGATTCTCTTCCTTATCTCTCCGGTGTTTAGGGGATTTGAAACAATGCCTTGTACGTCATCGGCAAAGTTTTATCTGAAAGCAATACGATCATTGGTTATGAGTATTCAGTTTCATCATCCTCCCTCCGCTCATTGCTAATCGTAGTAAGAAATCGGAGTAAATAAAATGCAAATGTCAGTGCAATGCAGTAAATGAGTGACAACGACATAACCAATTCAGAAAAATGCATAGTCACTTTATTAACATCACCATTCGAAACATACAATGTTTACAGCAAGTAGTAACTAACAGAAAAGAAACTACAAATGCAAATGGTAAAGAGTCCGAGGACAGCCAATGTTGAGGACGTCTGCCCGTCTGGATCACTGGCTTCCGGAAATAACCCTCTGAATCTGCGAGCTCAAACAGCTGAGAGGTCGTCACGCACAACCAAGATTCCATCTGGAAAGGAAATACACCCTTGGTCGATCAATTGCTGCACCTTCGCCTGGAAAGCCTTGCAATCTTCAGTTGAATGCCCCAGAGATCCACCATGGTAGCCACACTGAGCATGAGGATCGTACCCTGGAGTGTAAGGCTCTAGCACGGGCTTGAGAGCTTTCGGTTCCACCAAGGAATTCTGAACCAACAGTGGAAGAATCTGGCTATACGGCACAGGCACTGGATGGAAAGAAACATTCCTTTGTTCCACGTGGTTGCGAGGTCTTTTGTGATCCTGGTGCCGGTAATCTTTCCGCCCAGGAGCAAGAGGTCGTCGTTTCTGAATGGCGACGGTCTCTTGTTTAGGCGCTTGCGTCCTCGAACTTGATCCAGGCAGGAACTGCGAGCGAGGCGATTCAGTCACCAAAGATCGTGGGACGTATTCGAGATCTTTCTCAGCTTCAGGCAAAGGAGTGGAATCATCCACCTTTTCCGCAGGGTAAAGGATGAACTTTCCCGATGCTCTTATGCCGCCCGACACAAGCCTAATCGCCCTTGAGTCGATCAAGTCCTGAATCTTATTCCGGAGAGCCTTACATGTTTCAACATGGTGCCCCGGTGCCCCTGAGTGGAAATCACAATGCATGCTTAGATCAACGTCTGGTGACCCCTCATCTGGTGGATTTGAGGTTCGAAGCTTGAGAACGCGGTTCTGAACCAACAGCGGCAGCAGCTGGGCATAACTCACAGGTAGTGGGTCCACAGCTCTATCAAGTAGCTTCTTCTTTTGACCATAACCTTCAGGGTTATTCTGAGACGCTCGGCGCGGCTGATGACGAGACAGGCCTCGAGCTTCATGCTGTGTAGAGGATCCATGAGGTCCACTTGGCTTCAGCACAGGTGGCAATGACGGCAATGGGGGAAGCACTTTGGTCTCCTCCTTGGGTGCTTGACCACTCTCCTTATTTAGCATACTTCTCACCACTCCCATGAGAAAGCTTAACTGATTCTGCAGCTGCTGATTCTCCTCTCTGAGCACTTGCTGGTCCAGACGCACTGCCTGTATGTCATTCATGACCTGCCCCAGCTGGCTTTGGATTTTCTCCAGTTCAGCTTGTATCTGCTCCATCAGTCCGAGTTGCTCGATTCTGAGTCAAAACCTGCAAACACAAAGGTTAGAAGACAAGCCCCGGCTTCTGCCATGCAAGATGAATTATGGGTGTCTGTACGCTCAGGAGATCACCCCTGATTTTGGTGTCAACGTGCCAACATGGTGTCAACGCAATGATAAGACTGGATCCATTCATGGAAGAAAGTATCTCATCTTGCTCGGGACACCAGGATCAGGGTACGAAATGCGCCTACAGCACAGACACATGTTAATGGAATGCAAACATGAATATGAGAGCTAATGCAAAATGCAGTCATGCAATAATGTATCCAGGTAACTGCTGTGGAGATTCGATGTCAACAGTCGCTGATGAGAAGGAAACCCCGGTGTAAACCCACTGATCTGATCTGTTGTGAATAACCATCTGGTAGGATCGAGATCAAAATTCTGCTCTGTCAAGAACGAAGGTCCGATAATAAAGACCCCGGATGCTAGATCAAGGAATATCTGTTGATGAAGTCTTCGGACCCCAAATCAAAAATCTGCCCTATCAAGAACAAAATACCGCTGCTGATGAGATCTTCAAACCCCACTCAAAATCTGCCCTATCAAGAACAAACACCAACTGCTGACGAGATCTTCAGACCCCACTCAAAAATCTGCTCCATCCAGAACAAACCTCTGATAGCAATACCCTGATCAAAGCCTGCTCTATCAAGAACAAACAAACACCCGATGATAAGATCCTCTGATCAAACCCTTGCTCTATCAAGAACACATCTGCAACTGAGAACCCAACATAACTGATTCACTGTCAAGAAAACCAGGTGGTCTGGAGGTCAAAGTTTCCTGCAATATCCCAACCCCACTCACAGGTATGATGGACCTAATCCACGGACAAAGGTACGGCATCCTATGCGGTCGTCAGCGTCACAGACGTTCATGAGTGACAATACGATTCCCAGAAGGAGTGGCATCGTCAAGTCATGAAGAGGCCTCTCTTAGCTGACTTCCAAATGATCGGTCCCCAGAGTCGACAATCCTCACGTCTGGACTCCCCTCAGATCCTCAGGACCGGAAAGGAGCACCTCTGCAAGAATCTCGTCTGAGCGCAGATTTTCGTAGGGAACTGTGCCTGTTCAACAGACAGGTTCGTCTACTACTTCTCCGCAACTATATCTAGGTGTGTACTCAAGCCCAGGTCCGGCTTTTCACTCACAGTAACATCCCTCTCCCACAGCAGCATAGATAATCATATCAAACTGGAAATAAAATGCGGGAAGTAAAAATGCGATAAATAAACGCAACCCAACAAGCAAACACACAAACGATAGGATTGACTCGCGTAGGGGATGGGAAACGGTCCCAGCATAAGGGATGGGAAAAGTCCTTAGATGCCATACATTTCCCCAGCAGAGTCGCCAGCTGTCGCTTGCGCGAAAATAAGGTGCCGGCAAAACAGAAGAGTCGCCACCTTTCGTTATTTATCCCTCAGAGCGGGAAAGGAAACGATCGGAGAAACCTGACGAATAAGGGTAAGACAAGGTCATCGCAACCATTGTCTGGGTTCGGGAGTCGGTTACGCAAGGGGAAGGTATTAGCACCCCTCACGTCCGTCGTACTCGACGGGATCCTCGCTTGTTTGTTTGCTTGGACGGGTTGGTTATAATCTATCTACCTATCAAGGCTGGATGAAAAAGAAAAGAAAAAATAACTCGGCAAAGCGTCGCACTTTATGCCTACGTATTCCCATCAGAGAATGAGAAATCAGAGTCAGCGTAGTTCGGCTAACTACGGGGAAAGGTGGGGAAAGTTTGCTCGCTAGGATGTCGCATCCTATGCCTACGTACTTTCATCTGGTATGAAAGATCAGAGCAAACGTAGTTCGGGAAACTACGGGTTAAAATGGTTCAACTAGGAGGGAGACTATCAAGTCCTACTGTTATCATGCCATGGATTCATCCTATAGTTGAGGTTTGAACAGGGAACTCCTAGATGTTGTCATGCATAGGTTTCAACCTAAAAGTCTATCATCAAATCCTCATCAGAGGAAATGAGAGTCCTAAGGGATCATGTCAATGATACACCAAAACAGACAAAAGCATCAGCTTTAAATGTAAAATGCATGCAATGCAAGTGAGGGAGGAAATGTGTGTGGGGTTTCAGCCTCCACAAGCTCATCTCGACCTCAAGCCAGTCATGAAATAACAGTAATCATACTGAAAATAAACAACGTGCTATCAAGCAATGAACAGATAAAGGAAATGAAGTGCCATCAGGCAAACAAAACACACATGCCTGAGAAAGAATCATCTATTCTCTAATCCTAATCACAGAATCTGAATCAAAGCAAAGCTCTCAAGCAAACCCTAACAAGAGAATTCAATCCCAGTCTTCAAGCTTCAGAACAAGCTTACCAAAGAAAGGGAGCTAAGCAAGCAGGCTCATAGTGTCTTCCTCAGGAAAGCACTAAGAGGTGGATACTCAGGAGTCATACCCTATGTGGCTCAACCACTGTGATCAGTTTATATTCCTCCTCAGGAGAAATTAAACTCACAAGCAGGCTCCAACATCACTGGATATTTAGGAAATCCTATCTGAACTAGTGGAACTAAATGAATAGACTCATAGGACCTTCCTCAGGAAAGTACTAGGAGGCTTCCACTTAGGAGTTGTATCCTATGTGGCTCAACAACTGTGATCAGTTTACATTCCTCCTCAGGAGAAATTAAACTCACAAGTTGGCTCCAACGTCATTGGATACTTGAGAAATCCTAGACAAACTAATGGAACTAAGTGAATAGACCCATAGGACCTTCCTCAGGAAAGTACTAGGAGGCTTCCACTTAGGAGTTGTATCCCATGTGGCTCAACAACATGTGATCAGTTTACATTCCTCCTCAGGAGAAATTAAACTCACAAGTTGGCTCCAACATCATCGGATACTTAAGAAAGAGGTGAGAAGAAAGAATGAAAGTCATTCATAGTGCCTTCCTCAGGAAAGTACCATGAACTTCCTTCAAACTTCAGGCTCTCAAACCTCACAGACTGGGAACAAATCCAAGCTCTGGGTCTCTGAATCTTGATCTACAATCTTCTCTCCATGATGCTCTCCATCAAGGTCTTCAAGGCAACACAAGCCCCTCAACAAATTCCTCAGAATGAACCCCAAAGATGAACAGACAACCCCAGGGGACACTAAACCAATAGGCAACTTCAGAAAATACCTAAAAATACTAAACTAATGGGGAAAAATCTAACAAATATTCACAAGGGTCCTCAACACCTACTCATAACATCTACAAAAGTCTCTACCTAAAAATCAAGACAAAACTCAATCAAAGAAAGGGATTCATCACCTAAACACATTCTAAACCCTAATCAGGATACCCTAAATCTACCCTAATTAAACTAATCAAGATTTAATTCTAAAAATCTAGAAAAAATCCTATGGGGAACTATGATTCATCATCTAATTGCACAAAAAAGAATGGATTAAAAACCCTAAAGGAAGGCTCTAAAACAATTCCTACAAAATCATGATACAAAATTAAACAATTAAAAAGCTATTTAATTGGAAAATCTATTAAAAATATTAAACCTAAAAATAAAATCTCATTTTTATTTTTATGATTTTCTACACAAAGTCATCTACTCATAGAAAAAAGAAGAAGTTAAAAAACATTTTTTATCAATTTTTAGTGAATTAAACAAAACAGAGAAATAAAAGAAGAAAATTAAAAGAATTAAAGAAATGAATTAAATTGGACTGGGAGGTGCATTAAGAAATACGCGCCAGGGTTATTCCAGTTGGGCTTCAAGGGTGGGGGTGCGCGTAGCATACGCGCTAAGCCTAGGTACTATCAGAAATTCAATTTAAAAAAAAATAAAAGAAAAGGGTAAAACCCTGGTGCGAATAGAAAGGGATTTCAACGTGTTTTGAAGTGGGTTGGCTTTGGGGGGTGTCATCAGCGAAGTTACTTAAGCCCAAGACACCACATACACTAAACTCTGCGTTTTGCTGTGTTAAAATTTCCCTCCATTTCGTGAATTAATTTGGACCGTGGGATGCGATTTCCAGTCAATTAAAACACACGGATCCGACGGACAGCATATCGTCTTCAAGCTTGGACACAAGCTAGGGTTTCAAACTTCCATTGATGCACCATACGTGAATACCTTTCTCCCATCGGTTCTCTCTCACTACTCAATGAAATCCCAAAGTGTAAACGTCAATATTGCTCCATTTTTCAAGCTCTACACGGCTGGACCGATAGTTTCCATTAAAACACTTCCTACTGACTAACCCGATAGCACCAACTTGAGTAAACACTCCATTTTCGACCTCCTTGTTTCTTGCGTTTCTTGACACTAACTTACTCTACTCATGGCCCTCATTATTCTGATATAATTATCTAATCTTAACACTCAACATACAAGTGGTTCTTGGTGATTCAAGATTCGAGTCAAAAACTCAAACTCCATGAAATGCTCTTAATCTTTCAGGAATTGGTCCTCTAGTTGTTTCTAACAGTTCTATGCTAGCAAATCAATCTATCAATGCATAATTAAGGGTGTAAAGAAGAAAATGGCAGACCTGGTTTCTTGATGAACAGATGAGGAATTTGCTCAAACCAAGCTTCAATCTCTTGTGGAATCACCCAGGGAATCACCTCCTTGCTTCTGTTTGCAAGAGTAGAGGTTGAACTTTCCTTAATTCCACGATTTGATTCTTGATGCAAGCTTGAAAATCCAAGTGCTATCCTTCAATTCTGCCTCCTTCTTCTCTCACCAATGCCCTGCACCAGCTATAATCCTTATATGGAGAGGTTTGGACTCATCTAGAAGGTTCTGGAATGATCCTATGGGATGTTCAATTTATCATGTCATGACATCTTGATTCCAACTCATCTCATATGCCAATCCTTGTTTCCCTTGGTACAGCCCTTCAATTTCACTTGAACTTCTCCTTAAATGAGTTTTTAGAAAGTGTTTAGATGCATTGCAAGCTTGTATGTTCATTTCCTTTGAGTTTCACCTTGGTGCCTTATTATGCAAGCAACTAAATTCCAAAGGAACCTCATTTTTTAAACCTCAAATGAAAATTCTACTTAAACCAATGTTCTCAAAATAGTTTTTCCAATCAAAATGATATATTGGATGACCTATTTTGGATTTGTGGATCTCCCAAATCACTTTTCAATTTCAACTTTTCAAAGTTATAAGTCATTTTTAGTTCATTTTTGACCAATCATGGAATCTTGTGCTATGAGCTTTTTCAACAATTTGTGACCTTCTTTCTAGACTTAAAATCACATTTTGAGCAACTTTCATGTTTTAAGTTTTTCCATTTGAGGCTTGGAAATATGAGTTTTAGGCATTGGCTAAAATGACCTATAACTGACAAATGACCAAAATACCCCTGCCTTGTCCAAACCATAAGTTGAGTTCCACAAATCCAATCAAGGACTTCTACCACTCAAATTAAAGCTAAGAAGATCCTCTTCAAGATTCATGTTGACCAAGAAATCATAGGAATCATCCTACTAGGGCAAAAGTTGTCTGCAAGTTGGGTGACTTTCAAGGACCCAGATTCACACACCTCCGCTGACCTGTAATTTGTCAAGACCATAACTTGAGCTCTGTAATTCCTATCAAGGACTTCCACCACTCAAATTAAAGCTAAGAACAAGCTCTACAACATTCATGCTATGGGGAAGATGAGATATCAATCACATCTAGAGCTAAAACTGCCTGGAAGATAGGGATCAAATTAGGGTTTTTTCACTGACAATCCTTGGAAACCCTAACTCAAAACTTCTCAAACTCCTCAATCATAATGAGTTGGTCTAGGAATCATCTTTATATAATCTCTATGCATCATTCCATGATCTCATGGCCCTTGGATTGGGTCTCAACCTTCTCCAAATCTTCAGCTGATCTAGGGTTGACCCAGTCAAAACCCTAATTCCACCACTCATGGTTGAATCTTCTGAATTCTTGCTCAATGACCTCTCTGGGCTTCATGATGGCTATCAAGACATCTCATGAGCTTTCTCAAAACATCAAGTTCATTCTCAAAGTCTCAAAATCATCTGAGGAGCACCCACAACTTTCAAACTGTGAAGCACACAACCCTGGTTTCAAACCACTTCTCTGGGGATCTCTTGAACTTTCTGATGAAGGTATCCACTTTCAAACACTCAATGAATAAATGATTGTTGGTCAAATTTTGGGGTGCAACAGACATGAATCAAAGCAAAAGTTCAAAACTAGGTCAAAAGATACCTTTCACCAATAATTTAAAAATAAAATAATAAAATAAAAATAAAAATTATGAAAAATTAGTTAACATGCCAAAGCAACTAAAAAATATTTTTGTGTAATTTTAAAAAGGTTTTAACTATTAAAAATAAAATCAAAAGAAAATAAGACAAAAAATAAAATAAAAAGAAATAAAGTAACCAAGGGGGGTGCAACAATAATACTAGACTTAACTGAAGTCTAGTTATCACGCTGATGAGCTCCAAATATGGGGGTGCAGGAAGCAAATACATCTAAGCCCAGTCCAAATGAAAAGAAAGAAATCAGAAACCACAAACAAAAAATGCCACGCGAGCGACATCACTAATCCATATCATCAACATGTAGGCTCCACGCAGCGCCCACCTCAGCAAGTCAAAGTTTCAAACACAAACACACGTTAGACGTTGGAGCTAGGGTTCCAGTGATCTTCACCGGAGTACTCTAAAAACTTTACCAAAATAACATAACAAAGACACTATCTCACTCGATTTTTCAAGAGGAATACGAATCCAGCCTCAAAAGTCATTTAAAAACACTCTAAAGCTTTGAAAAAAAAGAGACATAAATTAAAACCCCACGAAACAACATCATAAGCATCTAGAAACCTTCCAAATCAATTCAAACATCCAAATATGTATTAAATAGGATCTTTGCACGTGAAATATAAGAGAAAGAGATTGAAAAATTTTTACCACAAAATGAAGACTTGGTGCTTCTTTTCTTGCCTTAAGACTCCAACAAGCTCTTTGTGTTGCTTCCTTGAGCTCCAAAGATGATGATGGTGATGAGAGAAAGGGCTAAACAAGCTTGCAATATCAGGTTCGAAGGAAAATATTTTTTCAGAAAAGGAGGAGCTCTAGGGTTCTGTGGCTGCTGAAGAACATCAATGCCCCCTCTAGGGTTTACTTCTTTGTTTATATATGATGGTTTTGAGAGGTAATAATCTAGTTATTATGGTTAAAGATCCAAGTTAAAGTTTTTGTGAATATTTGAAAAATGGATGTTGTGAAGGGTGGTATGAGCACAACATGGCTCCCTTGTTGTCTTGTTATAATCTTGTGAGCATAAAGGATTAACATTAGAGGGTGGAGCAGCTATCTTGGTGTGCATATCTTGTGCTTTCTCTATTTTTCCAAACATTCAAAATATGGTACATGTGGTACACATATTGTAGTGGGAAAATTTGTGAGTGTAAGCTATTGATTAACTTAACTCAAAAAAACAAGATTCGCCACCGCACTTTTATTTTATCCAAAAAGGAAAGGAAAAAGAGTGAACAAATCCAGAGAGTTCTAAAACAAGAACAAATAAGCAGAGATCTGGCTAAGGGGGTTGGTTACGTAATGGGAAGGTGTTAGCACCCAAAATGTCTATAGTACTCTATAGGAGCCCTTTGAAATATTTACAATTTTTGGCTTGAAAATGGTTTGTTTGGAAAGAGAATGGGGAGATGAGAAGAGAATTAATTTTTTAGATTTTTATGTTTGGAGAGACTTATCGCCTCATGCCTACGTACCCAAAAAGTGCAATAAAGGATCAAAACCTCGTAGTTCATGGTAAAAATGACAAAAGTTTGTTGGTTTTGATTGATTTTAAATGTAAAGACAAGTCGTCATTTTAAGGAGAAAACTACGACTAGTCGTCCACAAGTGTAAGGCAACATTTGCATCACCTAAAGATGGAGGATTTGCTTGGATTATCAACAAGTCAATCACTTAACATCAAAGTGGAAAATGTAAACATCTTAATACTATGGGGAATAGGAGAATTATATCTCAAATATGAAAATGACTCATGTCTAAACTTTATGAAAAGTTTTTAAAGTGAAAAATGCATAAAGGCACAAAAAGAGTTGATGAGTTTTGTTTGTATTTTTATGTCTTTTTGAAATTGGTCAAAGCATGATTAACATTGATTGACTTTTATTAAGAAGAATAAAGTTTGAAAATCACTTGACGAAAGTCAAGGTTTTATTGCGAAAGTGGTTTTGAAGTTTGAAAAAAATAAGAAGGTTTTGAAAGAAGGAGAAGGTTTTGAAAATTGAAGAAGGGGAGTGTTGTACCCCAAAATTTGCCCAACCTTTTTCTTTACTTGGCTTATGTTTCATTTCATTTCTTTAGCATTTGCATATACATAGCATGGTTCTTTGCAGGGGATCAAGAGAGATGTGTATTCAAGAGAAGAGTATCAAAGGTTTCCAAGCTCAAGCAAGAGTGTTGACTCAAGTCATCAAGTGCTTATACTCACCAAAAGGAAGTCAAAGCTCTTTGAGAGAGTGAATTGGTATGTGTTGCTTACCTCCTATCTTGGAGGTCAATTGAGGATCATCAGAGGATCGTAAGCTCATGATGATGGATAGGAGATGTTTGGAGAGATCATGGAGTTCTTTTGAAGCCATTGTGGAGCTCATCTAGGTTATCATATCATGTGCAAGAAGCCACAGTCAAAGTTTGTGCATCTAGGGTTTCATCTGCTTAGTCCAAAGTTCACTGTGGATTTGAAGGAGATTGAGACTTGTTTTTAAGTCATTGGAGTCATGGGAAGTCATGTTGAGACATATAAGATGTTATTTCAAGATCAAATCAAGGAGAATCAAGAGTGTGAGGAGTTACCGAGTTAGGGTGTCAGAGTGTTGTTAGTATAAAATCCCTTATTTAGTGCCTAACTTCAAGACCATATATCTCAAGATACAACTTGAATCTAATTTTCTTATAAACATGAGACTTATAGGGCATGTTCTAAGCTTTCTTTTGAGTACTAGAGCTCATCCATTGGGTTTGTGGAACTCAAGTTATGATGCCATCAAGTTATGGGTCTCAGATGAACATATTTTTCAGTCAACAAAAGTCAACTCACTTCCAAGGCGCTTTTGACCTAGAATCATGTTTCTCCTAAACTTTTGATGAACATGAAGGTTTTTCGTTATGATCTTAGCTTTCCAAAAAGTCCTATAAGTCCTTAAGATCATTTGTGGAACTCAAGTTATGAAGCTTGCAAGGCAGGGGTATTTTGGAAAATTTTGATTATAGGTCATTTTGATTATGGGTTATTTACATACACTTGTGCACTTCAAATGAAACTTTCACCAGCATGAAAGTTGTCCGAAATGACCTCAATTTCATCATGAAACTCAATATTAGTATGACATATTCATTTTTATGGACATTGGTGAAGACATTTCAAGTGAAAATGAGTTTTAAAAGGTGAAATCAATTGAATTGGTTTTAAGACCTTTTCATACCATGTTTGTATTCGAAATGATTCACAATACTCCAACAAACAAAATGCATAAATTTCTTTTGGTGTGTAAAGTGAAAAACACGTGGAATTGAAGATTACTTCATGAAAAAGTTTCACATCAAAACTCCTTAATTGGATCATATCAAGGCCCAAATTCAATCCACATGTGAAGTTCACACTCCCAGCTGCAAAACCATGCCAAATTCAAGTGTATTTGAAGCTGAATTCACGTGTGCATGAAGTTGGTTTCCAAATTGGGCATTTCAAAATTTCAAATGAATTAAGCCTCATTGGGCCTTCAATTCATCAGATATCCATAGTATATAAGTTCAAAATCATTTTGGAGAGTTCACTTTTGCATTTTTGTAGAGGGAAGCTCAGATTCAGTTTTGGAATTCAAGAGAGAAATTCAAATTTGGAAACTCATATCTAGATCAATTCAGGCTAAATTGGAGCATTCTTCATCTTCCTCAAGTGATTTAGAGTCGATCTGCACGTTTGCAAGCAAGCTCAACCTCAATTGAAGCACCAACGGAGTGTCTCCGTTAGGTAACTTTCCATTCCAAATATCTCTCATGTTAGCCATTGAATCTAGGTCATTCTTACTGCATCTGAAGACCTACAACTGGTAGGCAAATTTTGAATGCTTAATTGTGGTGTTTGTTAAGTTTTTCAGTTGTGCACTTGAATTTTCTTTCGTTCGATTCTCTCTGTACAAGCATGATAAAGGAAAATGGAACCTGGATTCGTGATCTACATGACTTGGCGTTCAATTTGGTATAAGATTTTATGTGTTTTGGTGAGGTTTGGAACCCAGAACTCCGGCCACCTCGCTGGAGAAGATGACCGGAGCTAGGGCTCCATCATCTGGTTCAATCTCAGGCGTGCTGAGGTGTATTGGTTTGACTCATTGACTTGATTGGATGGATGGTTTTGATTGTCTTGACTAGCTTGCGTGGATAATTGACTGCCAAGTCAGTTAAATGAAACACATCGTTTTGTTTAATTGCTGGTTTGTGTTAAGTTTGGGCCTTTGTTGCTATTTCCGCCCCCCTCTTGATCCAGTCCAATTGTTTCAACTGATTTTATTGCTATTTACCACACACTTTTAATTGCTTATTTTATTTTATTTGTTTTTTTTCTGTTTTGATTTTAATCATTTAAAAATAGCTCCAATTATGATAAAATTCCACAAAAAATGTTTTAGGACACTTTAATGTGTTGAAAATTTTTTGATATTTTTTATTTTCATTTTTCATTTATTTTTCAATTAAAATGGAATTTTATGATTGGAGTGGTTTTTTGAATTGATTTGTTCTTGTTCTTATTTGTTTCATGCTTGTTTCTTGACCAATTGATACCTCCAATGAGTGAGACTTTTTCCTCATTTTAATGATGAGTTAAGAGGTCTTTGAGGATGGTTTGTGGACTTTGTTGACTTATTTTTGGTTGAATTTTGTGAGTTTTCTTTTGACCCTCGATAACCCTCCTTCAAAGTGGAGCACCCAAGTGGTTCAATTCCTATGGTGATACTTTGAATGGACAATGGTTGTGTTCTTTTGTCCTCCGGTTGCCAACATTCTTATGTGCTTTTGAGATTTTATTTGGATTTATTTAAACCTTTTTCCTATTTTTGAGGTACCTTGCAAGTCAAGCTACTTCTAAGGATGGTTCACATACACACTTGACCTAGTTTTGATGGGAAATGACCCTTGTGAATTCCGTATGCTCCCAACTCTTTTTGATTCACATTTATAACATGTTGAAGTAGATGGTTGCAAACTTTTAGGTCTTAAACTTGTGTGGTTTTTATTTCAAGTTGCATTTGGTTAAGGCTGTCCATTTGATGGTCAATATTGAAAGTGTTTAGGACCTAGGTCCTTTACCATGCCTTTTGTTGCAACTTGTGTTGGCTTGCTTCCTTCTTGCATTTGCTTATCCTCTTATCTTGTTCTCACTTCTGTCCTAGGACTTTGGGGACTCATCCAAGTTGATTTGGTGCCTCTTGGTTGGACTTTGAGTTTGACTTGGATGAGAGGCCATTTTGAGAACTTTCTTTTGGTGTGAACTTGTCTAGTTTCTTTTGTGTGCTTTTCCGTTTTGTCTTATATATCTCATTTGCATGCTTGAGGTTGAGATGTACTTGTGGAGGCTACTTTCCCACACTTTGTTCCTCCCTCCTTTCTTCATGTTTGTTGTGCATTACATGTTTGCATCTTATTTCTTCTTTCATCTTATGCTTCCTTCTTCTTTATTCTTTGCCATGTTCCCTTAGGACCTCTAATCCCTCTTATTCAAGGTGGATTATGATAGACCTTAGGCTTGAAACCATGTATGATAACATTAGGTAGCATTCCCTTTTTCATCCCAATCATAGGTGCACTTTGCATGAGAACATTAGGTTGAGTCTTAGTCTCCCTTTAGAGTTGTGTCTCTCTCTCTTCTCATCTTCAAACATCTTCAAGACATTTAATAATGGACAATGAATGTTGTACGGTATGAGCCTTAAGCATTTGGGAAATGATGATTGGGGGCCTCCTCTCAATTGTCTAGAGTGTTTAGCGTATGTCCTTTGGAAGATATGCGACGCATTCGCTCCTAAGTCATAGTCTTTAGTACAACATGAATTACAAATCAAATTCAACTCACTTCTTTCTTAAAAGACTTCAAAAAAAACATCAAATCTTTTTATCCTTCGGGATTTAATTTGGAAAACCTTTTTCATAAGGAGAGTTTTGTTAACTCTTGGTTCTATCACAAACAGGTAACGCCTAAGTCTCCAATGGTCGAGCTGCATCCACCTAACTGCTAGAACTAAGTTTTAACCCTACTCGGTAAAACACTTGAACCAACCTGTGGTCTTGTTAGCCCTAACTACGTTTGCTCTGATTTCTTATACCAGAGGAGGATACGTAGGCACAAGACAACGATGTCTTGGCGAGCAACCTTCCCCACCCTTCACCCGTAGTTTTCCGAACTACGTTGACTCTGACTTTCCCATTGCACGAGGAAGTACGTAGGCATAGAGCGAAGATGCTCTATCGAGTCTCTTTTCTTTTCCTTTGTCCCTATGGCCTGTAGCTAGATAGACAAACACCCTTTTAGATAGATAATAAGCATGGATCCCGTCGAGTACGACGGACGTGAGGGGTGCTAACACCTTCCCCTTGCGTAACCGACTCCCGAACCCAAGATTTGGTTGCGATGACCTGTCTTCTCCCTTTTCGTAGGTTTTCTATAATCGTTTCCTTTCCCTCTTTTAGAATAAATAAAGAACCGTGGCGACTCTTCTGTCCTTGTCGGCTCCTCTTCGCAGCGATGCGATAGGGAGGAGATGAAGTGACTATCCTAGAAAACAAAATAAAAGCTAGATATAAGAAAGATCTAACCAACTTGTAGCACACTCCATAGCAAGCAAAAAGAATTTCATCCAATTTAAAGCATAAGCTAATGAGTGAGCCAAATAAAGGCCAAGATCCATAGCACTCCAAGCATACGGAAGAGAGTCCTGATTCTAAGTCCAAGGGTCCAAGAATGGTCCAAAAGCATAACCACAAAGTTAATAGCACCAAGTTTTTAGAGGTTTGGATCCTTTATTAGTGTTTTGAACAAGATATGGTCTAAGTGAACAAAAGAGAAATAACATAAACAGAAACAAAGACATGATATAAAATGATAGTATTGAAGCATAAAAGCAAAGAGATATGGAGTAAGAAGGAAATATAAACAAAATTACAAAGATATTGTTAGTGAATTAATGATTAGTGGTTAGAACTCATGATCAACAACGATTAATTCTTGCACTTAGACCACAGTTAATGAAAATTCATTAAAGGATTGATAGAATCAAAGCCTCCTAACAATGAGTTTCATATGTAGTGGACTTAAGACAAGCAACCAACCATACTTGGACTTTCAAAAATAAGTTTGAGCCACGAATGATCATTTTCCGATTGCAGAACACTTTAGCGCTATGTTAAGCAATCGTAACCGGGTTTATGTAGAAACTATGACTATCTGAGGCCGGTCAATAAAATGTTAGTGCCAATGTATGCTAGAGAAGTGATATGTAAACCACTCTCCGAAAGCAATACCGCGCAAAAAGAAAAAAAGGTGGTAATCTCATCTTAATCAAGATTTTTCATCGATTAATCAAAGGTAGTCTATCACTATTCAAAAGTATGGAGAATTATCTCAATGATCGTTATAGATTTGAAATAATGAAGATTAAACAACCTTGACAATCAACAATCCATGATCCATAGATTTCATCGACCAAAAAAAAGAAGAAGAAAGAGAACCAAAATGGATTTTAACTCGATTAAATCGTCATTAATATCAATCACCTCTCTTGGCGGATTTGGAATTTATCCTATCGACGCTCATGGTCCATTGATATTAATAAGATTATATTCAAAACTTAAAAATCCAACCAATCAACCATCGATGAATCAAGAAAAAAACACAAGAATTTTTAATTAGATTTTAAACTAAGTTAAAGGTATCAAAAATAATTTGGGAAGAAAATATTATTAAAATTCCACTAAAAAATAATTTAAAAAAAGTGATGATGGTAAATGGCCCAAACGACCCAAGATCCTTTTAAGAATGAAATAAAATAATAAAAAAATAAAACTAAATTTAAAACAAAACTGCCTGAAATAATAAACAAAATGAGAAAGTGTAACTTCACCATCTTCTTCGTGTATGCGATACTGTTTAACGCCATAGCTAGCAAGCTCAAATTAATGCGACGGGATACGAAAATCACACGAAATGGATCACAATCAAGAGCTCTTCACAACAGTATAAACAATTCAAGGAAACACACAAAGAGTAACGAATCGAAAATGACGGTGAATTTGATGGAAGGAAATAGGAGAAGAAAATATGAGCAAAAGGTTTCGTAGTGAGGAGTTGAAGAAGAAAATTAGCAGAGGTTGTTTTGGCTTGAAAGCTTTGTATTTGATTTTGGCAGGGTGCTTAGAGGCTATTCAAGCTTGGAGTAAAATGAAGAGGAGTCTTGCTTTTATAGAAGAATTTGAGAGTGAAAACGGGAAAGAAATGGAAGTTGCGGAATATCATTTTCATTTCAGTTTCTGCGTTTCAATCATTGGAGCAAAAGATTAGATCAAGAACAAAGCATGAAACCAAAAGAACAATTAAAAGATCATTTAAAAACACCTTCAAACATTAAATCCCATTTTAATTGAAAAATAAAACAAAAATGAAAATAAAAATTTCCAAAAATTAAATGACACATTAAAGTGTCTAAAAATATTTTTTAGGGGAATTTATCATGTTTGGAGCTATTTTTAAATAACAAAAATGAAAACATAAATTAAAATAAAATGAAAATAAAAGAAAATAAACCAGCGGTGTAAATAGCAAGGTTTTCAGGCAAAACCAATGGGCTGGGCTAACAAGGAGGTGCAATTAGCACTCAGAGCCCATCTGAAATCACAACATGAAACACATTGTTTCATTTAGCTGACTTGGCGGTCAGCTATCTGTTGCACCCTAAAATTTGACCAACCGATTCTCCTATCTGACTCATGGTTTAATTTCATATTCGCAGCTCAGACCTGTGATTTTTGTGCACAAGCAGGGGGATATCAGAGTTTACAGCTTGATTTTTGTCTATCAGATATGGCAGACCCAGTCCAGATTATCGGGGTTTTATTTTCGGGAAATTGTGCGCTCCTCGGTGATTTTTCAGTGATTTTGAGGATATTCTGATGCCCAGGGGATCTCCGTTCGATTCAATCTGGTCTCGTGCGTTCTTTTATGGGGGTCATGTGCATTCATCTGCATTTTTAGGGTTTTTAATAGGCTTTTGTGAATTTTTAACAGGCTTTATAGATTTTTCTGGAATTTAAATAGGTTTGTAGAATATTTTAATAGTTTATTCTCTTTTTAGGATTTTATAGATTTTTTAAATAGATTTTTAGAATATAAATAAGATTTTAAATGGTTTTATCTTTTTAGAATAATATAGCTTTTTCTTTTAATAATAGTTTAGAATTTTTCTATGGATTTTAAATAGGTTTAATAGTATTTTTAGACAACATAGAAAATAATATAGTTTTTCTTTTATTAATAGATATTAAATAATATTAGATTGTTAATAGAAAATTAGATTAATATAGAATTAATTAGACTTTTAATCATTTTTTAGAGTTTAATTAGGATTAATTGAATTTTTAGAGTTAATTAGAGGTTAATTGATTTTTTAGGTTTAATTAGTATGATACAGAATTAATTAGGTTAATTGACTTTTTAGAGTTTAATTAGGTTAATCATATTTTAGATTTAATTAGATTGATTTAGAGTTAATTAGACTTTTAATAATTGATTAGAGTTAATTAGGTTTAGTTAACTGTTTTTTTTTTTTTTTTTTTTTGTTTTGTTTTATTATTCAGTTTTTTTGTTACAGTTTTGTTTTCATTTTCGAATGGGCCCAGTGGGGTGTTTTTTGTCTGTTAAGGCCCAATCCTCAGTTCAGAAAAGGTCCAGAAAAATGGTCCAAAAAGTCCACATTCGTCCAGCAGACTCCAGAAACTTCTGGAAAGTGCCAGCAAACTTCAGAGTAATAAATAAAGCTGACACGTGTTGCGCAGCAGGAGGTCCCACGCGTTTCGCCTTGAGAACGCCACCACCACTCAGAATCCTCCCAGAATCACACCACGTGGCCCACCTGTCCCCCACTCACTCTCTCTCTCTGCGCATGCGCGCCATCTGTCCTCCCCACACCCTCGCCTGAGTCTCTCCGTCAACCTCGCCGGCGGCCATGCAAAACCGGTGAACCCTCGTCGCCGGCCACCGTCCAACTCCGGCCACCACCTAACCACCAAAATCTCCAGAAAACCTCAGATCTTCATCTTCTTCCCCGATCACCTCCGTCCACCTTCATCGGTCCCTCGCCGGAATCGTCAACCTTCACCCTCCACTTTTCCAGAAATCGTCCTCAACCTTCATCATCTTCATCCCAATTTTTTCCAGAAATCATCTCATATCTTCATCATCCATCAAGATTTTTCCAGAACAACATTCATCGTCCATCAAGATTTTTTTCCAGAATAATATCTATCCTCCATCAATTTTTTCCAGCACGCTCAGACATTCATCATTCTCCAGCAAGATTCCCCAGAAAACATCATCTGCGTTCAATCTTCAAGTCACAAACCCAGGAACTTCGAACCGCGTCCAATCTTCAAGCAAATTTTCCCAGAACGTCATCTTCAAGAGCCATCCTTCAAGTTCATCTTCGCTCCATCGTCGTACGCGCCTTGGATCTTCGTTGAAGGGACTTCATTCCCCAATACGATCCAGTTCGCCCAAATATCTCCAGGTATGCTTGCTAAAACTCTTTGCATGTTCTTCTTCAGATTAAATTGTGCCTTCAACGATTAGGGTTTAACTGACTAATTGATTGAGTGAATAGTTGAGTTAGATTTTGAGTAGTGATTTCGTGTGAGGGATTGAAGTGTTTGGGTGAGTGTTTGCTTAGTTTAGGGTTTGTTTGATTGGGTTGCAGAGAAGGGAGAGCGTGAGGGAGAGGAAGAAGATGATGGAACGGCGCTTGATGAACAGTGCCTGAGAGGAATTAGGAGTAGTTTTGTTTGTTAGGGTTCGGATTGGATTAGGGTTTAGGATGCTGGGCTTAGGCCCAAGCGTGTTCTTGCTAACGCACACCCCAAATTGTTCAATTACCCCCCCCTAGCGTGTGAGAGTCTGAGTGACTGGAATTGGGCCTTAAGCCCCAGTTTGCTAATAACACCCCTGGGCGTAAGCCCAGTATTGGAAATCAACTAAGAAACTGCTAGCGCTGCACCCCCCCTGCGCTCAGTTCTGTTTTCTTGTTTTTTTTTTTTTTTTTTTTTTGGATAATAACCTGGGCCCTGCGCCCTTTGCTTCTGGCACCCCCCAGCATGGGCCCAATGTAGATAATAACCTGAATAGCTTGCTATTTGAACCCCATGTCATTTTCTTTTATTGTTTTGATATCTTTTTATATTTTCATATTAGAAATTCATAATAAATTGTAAATAAATGTTTTTTCAATAATTCTTTTTTCATCCATTTCATGAAAATGTTAAGAAAATTAAATAAAAATAAAAAATGGCATTTTATTTTTATTTCCTATTTTTGTGCATATTTTCCATTTTAATTGATTGCTTTTTATATTTTAATGCATGCATATCATTAGAAAATTCATAAAAAATGGTAGATTTAGTCAAATAATTCCGTTCTTTTTTCTGTAGACTCGTGATTCAGTGTAGGATTTTATAGTATAAAAACATTAGCTTAATCATGCATTTTCATTTTAATTGCATTTTGTCACTGTTACTGATGTTGAATAAATTGGTCTGTGGATATGTCTGTGTTGCTGATTTTACTTCTTTCATCTGGTGTTGAATTTTATTCTGATTTTTCAGTATGTTGTTTTAGAGCCATGTAGGTCTCCCATTAGATTTTTATTAGATTTTTGTAGGATGTTCTGCTGTGATTTGTCTGAGCCTGAAGATAGGAGAAGTCTTGATGACTTCTGACTTTGGAGTTCAACTGTGGTTGAACTTCAGAGATAGTCTCCTGTGGTTTGCTGGCCTGTGGTTTCTTCTTGAAGGTGGGAGCTGATTGAAGTCCTGTTGGAGCTGGCAAGGATGCAGTGGACTGAGGCTTAGTCTAGGAGCTTGTTGTCTGTTTGTGAGGTTCGAGATCCTGAAGTTTGAAGGGAGTTTATGGTACTTTCCTGAGGAAGGCACTATGAATGACTTTCAGTCTTCCTTCTCACCTCTTTCGTAAGTATCCAATGATGTCGGAGCCGACATGTGAGTTTAATTTCTCCTGAGGAGGAATATAAACTGATCACATGTTGTTGAGCCACATGGGATACGATTCCTAAGTGGAAGCCCCTTAGCACTTTCCTGAGGAAGGTCCTATGGGTCTATTCACTTAGTTCCACTAGTTTATCTAGGTTTTCTTAAGTATCCAATGATGTTGGAGCCAACTTGTGAGTTGAATTTCTCCTGAGGAGGAATGTAAACTGATCACAGTTGTTGAGCCACGTAGGATACGATTCCTAAGTGTCAGCCTCCTAGTACTTTCCTGAGGAAGGTCCTATGAGCCTGCTCACTTAGTTCCTCTAGTGCATATAGGTTCTTTCCCAAGTATCCAGTGACGCCGGAGCCTTCATGTGAGTTTAATTTCTCCTGAGGAGGAATATAAACTGATCACAGTTGTCGAGCCGCATAGGATATGATTCCTGAGTAGTAATCTCCTAGTACTTTCCTGAGGAAGATACTATGAGCTTGTCTGCTTAGCTTCCTTTCTCTGGTAAGCTTATTCTGAAGCTTGGAGACTGGGATTGATTCCTCCTGCTTAGGGTTTTGATTAGAGTTGTTGCTTAGATCTTTTGCTTAAGGTGCTGTGTAGAGTTTTGTTTAGAGAGTTATTAGGAGTTTGTTTCAGGTTTGTTAGAGGCCCTGCTCAGGGTTAGTCTCTTTGTGTTGTTTGACTTGTGTGATATTGTGTTGCATTAGACTTAGGTTCATCTAGATAGTTTCTGAGTAGGTGCATCTTAGAAGTAGACTTTGTGTGCATGAGAAGTTGAGGTGGTCCTCCTTCTGCTTGTTTGTTATTGCGTGGCTTTGCTTGTTGGTATTTGGTAGAGCTGAGCTCCCTTACCTTTGTGGTTTGCGGCCTCTGTGCCTTGTTTGTCTAGTTGTTGCATTCATGCATATTTTCAGTATTCCTTTACGTTGCAGTTTCTTGTTTGTGGTTCAGTCCTGTTGCCATGATCCCTTAGGAGCTCTGACTTCTCCGCTGCGGAGTTGTTATGATAGACATTAGGATGGTCAACCAGGTGTGATAGCAGTAAGTAGATTCCCCTTTCCAGCTATAGCTCTAGGGTTTCCCTTTCCTTTTCGTAGGAGCTTTTGAGTAGCTTGATCCGTAGTTAGCTGAACTACAGCTGCTCTGATTCTTCGTTCCAGACGAAGATATGTAGGCATAGGATGCGATGTCCTAGCGAGCACACTAACGACTAACCTTTAGTTCTCTCGCGGCTGTGCGATCGAGACTTTCCCGCTAACGACTAATTGTTATCCCTTTCTCTTGCCCGAGCGCATTTGAGACCAGATCGTAGTTGTAGGTTCCCGAGCCTTAGAGACCAGTTTGTTTTCTCACTGCTGTGTGAGAGCCCCTGTCTACCCGTAGTTAGCCGAACTACGTTTGCTCTGATCTTTCATTCCAGATGGAAGTACGTAGGCACAGGACGCGATGTCCTGGCGAGCAAACCTTTCCCCCGTTTAGACGTAGGAAGTCGAACTACGTTGACTCTGACTTTCCCATTGCACGAGGGAATACGTAGGCCCAGAACATCGTATGTTCTGTCGAGTCCTGTCCTTTTATTTTCTTTTCAGACCAGCCAGTAGCGTAGATAGGTAATACACCCTTTTACCTATAAACACCAAGCGTGGATCCCATCGAGTACGATGGACGTGAGGGGTGCTAATACCTTCCCCTTGCGTAACCGACTCCCGAACCCAGGCTATGGTTGCGATGACCATACCTTTTCCCGTCTTTGCGAGGTTTACTTCGAGCGTTTCCTTTCCCGCTCTGAGGGATAAATAACGCACGGTGGCGACTCTCCTGTCAAGCCGGCGCCGATTTTCGCAGTAGCGACAGCTGGCGACTCTGCTGGGGACTTATAGCATCTAGGGACTTTTCCCATCCCTTATGCTGGGACCGTTTCCCATCCCCTACGCGAGTCAATCCTAGCGCTTGGGTGTTTATTGGTTGGGTGTTGTGCATATTGTGTTTTACTTTTCTGCACTTTACTTTTTTGTACCTTTACCTTTCCGCATTTATTTTCCAGCATTATATTATTATGATTATTGCTGTGGGCAAAGGGAGGTTACTGTGAGTGAAAAGCCGGACCTGGGCTTGAGTACACACCTAGATATAGTTGTGGAGAAGTAGTAGACGAACCTGTCTGCTGAGCAGGCACAGTTCCCTACGAAAATCTGCGCTCAGACGAGATTCTTGCAGAGGTGCTCCTTTCCGGTCCTGAGGATCTGAGGGGAGTCCAGACGTGAGGGTTGTCGACTCTGGGGACCGATCAATTGGAAGTCAGCTAAGTGAGGCCTCTTCATGACTTGATGATGCCACTCCTTCTGGGAATCGTATCGTCACTCATGAAAGTCTGTGACGCTGACAACCGCATAGGATGCCGTACCTTTGTCCGTGGATTAGGTTTATCCTACCTGTGAGAGGGACTGGGTTATTGCAGGAAAACTGGCCGTCAGAAACCATGATTCAGTATCTTTGTCAGATGGTGTTCTTGATTCATCTCCAGGTGTGTTGTCTGGGTCAGATGGGTTTCTTATCTGAGGTTGAGGCTATTATCAGATGGTATTCTCGTCAGATACAGAGGTTCAGATGGTTTTCTTACCAGGGGATTGATATTTTGAGTATCAGATGATAGTTATTGGCATGAGATTCTGGTGACCGTGATGGTTTTCTGTTCTTGATCACAGAGATATTCCTCTTCAGGCTACAGCATAGCCCTTGTGTTCGCAGATTGCATTATTTATCATATTGCATCATTGCATTACCATCTGCATTCAACTAACGTGTGTGTATTGCAGGTACATATTTTCCCTTCCAGTTCTGGTGTTCGTTCCTAGCAAGACATGGAAAACCTGAAGAGAGTATTGCCCTATAAGTTTCCGTCGCCGAATATCAGTCTATTGTTAGAATTGATTGCTATTGCTAAGAAGAGAGGAATGGGTGACTTCAGAAAGAGTTATGGGAGGATTCTGACCTACGTTTATCAGCCATCTGCCTACGAGACCAGCGGCATCTATACTCTGTTACAGTTCTACGACGCGGAGCTCAGGTGTTTTGTATTTCCCGACTTCGTTTTGGCTCCTACCCTGGAGGAGTACTCTGCACTTCTGGATATACCGATCCGTGAGCAAATGCCTTTTTATCGTACGGACGCTGAGCCTAAGCTGGCTGAGCTTTCTGCCATCCTGTGCTTGAAAGAGTCTGAGCTGTCTGGGAAGATGATCAGAAGAGGAGACGTATGGGGATTTCCGTTGGATGTCTTAGTGGATAAGGCTCGAGAGTATGCCCAGAAGGGTAGCTGGGAGGTTTTTGACGTCATTCTTGCTGTATGTGTGTATGGCATCGTGTTGTTCCCGAACATTCCTGATTTTGTTGATTCAGATGCCTTCTATATCTTGGCTGCGAAGAATCCAGTTCCTACTTTACTGGGAGATATCCACCATTCAACTCACTACCAGAATGAAAAGCGACGAGGAAGGAATGTGTCTTGTTGTGTACCTCTCCTATGCAGGTGGTTCACCAGTCATTTGCCTAAGTCAGGCCCGTTTGTCACATCTATTAATTCTCTAGGATGGCCCGAGCGCTTAATGGGATTAACTGCTGAGAACGTGGTATGGGTCATTAAAGAGGTATTTGGAGCTGAAGTCATACTCAAAGGCGAAGGATTCCCGAATGTTCCGTTAATAGGAAGGAAAGGTTGTGTCAACTATAACCCTTCCTTATTGATCAAGCAGTTTGGGTACGTACCTCAAGGAGCGCCAAAGCCCGAGGAGATACAGGAATCTCTGTATCTCACCGGGGCAATAGGGAAAGAAATGCTGACCAAACTTGAGAAAGCCTGGAAAAACTTGCACAAGAGAGGGAAGCTTTCAGGTAACAGAGGGGATACTCGAGTTCCTAGCCCATATGAAGAATGGATTCGTGAGCGAGCTGTGAAGTTCCTTATGCCGTATCCAGCAGTTCAGCCATTGCATCCTCCTCCGGTAGAGGAGCCTACCACTGTGGACATTCAGGTTTACAAGCAGCTGATGGCGGAGAAAGAAGAGCTAGCCAGGGCTAAAGAGGCTTTAGAGCAGGAGAATGCCCAGCTTCGGCATGAAAATAATGAAACAGGATATATTTCTAAGCAACAGGCTGAAACTCTAAAACATCTGAAGACTACGCTATTGGAATTGACTGAAACCAAGAAGCGTCTAGAGTTAGATGTCGACTCAGTTAGTAGTGTGTTGGCCACCAAGAAGCAAGAGCTGGAAAGGGCATACACAAAGCTAGCCAAGTTCAGAGAACACTGGGATCTCACTATGACCAAGCGCAAGGAGCGAGAAGAAGAGCTGAAGACACAGATTGCTCAGTTAGAAGAACAGGTCAAAGTGAAGAACGAAGAGCTTGAAGAAGAAGCCTGTCGCCGATACGAGGCCGAGCGCAAGTTGACAGATGCCATGAAGAATTTGGAAGATTTCCAGCATAGAGCAGATGCCAAGAGACCCAAACCTGGGGGCGGTGCCAATGATAAGGCTTGGGAAGACTTTGTCAGAGACATCCAGGGGACGGTCAGGAAGAGGGATCGACTGATAGAAGGTTTGATTAATCAACCAGATCACGCAGAGACAAAGAAGATGGTCGAGGACTTCCGCAACCGTACCCGTACTTGATTTCTCTCTTGTATTCTGTATGTTGAGATCACCACCAGGCATGTTGGCTGGGATCCTCCTTACCATATCAGCTGTATGGAGCATAGTTATGTAACTTCTTGACAAGACTGTTATTCTAATCAATATATGAGGGATTTTCCAAATATTGTCTTTATGGTTTATCTCGTCTTGCTACCACTGACACTGGAATTGGAGGGAAAATATCTCCAATGCACACATGCACGTTAGCATTTTTGTATTCCTGTTTGCATAAATCATATTGCATGGCATTTAGCAGGTCAGAGCACTTATCCAGCCTTTGTTTTCACCAGAAAGTGATTCTCGGGGAATTGTTTGAGGCAAGAGTGGAGTGTTGAAGACGACCAAGGGGCTGAAGCAGATTTGAGCAGAATCAAGCAGCGTAATCAGTTACCGGTAGTTGGTGGCTATGTCTGAAGGCAATCTCCAGTCTCCTAATACCCAGGGAGGGTTTACTATGGCGCCCAACCATCAGTATGATTTTATGGAGGACTTCCCGCAAGCGAACAATCTAACTGCAGACCAAGTTGTGCAGCCAACTGTTGAGAACCGAGATCAGCATGAGCAGTTTATTGCCCGAAATGAACATTATCCTCCCGTTAACAATCAATGTGTTGCTTTCCCTGGGATGAATTCCCGGAGAGATATTCCAGTGACCGGGTTAGTAGATCCAAGAGCTCTTGACGATGGTAGAAGACTCCGAGTGTTGGAAGAGCAAATGAAAGCCTTGGAAGCGAAAGATGCCGTTAACCTGGATGCTGTAGCCATGTGTTTGGTTCCTGACCTCGTGTTGCCGAACAAGTTCAAAGTGCCGGAATTTGAAAAATACACAGGAGATAGCTGTCCAAAATTGCATTTGATGATGTTCTGCCGAAGGATGACTTCGTTTGTGCGAAATGACAAATTGATGATCCATTGCTTTCAGTATAGCCTGACTGGGGCATCGTTGAGATGGTATATGCAATTGGAAAGTAATCAGATTCGATCTTGGGTGGATTTAGCCAGAGCTTTCATGAAGCAGTACGATTATAACTTGGATTTGACTCCTAGTCTCGTAGATCTGCAAGAATTGTCTCAGGCTGAGAATGAATCATTCAGAGCGTATTTGCGAAGATGGAAGGAATTGGCTGCTAGTGTTCGACCACCGCTTCCGGAAAGAGAACTGGTTGACATCTTCTTGGGTACTCTGAAAAGCCATTATTTTGACAAATTGTTCAGTTGCACAAACTTTGTGGGCCTGATGAGGCTGGGAGAGATTGTTGAGAGAGGACTCAGGAGTGGAAAGTTTCGAGGTGTTCCTTATGTCCCAGTTAATAAGATTGAGTCAGTTGTCAGTTCTCAAGAAGAATGGGAAGGAGATGACGTCACCTCAGAATCTCTAGCATCTCAGGATCAGTTTTCAGATACTTCAAGTCAACGGTCATACTATCGCCGATCGCGTCAGCATGCTCCACGAAGACCAAGGAAGCCTGAAAGGCAGTTTACTCAGCTACCGGTGTCATACGGTCAGTTGTTGCCAGATCTGGTCAGAAGTGGATTGATAATGCCGAAAGAGACTAAGCCGGTGATTCCACCGTATCCTCCGGGTTTTGATGCCAGCGCCCGCTGTGAGTACCACGCTGGGGCACAGGGGCATTCAACGAATGATTGTAAAGTGCTTAGAAGTCAGATTCAGGATCTGTTAGACTCTAGCCGTATTTGCATCACTCCTCAAGGTTGTGTTCAGATTAATGATTTTCCGTCTTCTAGTTGCGCGGGTTCGTCAGTTAATGTCATGGAAGACTCCACAGGAAGTGTGTGCTCTGAAGATTGCCAATCAGAAAGTTCGGTTGTATGGGAGAAATTTCTAGAGGTTTTCGCGTCGGATGCCGCATCTGTTTTCTCTGCTTAATCCGTTTAGCTTTTTGTGCATCAGTATTTGTCGACCACCACCAGGATTGTTGGCTGGGGTCGTTATAGTCATACTCATTTGTGCTTACCTGCTGATTTTGTTGGTTGTACATTTATGGGAGATGTTCGTCTGTTTGCTTATAGCTTGGGTTTCTCTTTATCTCGTTATGAATGTGTGTTTGCTTTCTGCGCTGCATTATCATTTAACAGGTATATCAGAACCGTGCGTCTTATTTCTTCATCATCCAGTTTGTTGCAGGAATTCCTTCAGAGATATGGAGCAGAATCAGGTTGAATTGATCGAAGTCCAAAGCCAGCTGGGGCAGATGATGAGAGACATGCAAGAGTTGCGTTCAGAGCAGAAGATTCTCAAAGAGGAGAACAGTCAGCTGAAGACCCAAGTGAGCTTGATCATGGAGGTAGTCAAGAATGTGCTTAGGAAAGAAGACGATCAGCTATTTGAAGCCGCAATGAAGAAGCTCGCGCCGCCTGTGCATGTGGAACCTGAGCAGCAACAGAGGATACATCCGGCTCAACAGAGGATCCAGGAAGGGAAGCCAAGGAGAATATTTGGGGCACCACCTATGGCATATGCGGAGCTCTTGCAGATCTTATTGAGGTTTAATCTGGTTGAGAAAAGAACGTTGTCACCACCAACAAAAGCGTTTCCTCAGGGATACGATGCCAATAAGCAATGTGATTTTCATTCCGGGGCATTCGGACATGACATCGAGGGATGTCATGCTTTCAAACACAACGTTCAAGACCTGATTGACTCGCACGATATTGAATTCACGCCGGGCGGCGTAGCTGTGCATATTGCTCCTGTCTCAGTCGATGCTAAGATGACAGATGTTTCCAAAGCTGCAGTGGGTCAGAAGCGTATCCTGGACTCCATGGTGTCAGAATCTCCAGGCCCACAATTGTTGCCTATTCCTGGGGCAGATCTGAGAAAGCAAATGGCTAAGCATAAGGAGAGCGTTAATCAGTACATCGAAGATCAAGAAGCCGATGTTGCATTTGATACGAATGGTGCTCAAGGGTCAACCCGATACCGGCAGCAGCAGCCTCAGCAACAGAATAATCGGGGGTATAAAAGAGGTCAGAATCAAGGTCCTTTGGCAAGCCGTCATTTGGAAACTCCTCCTATACCATACGCACAGCTTCTGCAGACATTGCTTCAGCTCCAATTGGTTCGTAAAAGGACATTGGCTCCCTTAACGGGACCACCACCACCGGGGTACGATGCTGACGCTACTTGCGAGTTCCATACCGGGGCACCAGGCCATACGGTTGAGAACTGTAAAGCATTTAAGCACAAAGTGCAGGATCTGCTTGATAGTGCAGCAATCAGCTTCGGGCCGGGAGGTCCCCAAATCATCTGAATGAAGGAGGAAGGGCTCTATGGTTTGGTTGAGTCGTTGAAAGCAGATCAAGACAGCATCGGGTTTCCTCTAATAAAGATAGCTGGTTCAGCAGCAGGGCAGATGCAAAAGCCCGGTTCTCGGAAGCTAGCATATTTTCTTTGTTTTAGCTTGTCATTTCTTTACATTTGTAGTTGCTTTCCTGTTTGAATTTGTAATCTTGTTTGTAAAACTCGTTGTTTTCATTTCAATTGGTGATAATGAAATAAATATGCATGGTTTTGATTAAATCCATTCGTGTTCACTAATTGTTTTTTACAAATGTCCAACACTTGGTTAAGTAGAATTTGGGGAGGATGACGAAAATGACCGACATGCAAATATCGATAATGTATGCTTTTGAAATAAAACCTGTTGATGATGTACAGGCATTGTTTCAAATCCTTAAACACCGGAGATATAAGGAAGATAATCCCTTGTCAACCCCTTTGAGCCTTGTAGTAGGAGTTTCTTTCTGTGAACGAAAAAACCCTCAATCTTAACCTGGGGCAGGGTAGGTGTTAGCTAATTTGACCAAGCGTCCAAATTGCAAAAGGAGTGTCCGTTCGAGGATCAATCACGTCCCTAGAGGTCGTGCCTAAAAGACCACAATGGTTCAATCAAGAGTGGGACAGCCACATCATTTCCCAAAGAGTCAGGCAACCAGTGTCACACGACTTGTTCGAAAGAAAAAATGAAAAAGAATCAGAAGCCCGCTAAGTCAAGAAAACTTCAAAAACAAATGACTTAGGCAAAAATGAGGGCATCCCGCTGGACTTAAAAAAAAATCAAAAGAAACTCAGAAAGAGTCGGTCCAGGCAAAAGTTAGGGAGATGAAAAGAAAAGATGAAAAGGATCAAAAGAAAAATCCTCGATGGAAATACGAGTCGTGTGACCTCAAGTGTCAAAGAGGAAAAGTGAGTGGCTGTCACTCCAAAATCCAAAAGTTTCTCGAACTATCATTCCTATTTTTTCAGCCTCTGAGAGGTGAGCGCTAAGGTCAAATTAGCTGAACGTAGGATGGGAGAACATCAAGGAGAATGGGTGGGTTAAAATAAACTTTGAGCCTTTATCCTTTCTTTCAAAACCATGAACCCGACCATGTTACAACCTCCGAAAGTCCTAATTGAAGCAGGTTGTTTCGAAAGCATACTCCGGTAAAGGTCGCGTCGATTCTGACCCCTAAAAGGTTCCTCTTACCATGATGGTACTGATGTTGATGAATGTTTTGTGCATTATATGCTATAAACTGTTTTTTCCTTTTCCCAGTGAACAGATTGGATGTCAAAGCTGTCATATGTGTTGCATTAATGCATCTTTTATGCAGAACAACTTGTTTTACTTGCGAGTAAGCGCTTGACAGCAGAAAAGCTTCCTACAATGGAAAGTATGGTCAAGATAGAACGTAGAACGCCCGAATGTTCCGAGAGCAGGGGCAAGCTATTATTGTGATCCCCAGTCAGGTCAGCTTTTCGAAGTCAGTTATCCTGGGGTGATCAGGTTGAGGTCTGGTGAAATACGCCGCAGTCAGGAGGTACTACTCTGAATCAGATAATCGGGGCAAGGTCATTGCAGTCAGGGGCAGACCATCTTAAGCATTCAAAAGTTATGCGAGAAGCAGGTGAGGTGAGGTATCTCCCAGAAGTTCAGAACGCTGAGGCATGTTATATCAGACCATCAGAGAATAGATTTGCAGATTTCCTTTCAAGGACTATCCCCACAGAGGTCCCGTAGGCTGAGGCATATCAGAAGCGAAAGGATTGTTGTTCTCTGTATCAGCAAGGCCATTCAGGGTTATTCGAGCAGATGCAGTCGATTTTCGAGAGCGAGATGAATGCGGGAGGTCGTGTCACTATCCCTTGACTCTTCAAGGCTGTGTATTCAGGAAGAATATTTTCCAGCGTCAGGTGTACCTGACCCAGTAAGATGGCTTAAGAGCTCAAATCCAAGTTTGCGATTACTGTGAAGCCCATCTGTGTTGGCGCATCATTTTCCAGATCCGAGCGTCGTCAGTACGCAGGAGGGCTCCCTCCATTTTCTCCAGCAAAGTCAAATTTGCCATTGGTATGGGTAAGCTATTCCCAGAGGAGTCTAATCATATTCAGCACATCTGCTATTTAGCAGCGGAGTTACATTCCCCAGCAGGGTATTACTTCGTCGAGGCGTTCGGTTAAGTTCCTAATATCCCCAGCGGAGTTGATTTCACTCTCCCAGCATTTATTTTGCTAGGACGATTCAGTGATATCCGGGTTATCCCCAGCAAAGTTGGCCTCGCCTTCAGCATTTATTTTGCTGAAGTGGTTTTCTGTACCCGGCCTTCTCCGGCAGCTCGAGCCTGCTAACATATTGCATGCATCATATTTGCATCATACCTGCATGACATTTTCAAAATGCGTAGCATTTCCATCTAGAATGGAGCATTACGCTGTAGAAAGATTAAAGCATTTGCATAGGCATACAAAGCGTAAGTCAGGTTTTCTATCAGCCTCATATGGCGCGTGAATTACTCTGTGATCAGTTCAGGGGCATTTATCCAGCAACAGTGTTCAGACGATTCAGCGGATTATTTGTATCTCAGATCATACAGCGATTATGCTTTGATCAGTCAGTCATCTGATGTTGACAAGCTTTTCTTCCCGTCAATTCATATTGACGATGTGTTCCTCCAATGAATGGATTTCTCCGACGTCCTGAGTACGAATGTGGTTTTCTTTCCGTCTATCCATAGACGATGTGAAGTTGCGGGTGGTCACAGTAGGGCTGCCAGGAGGGGTTTCCCCAGGATATGCTTTTCTTACCGTCTATCAGTAGACGATGTGAAGCTTTGGTTGATTTTCAATGGAGCTCAAAATAGAGCTGTTCTAATAAGTAGCTTTCCTTTCCGTCTGTCAGCAGACGATGTGAAGTTTCGAGCCACTGTTCAGCGGGTTTCTTATTGCCAGATCATACATATGATGAGGTGTTTCCCCAGCGAGTCTTCTCCGGCTATCCTTAGTTGTTGAGGGGTTTCAAAATGACTTTGAATGATTGGTCCTCTTTCTGGTTATTGGATATGATGACGTTTAAGAGGGGTACTTTTCTGACCATCAATCCCTATTGATGTCGAGGCTCTTCGAAGAATGTTCAGTTTTCGTGATTGTCGATTCTTATTGACGACATGTTTCTTAAAAGGTGGTTTTCTTCCCGTCAGTCCATACTGACGATGTGGCCCCTTCAAAGATGTTGATCTTTCCATCAATTTCCGTAGACAGAGGGATTCTGAGATTCAAGGGATGGTGTGGAATTGCGTTATCGTGTCTTTCCGTCTATTCTTAGACGATGTGAGTATTGATTTGTTTCATCAATCAGGATGATCCCATCAATCAGGATGATTCCGTCTACCCTTAGACGATGAGAATATTGATTCGTTCATCAATCAGGATGATACCGTCTACCCTTAGACGATGTGAACATTGATTTGTTCATTAATCAGGATGATACCGTCTACCCTTAGACGATGTGAATAATGATTTGTTCATCAATCAGGATGATGCCGTCTACCCTTAGACGATGTGAATATGGAGATTATGAATGTCTTCCCGTCTACCCTTAGACGATGAGAATAATGATTTGTTCATCAATCAGGATGATTCCGTCTACCCTTAGACGATGAGAATATTGTTTTGTTTCATCAATCAGGATGTTCCCGTCTACTCTTAGACGATGAAAATATTGATTTGTTCATCAATCAGGATGATTCCGTCTACCCTTAGACGATGTGAATAATGATTTGTTCATCAATCAGGATGATGCCGTCTACCCTTAGACGATGTGAATATGGAGATTATGAATGTCTTCCCGTCTACCCTTAGACGATGAGAATAATGATTTGTTCATCAATCAGGATGATTCCGTCTACCCTTAGACGATGAGAATATTGTTTTGTTTCATCAATCAGGATGTTCCCGTCTACTCTTAGACGATGAAAATATTGATTTGTTCATCAATCAGGATGATTCCGTCTACCCTTAGACGATGTGAATAATGATTTGTTCATCAATCAGGATGATACCGTCTACCCTTAGACGATGAGAATAATGATTCGTTCATCAATCAGGATGATCCCGTCTACCCTTAGACGATGTGAATAATGATTTGTTCATCAATCAGGATGATGCCGTCTACCCTTAGACGATGTGAATAATGATTCGTTCATCAATCAGGATGATCCCGTCTACCCTTAGACGATGTGAATAATGATTTGTTCATCAATCAGGATGATGCCGTCTACCCTTAGACGATGTGAATATTGATTTGTTCATCGATCATGATGATTCCGCCCACCCTTAGACGATGTGAATTGGGAGATTAATGTTGTCTTTCCGTCTATCATTAGACGAGGTGAGTATTCAATAATGGTGTCTTCCCGTCCATCTTTGGACGATGTGAGTATATTTCTCTTCCTGCCTATCAGAGGCAATGTGAAAGAATCAGGTATTTTGTTGCAGCTCTCGGGTTTGTTACATGGGGTATCCCAAGCAACGGGTATTCAAATCAGGAGTTCTTTATCAGATGATTAATCAGTTTGGTGCCGTAATGACTGGACTCGGTTTTCTGGACTTTATTCTCCAAGCAGTTAACAGTATATGCTCGCGGTTGGCAAATTTTCGGGTTTTATTTGTATTCAACCGTCTCGTACCTCTGAATGTTTGAAGGCTGAGCGCTCTTCAAACCCTTCAGGTCCAAGTCGCTTGAATAGGGGCAGCTGTTGCACCCTAAAATTTGACCAACCGATTCTCCTATCTGACTCATGGTTTAATTTCATATTCGCAGCTCAGACCTGTGATTTTTGTGCACAAGCAGGGGGATATCAGAGTTTACAGCTTGATTTTTGTCTATCAGATATGGCAGACCCAGTCCAGATTATCGGGGTTTTATTTTCGGGAAATTGTGCGCTCCTCGGTGATTTTTCAGTGATTTTGAGGATATTCTGATGCCCAGGGGATCTCCGTTCGATTCAATCTGGTCTCGTGCGTTCTTTTATGGGGGTCATGTGCATTCATCTGCATTTTTAGGGTTTTTAATAGGCTTTTGTGAATTTTTAACAGGCTTTATAGATTTTTCTGGAATTTAAATAGGTTTGTAGAATATTTTAATAGTTTATTCTCTTTTTAGGATTTTATAGATTTTTTAAATAGATTTTTAGAATATAAATAAGATTTTAAATGGTTTTATCTTTTTAGAATAATATAGCTTTTTCTTTTAATAATAGTTTAGAATTTTTCTATGGATTTTAAATAGGTTTAATAGTATTTTTAGACAACATAGAAAATAATATAGTTTTTCTTTTATTAATAGATATTAAATAATATTAGATTGTTAATAGAAAATTAGATTAATATAGAATTAATTAGACTTTTAATCATTTTTTAGAGTTTAATTAGGATTAATTGAATTTTTAGAGTTAATTAGAGGTTAATTGATTTTTTAGGTTTAATTAGTATGATACAGAATTAATTAGGTTAATTGACTTTTTAGAGTTTAATTAGGTTAATCATATTTTAGATTTAATTAGATTGATTTAGAGTTAATTAGACTTTTAATAATTGATTAGAGTTAATTAGGTTTAGTTAACTGTTTTTTTTTTTTTTTTTTGTTTTGTTTTATTATTCAGTTTTTTTGTTACAGTTTTGTTTTCATTTTCGAATGGGCCCAGTGGGGTGTTTTTTGTCTGTTAAGGCCCAATCCTCAGTTCAGAAAAGGTCCAGAAAAATGGTCCAAAAAGTCCACATTCGTCCAGCAGACTCCAGAAACTTCTGGAAAGTGCCAGCAAACTTCAGAGTAATAAATAAAGCTGACACGTGTTGCGCAGCAGGAGGTCCCACGCGTTTCGCCTTGAGAACGCCACCACCACTCAGAATCCTCCCAGAATCACACCACGTGGCCCACCTGTCCCCCACTCACTCTCTCTCTCTGCGCATGCGCGCCATCTGTCCTCCCCACACCCTCGCCTGAGTCTCTCCGTCAACCTCGCCGGCGGCCATGCAAAACCGGTGAACCCTCGTCGCCGGCCACCGTCCAACTCCGGCCACCACCTAACCACCAAAATCTCCAGAAAACCTCAGATCTTCATCTTCTTCCCCGATCACCTCCGTCCACCTTCATCGGTCCCTCGCCGGAATCGTCAACCTTCACCCTCCACTTTTCCAGAAATCGTCCTCAACCTTCATCATCTTCATCCCAATTTTTTCCAGAAATCATCTCATATCTTCATCATCCATCAAGATTTTTCCAGAACAACATTCATCGTCCATCAAGATTTTTTTCCAGAATAATATCTATCCTCCATCAATTTTTTCCAGCACGCTCAGACATTCATCATTCTCCAGCAAGATTCCCCAGAAAACATCATCTGCGTTCAATCTTCAAGTCACAAACCCAGGAACTTCGAACCGCGTCCAATCTTCAAGCAAATTTTCCCAGAACGTCATCTTCAAGAGCCATCCTTCAAGTTCATCTTCGCTCCATCGTCGTACGCGCCTTGGATCTTCGTTGAAGGGACTTCATTCCCCAATACGATCCAGTTCGCCCAAATATCTCCAGGTATGCTTGCTAAAACTCTTTGCATGTTCTTCTTCAGATTAAATTGTGCCTTCAACGATTAGGGTTTAACTGACTAATTGATTGAGTGAATAGTTGAGTTAGATTTTGAGTAGTGATTTCGTGTGAGGGATTGAAGTGTTTGGGTGAGTGTTTGCTTAGTTTAGGGTTTGTTTGATTGGGTTGCAGAGAAGGGAGAGCGTGAGGGAGAGGAAGAAGATGATGGAACGGCGCTTGATGAACAGTGCCTGAGAGGAATTAGGAGTAGTTTTGTTTGTTAGGGTTCGGATTGGATTAGGGTTTAGGATGCTGGGCTTAGGCCCAAGCGTGTTCTTGCTAACGCACACCCCAAATTGTTCAATTACCCCCCCCCCCCTAGCGTGTGAGAGTCTGAGTGACTGGAATTGGGCCTTAAGCCCCAGTTTGCTAATAACACCCCTGGGCGTAAGCCCAGTATTGGAAATCAACTAAGAAACTGCTAGCGCTGCACCCCCCCTGCGCTCAGTTCTGTTTTCTTGTTTTTTTTTTTTTTTTTTTTTGGATAATAACCTGGGCCCTGCGCCCTTTGCTTCTGGCACCCCCCAGCATGGGCCCAATGTAGATAATAACCTGAATAGCTTGCTATTTGAACCCCATGTCATTTTCTTTTATTGTTTTGATATCTTTTTATATTTTCATATTAGAAATTCATAATAAATTGTAAATAAATGTTTTTTCAATAATTCTTTTTTCATCCATTTCATGAAAATGTTAAGAAAATTAAATAAAAATAAAAAATGGCATTTTATTTTTATTTCCTATTTTTGTGCATATTTTCCATTTTAATTGATTGCTTTTTATATTTTAATGCATGCATATCATTAGAAAATTCATAAAAAATGGTAGATTTAGTCAAATAATTCCGTTCTTTTTTCTGTAGACTCGTGATTCAGTGTAGGATTTTATAGTATAAAAACATTAGCTTAATCATGCATTTTCATTTTAATTGCATTTTGTCACTGTTACTGATGTTGAATAAATTGGTCTGTGGATATGTCTGTGTTGCTGATTTTACTTCTTTCATCTGGTGTTGAATTTTATTCTGATTTTTCAGTATGTTGTTTTAGAGCCATGTAGGTCTCCCATTAGATTTTTATTAGATTTTTGTAGGATGTTCTGCTGTGATTTGTCTGAGCCTGAAGATAGGAGAAGTCTTGATGACTTCTGACTTTGGAGTTCAACTGTGGTTGAACTTCAGAGATAGTCTCCTGTGGTTTGCTGGCCTGTGGTTTCTTCTTGAAGGTGGGAGCTGATTGAAGTCCTGTTGGAGCTGGCAAGGATGCAGTGGACTGAGGCTTAGTATAGGAGCTTGTTGTCTGTTTGTGAGGTTCGAGATCCTGAAGTTTGAAGGGAGTTTATGGTACTTTCCTGAGGAAGGCACTATGAATGACTTTCAGTCTTCCTTCTCACCTCTTTCGTAAGTATCCAATGATGTCGGAGCCGACATGTGAGTTTAATTTCTCCTGAGGAGGAATATAAACTGATCACATGTTGTTGAGCCACATGGGATACGATTCCTAAGTGGAAGCCCCTTAGCACTTTCCTGAGGAAGGTCCTATGGGTCTATTCACTTAGTTCCACTAGTTTATCTAGGTTTTCTTAAGTATCCAATGATGTTGGAGCCAACTTGTGAGTTGAATTTCTCCTGAGGAGGAATGTAAACTGATCACAGTTGTTGAGCCACGTAGGATACGATTCCTAAGTGTCAGCCTCCTAGTACTTTCCTGAGGAAGGTCCTATGAGCCTGCTCACTTAGTTCCTCTAGTGCATATAGGTTCTTTCCCAAGTATCCAGTGACGCCGGAGCCTTCATGTGAGTTTAATTTCTCCTGAGGAGGAATATAAACTGATCACAGTTGTCGAGCCGCATAGGATATGATTCCTGAGTAGTAATCTCCTAGTACTTTCCTGAGGAAGATACTATGAGCTTGTCTGCTTAGCTTCCTTTCTCTGGTAAGCTTATTCTGAAGCTTGGAGACTGGGATTGATTCCTCCTGCTTAGGGTTTTGATTAGAGTTGTTGCTTAGATCTTTTGCTTAAGGTGCTGTGTAGAGTTTTGTTTAGAGAGTTATTAGGAGTTTGTTTCAGGTTTGTTAGAGGCCCTGCTCAGGGTTAGTCTCTTTGTGTTGTTTGACTTGTGTGATATTGTGTTGCATTAGACTTAGGTTCATCTAGATAGTTTCTGAGTAGGTGCATCTTAGAAGTAGACTTTGTGTGCATGAGAAGTTGAGGTGGTCCTCCTTCTGCTTGTTTGTTATTGCGTGGCTTTGCTTGTTGGTATTTGGTAGAGCTGAGCTCCCTTACCTTTGTGGTTTGCGGCCTCTGTGCCTTGTTTGTCTAGTTGTTGCATTCATGCATATTTTCAGTATTCCTTTACGTTGCAGTTTCTTGTTTGTGGTTCAGTCCTGTTGCCATGATCCCTTAGGAGCTCTGACTTCTCCGCTGCGGAGTTGTTATGATAGACATTAGGATGGTCAACCAGGTGTGATAGCAGTAAGTAGATTCCCCTTTCCAGCTATAGCTCTAGGGTTTCCCTTTCCTTTTCGTAGGAGCTTTTGAGTAGCTTGATCCGTAGTTAGCTGAACTACAGCTGCTCTGATTCTTCGTTCCAGACGAAGATATGTAGGCATAGGATGCGATGTCCTAGCGAGCACACTAACGACTAACCTTTAGTTCTCTCGCGGCTGTGCGATCGAGACTTTCCCGCTAACGACTAATTGTTATCCCTTTCTCTTGCCCGAGCGCATTTGAGACCAGATCGTAGTTGTAGGTTCCCGAGCCTTAGAGACCAGTTTGTTTTCTCACTGCTGTGTGAGAGCCCCTGTCTACCCGTAGTTAGCCGAACTACGTTTGCTCTGATCTTTCATTCCAGATGGAAGTACGTAGGCACAGGACGCGATGTCCTGGCGAGCAAACCTTTCCCCCGTTTAGACGTAGGAAGTCGAACTACGTTGACTCTGACTTTCCCATTGCACGAGGGAATACGTAGGCCCAGAACATCGTATGTTCTGTCGAGTCCTGTCCTTTTATTTTCTTTTCAGACCAGCCAGTAGCGTAGATAGGTAATACACCCTTTTACCTATAAACACCAAGCGTGGATCCCATCGAGTACGATGGACGTGAGGGGTGCTAATACCTTCCCCTTGCGTAACCGACTCCCGAACCCAGGCTATGGTTGCGATGACCATACCTTTTCCCGTCTTTGCGAGGTTTACTTCGAGCGTTTCCTTTCCCGCTCTGAGGGATAAATAACGCACGGTGGCGACTCTCCTGTCAAGCCGGCGCCGATTTTCGCAGTAGCGACAGCTGGCGACTCTGCTGGGGACTTATAGCATCTAGGGACTTTTCCCATCCCTTATGCTGGGACCGTTTCCCATCCCCTACGCGAGTCAATCCTAGCGCTTGGGTGTTTATTGGTTGGGTGTTGTGCATATTGTGTTTTACTTTTCTGCACTTTACTTTTTTGTACCTTTACCTTTCCGCATTTATTTTCCAGCATTATATTATTATGATTATTGCTGTGGGCAAAGGGAGGTTACTGTGAGTGAAAAGCCGGACCTGGGCTTGAGTACACACCTAGATATAGTTGTGGAGAAGTAGTAGACGAACCTGTCTGCTGAGCAGGCACAGTTCCCTACGAAAATCTGCGCTCAGACGAGATTCTTGCAGAGGTGCTCCTTTCCGGTCCTGAGGATCTGAGGGGAGTCCAGACGTGAGGGTTGTCGACTCTGGGGACCGATCAATTGGAAGTCAGCTAAGTGAGGCCTCTTCATGACTTGATGATGCCACTCCTTCTGGGAATCGTATCGTCACTCATGAAAGTCTGTGACGCTGACAACCGCATAGGATGCCGTACCTTTGTCCGTGGATTAGGTTTATCCTACCTGTGAGAGGGACTGGGTTATTGCAGGAAAACTGGCCGTCAGAAACCATGATTCAGTATCTTTGTCAGATGGTGTTCTTGATTCATCTCCAGGTGTGTTGTCTGGGTCAGATGGGTTTCTTATCTGAGGTTGAGGCTATTATCAGATGGTATTCTCGTCAGATACAGAGGTTCAGATGGTTTTCTTACCAGGGGATTGATATTTTGAGTATCAGATGATAGTTATTGGCATGAGATTCTGGTGACCGTGATGGTTTTCTGTTCTTGATCACAGAGATATTCCTCTTCAGGCTACAGCATAGCCCTTGTGTTCGCAGATTGCATTATTTATCATATTGCATCATTGCATTACCATCTGCATTCAACTAACGTGTGTGTATTGCAGGTACATATTTTCCCTTCCAGTTCTGGTGTTCGTTCCTAGCAAGACATGGAAAACCTGAAGAGAGTATTGCCCTATAAGTTTCCGTCGCCGAATATCAGTCTATTGTTAGAATTGATTGCTATTGCTAAGAAGAGAGGAATGGGTGACTTCAGAAAGAGTTATGGGAGGATTCTGACCTACGTTTATCAGCCATCTGCCTACGAGACCAGCGGCATCTATACTCTGTTACAGTTCTACGACGCGGAGCTCAGGTGTTTTGTATTTCCCGACTTCGTTTTGGCTCCTACCCTGGAGGAGTACTCTGCACTTCTGGATATACCGATCCGTGAGCAAATGCCTTTTTATCGTACGGACGCTGAGCCTAAGCTGGCTGAGCTTTCTGCCATCCTGTGCTTGAAAGAGTCTGAGCTGTCTGGGAAGATGATCAGAAGAGGAGACGTATGGGGATTTCCGTTGGATGTCTTAGTGGATAAGGCTCGAGAGTATGCCCAGAAGGGTAGCTGGGAGGTTTTTGACGTCATTCTTGCTGTATGTGTGTATGGCATCGTGTTGTTCCCGAACATTCCTGATTTTGTTGATTCAGATGCCTTCTATATCTTGGCTGCGAAGAATCCAGTTCCTACTTTACTGGGAGATATCCACCATTCAACTCACTACCAGAATGAAAAGCGACGAGGAAGGAATGTGTCTTGTTGTGTACCTCTCCTATGCAGGTGGTTCACCAGTCATTTGCCTAAGTCAGGCCCGTTTGTCACATCTATTAATTCTCTAGGATGGCCCGAGCGCTTAATGGGATTAACTGCTGAGAACGTGGTATGGGTCATTAAAGAGGTATTTGGAGCTGAAGTCATACTCAAAGGCGAAGGATTCCCGAATGTTCCGTTAATAGGAAGGAAAGGTTGTGTCAACTATAACCCTTCCTTATTGATCAAGCAGTTTGGGTACGTACCTCAAGGAGCGCCAAAGCCCGAGGAGATACAGGAATCTCTGTATCTCACCGGGGCAATAGGGAAAGAAATGCTGACCAAACTTGAGAAAGCCTGGAAAAACTTGCACAAGAGAGGGAAGCTTTCAGGTAACAGAGGGGATACTCGAGTTCCTAGCCCATATGAAGAATGGATTCGTGAGCGAGCTGTGAAGTTCCTTATGCCGTATCCAGCAGTTCAGCCATTGCATCCTCCTCCGGTAGAGGAGCCTACCACTGTGGACATTCAGGTTTACAAGCAGCTGATGGCGGAGAAAGAAGAGCTAGCCAGGGCTAAAGAGGCTTTAGAGCAGGAGAATGCCCAGCTTCGGCATGAAAATAATGAAACAGGATATATTTCTAAGCAACAGGCTGAAACTCTAAAACATCTGAAGACTACGCTATTGGAATTGACTGAAACCAAGAAGCGTCTAGAGTTAGATGTCGACTCAGTTAGTAGTGTGTTGGCCACCAAGAAGCAAGAGCTGGAAAGGGCATACACAAAGCTAGCCAAGTTCAGAGAACACTGGGATCTCACTATGACCAAGCGCAAGGAGCGAGAAGAAGAGCTGAAGACACAGATTGCTCAGTTAGAAGAACAGGTCAAAGTGAAGAACGAAGAGCTTGAAGAAGAAGCCTGTCGCCGATACGAGGCCGAGCGCAAGTTGACAGATGCCATGAAGAATTTGGAAGATTTCCAGCATAGAGCAGATGCCAAGAGACCCAAACCTGGGGGCGGTGCCAATGATAAGGCTTGGGAAGACTTTGTCAGAGACATCCAGGGGACGGTCAGGAAGAGGGATCGACTGATAGAAGGTTTGATTAATCAACCAGATCACGCAGAGACAAAGAAGATGGTCGAGGACTTCCGCAACCGTACCCGTACTTGATTTCTCTCTTGTATTCTGTATGTTGAGATCACCACCAGGCATGTTGGCTGGGATCCTCCTTACCATATCAGCTGTATGGAGCATAGTTATGTAACTTCTTGACAAGACTGTTATTCTAATCAATATATGAGGGATTTTCCAAATATTGTCTTTATGGTTTATCTCGTCTTGCTACCACTGACACTGGAATTGGAGGGAAAATATCTCCAATGCACACATGCACGTTAGCATTTTTGTATTCCTGTTTGCATAAATCATATTGCATGGCATTTAGCAGGTCAGAGCACTTATCCAGCCTTTGTTTTCACCAGAAAGTGATTCTCGGGGAATTGTTTGAGGCAAGAGTGGAGTGTTGAAGACGACCAAGGGGCTGAAGCAGATTTGAGCAGAATCAAGCAGCGTAATCAGTTACCGGTAGTTGGTGGCTATGTCTGAAGGCAATCTCCAGTCTCCTAATACCCAGGGAGGGTTTACTATGGCGCCCAACCATCAGTATGATTTTATGGAGGACTTCCCGCAAGCGAACAATCTAACTGCAGACCAAGTTGTGCAGCCAACTGTTGAGAACCGAGATCAGCATGAGCAGTTTATTGCCCGAAATGAACATTATCCTCCCGTTAACAATCAATGTGTTGCTTTCCCTGGGATGAATTCCCGGAGAGATATTCCAGTGACCGGGTTAGTAGATCCAAGAGCTCTTGACGATGGTAGAAGACTCCGAGTGTTGGAAGAGCAAATGAAAGCCTTGGAAGCGAAAGATGCCGTTAACCTGGATGCTGTAGCCATGTGTTTGGTTCCTGACCTCGTGTTGCCGAACAAGTTCAAAGTGCCGGAATTTGAAAAATACACAGGAGATAGCTGTCCAAAATTGCATTTGATGATGTTCTGCCGAAGGATGACTTCGTTTGTGCGAAATGACAAATTGATGATCCATTGCTTTCAGTATAGCCTGACTGGGGCATCGTTGAGATGGTATATGCAATTGGAAAGTAATCAGATTCGATCTTGGGTGGATTTAGCCAGAGCTTTCATGAAGCAGTACGATTATAACTTGGATTTGACTCCTAGTCTCGTAGATCTGCAAGAATTGTCTCAGGCTGAGAATGAATCATTCAGAGCGTATTTGCGAAGATGGAAGGAATTGGCTGCTAGTGTTCGACCACCGCTTCCGGAAAGAGAACTGGTTGACATCTTCTTGGGTACTCTGAAAAGCCATTATTTTGACAAATTGTTCAGTTGCACAAACTTTGTGGGCCTGATGAGGCTGGGAGAGATTGTTGAGAGAGGACTCAGGAGTGGAAAGTTTCGAGGTGTTCCTTATGTCCCAGTTAATAAGATTGAGTCAGTTGTCAGTTCTCAAGAAGAATGGGAAGGAGATGACGTCACCTCAGAATCTCTAGCATCTCAGGATCAGTTTTCAGATACTTCAAGTCAACGGTCATACTATCGCCGATCGCGTCAGCATGCTCCACGAAGACCAAGGAAGCCTGAAAGGCAGTTTACTCAGCTACCGGTGTCATACGGTCAGTTGTTGCCAGATCTGGTCAGAAGTGGATTGATAATGCCGAAAGAGACTAAGCCGGTGATTCCACCGTATCCTCCGGGTTTTGATGCCAGCGCCCGCTGTGAGTACCACGCTGGGGCACAGGGGCATTCAACGAATGATTGTAAAGTGCTTAGAAGTCAGATTCAGGATCTGTTAGACTCTAGCCGTATTTGCATCACTCCTCAAGGTTGTGTTCAGATTAATGATTTTCCGTCTTCTAGTTGCGCGGGTTCGTCAGTTAATGTCATGGAAGACTCCACAGGAAGTGTGTGCTCTGAAGATTGCCAATCAGAAAGTTCGGTTGTATGGGAGAAATTTCTAGAGGTTTTCGCGTCGGATGCCGCATCTGTTTTCTCTGCTTAATCCGTTTAGCTTTTTGTGCATCAGTATTTGTCGACCACCACCAGGATTGTTGGCTGGGGTCGTTATAGTCATACTCATTTGTGCTTACCTGCTGATTTTGTTGGTTGTACATTTATGGGAGATGTTCGTCTGTTTGCTTATAGCTTGGGTTTCTCTTTATCTCGTTATGAATGTGTGTTTGCTTTCTGCGCTGCATTATCATTTAACAGGTATATCAGAACCGTGCGTCTTATTTCTTCATCATCCAGTTTGTTGCAGGAATTCCTTCAGAGATATGGAGCAGAATCAGGTTGAATTGATCGAAGTCCAAAGCCAGCTGGGGCAGATGATGAGAGACATGCAAGAGTTGCGTTCAGAGCAGAAGATTCTCAAAGAGGAGAACAGTCAGCTGAAGACCCAAGTGAGCTTGATCATGGAGGTAGTCAAGAATGTGCTTAGGAAAGAAGACGATCAGCTATTTGAAGCCGCAATGAAGAAGCTCGCGCCGCCTGTGCATGTGGAACCTGAGCAGCAACAGAGGATACATCCGGCTCAACAGAGGATCCAGGAAGGGAAGCCAAGGAGAATATTTGGGGCACCACCTATGGCATATGCGGAGCTCTTGCAGATCTTATTGAGGTTTAATCTGGTTGAGAAAAGAACGTTGTCACCACCAACAAAAGCGTTTCCTCAGGGATACGATGCCAATAAGCAATGTGATTTTCATTCCGGGGCATTCGGACATGACATCGAGGGATGTCATGCTTTCAAACACAACGTTCAAGACCTGATTGACTCGCACGATATTGAATTCACGCCGGGCGGCGTAGCTGTGCATATTGCTCCTGTCTCAGTCGATGCTAAGATGACAGATGTTTCCAAAGCTGCAGTGGGTCAGAAGCGTATCCTGGACTCCATGGTGTCAGAATCTCCAGGCCCACAATTGTTGCCTATTCCTGGGGCAGATCTGAGAAAGCAAATGGCTAAGCATAAGGAGAGCGTTAATCAGTACATCGAAGATCAAGAAGCCGATGTTGCATTTGATACGAATGGTGCTCAAGGGTCAACCCGATACCGGCAGCAGCAGCCTCAGCAACAGAATAATCGGGGGTATAAAAGAGGTCAGAATCAAGGTCCTTTGGCAAGCCGTCATTTGGAAACTCCTCCTATACCATACGCACAGCTTCTGCAGACATTGCTTCAGCTCCAATTGGTTCGTAAAAGGACATTGGCTCCCTTAACGGGACCACCACCACCGGGGTACGATGCTGACGCTACTTGCGAGTTCCATACCGGGGCACCAGGCCATACGGTTGAGAACTGTAAAGCATTTAAGCACAAAGTGCAGGATCTGCTTGATAGTGCAGCAATCAGCTTCGGGCCGGGAGGTCCCCAAATCATCTGAATGAAGGAGGAAGGGCTCTATGGTTTGGTTGAGTCGTTGAAAGCAGATCAAGACAGCATCGGGTTTCCTCTAATAAAGATAGCTGGTTCAGCAGCAGGGCAGATGCAAAAGCCCGGTTCTCGGAAGCTAGCATATTTTCTTTGTTTTAGCTTGTCATTTCTTTACATTTGTAGTTGCTTTCCTGTTTGAATTTGTAATCTTGTTTGTAAAACTCGTTGTTTTCATTTCAATTGGTGATAATGAAATAAATATGCATGGTTTTGATTAAATCCATTCGTGTTCACTAATTGTTTTTTACAAATGTCCAACACTTGGTTAAGTAGAATTTGGGGAGGATGACGAAAATGACCGACATGCAAATATCGATAATGTATGCTTTTGAAATAAAACCTGTTGATGATGTACAGGCATTGTTTCAAATCCTTAAACACCGGAGATATAAGGAAGATAATCCCTTGTCAACCCCTTTGAGCCTTGTAGTAGGAGTTTCTTTCTGTGAACGAAAAAACCCTCAATCTTAACCTGGGGCAGGGTAGGTGTTAGCTAATTTGACCAAGCGTCCAAATTGCAAAAGGAGTGTCCGTTCGAGGATCAATCACGTCCCTAGAGGTCGTGCCTAAAAGACCACAATGGTTCAATCAAGAGTGGGACAGCCACATCATTTCCCAAAGAGTCAGGCAACCAGTGTCACACGACTTGTTCGAAAGAAAAAATGAAAAAGAATCAGAAGCCCGCTAAGTCAAGAAAACTTCAAAAACAAATGACTTAGGCAAAAATGAGGGCATCCCGCTGGACTTAAAAAAAAATCAAAAGAAACTCAGAAAGAGTCGGTCCAGGCAAAAGTTAGGGAGATGAAAAGAAAAGATGAAAAGGATCAAAAGAAAAATCCTCGATGGAAATACGAGTCGTGTGACCTCAAGTGTCAAAGATGAAAAGTGAGTGGCTGTCACTCCAAAATCCAAAAGTTTCTCGAACTATCATTCCTATTTTTTCAGCCTCTGAGAGGTGAGCGCTAAGGTCAAATTAGCTGAACGTAGGATGGGAGAACATCAAGGAGAATGGGTGGGTTAAAATAAACTTTGAGCCTTTATCCTTTCTTTCAAAACCATGAACCCGACCATGTTACAACCTCCGAAAGTCCTAATTGAAGCAGGTTGTTTCGAAAGCATACTCCGGTAAAGGTCGCGTCGATTCTGACCCCTAAAAGGTTCCTCTTACCATGATGGTACTGATGTTGATGAATGTTTTGTGCATTATATGCTATAAACTGTTTTTTCCTTTTCCCAGTGAACAGATTGGATGTCAAAGCTGTCATATGTGTTGCATTAATGCATCTTTTATGCAGAACAACTTGTTTTACTTGCGAGTAAGCGCTTGACAGCAGAAAAGCTTCCTACAATGGAAAGTATGGTCAAGATAGAACGTAGAACGCCCGAATGTTCCGAGAGCAGGGGCAAGCTATTATTGTGATCCCCAGTCAGGTCAGCTTTTCGAAGTCAGTTATCCTGGGGTGATCAGGTTGAGGTCTGGTGAAATACGCCGCAGTCAGGAGGTACTACTCTGAATCAGATAATCGGGGCAAGGTCATTGCAGTCAGGGGCAGACCATCTTAAGCATTCAAAAGTTATGCGAGAAGCAGGTGAGGTGAGGTATCTCCCAGAAGTTCAGAACGCTGAGGCATGTTATATCAGACCATCAGAGAATAGATTTGCAGATTTCCTTTCAAGGACTATCCCCACAGAGGTCCCGTAGGCTGAGGCATATCAGAAGCGAAAGGATTGTTGTTCTCTGTATCAGCAAGGCCATTCAGGGTTATTCGAGCAGATGCAGTCGATTTTCGAGAGCGAGATGAATGCGGGAGGTCGTGTCACTATCCCTTGACTCTTCAAGGCTGTGTATTCAGGAAGAATATTTTCCAGCGTCAGGTGTACCTGACCCAGTAAGATGGCTTAAGAGCTCAAATCCAAGTTTGCGATTACTGTGAAGCCCATCTGTGTTGGCGCATCATTTTCCAGATCCGAGCGTCGTCAGTACGCAGGAGGGCTCCCTCCATTTTCTCCAGCAAAGTCAAATTTGCCATTGGTATGGGTAAGCTATTCCCAGAGGAGTCTAATCATATTCAGCACATCTGCTATTTAGCAGCGGAGTTACATTCCCCAGCAGGGTATTACTTCGTCGAGGCGTTCGGTTAAGTTCCTAATATCCCCAGCGGAGTTGATTTCACTCTCCCAGCATTTATTTTGCTAGGACGATTCAGTGATATCCGGGTTATCCCCAGCAAAGTTGGCCTCGCCTTCAGCATTTATTTTGCTGAAGTGGTTTTCTGTACCCGGCCTTCTCCGGCAGCTCGAGCCTGCTAACATATTGCATGCATCATATTTGCATCATACCTGCATGACATTTTCAAAATGCGTAGCATTTCCATCTAGAATGGAGCATTACGCTGTAGAAAGATTAAAGCATTTGCATAGGCATACAAAGCGTAAGTCAGGTTTTCTATCAGCCTCATATGGCGCGTGAATTACTCTGTGATCAGTTCAGGGGCATTTATCCAGCAACAGTGTTCAGACGATTCAGCGGATTATTTGTATCTCAGATCATACAGCGATTATGCTTTGATCAGTCAGTCATCTGATGTTGACAAGCTTTTCTTCCCGTCAATTCATATTGACGATGTGTTCCTCCAATGAATGGATTTCTCCGACGTCCTGAGTACGAATGTGGTTTTCTTTCCGTCTATCCATAGACGATGTGAAGTTGCGGGTGGTCACAGTAGGGCTGCCAGGAGGGGTTTCCCCAGGATATGCTTTTCTTACCGTCTATCAGTAGACGATGTGAAGCTTTGGTTGATTTTCAATGGAGCTCAAAATAGAGCTGTTCTAATAAGTAGCTTTCCTTTCCGTCTGTCAGCAGACGATGTGAAGTTTCGAGCCACTGTTCAGCGGGTTTCTTATTGCCAGATCATACATATGATGAGGTGTTTCCCCAGCGAGTCTTCTCCGGCTATCCTTAGTTGTTGAGGGGTTTCAAAATGACTTTGAATGATTGGTCCTCTTTCTGGTTATTGGATATGATGACGTTTAAGAGGGGTACTTTTCTGACCATCAATCCCTATTGATGTCGAGGCTCTTCGAAGAATGTTCAGTTTTCGTGATTGTCGATTCTTATTGACGACATGTTTCTTAAAAGGTGGTTTTCTTCCCGTCAGTCCATACTGACGATGTGGCCCCTTCAAAGATGTTGATCTTTCCATCAATTTCCGTAGACAGAGGGATTCTGAGATTCAAGGGATGGTGTGGAATTGCGTTATCGTGTCTTTCCGTCTATTCTTAGACGATGTGAGTATTGATTTGTTTCATCAATCAGGATGATCCCATCAATCAGGATGATTCCGTCTACCCTTAGACGATGAGAATATTGATTCGTTCATCAATCAGGATGATACCGTCTACCCTTAGACGATGTGAACATTGATTTGTTCATTAATCAGGATGATACCGTCTACCCTTAGACGATGTGAATAATGATTTGTTCATCAATCAGGATGATGCCGTCTACCCTTAGACGATGTGAATATGGAGATTATGAATGTCTTCCCGTCTACCCTTAGACGATGAGAATAATGATTTGTTCATCAATCAGGATGATTCCGTCTACCCTTAGACGATGAGAATATTGTTTTGTTTCATCAATCAGGATGTTCCCGTCTACTCTTAGACGATGAAAATATTGATTTGTTCATCAATCAGGATGATTCCGTCTACCCTTAGACGATGTGAATAATGATTTGTTCATCAATCAGGATGATGCCGTCTACCCTTAGACGATGTGAATATGGAGATTATGAATGTCTTCCCGTCTACCCTTAGACGATGAGAATAATGATTTGTTCATCAATCAGGATGATTCCGTCTACCCTTAGACGATGAGAATATTGTTTTGTTTCATCAATCAGGATGTTCCCGTCTACTCTTAGACGATGAAAATATTGATTTGTTCATCAATCAGGATGATTCCGTCTACCCTTAGACGATGTGAATAATGATTTGTTCATCAATCAGGATGATACCGTCTACCCTTAGACGATGAGAATAATGATTCGTTCATCAATCAGGATGATCCCGTCTACCCTTAGACGATGTGAATAATGATTTGTTCATCAATCAGGATGATGCCGTCTACCCTTAGACGATGTGAATAATGATTCGTTCATCAATCAGGATGATCCCGTCTACCCTTAGACGATGTGAATAATGATTTGTTCATCAATCAGGATGATGCCGTCTACCCTTAGACGATGTGAATATTGATTTGTTCATCGATCATGATGATTCCGCCCACCCTTAGACGATGTGAATTGGGAGATTAATGTTGTCTTTCCGTCTATCATTAGACGAGGTGAGTATTCAATAATGGTGTCTTCCCGTCCATCTTTGGACGATGTGAGTATATTTCTCTTCCTGCCTATCAGAGGCAATGTGAAAGAATCAGGTATTTTGTTGCAGCTCTCGGGTTTGTTACATGGGGTATCCCAAGCAACGGGTATTCAAATCAGGAGTTCTTTATCAGATGATTAATCAGTTTGGTGCCGTAATGACTGGACTCGGTTTTCTGGACTTTATTCTCCAAGCAGTTAACAGTATATGCTCGCGGTTGGCAAATTTTCGGGTTTTATTTGTATTCAACCGTCTCGTACCTCTGAATGTTTGAAGGCTGAGCGCTCTTCAAACCCTTCAGGTCCAAGTCGCTTGAATAGGGGCAGCTGTTGCACCCTAAAATTTGACCAACCGATTCTCCTATCTGACTCATGGTTTAATTTCATATTCGCAGCTCAGACCTGTGATTTTTGTGCACAAGCAGGGGGATATCAGAGTTTACAGCTTGATTTTTGTCTATCAGATATGGCAGACCCAGTCCAGATTATCGGGGTTTTATTTTCGGGAAATTGTGCGCTCCTCGGTGATTTTTCAGTGATTTTGAGGATATTCTGATGCCCAGGGGATCTCCGTTCGATTCAATCTGGTCTCGTGCGTTCTTTTATGGGGGTCATGTGCATTCATCTGCATTTTTAGGGTTTTTAATAGGCTTTTGTGAATTTTTAACAGGCTTTATAGATTTTTCTGGAATTTAAATAGGTTTGTAGAATATTTTAATAGTTTATTCTCTTTTTAGGATTTTATAGATTTTTTAAATAGATTTTTAGAATATAAATAAGATTTTAAATGGTTTTATCTTTTTAGAATAATATAGCTTTTTCTTTTAATAATAGTTTAGAATTTTTCTATGGATTTTAAATAGGTTTAATAGTATTTTTAGACAACATAGAAAATAATATAGTTTTTCTTTTATTAATAGATATTAAATAATATTAGATTGTTAATAGAAAATTAGATTAATATAGAATTAATTAGACTTTTAATCATTTTTTAGAGTTTAATTAGGATTAATTGAATTTTTAGAGTTAATTAGAGGTTAATTGATTTTTTAGGTTTAATTAGTATGATACAGAATTAATTAGGTTAATTGACTTTTTAGAGTTTAATTAGGTTAATCATATTTTAGATTTAATTAGATTGATTTAGAGTTAATTAGACTTTTAATAATTGATTAGAGTTAATTAGGTTTAGTTAACTGTTTTTTTTTTTTTTTTTTTTGTTTTGTTTTATTATTCAGTTTTTTTGTTACAGTTTTGTTTTCATTTTCGAATGGGCCCAGTGGGGTGTTTTTTGTCTGTTAAGGCCCAATCCTCAGTTCAGAAAAGGTCCAGAAAAATGGTCCAAAAAGTCCACATTCGTCCAGCAGACTCCAGAAACTTCTGGAAAGTGCCAGCAAACTTCAGAGTAATAAATAAAGCTGACACGTGTTGCGCAGCAGGAGGTCCCACGCGTTTCGCCTTGAGAACGCCACCACCACTCAGAATCCTCCCAGAATCACACCACGTGGCCCACCTGTCCCCCACTCACTCTCTCTCTCTGCGCATGCGCGCCATCTGTCCTCCCCACACCCTCGCCTGAGTCTCTCCGTCAACCTCGCCGGCGGCCATGCAAAACCGGTGAACCCTCGTCGCCGGCCACCGTCCAACTCCGGCCACCACCTAACCACCAAAATCTCCAGAAAACCTCAGATCTTCATCTTCTTCCCCGATCACCTCCGTCCACCTTCATCGGTCCCTCGCCGGAATCGTCAACCTTCACCCTCCACTTTTCCAGAAATCGTCCTCAACCTTCATCATCTTCATCCCAATTTTTTCCAGAAATCATCTCATATCTTCATCATCCATCAAGATTTTTCCAGAACAACATTCATCGTCCATCAAGATTTTTTTCCAGAATAATATCTATCCTCCATCAATTTTTTCCAGCACGCTCAGACATTCATCATTCTCCAGCAAGATTCCCCAGAAAACATCATCTGCGTTCAATCTTCAAGTCACAAACCCAGGAACTTCGAACCGCGTCCAATCTTCAAGCAAATTTTCCCAGAACGTCATCTTCAAGAGCCATCCTTCAAGTTCATCTTCGCTCCATCGTCGTACGCGCCTTGGATCTTCGTTGAAGGGACTTCATTCCCCAATACGATCCAGTTCGCCCAAATATCTCCAGGTATGCTTGCTAAAACTCTTTGCATGTTCTTCTTCAGATTAAATTGTGCCTTCAACGATTAGGGTTTAACTGACTAATTGATTGAGTGAATAGTTGAGTTAGATTTTGAGTAGTGATTTCGTGTGAGGGATTGAAGTGTTTGGGTGAGTGTTTGCTTAGTTTAGGGTTTGTTTGATTGGGTTGCAGAGAAGGGAGAGCGTGAGGGAGAGGAAGAAGATGATGGAACGGCGCTTGATGAACAGTGCCTGAGAGGAATTAGGAGTAGTTTTGTTTGTTAGGGTTCGGATTGGATTAGGGTTTAGGATGCTGGGCTTAGGCCCAAGCGTGTTCTTGCTAACGCACACCCCAAATTGTTCAATTACCCCCCCCCCCCTAGCGTGTGAGAGTCTGAGTGACTGGAATTGGGCCTTAAGCCCCAGTTTGCTAATAACACCCCTGGGCGTAAGCCCAGTATTGGAAATCAACTAAGAAACTGCTAGCGCTGCACCCCCCCTGCGCTCAGTTCTGTTTTCTTGTTTTTTTTTTTTTTTTTTTTTGGATAATAACCTGGGCCCTGCGCCCTTTGCTTCTGGCACCCCCCAGCATGGGCCCAATGTAGATAATAACCTGAATAGCTTGCTATTTGAACCCCATGTCATTTTCTTTTATTGTTTTGATATCTTTTTATATTTTCATATTAGAAATTCATAATAAATTGTAAATAAATGTTTTTTCAATAATTCTTTTTTCATCCATTTCATGAAAATGTTAAGAAAATTAAATAAAAATAAAAAATGGCATTTTATTTTTATTTCCTATTTTTGTGCATATTTTCCATTTTAATTGATTGCTTTTTATATTTTAATGCATGCATATCATTAGAAAATTCATAAAAAATGGTAGATTTAGTCAAATAATTCCGTTCTTTTTTCTGTAGACTCGTGATTCAGTGTAGGATTTTATAGTATAAAAACATTAGCTTAATCATGCATTTTCATTTTAATTGCATTTTGTCACTGTTACTGATGTTGAATAAATTGGTCTGTGGATATGTCTGTGTTGCTGATTTTACTTCTTTCATCTGGTGTTGAATTTTATTCTGATTTTTCAGTATGTTGTTTTAGAGCCATGTAGGTCTCCCATTAGATTTTTATTAGATTTTTGTAGGATGTTCTGCTGTGATTTGTCTGAGCCTGAAGATAGGAGAAGTCTTGATGACTTCTGACTTTGGAGTTCAACTGTGGTTGAACTTCAGAGATAGTCTCCTGTGGTTTGCTGGCCTGTGGTTTCTTCTTGAAGGTGGGAGCTGATTGAAGTCCTGTTGGAGCTGGCAAGGATGCAGTGGACTGAGGCTTAGTATAGGAGCTTGTTGTCTGTTTGTGAGGTTCGAGATCCTGAAGTTTGAAGGGAGTTTATGGTACTTTCCTGAGGAAGGCACTATGAATGACTTTCAGTCTTCCTTCTCACCTCTTTCGTAAGTATCCAATGATGTCGGAGCCGACATGTGAGTTTAATTTCTCCTGAGGAGGAATATAAACTGATCACATGTTGTTGAGCCACATGGGATACGATTCCTAAGTGGAAGCCCCTTAGCACTTTCCTGAGGAAGGTCCTATGGGTCTATTCACTTAGTTCCACTAGTTTATCTAGGTTTTCTTAAGTATCCAATGATGTTGGAGCCAACTTGTGAGTTGAATTTCTCCTGAGGAGGAATGTAAACTGATCACAGTTGTTGAGCCACGTAGGATACGATTCCTAAGTGTCAGCCTCCTAGTACTTTCCTGAGGAAGGTCCTATGAGCCTGCTCACTTAGTTCCTCTAGTGCATATAGGTTCTTTCCCAAGTATCCAGTGACGCCGGAGCCTTCATGTGAGTTTAATTTCTCCTGAGGAGGAATATAAACTGATCACAGTTGTCGAGCCGCATAGGATATGATTCCTGAGTAGTAATCTCCTAGTACTTTCCTGAGGAAGATACTATGAGCTTGTCTGCTTAGCTTCCTTTCTCTGGTAAGCTTATTCTGAAGCTTGGAGACTGGGATTGATTCCTCCTGCTTAGGGTTTTGATTAGAGTTGTTGCTTAGATCTTTTGCTTAAGGTGCTGTGTAGAGTTTTGTTTAGAGAGTTATTAGGAGTTTGTTTCAGGTTTGTTAGAGGCCCTGCTCAGGGTTAGTCTCTTTGTGTTGTTTGACTTGTGTGATATTGTGTTGCATTAGACTTAGGTTCATCTAGATAGTTTCTGAGTAGGTGCATCTTAGAAGTAGACTTTGTGTGCATGAGAAGTTGAGGTGGTCCTCCTTCTGCTTGTTTGTTATTGCGTGGCTTTGCTTGTTGGTATTTGGTAGAGCTGAGCTCCCTTACCTTTGTGGTTTGCGGCCTCTGTGCCTTGTTTGTCTAGTTGTTGCATTCATGCATATTTTCAGTATTCCTTTACGTTGCAGTTTCTTGTTTGTGGTTCAGTCCTGTTGCCATGATCCCTTAGGAGCTCTGACTTCTCCGCTGCGGAGTTGTTATGATAGACATTAGGATGGTCAACCAGGTGTGATAGCAGTAAGTAGATTCCCCTTTCCAGCTATAGCTCTAGGGTTTCCCTTTCCTTTTCGTAGGAGCTTTTGAGTAGCTTGATCCGTAGTTAGCTGAACTACAGCTGCTCTGATTCTTCGTTCCAGACGAAGATATGTAGGCATAGGATGCGATGTCCTAGCGAGCACACTAACGACTAACCTTTAGTTCTCTCGCGGCTGTGCGATCGAGACTTTCCCGCTAACGACTAATTGTTATCCCTTTCTCTTGCCCGAGCGCATTTGAGACCAGATCGTAGTTGTAGGTGCCCGAGCCTTAGAGACCAGTTTGTTTTCTCACTGCTGTGTGAGAGGCCCTGTCTACCCGTAGTTAGCCGAACTACGTTTGCTCTGATCTTTCATTCCAGATGGAAGTACGTAGGCACAGGACGCGATGTCCTGGCGAGCAAACCTTTCCCCCGTTTAGACGTAGGAAGTCGAACTACGTTGACTCTGACTTTCCCATTGCACGAGGGAATACGTAGGCCCAGAACATCGTATGTTCTGTCGAGTCCTGTCCTTTTATTTTCTTTTCAGACCAGCCAGTAGCGTAGATAGGTAATACACCCTTTTACCTATAAACACCAAGCGTGGATCCCATCGAGTACGATGGACGTGAGGGGTGCTAATACCTTCCCCTTGCGTAACCGACTCCCGAACCCAGGCTATGGTTGCGATGACCATACCTTTTCCCGTCTTTGCGAGGTTTACTTCGAGCGTTTCCTTTCCCGCTCTGAGGGATAAATAACGCACGGTGGCGACTCTCCTGTCAAGCCGGCGCCGATTTTCGCAGTAGCGACACTATCCACGCGTGCTGGTCAGCCATCATCCAAATGGTTGATCCAACGAGTCAACAAGTCAACAACACAAGTGGCAAGCCAAGTTAGCAAAACGGAAAACAAAACCAGATGACGGAGCTACAGTCTCCGGTCATCTTCTTCGGTCACACAGCCAGTTGTAGACTCAAATCATCACCAAATTGAACAAAATTTAACACTAAAATGATCTCCAAGTTGCTTAGATTACAAATCTACGATCCAATTTCATTGATCAAGCATAAACAAAGAGAATCGAGTGATCAAAGATTTGAGCACATAAATGAAATCATCACAAACACAACAAATAATGATCCAGAATTTGCCTACACATGTAGGTCTTCAGTTTGCAACAACAATGGATTAACATGGATGCATACTATGAGATAAATCTTGATTTGAGGATTACCTAACGGAGCCTCTTCGTTGGAGCTTCAATTATGCTCAAGCTTGATCCAAATTGCGTAGAAACACTCAAGGAAGTTCAAGGAAGAGAATGTTGGCTTTGATTTGAGTTGAAAATGCTTGAATCTCAATTCAAGATTTCACTTTTGCTCTTCAATTCTCCAACTGTAATCTGCTCAATTCTCCATAAAAATGCACGAATGAGAGCTCCAATTCAATCTGAAGCTTTTATATGATGGATCTTGAATGGTTTGGAAGCCCAATTATGGCTGATTAGAGTGTAATTTTGAAATGCCAAATTTGGAAATTAAAGCTTCATGCACACGTAAATTGGCTCCAATTGCACTTGAATTTGATTGGAACCAACCGCTGAGACATTGCTTTGATCATGTGGATGTAAATTACTCCTTAACTTGATCCAATGGTGGAGATTGGATGTGAGACTTCTTCTTGAAGTAATATGAATTTGCACGTGTTCTAGCTTGCATAACTCAAATAAAATTTGTGCATTCTCCTTGTTGTGATATTGTGACTCAAAATATGCACAAACATGGCATGAAAAGGGATTAAAACCAAATCAATTTAATTCATGACTTTAAGTTAAAATTTCCATTGAATTCCTTCACCAATCTTCATATCCATGCCAAATCCATGACAAACTTGTGTTTTAGGATGAAATTGATACCATTTGAAGAAAATTTCATGTTGGGAAAAGTTTCATTTGAAGTGCATAAGTGCATGAACAAGACCTATAATGAAAATGACCCATAATCTCACTTTCCCATAATACCCCTGCCTTGCAAGCTTCATAACATGAGTTCTACAAATGAGATGAAGGACGTCTAGGACTTTTTGGAAAGCTAAGATCATGAGGAACAACTTTCATGTTCATCAAAAGTTGAGGACAAACATGATTCTAGGTCAAAAGTGCCTTAGAAGTTGGTTGACTGAAAATATGATTCATCTAAGACCTCTAACTTGCTAGCATCATAACTTGAGTTCTAAAAACCCAATTGAAGTGTTCTAATACTCAAAAGAAAGCTAAGAACATGATATGAAAGTCTCATGTTTATGTCAAAGTGAGATTACACTTGTGTCTTGAGATATGTGGTCTTGAAGTTAGGCACTAAACAGGGGATTTTACACTAACAAACCTTTGAAATCCTAATTTAGTAACTTCTCACACTCTTGATTCTTCTTGAATTGATCTTGAAATAACATCCTAGATGCCTAAACATAAATTTCCATGACTCCAAATACTTAGAACTAAGTGTTAATCTCTTTCAAATCCTTAGTGGATCTTGCACTAGGCAGATGAAATCCTAGGTGTACAATCCTTTGACTGCAACCTCTTGCACATGATATAACAATTTCAATAAGCTCCACAATGGCTCTCAAATCACTCAATGAGCTTCATAACATCTCATATCCCTACCCATGAACTTGTGATCCTCAGATGATCCTCAATTGGCCTCCAAGATAGGAGATAAGAAACACATATCCATTCACCTTCTCAAAGAGCTCTGACTAGCTTCTGATGATTTGATGAACACTCATGCTTGCTTGGAACCTTTGACAAACCTTCTCTTGCTATGCACACCTCTTGATCCCCTGCAAATGAACAATGATATGCAATGCAAATGCTAGAACAATGCAATGAAAACATAATCCAAGTAAAGAAAAGGTTGGGCAAATTTTATGGTACAACACTTGGGAAAAGGAATTGTGTAGACTTTGAGCCATTCACTCAGTGGGTTCAATCTAGAGCCCGTGATCTCAAGATGCCATAACTTCCTGAAAATAATACGTAGATTGTCATCGCATCATCTTCCGCCATCCCTATTGAAAAGATGGAAGAATACCAAGAGATCCTTGAGAGAACCAAGCTTGAAAGGGACACTTGGGAGGGAAAGTACCATACTCTTCATTCTGAGATGATGGAATTGAAGAGAGAGGTAAAAGACAAGGATAAGTCGATCAATTGGTTCGAACATCTCTTGATGGGTGAAGATGTGACGAAAGAGGATTTATTTTTCTCTAGTGTCAAGCCTACGCAAAGTACTCATGAGTATTCAAATGTCCTACCAACTTTTGGCGCCTGGAAAAGAATAATAGATAAATTGGTGATGGAGAGCACTGTACTGAAAAAACTGAAGAGGACACACGGATAGGACTCTTGTCATATTTCTTGACCATAGGGCCTAGTCTTCTCCTTTGATGTAATCTCACGTTTCTTGTGTTGTATTTCAAAAGTTGTAACTCTTCCCAATGTAAATGAAACGAGGGTTTTGCTTCAATTTATCTTCTGAGTTTTGTAAAACTAGTTGCATCTAGAATCTTTGCATTGCATTTTGCATCTTGCTAACCATTCAAGGAATTCAAACTCTTTTTTTACAGACATAGTAATGGATCAAAGAAACAGGTTCACATTTCCAAGCCTGAGGTTGGACAATTTGAGGATCTTAAGAGGCCTAGTAAGGAACTATGTTGCTTTCGTCGCCAAGTATGGAGACCTGTTATCTTTACTGGACATGCAAGTAAATGAGGAAATGCTGCTAGCTCTCATAATGTTTAATGATCCTCCTTACCATTCCTTCACATTTCCGAACTTTCAGTTGCTGCTGACTTTGGAAGAATACTCTGTGCATTTGAAGATTCCTATGAATTTTACACCTCACTATGGAAGAGAAAGAAGACCAAACAGGAGAGATATTGCTAAGGCTCTACACCTGGAACCCACTAACCTTCCAACCCGTTTGGATATTAGAGGCGGATTTACTAGAATGGAAGCAAGACCATTTATGGAAAAGGTTGAGTTTCATTATGATCACGGAGATATGGGAACCTATGAAGATATACTGGATTTCTTAATTTATGGCTTATATCTGTTTCCAAGTAGCCCTTAGTTCATCAGCTTAGAGGCCATCAACTTATTCATTGTCAGAAATCTCGCTCCTACTTTATTGGCTGATACATATTACACCATTCATCGGTAGAGGGTGTATGATCTCGGACAATTTGCTTGTTGCATGGTGCTTTTAAGAAAATGGTTTATTTCACATTTGCATATGACATTCTCTCTATGGAACCTAGAAGGCAGTGATGCATGGGTTAGAAAGTTGGCTTCACTTTCTCACTATGACATTAATTGGTATGATCTTGCTTATGGAGGAATAGTAGCAATACATAGCTGTGGGGATTTCCCAAACATACCTCTGATCAACACCAAGAGATGTATCAGCTATAGCCCTATCCTGGCCCGCCGCCAGTTAGAATATCCAACTGACGATGAACCGAATCCAGCCTTTTTAGAGACTTGCTTCTATGAAAAAGGTAGTAACCCATATTTCAAAGCACAAGTCATATTTTCTTGGCGTCATCCCAACTTACAAGGAATGATTGCTGTGGAAAACCCGAGTTGTCTTGCTTCAAAGGCATATCTGCTTTGGTCAAAGAAGATAGTGCTGAAGATGTTCTACACCCGCTCTTATGACATTTTGCCAGTCCTGGAAGAACTTTTTTCTTGAGGAGAGTTGAGGTTCGCTTTAGTCAAAGCCGAACGAGAAAATGAAGAACTCTGGGAGCTACTTCATCAAGAACAGAGGAGGACAAGGTTGCAAGAAGGAGAAGGATCATCTTGTTAGAAGATCTTAGCCTTTTAATTTCCTTTTGTTTAGTTTTTATCCCTAGCTTTTGGGAATGTGTAACCTTCATTTTGTAAAATGTTGTAAAAGTTTCATTCGTTAATGAAAACTTTATGCTAGTGAGGCTCCATTTGTTAATGGGAATTTGGTCAAGCTTTCATTTGTTAATGATAAGCTTCACGTTGTTACGCATTGATCCATTTATTTTGTTCGTAAACAAACTTTTTGGTTTTCCTTGAATGTGTGGCTTGCATTTGCATCTGCATCCTGCATTTCATTTGCATTGCATTGTATCGGTTCTCCTGCTCATCTTGTGCTCTGTTGTTGTCAGAAATCACATTGAATACCCACCGATACAATACCAGAGCCAACGCTCAAAGAAGAATGGCTGATTAAGATCAAAGAATCGATCAAATCGACAACGACCTCGAGGGGTTACGCGGTGATGTTAGCCAGATTATGGAAGTCCTTCAAGTGATAAAAGCAAAAATGGACATGCAGATTATAGTGGTATTTGAAATCATTACAACAGCGGAAAATCCTCCTCTGATAGTGACCTCAGCAATTGGACATCCGTTTAGTATCGCTAGGGGTTTCATGCCACAATTCAGTAATGACCAGAAATTCGACCTTCAGCAGCGCTCTAATCCGCAGACTATTCCGTTAATGACGGAACTCCAAAATCCTATCTACACTCAGGGAGGTGCTCAGGTACAGGTCCGATCGATCTTTAATAATCATTAGCAGATATTTGATATACCCGACGGGTCTGAGACCGAAGATGAGAAACACAAAAAATTAAAGCTTGAAATGGATATAATGGTAAGACGGATGAGGGTCATAGAAGGAAACAACATCTTTGGTTCTGATGCTAAGGACATGTGCCTGGTTTCGGGTTTGGTACTTCATCCTAAGTTCACGATGCCTGCATTTGAAAAATATGAAGGAGCAACCTGCCCAAAGGTTCACTTGATCATGTATTGTAGGCGTATGGCCATGCACATTGGAAATGATAAATTATTAACCCACTGCTTCTAGAACAGTCTTAAGGGTGCCTCTACTAAATGGTACCTAAGTCTAGATCATTCAAAAATCCATTGCTTCCAAGACTTGTCTGATGCATTCATTCAACAATACAAGTACAACATGGACTTGGCATCAGACCGTCGTCAGCTCCTCAGCATGACACAGAAGAGCTCAGAATCTTTCAAAGAGTGCGCGCAGAGATGGCGCAAAACTGCCACTCAGGTGGAACCTCTCTTGACAGAGAAAGAATTGGCTGATTGCTTCGTAGGTACAGTTAGTCCCGAATTCACCGAGAGGATGATTAGTAGCGTCACAACAAACGTTTCTGATATTGTGGTCGTAGGAGTGAAAGTGGAGGCAGGTTTGAAGAACAGAAAAGTAACAACCTTAGCTAGTAGTACCAACACTAGCACAATGAAGAAGCCACCGAGCAATTTTCATAAGAAAAAATAGGGGGAAACTAATGATGTAATGTATGACAGGAGGGTTTAGAGCAGAAGGAATCGCCGACAAAATCAACAACTATCTCGTCTATAACCACATCAAAACTATCAGCAGTACTGTAAGTGCTCTTGATTGGCTGCATTTTGTGGCAAAATCGTAGAGTACATATGTATGTTAGTGCATACATAATATGGACTGTGCAGGGTAAGTTGACTTAGCTAAAAGCAAGTTAAGTTGAATGTCATATCCAATGTTATGACTTGGATCGTATGACATCAAGCGCAGGTTTGTTTTTCTGGTAGCTAGAAACCAGGAAACTTAATAAAAGCTCAAGCTGGAAATCAGGAGACTTTTTAGAAGCCCTAGGCAAACTAAAATATCCCTAAATTAATTGGCAAGCGTGCAGATTATTGAAGATAGGTTTGTAATGAATAAAACCTAATTTATGCACCAAGGCCCAAAGGACTGACAACTGCTATAAATATCAGAAGGAGCAATCCTGAAGAGGCAGCTCTTAACAGAAGAATAGAGAGTGCTACTGAAGAGTCATTGTGAGTGAAGAAGGTTGTTCTTCACGTGAAAATTGTGAGTGAGGAAAGTGTGTTCTTCACGTGTGTAATGTGTCTTAGGAATATTTGTACTCCAAGCAATTGTCTGTTGAATGATTGCCTTGGTTAGGTAGATTCTAAGTTGTGTCTCACTCAAAGCTTCTAAGCAAGAGTGTGTGTATCTTGATCAAAGTTGTGAAGCACGATCAAGGTGTGTATGAAGTGTTCCTTCACATTGATTTGTAATTGTGAATTGTATATCACTGTGGTATGATTGAGGGGGAGTGAATGGGAATACTCAGGTCTAGAGTGTCTCTAGGTTGAAGTGTCATTAGGTAGAGATTAAGTGAGAAGTGCAAACTAGTTGTTTGACTTTGAATTGATTATGCTAATAGTGAATTTCCTCCCTGGCTTAGTAGCTCCCAGATGTAGGTGTTGTTGACACTAAACTGGGTGAACAATTGTTGTGTTATTTACTGCTTTTAATTACAGTCTAATTAGTTAGTATAGTAGTCAATGTCACAGTGGATGTTATAACTTTGGCAATAACATCCATTGTGTGCTTTCCAGAATTTCAATTGGCATCAGAGCAGGCACCCTGCCTGTTTATTCTGTGTGAGATCTAGGGAAATAAATTCGGGTACTATGGATAAAGATATAGGATTCACTAATAGTTCTCCAGTTCTGGATGGTTCTAATTATGATTATTGGAAGCCTAGGATGATTGCATTCCTAAAATCCTTAGACAACAAGGCTTGGAGAGCTGCAAACTTTAGCTGGGAACATCTTGTGAAGACTGACAAGGATGGAGCATCTGTGCTTATTCTTTAAGAGGAATGGAACAAAGAGCAAGAGGCATTAGCTCTTGGGAACTCTAAAGCATTGAATGCACTTTTCAATGGTATAGACAAAAACATCTTTAGACTGGTACACCACTGTGAAATGGAAAAGGATGTGTGGGACACTCTCAAAACTACTCATGAGGGAACCTCCAAGGTCAAAATGTCAAGACTTCAAATGCCGACCACCAAGTTTGAAGGTCTGAGAATGAAGGAAGATGAGACCATTCATGAGTTTTACATGAATGTTCTTGAACTTGCAAACACCTCAGGAGCTTTGGGAGAAAAGATGACTGAAGAGAAGCTTGTAAGAAAGATTCTAAGGTCACTACCTAAAAGGTTGGCTATAAAAGTAACAGCCATTGAAGAAGCCCAAGACATATGCAACATGAAGGTGGATGACCTCATATGTTCTCTCCAAAAATTTGAGATGGGAATGTGTGATCAGTCTGTGGAGAAAGAGAGCAAAAGTATAGCTCTTGTCTCAAACACTGCTGATTCAGAAGAAGAAGATGGTGAAAAGGAGGAGAATCTGTCTGAAGCAATTACCATGCTCGGAAGACAGTTCAAAAAACTGGTCAAAAGGATAGATGCTAGGTCTAAAACTTATACCAAAAGCATGCCTACTGATAAAGAGAAATCTGAAGATAAAGTCATCCAAAGAAGAGGAGTACAGTGTCATGAGATTGAGGGATATGGTCATATTAGAAAGGAATGTCCCACATACCTCAAAAAGAAGGGAAAAGGCCTAACTGTTACTTGGTCAGATGGAGATTCTGACAGTGGATCAGAAGAGGAGTCAACTAAATATGTTACTGCACTTAATAGTGTGTGTATCTCTTATGATGACTCTAATGGAGAGGAATTCACTTTTGAGGAAATTGCAGCCTCATATCAAAAGCTGCACATCAGAAGTACACAACTGTATCAGCAAGGAGAGCAACAGAAGAAAATCATCAAGGAGTTAGAAGCTGAAAAGAAAGAGCATCTAGCCACAATAAACACACTCAAAAGTGAGGTGAATGAGTTGAAAGGTAAAAAGGATCAAATGACCAAATTCATAAAAATGCTAAATTCTGGGAATGACACCCTAGAGGAAATCCTTCAGATTGGACAGACCTCAGGAGATAGGTCTGGAGTAGGATTTGTTAATAAACAAAATCCTGTGTTGAATCTCAAGAGATTACAACCTGAGATTCAGAATTTAAAAAGGATGTCACGACCAATGTCACAACATCCACCACACAGAAACTGGAATCAAGTCAAGAGACAATTCCAAGAGTATAGGTGTTACCACTATGGAAAACTTGGACATATTAAAGCTATGTGCTTCTAGCTGCATGGATTTCCTAATCAAAGAAAAGCCAACCAAGGTATACATGTTGAAATTCTGGTATGCAGATTTCAGATGTCTCAAGAACATTGATCTCTGCTGAAACAAGGACGAGGACAGATCATGAACAATTTAAATTTCTTGAAACTGTGCCAATGTCATGACCAAAGTCATGACCTCTGTTGTGACATCTGCAGGCTGACAGACCTATTTATCTAACCATTTAAATTATGCAGAATTGTAAATGCAGAAAAGATAAATCACACAATAATTGTTTACCCAGTTCGATGCAACATCACCTACATCTGGGGGCTACCAAGTCAGGGAGGAAATTCACTATTAGCATAATCAATTCAAAGTCAAACAACCAGTTTGTACTTCTCATTTAATCTCTACCCAATGATACTTCAACCTAGAGACACTCTAGACCTGAGTATTCCCACTCACTCCCCCTTAATCACACCATAGTGATATCAACACACAATTACAAAATAGTTGTGGAGATACACTCCGAACACACACCATGATCTTGCTTCACAGCTTTGATCAAGTGAGACACACTCTTGCTTAAAAGCTTTGAGTGACACAATGAACACAACAGTTCATGCACAATAACCAAATCAATTGTATAACCTACAATTTCTTGGCACACAAGGAATCCTAAGACTCCTAGACACACGTGAAGAGTAACACTCTTCACTCACAAATATGTCTACCACAATGTATCAAAAGATACACAGGGTGACTTACACACAAGGAACTCTCAAACCCTAGACCATTAGTTTACACTATGGTTTTTCTTTATGTGAGTGCTTGATTTCCTCTGCTTCTGCTTCTCCTTTTATAGTAGTGCAGACTGGGCTTGGGCTGTTTAAAAGTAACAAACATTAGGTTTACCAAAGTAAAACTAATTTCCATAAATCAAGGTGCTGTCAAATTAGGTCACAACAACTTCATGTTATGTCCAGCCCTGACTAGAATCTCGCCTGAGATAACTAAGAAGCCATAACAGGTTTCCTGAAATTTAGCTTGAGATATATCAGGTATCATAACAGAAAAAAACAAACCCTGCACATATGATGTCATACGATGAATGTCATAACATTGGTCATGACATTAAGCTTCACTTAAACTTGCTTTCCAGCTTGCCCTGCTGAACACTTCTGCAGAATCTTCTTCATGACAGTCATGGCTTCTCCCAATCTTTGATGAGGTATATCCAACACAGTCTCATCAAACCAAACCAACTCTGTCAAGAGATATACACTAGCAGCTCCTTCTATTGTCATGCAGCGATGTCCTGCTTAAAACACATGACACCACACCTCACTCACCACCTGTGAGGAACTTCATCACCACTCAACCTATTGTGGCTACTGCTAACACATAGCAGCTACTTCTGTACTAGACATTGATGACAACAGTTATGTCATCAGCTTCTGCTAGCTCCCTCTGCATCCATAACATCCATGACAGCAGTTCTGTCATCAGCTCCTGCTAGCTCCTTCTGCATCAGTAGTGATGTCATGAGTCATCAGCCCCTGCTACACCACTACTCCTGCTGTTTCACACATGACAATAGTTCTGTCATGATAGCAGATAGATGTCATGATGGATGTCACGACATTCAACATGACATTCACATTACAACACTCCACAACAATTTTGTTACCATAGCAGATGGAGATGTTATAACATCCTGCTTAATCATCAGTGCAGGATCATGTTTTACCAAAATTTAGCCAATCATAGAACTATGGACAATTCTATATCATAGAACCATGGAACTAACAATCTCCCCCTTTGGCAAATTTTGGCTAAAACAACTTAGCAGCAGTAGTTTTTCCAGCCTCATACACTATCATGCACCCCCTTGATAGTTGCAACAGATAACAACCCTTAACAACACTTAACTCCCCCTAGGTTTAGTCAAAAATTGACAAAAGTTGGAGTAAGTGTACATACTATACATGGTGTCCAAGTCTACCATTTCTTGATCTCTAAAGGTTGCACCAACAATCATGGACAATCAGTCTTGAATCTTGGGTTCTTGTCTTGTCTGAAGCTGCACCTTTAGGAATGACACTTTTGACATCACCAATTAAAGGATAATCAATTAACTACTTGCCATAAGTAACTATTGATCTTAAATCCCCAATTTGAAACACACAAATCTTCTGTAGAGAAAAATAAATTCTCCCAGACAGTAACCCATAAACATGTTGCCAAGGCACAACAATACACCAGCCAGCATAATATCAATACATCTTGTCTGACATTATACCCTCATAAGTGATTCAAGATCATAAGCTTGCCTGAGAATCAACACCTTTGCATACAAATCCATGTACACAGCTCCCCCTGTCATGCATACTCAGTACTCCCCCTGAAAGAGAGAATCCAAACATATGAAGACTTTCTTCAACATCTTCATACTGCAGCTTTTCATTCCTACAAACCATACTGGAACATATAGCAGAAGAGTTGCAGAATAACTATCTGGAAGATCTCCAAGATGTCAGGGTAAAGGTCCTTCCATCTGCACAGGATCAGAGCTGATGATGTCTTGATCTTTATCTTCACCAGACATACTAGGATAGAGGCCTACAAATTTGACTAGATCCATGCATATCCTAAGGACAGAGCCAAAAGGAAGCCACTTGTCATGTTCACCATGAGCTTGGAGCAGTAATCCAATGTCAAAACATCTTGTCTGACATTCTATCTTCATAAAATCCCAAACTGTTTGAAACAATCTTGGTACATAACTGCACTTTTGCAGCAACACATCCTAGATAGAAGTATAGCTCCCCATATCAAGGGTAACCAGTGCACATGAATGGAAAACATAAGACGCATCTTCATGTTATCAAGAACTCATTCTCTATTCAACACACATGTTGAACGCATTCACCATAAGCAAATAGTACACCCATCAACCAAAAGCTCTCCCCCTATCTTTGACAAAAGATGCTCCAAGATCACCACATTATCTCTCATGACCAACTCCATGCTCATACAGTGAGAGGGCATCAAACTGATCCACCTCTTCCTAGAGTTACTTGTAGCAGAAGAGACCACTTCTCCACAAGTATTTTGACCATAGGCTGAGTACAAGATAGATACCCCATAACCCAAGACATTCTTTCCTCATCATTCTCCCATATGATAAGTTAGAAAGCTTCTGATTTAACTGGTGAATCTTCTCGTCAGAATCCAAACTTTCATGCAGTCAATCAATGATCCACTTCAGTCTTGTCCAATCCTTTCACATCATACTCCAAGATAGTCCTTTTACCTTATCATTCTCCCGTATGACAAGATAGGGTACTTCTTAGTCAAAGATGTGAATCACAAGTTCTGCACTAGATCTTCAAGTCCTTAGCCAAGGAAAACCATCCCATATCCACTGGTTCTTTACCTGCCCACAAATGGACTTACTTCTGCCTAGTAATCCAATTGAAGATCTTCACAGCTCCACCAGCTTGATCAAGAACTTCTCCAAAAGAAGGTAAACTTCCATACGTACTTTAGGGCTTCTACCACAAGCTCCAATGTATGAACAGAACCAGATCCTCCTTTGGTCTTCAACCAACTATCCTTCTACATAAGAGTAATTTGTTCCAAGCATGAACAGTCCCAGAACCTTTTGTGGTCTTCAAAATACTACCCTTCTACACAAGAGTAGTTTGCTTACATAACCAAATGCCACTGTTTGGTTACTCAGCATCTTTCAGAGAATCTGCTAATCCACCAGGCCACTTTGATCTTCAAGTCTCAAATTCTTCTTGCTCCAAAGCAAGGCATCCATACCTTCACACAGCTCCCGCAAACTGCATGAGATGACACATTAATTCCATTCATACCTGAGAAGATCAACTTATATTCAAATGATGTGCCACAACATCACTTGAGGCCTTGAAGTTTCTGCTTGATGTCACAACTTTGGTTAAGACATCCAGCTGGAGAGTTCAGGCTTTCATTCTGCCTCTTAGAAGATTTTCTTCACTCAATCAGAACAAGAGTACATAGGCTTGATATCAAGTTGGAGTAGACAACCTCTATTCTGCTTTGTTGTACCACAACAATTACCTTGAAGTGCATTTGCTTTACGAACTCCTCTTTAAAGAACACCAAACATGTCAAAGCTTAATTCTTTAGAGAAGGGAGATCACAAAAATCTTTACAAAGTGATTCCCGCTTTCCTTAGGTAGAGACTTCTTTATAAAGTTAAAGATAACTGCCACTTATCCTTGTCCTCCAAGATGAGCAAGGTCACATGCTCCTATGTACTTAGATCAGAAATAAACTGACCCAAGCAGTGCCATCACCATATTCTAGACACGTTTCTTGCCAGGAAAGTTTCTAGATAAAGATCAGATACTTCTAGTAAAAACTAGAACACACCTGCTGCACTCCAATACTCCTAGGGTGGATCTAAGAAAGGTGTCTTTACTTTCATCAACACTATATTCTAGCCTTAGTTTCTTGTTGATACCCTTATTAGAATAAAGACAGATCCAACTTTATCTCCTTTGGTCTAATGATTCACTCCTTGAATCAACAGACTTCTGCACAATCTCTACTGATGAAATGTATCAACATCTGGTTGAACATCAGATCCTTGATGTAAACCAAGCATATCAGGGGCCTGACACTTGTGCAACACTGAGAGGACAACTTGATCATCAACCAAGGATAATCCATTAAATATTTGAGAATATCTCACATAACAATGAATCTTAAATCCTTAAAAAATCCTTCTCTGAACTTCAGCAATCTTGAACTTCATGGATAACCAATGAAATACTTGTGCATTCCACAAATAAAAATTGATCTTAAATCCACACAGCTTGTTGAGAAGACCATTTACACTTCAGCAATACCAAATGTATTCTTTAGTTGAAGGATCTTTACTGTTGAAACATCAAGGCTGACATCCTTGACTTATCCTGCCTATGGCTTCTTCTGCTGTGTGGTGAAAATAAATCACCTCCTACTACTTCTCTAGCACAACTTCTAGCAATCTGTAGTACACAACAGAATAGCCCAGGCACACACCCAAACATAGCTACAAACACTATTTTCCAATCATCTACACAACTGCCACAGCCATGCATCAAACTGAATATAGGTCAGTCTTCTCCCATGGGCACCAGAGTTCTTTTATCAAAGAAATATGCAGCGGAACAACCAAAACAACATCTTCAACATGCCCTAACCAAGATGTCAGAACATTCAACAGATAATTGGACAAAAGTAGCCACTCCTCCTTTGGCAGGACATACAGCAGGTCATAGAAGCTCCTATATCAGAGGGCACAGTAGCAGATACAAGCTTTTCCTTAACTCCATAAGCATTAGCTCAAACATTCAGCAAGATCAGCAACTCAGCTACAACTTCTCCTTGTTTCAAAACACCAAAAAGTATCTTCCAAGATCACAACCAGAACAGACAGGATGCCTGCTCTGATACCAATTGAAATTCTGGTATGCAAATTTCAGATGTCCCAAGAACATTGATCTCTGTTGAAACAAGGACGAGGACAGATCATGAACAATTTAAATTTCTTTAAATTGTGCCAATGTCATGACCAACGTCATGACCTCTATTGTGACATCTGCAGGCTGACAGACCTATTTATCTAACCATTTAAATTATGCAGAATTGTAAATGCAGAAAGATAAATCACGCAGTAATTGTTTACCCAGTTCGGTGCAACATCACCTACATCTGGGGGCTACCAAGCCAGGGAGGAAATTCACTATTAGCAGAATCAATTCAAAGTCAAACAACCAGTTTGCACTTCTCACTTAATCTCTACCCAATAACACTTCAACCTAGAGACACTCTAGACCTGAGTATTCTCACTTACTCCCCCTCAATCACACCACAGTGATATCAATACACAATTACAAAACAGTTATGGAGATACACTCCAAACACACACCATGATCTTGCTTCACAACTTTGATCAAGTGAGACACACTCTTGCTTAAAAGCTTTGAGTGACACAATGAACACAACAGTTCATGCACAATAACCAAAGCAATTATATAACCTACAATTGCTTGGCACACAAGGAATCCTAAGACTCCTAGACACACGTGAAGAGTAACACTCTTCACTCACAAATATGTCTACCATAATGTATCAAAAGATACACAGGGTGACTTACACACAAGGGACTCTCAAACCCTATACCATTATTTTACACTCTGGTATTTCTTTATGTGAGTGCTTGATTTCCTCTGCTTCTGCTCCTCCTTTTATAGTAGTGCAGATTGGGCTTGGGCTGTTTAAAAGTAACAAACATTAGGTTTACCAAAGTAAAACTAATTTCCATAAATCAAGGTGCTGTCAAATTAGGTCACAGCGACTTCATGTTATGTCCAGCCCTGACTAGAATCTCGCCTGAGATAACTAAGAAGCCATAACAGGTTTCCTGATATTTAGCCTGGGATATATCAGGTATCATAACAGAAAAAACAAACCCTGCACGCCTGATGTCATAAGATCAATGTCATAACATTGGTCATGACATTCAGCTTCACTTAAACTTGCTTTCCAGCTTGCCCTGCAGAATCTTCTTCATGACAGTCATGGATTCTCCCAATCTTTGATGAGGTATATCCAACATAGTCTCATCAAACCAAACCAACTCTGTCAAGAGATATACACTAGCAGCTCCTTTTGTTGTCATGCAGCGATGTCCTGCTTAAAACATATGACAACACACCTCACTCACCACCTGTGAGGAACTTCATCACAACTCAACCTGTTGTGGCTACTGCTAACTCATAGCAGCTACTGTTGTACTAGACATTGATGACAACAGTTATGTCATCAGCTTCTGCTAGCTCCTTCTGCATCCATGACATCCATGACAACAGTTCTCTCATCAGCTCCTGCTAGCTCCTTTTGCATCAGTAGTGATGTCATGAGTCATCAGCCCCTGCTACACCACTACTCCTGCTGTTTCACACATGACAGTAGTTATGTCATGACAGCAGATGGATGTCGTGATGGATGTCACGACATTCAACATGACATTCACATTACAACACTCCACAACAGTTTTGTCACCACAGCAGATGGAGATGTTATAACATCCTGCTTAATCATCAGTGCAGGATCATGTTTTACTAAAATTTAGCCAATCATAGAACCATGGACAATTCTATATCATAGAACCATGAAACTAACACATGTCAAGAGGAATCTTCATGCCAAACCCAAGAAGCAGGAGCCTAACAAGCAAAGACAATGGGCTGCTAAGACTATGGCTTTAGTAGCCTACAACTATCTAAGAATGCCTACCAAAGATGACTGATACTTTGACAGTAGCTGCTCTAGACACATGACTGGAACTGAGGATTTATTGATAAATCTCAGGTCTCATTCCTCAAGTCATGTAACCTTTGGTGATGGAGCTAGAGGAGAAATCACAGGTGTTGGACAACTTGACAGTCCTAAAGCTCCAGAATTAAGGAATGTTTTGCTGGTTAAAGGACTGACTGTAAACCTAATAAGCATCAGTCAGCTTTGTGATCAAGGTCTAAAGGTCCAATTTACCAAGGGTAATTGTGTGGTCACAAATCAAGAAGGGGAGGAAATCATCAGGGGATCCAGAGCAAAGAGTAATTGCTACTTGTGGGAGCCCAGAAGTATCCTCAATAACTTGGATAAAAAGGAAAATACGGACAAATTATGGCTGGTGAAAGACAGACAAAATAGAAGGTCCAACACATCAGCAAGAGGATCTTCAAAGTATGCTTCAGAAAGAAGGACAGATTGTAAGAAACTTCATATGCGGAAGCAAGCCAAGAAGGGATGCCCAAATATTGGTCATCAGGGAAAGCTAGATAGGCTATATTGGAGCCTGATGGAGTCCATGGATGCTACCCTGACTAAAGGAAGCAATGTTACTCCAGATGTCATGACCTTGTTCTTTGACATCCAGCGCACCATTCAACCAGGCCCTGGTAAGTTCAAGGGAGACATGCTCAGGGGTAACGTGTGTAAATGGCAAGAGATTTGTGGAAAAACTGATGATGATGATATAAATAGGGCTGATATTGATGCAAGATGTGTCAAGGACCATAAATTTAAAAATGATTTACTAAAATTGAAGTCCTTAAGTAGTGGTGAGTTATAGCAATTAATTGGAATAGGGAATTGGATTTTAAAATTCAGTCCTTTACTGATTGGTCAAAAAATTAAGTTCCCTCCTCATTTGCCATACCATCTATTGAGCTCCCACACACCAAACTCCTACACCACTTGGTTCAAGAACAAACTGTTCATCTTCTCTACATCCTTCAACGGACCAAAACTCTTTTCCACACGATAAAGTTTTGTACAATGTCTCAACATTCAAAATCCTCTCCATCCAAGAAAATATCCACCAACGAGTCTGAGTTAGGAACTGAGTCAAGCAACCCTAACTCAGTGCTTGAGATAGCACCCCTGCGCATGATGACTCCAAAAGGAATACTGGTAAAGAACCCAAGGAGCCAACATGCAAGAAGGCCCAAAGACCTTGTCTTAGGTAAAGCACCTACTCTTGCAACTTCTGGTATTAATGATGATGGAGCCAAGAAAACCCACAACATCATTGCTGACATGGTAGTTAGGGCTCTGAACATACCCATTCCACCCAGCAATGAGGGGTCTGTCCCAACTGTGCATGATCAAAGTGATGTTATGCACAATGTTGGAACCTTGAAAGATCGTACATCAGAAGAGAAGGACAAGGGTGCAGGTTCTGATATTGTAGGTGATAATGTGCAAGGCACCAAAAATGCTGAGTTGGTGGACCTTGATGAATATTCTGACAATGATCTAATAACAAAGATCAATCCTGGCATAGCCAAAAGGCTGATGACAAGGAAAGGGAAAGAGGTGGCTGACCCAAGGTCCCCTCAAGCAAAAGGCAGTTGAAAAGGCTACTGAGCAAGACCCCTCCACAAAGAAGACTGCTGAACGAGGCACTCCTACAACGAAGGCTAGAACTAAGAGGAGACAAGTTGGACCCCCCAAGGGTTGGAGCAAGGTGGTTTTAAAGAAAAGGAAGGCCCAATCCAGTACTGAAATTGATTCTACTTTAGATGATGGTGATGATGTATATGAAATTCTATCAAAGAAGAAACCAACCAATGACAAGCTTGCTAGTGTACCTGAGGTTCCAATTGACAACATTTCATTTCATTACCCCTCATGTGTAAATAGATGGAAGTATGTTGTTTAGAAGAGGCTGGCATTGGAAAGGGAGCTGGGACAGAATGTTCTTGAGAGTAAATAAATCATGAATCTCATTCATGATGCATGATTGATGAAAACAGTTAGTCAATTCTCTCCATGCTATGAGTTACTTATCAAAGAATTCATCGTTAATCTTTCAGAAGAATGTGCTGACAAGAAATCTAAAGAGTTTGGCAAGGTGCATGTAAGAGGGAAGTGTGTTACTTTTTCTTCAACAACAATCAACAAGTATCTGGGTAGATCAGTTAGAGCTCGTCCTGATGTAATTGTCTCTGAAAAAAAATGTATCAAGTGATAACAGGCAACAAGGTTCAAAGCTGGCCATCAAAAGGAAAGCTAGTTGCCAGAAAATTGAGTGTCAAGTATGCTATGTTGCACAAGATTGGAGCTGCAAATTGGGTGCCCACAAACCATAAGTCTACTGTGGCAACTGTTCTTGGAAAGATCATCTATGTTATTGGGACCTAGGCCAAATTTGATTTTGAGACATATATATTTGATAAACTATGAAGCATGCAGACAGCTATTGTCGCTACCGCGAAAATAAGGTGCCGACAAAACAGAAGAGTCGCCACCTTTCGTTATTTATCCCTCAGAACGGGAAAGGAAACGATCGGATAAACCTGACGAAAAGGTATAAGACAAGGTCGTCGCAACCAATGTATGGATTCGGGAGTCGGTTACGCAAGGGGAAGGTATTAGCACCCCTCACGTCCATCGTACTCGATGGGATCCATGCTTGTTGTGTTTATCTGACGGGTAGGTTTATCTATCTACCTATCAAGGATGGTCTGAAAAGAAAAGAAAATGACTCGGCAAAGCGTCGCACTTTATGCCTACGTATTCTCATCAGAGAATGAGAAATCAGAGTCAACGTAGTTCGGCTAACTACGGGTGATGGGGGAAGGTGGCTTGCCAATACATCAGTGTTGTGCCTACGTACTCTCAACAGATATGAGAGATCAGAGCTTACGTAGTTCGGGAAAATACGGATTACGGGAATTCAGATTCATCTGTTTTTCGAGTAGAGTTAACAAACAATTCCAGCAGTTTGGCGTACGTAGCTCGACTCTTGGAGACTTAGGTGTTACCGTTTGCGGTAACACTGAGAATTAACGACACTCTTTTCTTCACAAAAGCTTCCTTTGAATTATGGGCCCGCGGGGAAAAAAGGTTTGAAGTTTGTTTTCTGTCTTTTACGGAAGAACTGTTTTTTATGGATGTTTGCAACCAATATTGCATTAGATACTATGACCTGAGAGTGAATGCATCACATGTCACCCAAAGGGTGCCATACTAAACATCCAAGTTGTTGAAAAGAAACTCTCCAACAACCCTTTCTCAAGTAGCTTAAGGTTCGTAACGTACGATGTCAGTTAACCTTTATTACTGTATTTTGATTTGTTTTAAAGAGAGAAGAGAACGAACTCTATGGGGAGACTATCAATTCCTAATGTTGTCATTCCAAGGATTCATCCTATGGTTGAGGTTTGAAACAGGGAACTCCTAGAAGTTATCATGCATAGGTTTCAACCTAAAGTTCTAATCATCACTTCCTTATCAAAGGAAGTGAGATTCCTAGGGGATCATGTCAATGGTATACAACAACATATAAAGCATCAGCTAAATGGTAAACAGATATACAGTAGAGATGCACATGCTATGCAGCAATACAAGCAGAGGGAAACTCACTCAACCTCTTAGCAATCAAGCAAAGCCAATCAATAACAGACAAGCAGAGGGAGCTCAACTCATCCTCTTATGCAAACAAGAAAAGGGAGAAACTCAACCTTTAGGATGCTCTTAGGCTTAGAATTATCTATGTGAGAAACCTAGTCTAATGCAACACACAGTCAGTCAGTCAGACAAGCAGAGCAGAGCAACCAGAGAAACACCAGACAAACAGCTCAACAGCAAGGCAGATAAACAGCAAACAATCAAACAGTCAACAAACAACTTCAAGCAATCTTCAAGAGAAGTCTTCATATCCATGCTCTAACAAGCTCCAACACAAGAGAAAAGGAACAACACCAAGAATATTGGATTGATGATAGGAAGCAGGAAGGAAACCAAGGGAATCCCTCCTGACACTCAACCAGTCATCAGAGAAAGGCATCCTCAAAGGTTCTACCTCTTGTAAAATTCCACACATCCTTCCAAAGGAAAGATGAGGCTTTCACATAGGGACCTTTAATCATAGGATGAGAATGGAAAGCAATCAAAGCAATCCATGTTTATTTGGAAAAAAGAGAGAACAACTAAGCTCTTCCTAAACCCTAATTCCTACTAGCTTCAAGGAAGCTACCAAAAGGGGATCAAAACACCAAATTAATTTCTACAATTAATTCTAAAGAGACCTAAACATGTCTATTACATCACCAACATAGATTAGAGACTTTTTACGCACTAATGGTTACCATTGAAAATCAACTAGGCGAAGTGCTATGTTAGAAGCATCATAAGAACAACCTAAGTATTAATCTATTTAAAATACTAAAACTACTTCTAAAATCCTATAAATTTTCTAAGGGATCCTACATTTTCTAGGTATCTATAGTAGAAAAACCAGAGCCTAAAACTATGCTTAAAGGCACTAAAGAAATCACACACCAAAAGTGGTCAAAAGGGAAATCAAGTGGGGAAGCCTCTAAAGATCTAGTTCAAAACAGAACTTAAAGCTACCTAAAAATTACCCTAAAAATTTATGGGAGTTCCTTAATATGTCTATAGCAAACCAGCAAATAATTAAGTCCAAATTCTATACCAAACTCTAGAACAAAAATCGGCAAGAAACTATGCAGTTTTTGGCATTTTATTATCCAATTAAAGGAGAAAAACGAAATCAAATTGAAAATTAAATGAAACTAAAATCCAATTGCGCACAAAGATCATAGACATGATAAGGATCATCCACGATTTTTCTTATATTTTTATAAGCATTCTTTCTATTTTATATGAATTAAAATCAAACAGCACACAAAACAGAATTTTAATGCCATTAAATTAAAACAACAATCAAATGGTTAAATTAAATCGACAAACCAACCTATGGATCAGAGATTTGATCCGGTGATCGTTGATCAAGTGAATTTGCAAAGATACAAACAAGATTAGACGGAAAACTTCAAGATCCACAATAATTCTTGTAAGAAGATGAAGATCGAACACTTCGAATCCGAATTGCTCCGAATAAATACTTCCAACTTACGCTCCAATATCCAACTTCAATTTGCACGGAAATTGATTACAAAACTTGATCCGATAATGATGAGGAGTGGAGGTTTATGCTCAAGATTCCATTGATTTCAATGAAAAATCAATGGATCCGATGACAAGGAGCTATGGGTGAGGGTTTGGAGAATGAAGAAATTGAGAAAATTGAGAGAGTGAGAGAATTCTTGAAAATGGAAAATGAAAATTGTGAGGAGTTTTTCTTTTTGGTTTGGAGTAGATCACTTAAGTACTCCTTAGGCTTGGATCCCAAGGTAAGGTTTGGACTTTGGCTTGTGAAAATTGGTTTGGAGCTTAATGGTATGATTTTGGATGTGTAGCTTATTCATGAAGTCACAAATTGGAACACCATGAACCAAGCCTCAAATGAAAATTCTAATAATGACATTGTGTTTAGAATTTATTTTCCAATCAAAATGAGCACAAATTTGTCTTGAAATCATTCAATTATCAATTGTTTTGAATTTTTCCATTTTAATTCATTAAAATGGTCTTTTTGTGAAGTTTCTTCAACCAATGCTTGTTTCGATCCATATCAATGGACTCTTGATACTTCTCTAAGCTAAAAACATCATTTTGAGAAACTTTCATGTTGAGCAAAACTCCATTTGAAGCTTGCAAGATAGTGAAATTGACCTATAATTCAAAATGACTTGTAATGTCCAAATACCCAAAATACCCTTGACTTGTCAAAGCCATAACTTGAGTTATACAAATCCAATCATGGACTTCTAGTACTATTTGGAAAGCTAAGAGAATAAGGAACAACATTCATGTTTACCAAAAGTTCATAGGAATCATCCTTTTAGGGCAAAAGTGTCATGCAAGTTGGGTAACTTTCAAGCTCCAAATTCACATACCTCAGATGACTTGTAACTTGTCTAGCTCATAACTTGAGTTCTATAAACCCTATCAAGGACTTCTAGTACTCAAATTAAAGCTAAGACCATGCCCTACAACAATCATGTTGGGGTCAAGATGAGATGAACATTTTATCTTGAGTTAAATAGCCTGGAAGTCAGGGGTCAAGCTAGGGGATTTTACACTGTCAAGTGTTAGAAACCCTAGCCTGAAACTTCTCAAACTCTTAAATCATGATTAGTTAACCTTGGAATAATACTTAGAACATCTCAATGTATCCATCCATGATCCCATGGCTCTTGAATTAAGTCTCAACCTTCTTCAAATCCTCAGTTGACTTAGGGTTGACCCAGTCAAACCTTAGCTGCACCAATCATGGCTGAGGCTTCTTAATCTTGCACAATGACCTGTCTAGGCCTCAAAGTGATCTTCAACACTTCTCATGAGCTCTCTCAGACCTCAATTCCAGCTTCATGGCTTCAGAATCATCTGATGACTTCCCACAACTCTCAAGTTAGGAGACCTACACACTTGGCTTCAATCACTCTCTCTGAGGATCTTTTAACTTCTCTGACAAGGATATCAACCCTTGAACATCTGAATAACCTTCTTAGCTAGCCTCACAGTCTTGTGTAGCCCTTGATTGCTAATCATACCTCTTGATCTCCTACATACACGTCAATGAAATGCAAATGATAATGCTAATGTGAATGAAATGAAACACAAGCTAGGTAAAGAAAAGTTGGGCAAATTTTGGGGTGCAACAGCTACCCCTATTCAATCGGCTTAGACCTGACTGGGTGAGAAGCGAACAACTCTCAAACAATAAAGGTAAAAGATGGTTGAATACCAACAAACCCGGAAATTTGCCAACTGCACAAGTACACGGTACTCGATGGGGATAAATCTTCAGAATCTGAAATAATAGTTGCACGACAACTAGCTGGAGAAATAATGATTTGAACCTCCGTCAGGATGATTCTTTGATTTATCTGATATCATTGCGTCCTCGAATCATCGAGGGATTACCGGTTACACGATAACTGATGATTTGTAAACGGTACTCCGATTGGTAGGAACATCTTCAAAACTGAGCATGACAGTTGCACGACAACTCTGCTAGGGAATTGGTCACACGGTAATTGGTGAAGGGTCTAATCTCCGTCAGGATGATCATCTGATTTTGCTGTAGATCTTCGTCCTCAAGTCATCAAGGGGTCACCGGTTACATGGTAACTGGTAATGGATGGTTGATCATGCCGTCAGGCATTCTGCGTCATAGCAGAAGAATTCCTTATCGTCACCTATGGACTCATCGTGTCGCTAGGCACGTCGAAAACATCTTTGTTGGACTTCATCAGTAAGTCAATAAGGGATCACCGGTTACTCGGTAACTGGTGAATGATGGCTGATTATGCCGTCGGGCATTCTGCGCCACTGTAGAAACAATTCATTATCGTCGCCTATGGACTTATCATGTCACTAGGCACGTCAACAACATCTTTGTCGGAATTCATCACTAAGTCAATAAGGGATCACCGGATACTCAGTAACTGGTGAATGATGGTTGATTATGCCGTCAGACATTCTGCGCCACTGCAGAAGAATTCCTTATCGTCACTTATGGACTCATCGTGTCGCTAGGTACGTCAACAGTATCTTTATCGGACTTCATCAATAAGTCAATAAGGGATCACCGATTATTCGGTAACTGGTGAATGATGGTTGATTCTGCCGTCAGGCATTCTGCGCCACTACAGAAGAATTCCTTATCGTCGCCTATGGACTTATCATGTCGCTAGGTACGTCGACAATATCTTTGTCGGAATTCACCAGTAAGTCAATAAGGGATCACCGGTTACTCGGTAACTGGTGAATGATGGTTGATTATGTCGTCAGGCATTCTGTGCCACTGCAGAAGAATTCCTTATCATCACCTATGGACTCATTGTGTCGCTAGGTACATCGACAACATATTTGTCGGACTTCATCAGTAAGTCAATAAGGGATCACCAGTCACTCGGTAACTGGTGAAGGGATACTCTCAAATCTCAGTCGGGATGATTATCAGATTTCGCTGCAGCTTCTTTCTCAAGTCATCAAGGGATAACTGGTCACTCAGTAACCGACGATACATACCTGATATTACCGTCAGGAATTCTGCGGCGCGGCAGCAGAAGAATTCCTCGGGACTCATCAGATCATTAGGAACTTTTTAACAATCAAGTTAACCATGCTATCGGGCATTCAAAGAAATTTTTCGGGCGTCAGCTGGACTTCGTCAGTAAGTTGGGAATAGAATCCTCGGTCAATCATGAACCAAATAGGGATATCCTCGGTCAGCTAGGGAAATTAGACCCAGCAGAGAAGTCACATCAGGGTTAGGCAACTTATACGCAACAGTCTTCCTCAAAGTACTCATAATAACAGATAGAAGTCCGGAGCACTAGAATCGGGAAGTATGAAAATGCACCTGCAGCACAGACACACGTTAATGATATGCATATGATGATGCAAACAATGCAATATGCAAACAATGCAGCAAGGGATCACGCCCCTGGCTGAGAAGTCCAATCCAAAATATTGGCCTTGAATAGACCCACAAACTGCTCAAGACCATTCATAATGCTCCAACCTGGTCTCTGACAGACCCCATAATACTGTCCTCAAATATCACACCACTGAATCTCAATCAAGAAAACTGGTAATCTGGAGGTCAAGTTACCTGCATGTCCCAACCCCTCTCACAGGTAGGTGTCCTAATAACTGACACAAGGTATGGCATCCTATGCGGTCGTTGGCGTCACAGACTTTCAAGACTGATGATACGATACCCAGAAGGTGTGGCATCATCATGTCTTGAAGAGGCCTCACTTAGCCAACTTCCAAACGATCGGTCCCCAGAGTCGACAATCCAACTAACCAACAACCCCTTCAACCCAAAGGGTTGAAAAAGAAGCCAACCAGAAGAACCTCGTCTGAGCGTGGATTTCATGAGACACTAGTACATGCAAAGCATGCACGCACCCACTAATTTCCACTCTAATTCTAGGTGCACTCAAGCCCAGGTCCGGCTTATCTCTCGATCATAGAACCCCCTCATACCCACAGCAATAATAACAATAATATATGTTGAATGTAAAATACCGAAACGTAAATCCATACAAAATCCACGACGGGAAAACAAGCGCTAGGATTGACTCGCGTAGGGAACCGTTGGAATCCCCAGCAGAGTCGCCATCTGTCGCTACTGCGAAAATCGGCACCGGCTATGATAGAAGAGTCGCCACCGTGCGTTATTTATCCCAACAGAGGGAAAGGAAACGCTCAGAGTAAACCCAACGCAAAACGGGAAAGGAATGGTCGTCGCAACCAAATTCCTGGATTCGGGAGTCGGTTACGCAAGGGGAAGGTATTAGCACCCCTCACGTCCGTTGTACTCGACGGGATCCACACTTGTTTTCTAGTACGGATTGTTATTCTATCTATTCTACAGGTCAAGGGTTAAAAGAAAATAAAATGACTCGGCAAAGTATCGCACTTTATGCCTACGTATTCCCGTCTGGAACGAGAAATCAGAGTCAACGTAGTTTGCCTACCTACGGGAAAGGAGGGGAAGGTTGCTCGCTAGGATATCGCATCCTATGCCTACATACTTTCATACAGCATGAAAGATCAGAGCAAACGTAGTTCGGGCCACGTACGACACAAGTTTGTCTTGATTGTTTTTATCCTTCTGAAAAAGGTTTTCTCTTGATTATGGGTCCAAGCGGACAAAAATGACGTTTTTGATTGGTTTACAGTCTTTTACGCAAGAACTATTTTTTATTGATGTTTATCCTTTTATTGTATTTTTCTGATTGTTTTGAGATAGAAGAGAAAGACTCTCTAAAACCTAGGGTTAAAAGGGAATCAGAATCTACCCTAATGTTGTCATGCATGGATGAAATCCTAATGTCTGTCATATTTCTCTCTTGCACAGAGAGAAACAGAGATCCTAAGGGATAAACGGGAAAGCAACAACATATATATGTCGCACCTCGAAAAATCACATTCGAAAATACGACCCTCGTGCGAAAGGGCGCGGAAATTGCGGTTCGACAGAGTCGCCACCGAACTTTATTTTTCCCTAAATAAACGGGAGAGGAAAATATCGAGAAAACCTCTTAAAACGAAAGGGATAGGAACAGGGCTGTCGCAACCAAGTTCCGGGTTCGGGAGTCGGTTACGTGAGGGGAAGGTATTAGCACCCCTCACGTCCGTCGTACTCGACGGGAACCTCTTAAGGTAATTGTGGGGAGTGTTGTTTAGGTTTACTTGTTTTCTTCTCGATGATAAAGGTAGAATTGGTAGGTTAAAAGGTTAAAGACGCAAAGGAGAGATGGGTGGTTAGAAGATAGGGTGCTCGCCAAGGATTGGGGCCCTTGTGCCTACGTATGCTCATTCGGACGAGAATGAGAAATCAGAGCGTCGTAGTTCGACTACGGGAAAAGGTGGGGGGAAAACGGAAGATGGATAGAAGTGTGCTCGCCAAGATCATCGCAATCTTGTGCCTACGTATCTTATATTCAAGAATGAATAAAGAATCAGAGCGTCCGTAGTTCGTGGCAACAACCACGAAAAAATGAGGTTTGAATTGAGTTGAAGTTGAGAAAAAAGACGAAAGAGTGACTGACAAACAACCTAAGGGCGTGCCTCAAGAGCTTGTCATTCAAGAATTCAAGGAATGCGAGATCCCAAGAACTCAGTTCTTTCGGAAATTGAGTTGAATGAGTTGAAGATAAGAGTTGGATATTTTGAAAACGAAAGAATGAACTAATAACGACTCGGGGGCGCGCCCAAGAGTTACTCGTTCGAATATTCAAAGAATGCTAGATTCTAAGAATATCCCTCTTTCGTAAGTTTTAAAAAAATGTGTTTGTGAAAGGATCGAATCGAAGAATGGCATGCGAGGCCAGAAGGGAATTGTTTTGAACTGGTTCGACGACGTGTCGAAGATTTGATTGAAGATGGAACCGGCTAGACGACGTGTCAAGGGTTAAGGTTGTGAGAAACGATATTAGTCCCTGAGGGTGCTCCTAATATCGAGACCACGAGGAATTAGGAATGTGTTCGAGATGTGGGCTACGAATGCGTACGAGCACTTGACTTAGGAGAACGTTTGGAAGATGTTTGAGTTTGAAAAAGTCGAAAGGTTGAGTGAATAACAACCCAAAGGGCGTGCCTCGAGAGCTAATCACTCGAAAATTCAAGGAATGCTAGACTCCAAGAACCTCCTTCTTTCGAAGTGTGAATCGAAAAAAGATATTTGAAAAAAGGTCGAAAGATTGAGTGAATAATAACTCAAAGGGCGTGCCTCGAGAATTATTCATTCGAAAATTCAAGGAATGCTAGACTCCAAGAACCTCCTTCTTTCGAAGTTCGATCGAGAAAATGTTTGAAAAAGATTTGAAGTGAAATGAGGTATGAAAATAGTTTGAGGTACGAGACGTGAGGACGTGAGATTGGATTTTAAAAAAATGAGAGAAATGACAATTATTTGATAAATGAGACGTAGGCCTCACAACCAATTAATTGGGGTATTATCGAAATGCTGGATCTCGACGACACCTTTTTCATTTGGAGAAAGTTTGGATGAACAAAGGAAATATCACAAAGAATGCTAAATTCTCATGACATTTCTTTGTTAGAAAAATACAATTTGAAAATGAGAGGTCGAATAATACACTATTTAAGGTGTACACCTTAATAATGACTATCCAAAAATTCAAGAAGTGCTAGACTTCAAGAACTTAGTTTCTCACGAGTTGATCTAAGAAATTATTTTAGTAATTAAAAATTAATTTAAGCAGGGACTAGAACGATATTAGTTTTGAAAAGTGAGTTTGAAAAGAAAATATTTTAGCAATAAAGTAAATTCAAATAATAAAAAGATTAGAAAATAATAGTTTTAAGAGGAGTTTGAAAATATTTTAGTATAGTATAATATTCTAAAATAATAATATTATAAAAACAATGTGCAAAATAAATTACTAAACAAAATTTAAAAAAAAGGGTCACAAGGGGAGTTGTCATAACGACATAGAGGGTGTAATGAAACCACACGGTGGGCTTGGCCCACCAATCTTCAGCAATAACAAAAAATACAGAAAAGGGGCGCAAAAAGGGAAAATGGGGGTATGAACTCGACTGGAAACGAAATGGGCCAAAGCCCACTAACCCAACCGGTGAAGCCCTATCTCCCTTCATCCCAGTTTGTACTGTACAAACCCTAGGTCTCTATGACCGCCGTCTTTCCCTCCGTCTCTCTCCGTCTCCTAACTCTCTGTCCCAAACCATCTCTGAAACTTAAATCCGCCGCCGCCGCCAACCAAAACACCTTCAGATTTACTCCTTTCATTATCACCTACACGCAAACTACAAAAAAAACAAAGCGTAAATTAATCATGATTCAGTTCCTATTGGTCATCACTATAATGAGTGAGAACCGGGTGAGCTTGAGATCGGACACGACAATCTGGAGGTTTGCATATTGAAGGCTTGAAGTGTGTTCGAGTGTAAATCTGAAGAAGTTGTCGCAGATTTGGGTTTAGATTTATGAAGGTAGATTCACTTGTGGTTTGAGGGGTTATGGCAGATTTGTGTTGGAGTTTTTGTGGAAGAAACCTAGATCAGAGAAGTTTAGCGTTTGCTGTTGAGGAAATCTGGAGTTTGATTCGTGTTTGGATCGGAGTTTTGTTTGAAGTTGGCTTGGTGAAGATTTCTGACGAGTTGAGTTCAGATCCAGATATGTGGTTTGGGATTGAAGTTTAGTGGTGAGTGTGGATCTGGTGATTTCGCTGAGTTGAAGCTTGTTGTTGCTGTTAGGTCTGAGTCTGAATGGTGAAACTTCGATGTTGTTAGTCAATCGGTGAGTTTCTGGGGTTTAGATCCAAGGGGATGATGAAATTCGATTCGAATGATGATGAAGCTTGGAATCTGTGAGATGATGTTGAAGGTTTGTGGAAGATATCGTTGGTGATGAACTTCGAGGTTGCATGTGAAGAAGGAGTCCGATGTTTATTTGGATGCTTCTGGGCGAGGTTTGGAGATTGGGTATGGAGGTTTGTTCAGATCTGGAAAATTTGTGGAAAGATGTTGCGAGTCTGGAAACGTTTTGAATCGGATGAACATGGCTGTGGACTCAGATGAATATCTGAATGTTGTTGAAAAAATGACGGTGAAGGTGAATGATGTGGGTGAAGTTTTTTATGATTTTCTGGAAAAGAGTTGTATGAACATGATGAAGTTCATACGAATTGATGAAGGTTGATGAAGAAACTGGAAAAGTGCTTATGGGGTTTGAAGTTTCTGGAAAAAAAATATGAACAATGATATGAACATGATAAATTTCTGGGGATGCTCATGAATTTACCGGCGAGTAATTCCGGTGGGATTCGATCGTGGCGATTTGTCCGGCGAGCACAGTGGGTGTTTGCATGAATTTAGGGTTAGGGCTACTGTTAGGGTTAGGGTTACTATTAGGGTTAGGTGGCGGCTGGAGGGCAGGCCTCAGGGCTAGGTGGCGGCTGTAGGGTTTTCTGGTTTTGGGGAATGTGTCTTGCCATAAATGCAGACACTTATCAGACTTTATAGCCTGACAAGTGGCCACCAAATCTGACCTAATGAGCCTAAAAAACTGTTGGACTGTCAGCACAATAAAAGCCAGTTTAATTAAATAAACCATGATTAATAACATTAACTAATAAGATTTTAAAACCTAATTAATATAAACCGGGATAAATAAATAATAAATAAAAAAAGATGATTATTAATTATAAAAAAACGAAAATAATAAATAAATAATAAAAACGAAAAATAATAAAATAATAAAATAATAAATAAAAACGAAAAAAATAATAAAATAAATAAATAAAAAACGAAAAAAAATAAAGTAATAAATAAATAAAAAAACTAACATATATATTTTTTTTAAAAGCATAAATAATAATCTACATAAAAAGGAAAATAGTTACTACTATTAATTTAATAAAAACCTTAACAAACAAAAGAAGCTTAACATAATGAGCTCTATTTTAAAAGAAAAGAAATAATCTATTCTAATTAATATAAATATTAAATAAAAGTAAATTTAATGTTGAATCTAATAATAAAAAGAAAGTAATTATCTAAAAATAAAAGCCATTTAAATAAATAAACCTATATCTAAGTGATAAAATAAAATAAATAAAAAATAAAAGGGGAGAAAATTGCAAGAAAAAAAAGGAAAAGAGAAAATGGAAGCAAAAGACCAAAATGCCCTTTAGGCCACGTGTCACACTTTGATTGGTCAAAAGATAAATTTTTGAAAAATCGACCAATTGCGAGATGACACGTGTCTAAATGGCACGGAACAAAAAAAGCGAAAATAATACAAAAAGGGTAGGACAAATTTAGGGTATGACAATATACAGTAAAGCAGTAAAATGCATGAATGCAGCAGTACAAGCGAGGCAAGGGAGACCCACTCAACCTCGAACCTAGAAAACAATGGGCAAAGTGAAAAAACTTCACTTCAACCCTATGGGGAAAATTAACAAATAATACAACAAAGAGAATAAGGCCCCAAACCCAGCTCAGACAACACACCAGCTCCTACAGCAGCAACTATGAAAAACAGCAAACTCTGACAGTTGATTCACATCCAAACAGCTTCAAGTGAACCCCAAAGTCAAACTCCAATGATACCCAAGCTAAAACAAACTTCTATTTCCAAGAAACCACCAAGCTCAAGCAAGCACAGAATCTTAACTAGTGGACAGCATCAGACAGCAGATAGCTCCAGACAGCAGCAAACCCTAGCTTTAACAGTTGCACAACTTTGACATGAACAATCTTCATCTTTGTCAATCTTTGATCTTCATCTCTATCTTCAATGGCTTCTTTCTTCAAGACAAGCTCTCCTAGATGAGAATTGATTTATCAGAATAAACTGAATGTCAAACAGTTCATTGACGACCAAAGGAAGTCTATGAATAGTTGACATTGTAGCAGACTGTTTCCCTCAAAGTTCTACCTCCTAGATAAAACCACTTATCCCTCCAAAGGAGGGAGGTGAATATCATAGAGGGACTTTTAATCATTGAGAAGAATGGAAGCAAAGGAAGCTATCCATGTTTATGAAAGAATTTGGTCTATTCTAAGGCTTTGCTTATTCCTATTATCCTATGTCTTCAATCAGCTCCCAGCTCAAGCAATCCTCATGCATCAACCTTTATCTTTGTATTAAATCTTCTCCATTGATTCTTCATGCTTCCACAAGCCCAAACCAAGCCCCATACCCCAAATATAAAACCCAAAAGCCCAAGCAAGCAATATAAACCCCAAGTGGGAACACCAAACAATCACACAATTTGCAAAATATACTAAAAATAGTAAAATAGTATTTAAAATTCTAAGATTAATTCTAAGGGGATTCCTATATCCACCCTACATACCCTATATGTCCCATAACCTAATTCATGCTAAAAACCCCAAAATAAAATGTTATAGTGCACCTATGTGGAGTTTGGACCCTAAAACTATCACCCTAATATTCTCTAATCAAAACTAATCAAGATTTAATCACAAAAATATGAAATAAATCTCTAAGGGAACTTAATGCTCTAATCTAGCTAGTACAAAAAGAATGGAATCAAAATATGGGTTTAAATGACCAAACAAAATTCACCAAATAATATGTACAAACAATATGAAAATAAAAGCAATTAAAATATGAAAATTTACCCTAAATGGAAAAAAACCTAAAATAATATTTTTATTTTCTCACAGTTTCCTTGAAACAATCATTAAAATGTAGCAAAAATCCCCATGTTAAAAAGATCATTTTTTGATTTTTTATGCATTAATTTGTGAACTATATGTAAAGAAAATAAAAATGAAAATCCAATTAAAGAAAATAGAGCAGGGGGGTGGTAACAGCAATTGTATACACTTCAGAACACAACTGGGCCCAGGAGGGGGTGCGCTCAGCAATGCGCTGGGCCCAGGTTTGGTAATTCAGAAAAAACAATAAAGCTAATAAGCCAGGGGGGCGAATAGCAGCACATTCACATGTTTCTCGCTCTGGGCCCCAAACTGGGGGTGTAAGCAGAATATTTGCCTGGGCCCAATCCAACTTTGAACAAGGAGAGAGGGGTGTGAATGGGAATAATGGGAGTGCATTCAGTAACTGGGAATTGGGCTTAAGGCCCGAGATCTCTTCAATCCAACTTCAGCAAGGGAAAACCCTAGAACTACCTCTAATCACTTCCATTCTAAAGCGTTACTGTTCATCGTCCTCTTCTGAAACCCTAGGCGCCGCTACCTCCTTATTCCTCTCAATCAAACCTAAACCTAAACTGAAACTCACCATCTCTCCTACTCTCAATCATCCAAACGCAATCAATCTTAACTTAATTCTGATCAAACACTCAAATATATTTCCACGATCGAAACCCTAAACAACGAAATCAAACACCAACGTACCTGAGTATCTTTTTGGAAGAAGATTCTGGAGCTTTGACGAGGAGGTCTTGAAGCTTTCTGGACACTACGTGGAGCACGATGAAGATGCTTGAGATTCTATGAGGAAGTTATGAGATCTTCAACGAGCTGATGAAGAACTCTTGATGCAGGAAACGCGTTGAAGGTCTATGAAGAACGGAGAAATTTCTGGAAAAAACGTATGAATAACGTTGAAGGATTTTCCAGAATCTGGAGAATGTAGGAGGATCTATGAAGATCCTTGAAGATCTTCTGGAGAAATGGATGAACATGCTCAAAGATTTATGAAGATCCTTGAAGATCTTCTGGGAAAGGATGAACAACGATGAACGATCTAGAAAACTCAGTTGAATGTTGATCTTGACGTTGTGATGAGTGTTCTTGTGAATCTGGAAATCTTGTGAAGATTCGTGACGATGATGCACGCGTGAAGATCTTGATGATGAAGGAGTAATGGTTCTGGAACAATGTTTGAAGACTGATGAACATCAATGGATTTTTCGGCGAGTTTGGATAATTGCTGATGAAGGTTGATCGGAAGTAGATCGGAGAAGAAGATGAAGTTGGATGAATTTTCTGGAATTCTGGGTTTTTTGCAGATTCCGGTGGCAGTTGGCGGTGGTCGGAGGCGGTTAGGGTGAACGCCGGCAGTTGGTTAGGGTGGCCGCTGGTCTTTGCATGGCCGGCGGTGAAGGGTTTCCGACGGAGTGGGTAGTGGGACAGGTGGCGAGAGGGAGAGTGGTAGGAGGACACGTGTGGAGGAGAGAGAGTCTCAGAGTGAAACGTGGTAGATGCTGAGAGTGGGAACAAATGAGGTGGCTGAAGGATGGGTCCTACGCGTGACAGGCCTATATATACGACACGTGGCCCTCCGCATTGGACTTTTGACTCTGGGCTTATGGACTTGGACTTTGAATACTGGCCCAATAGACTCTGAATGCTGATTAATGGACCTTAAACCAATTAAACTCTGATTAGTTCTAAAACAAAATTAACTGACAATTAACCTAATTAATCTATTAAACCTAATTAAAATCTAAAAAACGAAAATAAAATGAAAAATAAAAAACCTAATAAAAATCTAAAAACGAAAATAAAATGAAAAATGATAAAAAACCTAATTAAAACTGAAAAATATCTAAAAACTATTATTTAATTTCTAAAAGATTATCTTTTAAAAAACCTAATTAATTCTGAAAAACAAAAAATTAAAAAATCTAAAAAAACATTTAATCTCTATTTTTATTTTAAAATCGATTCTATTAAAAAAATTTTAAAACAATAAAACTCTAATAAAAATCTTAAAAAACAATACTATCTATTTTATTTTTTTTCTCTACTCTTTTAAAAGAAAAATAACTATTTATCTATTAAAAACTATTAAAAGAAAAGTAATCTCTAAAGTTTATTAAAAACTATAATATCTAAAAATTCTTTTAAATCTAGTAAATTTCTAAAAAATGAAAAGAAAATTTATTTAAACTCTAAAAAAATATTAAAAATCTATAAAATCCAGAAAAAATCCAATTAAGTGCATTAAAAATTCCAGAAAAATGCAAGAAAAATCCTAAAAAATGCCAGGAAACCGATTAAATTGAATAAAACCCAATTACGCAACCGTAGCGAAACCCAGGCCCCGAGATGGCCTGAAAACACAGGGAACGAACACCAATTCTCAGCAGACTTTTATCCTGACCGGCCTGTACTGCCTGAAACACCAGGGGCTCTAATCCTGATAAAAATCAATCTTGATTGAGGAAAATGCCATGTATGCAGTATGCGAATGCGAAATGCGAAATGCGTTGAAACATAAACCAGATATGGGAACCGGTTGGTCAAATTTTAGGGTGCAACAGCTGCCCCTATTCAAGCGGCTTGGACCTGACTGAGTGAAGAGCGAACGACCTTCAAACATTCGAGGTACGAGACAGTTGAATACCAAAGAACCCTGAAATTTGCCAAACGCAGAAATAAACTGTGCCACTGCTTGGGGAACGACATTCGTCGAGTGAACATGATTGTTACGGTAGCAACCGATCAGTCGTCTGAGAATAACTCTGATTTTTTACTATCACCACCCATGTAACACCACGGGTACTGAACTATCTTCGCGAAAATACCTCTGTCCACAACTGGACTAAACTTGTCAACACCAAGAGAGAAACAGATTCGTCAACACGAGTAAAGGTCCCATCATCACAGAAAAAACCTTATCCATAGTTTTCCTCCAATTTCGTCAACACGAAAAGTCGTAAATTCATCATCACGAAGAAATCTTATCATCATAGGAATACAACTTGCCCTCATCAGTACTTTTCAAACTTGTCCTCAGCAGGACTCCATATTCCATCATCACGGAGAAACAAAACTTGCCGACTCCACTGGGGATGGGCTATCCGCATCTCGTCAACACAAGGAGATCCTATTAGCATGGGTAATAAAGTTCTTATTTACGTCTTATCAACACAAGAACTCCCATTAACATAGAAATAACTTGTCCACGTCAGGACTCACGTCTCGTCAGCACGAGGAAAATAGATTCATTAACATGAATAAATCCTATCATCATAGGAATACCATTCTTGTACATCTCTGAACTCACATTTCGTCAACACGAAGAAATCCTATCCACATAAGCATAAATTGTCCTCACCAGGACGCACATTCTGTCAACACAGAGAGAGTAGTCCGTCAACACGAATAAGTCTCATCGGCACAAGCATAAATTGTCCTCATCAGGACTCCATATTCTGTCAAAACAGAAAAATCCTATCAACATAGGCATCCATTGTCCTCATCAGGACCCCATATTCCGTCAACACGGAGGAATCAAACTTCGTCCTCAACAGGACTTCATATTCCGTCACCACGGAGAAATCCTATCGACATAGGCGTAATTTGTCCTCATCAGGATGTACACTCCGTCAACACGGAGAAATCAAGCTTCGTCCTCAACAGGACTCCATATTCCGTCAACATGGAGAAATAATCCGTCAACACGAATAAAATTATATCAACATAGCTGGGGATATTCTGAAAACCAATGACCGACACCCGTTCTGACAACAAGCGACCACTTCTGAAATTTTGATACATGGAACCCTGAGATGCTACCGCAGCAGCAAAGTTGACAAAACAGTCCGCTGATTGGACACGAGAAAACCTCAATCAGTAACTCTGTGGGGATGATGATAAACTTAATCGCATCATCATACGTCTCACGTCAAGACTTTGATTGTTTGAAAAGACATCTGAGCTTTAGAACTTCATACTCTTGTCGAGGAACACACCTGGAAGCAAAAGGTTAACCAACCTGGCTTATGTTCCAAAATGCGTATGTTTGACAATAGCGCAATGCTCCATACAGCATGGAAATGCTACGCGTTTTCTAGATGGATGCAAACATGATAATGCATGCAAATGCAAATGCAAGTTCAGGCTGCTGGGGAAAAGCTCTGATAAGCTCGCTTCATCACGGATGCTGAGGGAAAATACCACCCTGCTGGGGAATGAACGGGTACCACCAAGTATTCTGGCAAAATAAATGCCAGGACATACAACAAACTCTGCCGGGGAAAACCTTCGATTTCCACTGGGAGGAAAGAATAACACCTACTGGGGAGAGAAAACTCCGCTGGGGAAGAAACGACTCTCTTGGGGAATATTAATCGACTCCGCTGGGGAGAATGAACAACCCTACTGGGGAGAATAACTGTCTGAACACAGTTTACAACTCTCTGAAAGCTAAACGACTCCGCTGAGGATAAGGAGTCCTTTTGGAGAACCACCAATGTCTGAATACATCTTACGTATTTTGGGAGTTATCAAATTCTGCTAAGGGTAAACGACCCTGCTGGGAAGAGTAAACCATCTGGCTACAGTTTACATACTCGGGACTGAGGATAGACATCCTGCGGCGAGCATCAATCTTGACCTGCTGGAGAATACCCTTTGGGATAAGCTGCGACTACCTGGGGTAATTAGCCTTCCTTCAGTAAAGAACATTGTCATCTTAGCTTCGGGAAATGAAGTGTGACCTGCGTGGGGATTCATCTCGTATAAGGATCAGGTCTTTTCGTCACGAGCCTCTGGTTAGGACTGCAATCTTCTGATCGTCCACCTCATATGGGCAAGAAACCTGCAATACCACAAACGAGACAAGACAAGTCTATACAACCAAATCTATTCAAGTTAGCGTTAGTGACATCATTTTCAGTCAATTCGAAGTTTTAGCAATTATTGGAAAGGGCTAGCAACGTTATGCACTTGCTAGTTTTATTAAAACATTGGCGTTTTCGCATACAAAATAGTAAAGAACAAGTATCAAATACTTAATAACATGTTTTATTGATTGGGCCCCTGAATGGGCAGAGTTTCGTACACTGGATGTAACTCCTGAAAAGAGGAAGTTACACACAACAACTATATAAGTATGCACAGGAAGCATAAATACAGTGGCAAATCAAATTTGCACATATGTCGGCAACGTGATGCAGACAAACATCATGAGCTGATCCTCCTATGACTCGCCTGACTTTGGTGCTTTCCCAGTATCCAAACTTCTGCAGAGGTGGTATCTGATAAACGAATTCCCAAAGTACTCTCCCAACCGCCAAGCGATGCAGCATCAAATTCGGCCCGCAGTCATTTGCTTTTTTAAATCCCTAACTTTTGCGTGAACCGCCCTTTGCGGGTTTTCAGTTCACCGGGATACCCTTTTTTGCCGAAGCCGCCCAGTGTAGGTTTTCAACTTCGCGGGTGTACATCTTTTCAATTTTATCCCTAATTTTTGCCCGAACCTTTTATTCTGTTTTTGGTTCGCCAGAATGCCCCATTTTTGCCTGGACTCTCTTTTTTTGTCCAGCGGGTCAATTTCAAGCAAAGTATTTTTTAACTGCGTCCGAATTCACAGGCGACGTAAAGTCTTCACCGTCCATGGTGGACAACAACAATGCTTCTCCTGAAAAGACTTTTCTGACAACGTATGGCCCTTCGTAGTTGGGGGTCCACTTGCCCCTGTGATCTGTCTGTGGCGGGAGAATCCTCTTCAACACAAGGTCGCCCGTCTGAAAGCTCCGAGGATGTATCTTCTTATCGTACGCTTTCTTCATCCGGTTCTGGTACAAACGACCGTATGCTAGAGAAGCTAACCTCTTCTCATCCATTAAACTCAGCTGGTTCAACCTGTCTTTCACCCATTCTGCCTCGTCGAGTTGGACATCTTGTAATACCCTCAGGGAAGGAATCTCAACTTCCAGTGGTAACACTGCTTCCATTCCGTATACCAACGAGAACGGGGTTGCCCCGGTTGATGTGCGTACCATCGTACGATAACCGTGCAAAGCGAAAGGCAGCATATCGTGCCAGTCCTTATAGGTCACCACCATCTTCTAAACAATCTTCTTTATGTTCTTATTGGCCGCTTCGACAGCGCCATTCATCTTGGGTCGGTACGGAGAAGAGTTGTGATGTTCAATCTTAAAATTCTGACACAGCTCATTCATCATCTTGTTATTTAAGTTCGAACCGTTGTCGGTAATAATCCGCTCAGGGATTCCATATCTGCAAATGATATCTCGTTTGATAAACCTGGCTACCACCTACTTAGTCACATTAGCATAGGATGCCGCTTCCACCCATTTGGTAAAATAATCGATTGCTACCAAAATGAACCGGTGTCCGTTAGATGCCGTCGGCTCAATCTTTCCAATCATATCAATTCCCCACATCAAGAATGGCCACGGTGGCGACATCACGTTCAGAGGACTCGGAGGCACATGGATCTTATCCGCATAGATCTGGCACTTATGACACCTTTTCGCAAACATGAAATAGTCAGTTTCCATAGTTAGCCAGTAATATCCTGCCCGCAGCAGCTTTCTCGTCATAGCATGCCCACCAGCATGTGTACCGAATGTACCCTCGTGTATTTCCTCCATGAGCAACTTTGCCTCTTTCTCGTCTACGCAGCGTAGCAATACCAAGTCATGATTCCTTTTGTATAGGACACCGTCCGGATTTAGATAGAAATTACCAGCCAATCTCCTGAGAGTCTTCTGATCGCGACTGGATGCCCCAGCCGGATACTCCTTGTTCTTCAGGAAATTCTGGATGTCAAAGTACCAGGGCTTATCATCGGATGCTTCGTCAATGGCAAATACGAAGGCGGGTCTGTCAAGCCGAGAGATAACAATTCTGGGAGCCTCATTCCAGAAGTTGACTTTATACATGGAAGACAATGTGGCCAGGGCGTCAGCCATCTGATTTTCTGCTCGCGGCACATGATGCAATTCAACCTTGTCAAAGAAAGGCAACAATCTCCTTGCATAATTCATGTACGGTATCAAGTTGGGCTGACGTGTCTCCCATTCTCCTTTTATTTGATTCACCACCAGAGCTGAATCCCCGTATACATCCAGATTTTTGATTCGCAAATCAATAGCTTCCTCAAGCCCCATGATACAAGCTTCGTATTCGGCTTCATTATTGGTAACCGGAAAGGTCAATCGAGCAGTAAATGGGATGTGCGACCCATGTGGAGTAGTGATGATTGCCCCTATTCCGCTACCGTAGGAATTTACAGCTCCGTCAAAGATCAACTGCCATTTGGAATCCGTCTTTGGCCCTTCATCCGGCAACGGTTCTTCCCAATCTTTCATCTTCAGGTGCATGATATCCTCGTCAGGAAAATCAAACCTCATCGATTGATGGTCCTCAATAGGCTGCTCAGCAAGATATTCCGATAACACGCTCCCCTTTATAGCCTTCTGTGAGACATACTGGATGTCATATTCGGTCAAAACCATCTGCCAACGGGCAATTCTCCCAGATAGTGCCTGCTTTTCAAATACGTATTTGATAGGATCCATCTTCGAAATGAGCATGGTTGTATGATTTAGCATGTACTACCTCAAACGCTTGGCGGCCCAGGCTAGCGCACAATAAGTTTTTTCGAGCATTGAGTATCGAGATTCACAGTCAGTAAACTTCTTACTCAGGTAGTATATCGCATGCTCTTTACGCCCTGTCTCGTCATGCTGACCGAGAACACAACCCATACTCCCCTCAAGAACCGTCAAATACATAATCAAGGGTCTCCCTGCTACTGGAGGTATCAAAATAGGAGGCTCCTACAAATACTGTTTTATTTTATCGAACGCCCTTTGACAATTTTCATTCCATGTTACAGCCTGGTCTTTTTTCAACAGCTTGAATAACGGCTCACACGTAGCTGTTAGGTGAGATATGAACCGAGCGATGTAGTTCAACCTACCTAAAAACCCACGCACCTCTTTTCTGTTTTAGGCGTCGGCATTTCTTGTATTGCTTTTATTTTCGCAGGATCAACCTCTATTCCTTTTTCACTCACAATAAACCCCAACAGTTTACCCGATCTCACCCCGAAGGTGCATTTGTTAGGGTTCAGTCTCAGCCTGAACTTCCTAAGTCTCTTGAATAACTTCAACAGATTCACCAAATGTTCTTCCTCCGTCTGGGATTTGGCAATCATATCATCAACATAAACCTCGATCCCTCTATGCATCATGTCATGAAAGAGAGTCGTCATTGCACGCTGATACGTTGCCCCAACATTCTTTAATCCGAAGGGCATCACTTTGTAACAAAATGTTCCCCAAGGCGTAATGAAGGTAGTCTTCTCCATGTCTTCTGGCACCATTTTAATCTGATTATAGCCCGAGAAGCCATCCATGAAGGAGAATACGGAGAACTGAGCGGTGTTATCAACCAGCACATCGATGTGAGGTAGTGGAAAATCATCTTTCGGGCTCGCCTTGTTCAGATCACGGTAGTCTATACACATTCTCACTTTACCGTCTTTCTTTGGCACTGGCACAATATTAGCGACCCATGAGAGATATTTTGTAACAGCTAGGAAACCAGCATCCCACTGCTTTTGAACCTCCTCCTTAATCTTCACAGCCATGTCCGGTCTAGTTCTTCGGAGCTTCTGCTTAACCGGCGGGCACTCTTCTTTTAGCGGCAGACGGTGCACAACCATATCCGTATCCAGCCCAGGCATATCCTCGTACGACCAAGCAAAAATATCGCTGTACTCTTTGAGCATTTCAACCAATCTTCACTTGACGTCGCTCTGCAGCGCGGCCCCTATACGGATGTTCCTTTCAACCCCTTCCGACCCCAGATTGACGATCTCAATGACTTCCTCATGAGGCAAAATGATTCGCTCTTCTTGTTTTACCAACCAAGATAACTCTTCTGGAATGTCACCATCTTCAACAATCTCTTCTTCGGTCTGAAATACCGGGTGCTCAAAGTCGAAGCGAGTCATAGGCGGTTCATAGATGTCATCTGAAATAGTAATCCTGCAAAGGAAATGGTTAAATGCTTCAAAACACATACAAAGCGAACAACCACGTTGTCATTTTATTGAAAAAGTAAAAACAGGAAAAACAGGAAAAACAGAGATCACAATATTTGTACATGAAAAACGCCTTTTTATTTAACGATTAAACACTGCAATGTACATGACAGAACGACCCTAAGCAAAATCACGATGCCCCGGGTAGGACACCGGATTGTTCAACAATTAAGAAAACAAAGTATTACTGTTTAGTTGTCACAGGAACAGTCTCCTGAATAGACCAATTGCAAAGCCCTTGTCCCGACACGCTCGGCTGAATCCAGGCGTCCATGTCGCAGTCGCTGTCTCCTTCTTCGAAATCTGAAACAGCATTGATGGTCTCGTGATATACCCCACCGGCCGTAATTGTTATTGGTCCTTTGAAACGGGGTGCCCCTACAGTAGGCGTTGATGATGACGGTTGATATCCCAGCCCAAATCTGTCCATTTTCACGGGAATATCCAGAACTTTGCCCCAGCCCTTGGTCTCGCCAATCTTCACTAGAACCTGAGCCTCTTTGTATGACGATACTGCCACCTCTGATGCTTTACTCGGCCCTGGAACTTTGTCTTTGATGCGCAACCCCTCAAAGGCTTGACAGGGGGTTTCATGAATCTCGCCGTCAACTTCCATGTACTTGAATGACGACAAATGGCTGACCAGTATATCCTCCTCTCCACAAACTGTGACCACACTGTCCCCCACCATGTACTTCAGCTTTTGGTGCAAGGTAGATGTGACTGCCCCAGCACCATGGATCCATGGTCGTCCAAGAAGACAGCTATATGCTGGATGGATATCCATAATGTAAAATTTAGTTTCAAAAACCTCCGGCCCCACCTGCAGAGGCAGAGTTATAGATCCAAAGACCGACCTCCGCGTACCATCAAATGCCCTGACCACCAAGTCACTAGGCGTACAAATGATCCCCCTGATATCCAATTTCATCATTGCTTTCTTTGGCAGCACATTCAAGGAAGACCCGGTATCTACCAGCACGTGGGATATGACTGTGCCCCTGCATTCAACTGAGACGTACAGCGCCATATTATGCTCTCTTCCCCTCGGGGTCAAGCCAAAATCCGTAAATCCCAAACTATGACCTGCATTCACGTGCGCCATCACCCCCTCCAACTGGTTCACAGAAACATCTTGGGGTACAAACGACGTGTCCAGAATTTTCAATAACGCATTCCTATGGGCTTCGGAACACAATAACAACGACAATATGGATATCTTCGACGGCGTTTGTTGAAGGTGCTCAACAATCTTATAGTCACTCTTACGGATAAGACTCATAAACTCTTCTACATCCTTCAGTGACGTTTCTTTTTCATTCCTTTGCACAGGAGCATTCTCATCCACTTTTCCTTTACCTTTTGCCAATCGTTCAGCCTCTACCTCAGGCGATATAAAAATTCTCCCACTCCTTGTCATCCCTCCCGTCCCGACGACATTGTCCACAACCCCAGCTGGTCGTTCACTGATATCAATTTTCTCCCCATCACAATATGCTTCCAGCCCATAAGTCCATGGTACTGCCTTGGTGCTCTCATAAGGGATTGGCCCTGCCTTCGTAATAGTGATTATCGGTCGCCTGGCTGGCGCCGTTATAGTTATCGTTTTTCGGGGAATTGTCACCGTAGCAACATCACTTTGCTCATCATCTAATGCTTCTGCAGGTTTCTCAACTGCCGTTCTGTCGAATTGCAACGTGCCTTCATCTATCAAGGTCTGAATACCCTTCTTCAATTCAACACAACCCCCAGCTTGGGTCCAACATTCTAGACAAAACTCATCGCATCCCGGATACACATCTCCTTTTAATAACCTGCTCTTTACTTCACACAACGGTGTTTTCAGTTCATCAACATCCATAACCAGATTCAAACCCTCCTCGGTTAAAATAGCATTTGCCCCATGGTTGGGCATTGGCTGCTGTACTATATTCGGACCTGCTCGTCCAAAATTTATGGCCTTGCTATCCAATAGATCTTGAACCTTATGTTTAAACGCATGACAGGCCTCTATGTCATGCCCAGGGGCCCCGGAGTGGAAGTCACAGTGCTTGTTAACATCATACTCATAAGGAAGGGTTGGTCCCGTGGGCGGCGCCAAGGTCCTCTTTTCAACTAAATTCAGCCCCAACAGTGTCTGAAAAAGTTCCGCGTACGTGGAAGGAGGCGCTTCAAACACCCTTTTCGGTTTCGCATTCGGGAATCTTCTTTGGCCAGCATTCTGCCCCTGCTGCTGCTGTGGCTGCTGCTGTTGTTGCGGTGGTTGTTGTTGTTGTCTCTGGTGAGGAATCGGAATCGTGACACTTGCTATCTGCTGCGGCTGATTATACTGGTGTCTTCCTCGGCCTCTGCCCCGGCCGCCAAACACTGTGCTAGAATCACCTTGACGACGACCACCAAATGCCTTTCTATTACCTCCCGACGAAGTAGACTCCCCAGCTTGGAATCTTCCCATTTTGATATTACTTTCAATCTTCTTGCCCATCAAGATTAGATCCGAGAAACTGCCCAAGGAAGCGGGAAATAGCTTATCATAAAATATACCGGTGAACGTTCCTATGAACATATCATTCATCTCCTTCTCAACCAAAGGAGGATGAACCCTTGCAGCCATGTCGCGCCATCTCTGCGCATATTCTTTGAAACTCTCATCTTTCTTCTGTGACAACCCCTGTAATTGGACCCGGTTTAGTGCCAAGTCACTATTATACTTGTAATGAGTCACAAACGCTTCAGCCAGTTGCTTCCATGTCTTTATCTGAGTAGCCTCCAACCCCATGTACCATTCAAGGGAAGGATCAGACAAGCTGTCTTGAAAGAAATGCATCAGCATTCTTTCATCGTTCGAATAAGCCGACATCCTTCTTAGTATGACCGCACATGTACCTTGGGGCAGGTATCTCCCTTATATTTATCAAAGGTGGGAGCCTTAAATTTCAACGGTACCCTCAGACCAGGCACCAGTCCCATCGTGGTCATATCCAAACCGGAAGCACTCTGATTCACAACCCCTTTCATCTGCTCCTCGAGCATCTTGATTCGCTGAGTGTTGTCTACAGGACCTTCAAAACCTCTACCAGAGAAAGCATCTTCTTGTTTGTCTTCCATCCAATTAACATTCTCATTTCCGTATCCATCATACCCATTGTTACGACCAAATCTAGTCTGATTCATCACAGGGCCCCGTCCCCTGTTACCATACCCTTGAGCTGCCCCGACAGGTCCAAAAGGCATCATTCCAGCACCATTTCCGTTACCGAATCCACCATAGGCCTGGTTAACATTACCAAATCCATCATGTCCGAAACCCTGAGCGTTGAAGCCAAACTTCCCATCCTGGTTAGCATAATCAAACCCCTGGTCGTTATAGCCAAATTCGTTGTTACCAAAGCCATTACCTCCATTGTTATCACCGCCCAGATTGGCGTCTCCGAATCCAACGTTGTTAATGACAGTCTCATTACCAACTCCTGTATTACCGTTCCCGGCGCCAGCGCCATTGTTCACGTTCACAACAGGTATATTCACCACAGGTGGAGCTACAGGTGTAGGAGTACCATCCCCATGAATGGTGTCAACATGTACAGAATTGTGGTCTTCGTTCCCATGCCCGATATTTCTCACCAGCAATGGCTGCACCAAAGTTTGCAAGTTTTCCTGCCCTTTCACAATTGTCTCCATCGTCTGCATGAACAGCGCCAACTTTTCACGCATCTCCTGCATCTCGCTCTGCATCTGGTCCATGACTCTTTTGCAGTTGGTACGAGTAGAGTATCGGTGAGGACGTTGACTTTCAATCCTGGAAAAACCTAGATAATGCAGGAAATGAGATACAGTTTGATAATCACCTGTAATGCAATATGAATGTGTATGCAAATGCAACATGTGTCTGTGCATTAGGGAATATCACTCCCCAATTCTAGTGCCAATGTGCCAGTGCGGTGACAGTGACAGCAATAAGAAGCTCGAAACTCAATCATAGAAAACATCTCATACATTGCAGAAAATCCCATCAAGTCAGGAATACAATATCAATGAGCGTACAATAAGAAGGCATGACCTCAACCAACAATCCTGGTGATGGCCAGCACAATGCAAATAAAGCATACATATCCATACATGAGATAGTCAAGTGCAACCATACGCATGGTACTCCTCCAATAACCTCTTAGTCTCAGGATGATTTGGTTGAGTAAGCAAACCCTCGACAAGTAGATCTCTTCGCTTGAGAACACGTCGTAAATCACCAGTAGATTCCTCCCACGCCCCTTCTCCAAAGCGATCCTCTAACTTCCGTTTCTGAGACACCGCCTCCTTCTTGCACTCGATGGCTTTGTTCAATGAGTTCTGAAGACTAAATCTTGTCATAACCTCCTCTTCATACTTTCTCTTGCTAGCCCTCAACTGATCTTCGAGTTCAGAAATTTGCTGCTTCAATTTGTCTTCCCTCTTTTTGTTGTTGGTTAGCGTAGCATTCCACGTTTTGTTGCACGAAGAGATTTCCCGGTAGGCGGCATCGAGTGACTTCTTCTTGGATTCTAACCTATCATGAGAGCTTCTGAATTCTTTTCCCAGGCGTTCCCGCTTCTTTTTCTCTTCTGTCAGTTCAGCACCTAGCCTGTTTACCAACTCAGTCTGCTGTTGGAAGGAATACACAGCTTTGTTCTTCTCGCTCCGGATTTGAGCCAATTCTTTCTCTAGCTCTTCATTGATCTTTATCAAGTCTTCTTTTTCTTTCACAACTTGTTCATAGACCTCAATAGCCACAGTAGTCGGTTCCTCCACTGGAATGGGAACGGGACGTGGTACTGCTGGAAAAGGCATCTGCACCTGTCTTACCCTCTCTTGAATCCAGACCTTGTAAGGTGTAACACCCCCTTCTATACCCCAAATAAATGCATATAAAACAATTAAGCACATACACAATATCAGAGTAAAAAGGTTTTATAATAAGGTATAAAAGAAGAATGCCACAATTTCACCAATAAAACACTTTAACATTTTTGCTCCATAAAATATGTAACGTTTTCGTAGTTTTAGAAATCACATTTCAACATTTAATTTAAGCGGAAGATAACATCATTTAATCAGTTCCAAAATATTAATTCAAATGCACATAAGTCATCTAGATTAATACATCATATCAGTTAGATTACAAAACCACATCAGCTGATACATCGCAATGTATCACAAAAGAATGACTATACTAGTCTAACTACCCGGTGTTACATATCAGAGCAGCCGACTCAAAAGAACGAAGAATAACTTCACAAAAGGACTCCAGCATCCTAATCTGCAATGCCTCGTAGAGCATTATAAAACAGCAGAAGGGTGAGAAATATAACCATAATAATCAAAGCATAAGATTATATATATATAGGTAATCATGTAACACATATTCACATTTCTCACCACACTTCATTCTCTTAGTCATATATATTTATCACACATATATAGACAAACATGGATATTCACAAAGCATTCCACATTATGCATATACTTAAAATTTCTACAATCTCATCATTCACACATAAGCATCCCTTCATGCATATGTCATATATCAATGTGACTCAACAACTTGATGCAACTCATGCAATACGGTACCGACTCTCGTTATATTTTTTCGGTTTTCACTCTAAACCGGGTCCACCCTTCTAGACCGATAACTCGTTATCATTTTTCGGCTTTTACTTTAAACCGGGTCCATCCTTCTAGACCGATAACAACCAAGCCCGTCCCCTAGGCTTCAAACCCACCCTTCTAGGTTTGAGACAAGCCACTAGTTTCCACGAAACTAACAGACATTGCCTCTTGACTGAATGATGCATGTACAATCAACCAATCACAATAAATGCACTTAAGACCGTTCCCGCGTCTTAATCCCATGCATTCGAATAATTCACCCCTTCGAGAATTTCATCATGATTGCACACACAACATATATCAAACATTTATCAATGTATTCATTTCACACATCATCATATTCAACAACAATGCACACATATCACATATGTTCCCATGCATTCACACCACAATCGCATACATATATGCACTCACAATTCATTAGACGATACACATACATTTCTCATTGTATTCCCATGTATCTCTAATTATCACAACAATCAAGGTATTCTCATTACAATACCAATCATACAATTATAAGTTATGCACACATATTCAAAATGTTCTCATGCATACTCATTACATAATTGTATACACATCAAGCATTCGCAAATTCATTAAATAATACACACATAATCACTTATTATGTTCACATGTATTTTAACCGATTACAATTAATCCTTCATATCACAACTCTAGGATTCACGCCCGAAGGCTACCCACAGCACATGTTATCACAATAGATCATATCTATATTCATATCATAAGGTATCCACCTATGTGGAACAACCAAACCATCTCCACATGATCAACACAGCAAAAGAAAATGCTGTCAAACTCGCCCACATTCGCCTGGCGAACCCTCGCAGCGAACCTTCGCCTGGCCTTCGCCTGGCGAACTCCCTCAGCGAACACTCGCTAGGCTTCGCTTGGCGAGACTTCCCAGCGAACCCAAGTCAGTAGCTACTGACTTTATTCGCCACCATTCGCCAGCACCTTCGCTGGGCGAACCTTCGCTATCCAACCTCGCCTGGCGAACTCTCCAGCGAAGTCCACTGGAACTTAATCATAATTATTCGCCAACATTCGCTAGGCTTCGCCCGGCGAAGCTTCGCCTTCGCTCGCCTGGCGAGAGCCAGCGAACCTGCGCAGAACAGAACCCTATTCTGCCTCTCCTTCATCAATCCATCATCAACCCTCTCTTACACATCCAAATCAGTATAAACAGCATCAATACATGTTACCCGACTATTCTACGGCATTATTACTCAGTTCCAACCGATTAAATCATCAATCTACTGATTAATCCAACATTTTCCCTAATTGGAAAGTGATGAAAACTCTACCAAAACCCCAACCCAACATACATAACATCATACAATGATCAAATAGAAACATTTCTCACCCTTACCTCGATTAATCGGAGCTTTGATGTTGGTTCTTGATGATTTCCACTTTTCCTCTTCTTCTCCTCTCTTTCTCTTCTTTCTTCTTTCTTTCCTCTTTCTCTCCAAATGTTTTTAATTTTCTTTTCTTTTCTTCCTCACTTATATATTCCTTTTATTTTCCTTCCTTCCAATTTCCTTCTCAATTCTCTATTAATTCCAATTAATAAAATTAATTCCAATATTAACATAAAATCCCACTAAATCAATTAATTACTACAATTAATTATTTAATGAAATTTGGGCTGTTACAACTCTCCTCCACTTTAGGAATTTTCGTCCTCGAAAATGTTACCTGATTCACACAGTTCTGGATAAGACTCTTTCATTCGACTCTCAAGCTCCCAAGTAACATTTCTACCAGTCGGTCCTCCCCAAACGACTTTCACTAAGGCAATCTCTTTACCTCGAAGCTGCTTCAATTTCCGATCCTCAATCCGCCTAGGTGATGTCTCAACAGTCAGGTTATCTCTCACCTGCACATCATCTATTTGGACTACATGAGACGGATCCGCAATGTATTTCCTCAACTGAGATACATGGAATACGTCGTGAAGATTAGCAAGCGACGGTGGTAAAGCCACACGATAGGCCACTTCTCCTATCCTTTGTAAAATCTGATAAGGACCAATGAAACGCGGCGACAACTTGCGCGACTTCAGTGCCCTGCCAACACCTGTCATCGGAGTGACTCGAAGAAACACATGATCTCCCTCTTGAAATTCAAGTGCCTTCCTCCTCTTGTCATAATAGCTCTTCTGACGACTCTGAGTAATTCTCATCTTCTCTTGAATCATCTTGATCTTATCAGTAGTCTGTTGAACTAACTCGGGTCCAACAACAGAACTCTCTCCGGACTCGAACCAACACAGTGGTGTCCTACACCGCCTACCATACAACGCCTCAAATGGTGCCATACCAATACTCAAATGGAAACTGTTGTTGTAGGTAAACTCAATCAAAGGCAAGTAGCTATCCCAAGCTCCTCCTTTTTCCAATACACAAGCTCTTAAAAGATCTTCAAGCGACTGAATCGTCCTCTCCGTCTGACCATCAGTCTGAGGATGATACGCTGAACTCAAACGCAACTTAGTACCCAAAACACTCTGCAGGCTCTCCCAAAATCTCGAAGTAAACTGCGGGTCTCTATCCGAAACAATACTTAACGGAATACCATGCAGACACACAATCCTCTCAATATACAACTTAGCCAATTTCTCCAAAGGGTAATCCATACGCATAGGAATAAAGTGAGCAGATTTAGTCAATCTATTCACGATAACCCAAATAGCCTCAAAATTACTCGGCGTCCTCGGCAAACCCGATACAAAATCCATGGAGATACTATCCCATTTCCACTCAGGAATAAACAACGGCTTCATCAAACCCGATGGCTTCTGATGCTCAATCTTTGACTTCTGGCAAGTCAAACAAGAATATACAAATTCCGCGATATCCTTCTTCATACTAGGCCACCAAAATACTTTCCTCAAATCCTGATACATCTTAGTAGCACCCGGATGAATACTCAATCCGCTACGATGTCCTTCTTCAAGGATACTCTTTTTCAGCTCAACCACATTTGGAACACAAACTCGATCCCGACATCTCATAATACCATTCTCATCAATCCGAAAATCACCACCTTGGCCTTGGTTGATTAAAGTCAACCGATCAACTAAGCTCAAATCCGATTTCTGTCCTTCTCGAATTTCATCCAAAATACCACTTGTAAGCTTTAACATACCCAACTTAAATCCAAAAGAAGTTCTCTCACATACCAAACTCAAATCTCGAAATTGCTCGACCAATTCTAACTCTTTCACCATCAATGCCGACATATGCAATGATTTCCGACTCAAGGCATCCGCTACTACATTCGCTTTACCCGGATGGTAGTTCAAGCCAAAATCATAATCCTTCAAAAGTTCAAGCCATCTTCTTTGTCTTGCATTCAATTCCTTTTGATCAAAAAGATATCTCAAACTCTTGTGGTCACTAAACACTTCAAATCTTGCGCCAAATAAATAATGCCTCCAGAGTTTCAACACGAACACAACAGCGGCCAACTCTAAGTCATGCGTAGGATAATTCTTCTCATGCACTTTGAGTTGCCTCAAAGCATAAGCTACAACTTGGTTATTCTGCATCAACACACCTCCTAAACCCATCAAAGAAGCATCACAATACACAACGAATGGTTCTTCTGGATTTGGCAGAATCAAAACAGGAGTTGTCGTCAACCTTCGCTTAAGTTCTTGAAAACTCGCTTCACACTTGGCGTCCCAAACAAAGGCTTGACCTTTCCTAGTCAACTGCGTCAACGGCGACGATAACTTAGCAAATCCTTCAATGAAATTCCGATAATAACCGGATAAACCAAGAAAACTTCTGATCTCAAAAACTGACTTCAGAGTCTCCCATTGCGACACCGCTTCAACCTTCGACGGATCGACCGCAATACCACTACTAGAAATCACATGACCAAGGAAACTAACTTCCTTCAACCAAAATTCACACTTAGAAAGCTTCGCGAACAACTGCTTCTCTCTCAGCACAGATAACACAATCTTCAGATGCTCGGCATGCTCTCCTTCGTTCTTCGAATAAACCAAGATGTCGTCGATAAACACCACCACAAACTTATCCAAATAAGGATGGAAAATCCTATTCATGTACTCCATAAATACACCTGGTGCATTAGTCACACCAAATGGCATCACGGAATACTCATAGTGTCCATACCTCGTCCGAAAGGCCGTCTTCTGAATATCCTCAGCTTTCACGCGGATCTGATGATACCCAGATCTCAAATCAATCTTGCTGAACACGCTTGCACCAACCAACTGATCCATCAGATCATCAATCCTTGGAAGTGGATACTTATTCTTAATAGTCACCTTGTTCAACTGTCTGTAATCCACACAGAGCCTCATAGAACCCTCTTTCTTCTTAACTAACAACACCGGTGCACCCCACGGTGACACGCTCGGATGAATAAACCTCTTCTCAAGCAAATACTCAAGTTGACTCTTCAACTCTTTTAACTCCGAGGCCGACATACGATATGGAGCCATCGATATCGGACTAGTTCCAGGAATCAAATCTATCGAAAACTCCACTTCTCGCTCCGGCGGTAAATCCTTTATCTCTTCAGGGAATACTTCCGGAAAATCTCTAACAATGGGAAAAGCATCAATCTCTTCACCTTCACTAGTCCTCAAGGTTGCCATAAGCATAAATACCTTAGCCCCATCTTGCACCGATCCCTTCACTTGTTTCCTCGTCATAAACAATTCTCTTTCAACATCCGAGTCGGGAAAAATAACCGTTTTGTCAAAACAGTTAATATACACACGATTGAATTTTAACCAATTCATTCCAAGAATGACATCCAGTTGATCTAAATGAAGACACACTAAATCAATCCCAAAATCTCTACCGAAAATACTCAACGGGCAATTCAAGCAAACATACGGTGTAGTTACCGAACCCATAGCAGGAGTATCAATAACCATACCGCCACCAATCACAGACAACTCAAGATTCAACCCTCTAACACAATCCAAAGAAATAAAAGAATGCGTAGCTCCGGTATCAATTATAGCGATCAAAGGTATACCATTAATAAAACACGTACCTCTGATCAATCGATCGTCGCTAGCAGTCTCAGATCCAGATAGAGCGAACACTTTTCCGCTTCCTTGATTCTTCTTCGGCTTATCACATTTTGTACTAATGTGTCCTTGCTCACCACAATTGTAGCAAGTCACACCCGTACCACTTCTGCACTCAAGAGCCTTGTGGCCTGGCTTGCCACACTTAAAACACGTCTTCTCAACACTTTTGCATTCAAGAGCACGATGTCCCTCTTCACCGCACCTATAACATCTCACCGGAGTAGGAACTCCCCCACTTGGTTTCTTACCGAAACCAACCCTTTGTTTCCCCTTATCCGCAGGAGTTACGTAAGGTTTTCCTCTGAATTGTCCTTTTCCTTTCTTATCACTTAGGCTCTTGTAGTGGCTAGACCTAGCCCTACTGTCTTCGTCATAAATTCTGCTCTTGTTAACCAACTCAGAAAACCGCCTGATTTCCTGATATCCAATAGCTTGTCTAATCTCGGGTCTCAAACCGTTCACAAACTTGAGGCACTTAGACCTCTCAGCATTATCAGTATTATAGTGAGGACAAAATTTGATCAACTCCTCAAATTTCGCCGCATACTCAGCAACCGTCGAATTACCTTGCTTCAACTCAAGAAATTCGATCTCTTTCTTCCCCCGCACATCCTCTGGAAAATACTTCTCCAGAAAGGTTTCTCTAAACAAATCCCACGTAATCACAATATCATCTTCCTCAAATCTTTGGCGAGTATTACTCCACCAATCTTCAGCTTCTTCTTCGAGCATATGAGTCCCAAACTGCACCTTCTGTGCATCCGAGCAATTCATAACTCGAAAAATCTTTTCCACCGCTTTCAACCAAATTTGTGCCTTGTCCGGTGCATGAGTTCCCTTGAAGACCGGAGGGTTATTCTTTTGGAACTTTCCTAAAGCACGGAATTCATCATCAGCATGATTCCTCACATTCACATTGGCCAGAGGATTCTGCCCAATTGCCCCCGCCAATCTCGTCAATGCCTCCGCAATCGCTTCGTCGTTCCTTCCTGCAACCATCTTACTAATTCCAACCACAGAACCACGTAAGAACAACCAATATTGATAATGCAACACACGCATATCAATAACACACAGGGAAAAACACTCTAACAACTTGGCCGGACGGACCAACCAGGCTCTGATACCACTATTGTAACACCCCCTTCTATACCCCAAATAAATGCATATGAAACAATTAAGCACATACACAATATCAGAGTAAAAAGGTTTTATAATAAGGTATAAAAGAAGAATGCCACAATTTCACCAATAAAACACTTTAACATTTTTGCTCCATAAAATATGTAACGTTTTCGTAGTTTTAGAAATCACATTTCAACATTTAATTTAAGCGGAAGATAACATCATTTAATCAGTTCCAAAATATTAATTCAAATGCACATAAGTCATCCAGATTAATACATCATATCAGTTAGATTACAAAACCACATCAGCTGATACATCGCAATGTATCACAAAAGAATGACTATACTAGTCTAACTACCCGGTGTTACATATCAGAGCAGCCGACTCAAAAGAACGAAGACTAACTTCACAAAAGGACTCCAGCATCCTAATCTGCAATGCCTCGTAGAGCATTATAACACAGCAGAAGGGTGAGAAATATAACCATAATAATCAAAGCATAAGATTATATATATATATATATAGGTAATCATGTAACACATATTCACATTTCTCACCACACTTCATTCTCTTAGTCATATATATTTATCACACATATATAGACAAACATGGATATTCACAAAGCATTCCACATTATGCATATACTTACAATTTCCACAATCTCATCATTCACACATAAGCATCCCTTCATGCATATGTCATATATCAATGTGACTCAACAACTCGATGCAACTCATGCAATGCGGTACCGACTCTCGTTATATTTTTTCGGTTTTCACTCTAAACCGGGTCCACCCTTCTAGACCGATAACTCGTTATCATTTTTCGGCTTTTACTTTAAACCGGGTCCACCCTTCTAGACCGATAACAACCAAGCCCGTCCCCTAGGCTTCAAACCCACCCTTCTAGGTTTGGGACAAGCCACTAGTTTCCACGAAACTAACAGACATTGCCTCTTGACTGAATGATGCATGTACAATCAACCAATCACAATAAATGCACTTAAGACCGTTCCCGCGTCTTAATCCCATGCATTCGAATAATTCACCCCTTCTAGAATTTCATCATGATTGCACATACAACATATATCAAACATTTATCAATGTATTCATTTCACACATCATCATATTCAACAACAATGCACACATATCACATATGTTCCCATGCATTCACACCACAATCGCATACATATATGCACTCACAATTCATTAGACGATACACATACATTTCTCATTGTATTCCCATGTATCTCTAATTATCACAACAATCAAGGTATTCTCATTACAATACCAATCATACAATTATAAGTTATGCACACATATTCAAAATGTTCTCATGCATACTCATTACATAATTGTATACACATCAAGCATTCGCAAATTCATTAAATAATACACACATAATCACTTATTATGTTCACATGTATTTTAACCGATTACAATTAATCCTTCATATCACAACTCTAGGATTCACGCCCGAAGGCTACCCACAGCACATGTTATCACAATAGATCATATCTATATTCATATCATAAGGTATCCACCTATGTGGAACAACCAAACCATCTCCACATGATCAACACAGCAAAAGAAAATGTTGTCAAACTCGCCCACATTCGCCTGGCGAACCCTCGCAGCGAACCTTCGCCTGGCCTTCGCCTGGCGAACTCCCTCAGCGAACACTCGCTAGGCTTCGCCTGGCGAGACTTCCCAGCGAACCCAAGTCAGTAGTTACTGACTTTATTCGCCACCATTCGCCAGCACCTTCGTTGGGCGAACCTTCACTATCCAACCTCGCCTGGCGAACTCTCCAGCGAAGTCCACTGGAACTTAATCATAATTATTCGCCAACATTCGCTAGGCTTCGCCCGGCGAAGCTTCGCCTTCGCTCGCCTGGCGAGAGCCAGCGAACCTGCGCAAAACAGAACCCTATTCTGCCTCTCCTTCATCAATCCATCATCAACCCTCTCTTACACATCCAAATCAGTATAAACAGCATCAATACATGTTACCCGACTATTCTACGGCATTATTACTCAGTTCCAACCGATTAAATCATCAATCTACCGATTAATCCAACATTTGCCCTAATTGGAAAGTGATGAAAACTCTACCAAAACCCCAACCCAACATACATAACATCATACAATGATCAAATAGAAACATTTCTCACCCTTACCTCGATTAATCGGAGCTTTGATGTTGGTTCTTAATGATTTCCACTTTTCCTCTTCTTCTCCTCTCTTTCTCTTCTTTCTTCTTTCTTTCCTCTTTCTCTCCAAATGTTTCTAATTTTCTTTTCTTTTCTTCCTCACTTATATATTCCTTTTATTTTCCTTCCTTCCAATTTCCTTCTCAATTCTCTATTAATTCCAATTAATAAAATTAATTCCAATATTAACATAAAATCCCACTAAATCAATTAATTACTACAATTAATTATTTAATGAAATTTGGGCTGTTACATAAGGCATATAGGCTTGACAATCATTCTTGCCTAGAAATGGTTTCCCTCTTCTGTAGATATGATTCCAAGCGTGCTGAAGCTTGGCTAATACTTCCCCACTCAGGTCACCAGTGAAATACAAAGATTCTTGTATTTCTTCCTCCTTCGGTGGACTCTTCAAAGCATACCCAAACTGTCGAACCAACAAAGATGGGTTATAATTGATACATCCCTTCCTTCCAATCAAAGGGACATTAGGAAACCCGACACAACTGAAGATAACCTCTGATCCCAATAAATCTCTATCGAACCAGACAATGTCTTCTGAAGAAAACCCCATTAGACGCTCGGGCCATTCAGCTGTATCTGCAGATTCCACAAAAGAACTCTTCTTGGGCAGATGGCTCTCAAACCACATATTAAGCAAAGGTACACAACAATGGACATTTTTCCCCTTCTGTTTTCATTCTTATAATGCAAGGAATGATAGAAATCTCCAATCAAGGTAGGCACCGGGTTGCCTACAGCAAACAAGTGGAATGCATCCACATCAACGAATTCAGCCAGATTAGGGAACAATATAATCCCATAGATGCACAAGGCAAGAACAACGTTAAACACAATCCAGCAGCCACTTTTGGCATATTCTTGAGCTTTGCCAACCAAAAATTTGAGAGAAAACCCAGAAACTCCATGCCAGGAAGTCAACCACAACTCTGCAGGATCCATATGTAAGGGAACAACTAAGTCTTCCAGCTTAGGCTTAGCATCACAGTGAACGAAAGGCACTTTGTTCTGAACTGGCAACTCTAGAAACTCAGCGTACTCCTCCATGGTCGGAGCCAAAATGAAGTCCTGGAACATATAACACCTCAAGGAGGGATCATATAACTGCATCAATGTGTATAACCCATTCAGCTCGTATGTGGTTGGTCTGTAAACCAAATTCAGTAGCTTCCCATAACTCTTTCTAAAACTTCTCTTCACATCATCGTCAGCTAGGGAAATTAGACCCAGCAGAGAAGTCACATCAGGGTTAGGCAACTTATACGCAACAGTCTTCCTCAAAGTACTCATAATAACAGATAGAAGTCCGGAGCACTAGAATCGGGAAGTATGAAAATGCACCTGCAGCACAGACACACGTTAATGATATGCATATGATGATGCAAACAATGCAATATGCAAACAATGCAACAAGGGATCACGCCCCTGGCTGAGAAGTCCAATCCATAATATTGGCCTTGAATAGACCCACAAACTGCTCAAGACCATCCACAATGCTCCAACCTGGTCTCTGAAAGACCCCATAATACTGTCCTCAAATATCACACCACTGAATCTCAATCAAGAAAACTGGTAATCTGGAGGTCAAGTTACCTGCATGTCCCAACCCCTCTCACAGGTAGGTGTCCTAATAACTGACACAAGGTATGGCATCCTATGCGGTCGTTGGCGTCACAGACTTTCAAGACTGATGATACGATACCCAGAAGGTGTGGCATCATCATGTCCTGAAGAGGCCTCACTTAGCCAACTTCCAAATGATCGGTCCCCAGAGTCGACAATCCAACTAACCAACAACCCCTTCAACCCAAAGGGTTGAAAAAGAAGCCAACCAGAAGAACCTCGTATGAGCGTGGATCTCATGAGACACTAGTACATGCAAAGCATGCACGCGCCCACTAATTTCCACTCTAATTCTAGGTGCACTCAAGCCCAGGTCCGACTTATCTCTCAATCATAGAACCCCCTCATACCCACAGCAATAATAACAATAATATATGCTGAATGTAAAATACCGAAACATAAATCCATACAAAATCCACGACGGGAAAACAAGCGCTAGGATTGACTCGCGTAGGGAACCGTTGGAATCCCCAGCAGAGTCGCCAGCTGTCGCTACTGCGAAAATCGGCGCCGGCTATGACAGAAGAGTCGCCACCGTGCGTTATTTATCCCAACGGAGGGAAAGGAAACGCTCAGAGTAAACCCAATGCAAAACGGGAAAGGAATGGTCGTCGCAACCAAATTCCTGGATTCGGGAGTCGGTTACGCAAGGGGAAGGTATTAGCACCCCTCACGTCCGTCCTACTCGACGGGATCCACGCTTGTTTTCTAGTACGGATTGTTATTCTATCTATTCTACAGGTCAAGGGTTAAAAGAAAATAAAATGACTCGGCAAAGTATCGCACTTTATGCCTACGTATTCCCGTCTGGAACGAGAAATCAGAGTCAACGTAGTTCGCCTACCTACGGGAAAGGAGGGGAAGGTTGCTCCCTAGGATATCACATCCTATGCCTACGTACTTTCATACAGCATGAAATATCAGAGCAAACGTAGTTCGGGCCACGTACGACACAAGTTTGTCTTGATTGTTTTTATCCTTCTGAAAAAGGTTTTCTCCTGATTATGGGTCCAAGCGGACAAAAATGACGTTTTTGATTGGTTTACAGTCTTTTACGCAAGAACTGTTTTTTATTGATGTTTATCCTTTTATTGTATTTTTCTGATTGTTTTGAGATAGAAGAGAAAGACTCTCTAAAACCTAGGGTTAAAAGGGAATCAGAATCTACCCTAATGTTGTCATGCATGGATGAAATCCTAATATCTATCATATTTCTCTCTTGCACAGAGAGAAACAGAGATCCTAAGGGATAAACGGGAAAGCAACAACATATATACAGTAAAGCAGTAAAATGCCTGAATGCAGCAGTACAAGCGAGGCAAGGGAGACCCACTCAACCTCGAACCTAGAAAACAATGGGCAAAGTGAAACAAATTCACTTCAACCCTATGGGGAAAATTAACAAACAATACAGCAAAGAGAATAAGGCCCCAAACCCAGCTCAGACAGCACACCAGCTCCTACAGCAGCAACTATGAAAAACAGCAAACTCTGACAGTTGATTCACAGCCAAACAGCTTCAAGTGAACCCCAAAGTCAAACTCCAATGATACCCAAGCTACAACAAACTTCCATTTCCAAGAAATCACCAAGCTCAAGCAAGCACAGAATCTTAACCAGTGGACAGCATCAGACAGCAGATAGCTCCAGACAGCAGCAAACCCTAGCTTTAACAGTTGCACAGCTTTGACATGAACAATCTTCATCTTTGTCAATCTTTGATCTTCATCTCTATCTTCAATGGCTTCTTTCTTCAAGACAGGCTCTCCTAGATGAGAATTGATTTATCAGAATAAATTGAATGTCAAACAGTTCATTGACGACCAAAGGAAGTCTATGAATAGTTGACATTGTAGCAGACTGTTTCCCTCAAAGTTCTACCTCCTAGATAAAACCACTTATCCCTCCAAAGGAGGGAGGTGAATATCATAGAGGGACTTTTAATCATTGAGAAGAATGGAAGCAAAGGAAGCTATCCATGTTTATGAAAGAATTTGGTCAATTCTAAGGCTTTGCTTATTCCTATTATCCTATGTCTTCAATCAGCTCCCAGCTCAAGCAATCCTCATGCATCAACCTTGATCTTTGTATTAAATCTTCTCCATTGATTCTTCATGCTTCCACAAGCCCAAACCAAGCCCCATACCCCAAATATAAAACCCAAAATCCCAAGCAAGCAATATAAACCCCAAGTGGGAACACCAAACAATCACACAATTTGCAAAATATACTAAAAATAGTAAAATAGTATTTAAAATTCTAAGATTAATTCTAAGGGGATTTCTATATCTACCCTACATACCCTATATGTCCCATAACCTAATTCATGCTAAAAACCCCAAAATAAAATGTTATAGTGCACCTATGTGGAGTTTGGACCCTAAAACTATCACCCTAATGTTCTCTAATCAAAACTAATCAAGATTTAATCACAAAAATATGAAATAAATCTTTAAGGGAACTTAATGCTCTAATCTAGCTAGTACAAAAAGAATGGAATCAAAACATGGGTTTAAATGACCAAACAAAATTCACCAAATAATATGTACAAACAATATGAAAATAAAAGCAATTAAAATATGAAAATTTACCCTAAATGGAAAAAAACCTAAAATAATATTTTTATTTTCTCACAGTTTCCTTGAAACAATCATTAAAATGTAGCAAAAATCCCCATGTTAAAAAGATCATTTTTTGATTTTTTATGCATTAATTTGTGAACTATATGCAAAGAAAATAAAAATGAAAATCCAATTAAAGAAAATAGAGCAGGGGGGTGGTAACAGCAATTGTATACACTTCAGAACACAACTGGGCCCAGGAGGGGGTGCGCTCAGCAATGCGCTGGGCCCAGGTTTGGTAATTCAGAAAAAACAATAAAGCTAATAAGCCAGGGGGGGCGAATAGCAGCACATTCACATGTTTCTCGCTCTGGGCCCCAAACTGGGGGTGTAAGCAGAAGATCTGCCTGGGCCCAATCCAACTTTGAACAAGGAGAGAGGGGTGTGAATGGGAATAATGGGAGTGCATTCAGTAACTGGGAATTGGGCTTAAGGCCCGAGATCTCTTCAATCCAACTTCAGCAAGGGAAAACCCTAGAACTACCTCTAATCACTTCCATTCTAAAGCGTTACTGTTCATCGTCCTCTTCTGAAACCCTAGGCGCCGCTACCTCCTCATTCCTCTCAATCAAACCTAAACCTAAACTGAAACTCACCATCTCTCCTACTCTGAATCATCCAAACACAATCAATCTTAACTTAATTCTGATCAAACACTCAAATATATTTCCACGATCGAAACCCTAAACAACGAAATCAAACACTAACGTACCTGAGTATCTTTTTGGAAGAAGATTCTGGAGCTTTGACGAGGAGGTCTTGAAGCTTTCTGGACACTACGTGGAGCACGATGAAGATGCTTGAGATTCTATGAGGAAGTTATGAGATCTTCAACGAGCTGATGAAGAACTCTTGATGCAGGAAACGCGTTGAAGGTCTATGAAGAACGGAGAAATTTATGGAAAAAACGTATGAATGACGTTGAAGGATTTTCCAGAATCTGGAGAATGTAGGAGGATCTATGAAGATCCTTGAAGATCTTCTGGAGAAATGGATGAACACGCTCAAAGATTTATGAAGATCCTTGAAGATCTTCTGGGAAAGGATGAACAATGATGAACGATCTAGAAAACTCAGTTGAATGTTGATCTTGACGTTGTGATGAGTGTTCTTGTGAATCTGGAAATCTTGTGAAGATTTGTGACGATGATGCACGCGTGAAGATCTTGATGATGAAGAAGTAATGGTTCTGGAACAATGTTTGAAGACTGATGAACATCAATGGGTTTTCCGGCGAGTTTGGATAATTGCTGATGAAGGTTGATCGGAAGTAGATCGGAGAAGAAGATGAAGTTGGATGAATTTTCTGGAATTCTGGGTTTTTTGCAGATTCCGGTGGCAGTTGGCGGTGGTCGGAGGCGGTTAGGGTGAACGCCGGCAGTTGGTTAGGGTGGCCACCGGTCTTTGCATGGCCGGCGGTGAAGGGTTTCCGGCGGAGTGGGTAGTGGGACAAGTGGCGAGAGGGAGAGTGGTAGGAGGACACGTGTGGAGGAGAGAGAGTTTCAGAGTGAAACGTGGCAGATGCTGAGAGTGGGAACAAATGAGGTGGCTGAAGGATGGGTCCTACGCGTGGCAGGCCTATATATACGACACGTGGCCCTCCGCATTGGACTTTTGACTCTGGGCTTATGGACTTGGACTTTGAATACTGGCCCAATAGACTCTGAATGCTGATTAATGGACCTTAAACCAATTAAACTCTGATTAGTTCTAAAACAAAATTAACTGACAATTAACCTAATTAATCTATTAAACCTAATTAAAATCTAAAAAACGAAAATAAAATGAAAAATAAAAAAACCTAATAAAAATCTAAAAACGAAAATAAAATGAAAAATGATAAAAAAACCTAATTAAAATTGAAAAATATCTAAAAACTATTATTTAATTTCTAAAAGATTATCTTTTAAAAAACCTAATTAATTCTGAAAAACAAAAAATCAAAAAATCTAAAAAAACATTTAATCTCTATTTTTCTTTTAAAATCTATTCTATTAAAAAAAATTTAAAACAATAAAACTCTAATAAAAATCTAAAAAAACAATACTATCTATTTTATTTTTTTTTCTCTACTCTTTTAAAAGAAAAATAACTATTTATCTATTAAAAACTATTAAAAGAAAAGTAATCTCTAAAGTTTATTAAAAACTATGATATCTAAAAATTCTTTTAAATCTAGTAAATTTCTAAAAAATGAAAAGAAAATTTATTTAAACTCTAAAAAAATATTAAAAATCTATAAAATCCAGAAAAAATCTAATTAAATGCATTAAAAATCCAGAAAAATACAAGAAAAATCCTAAAAAATGCCAGGAAACCGATTAAATTGAATAAAACCCAATTACGCAACCGTAGTGAAACCCGGCCCCCGAGATGGCCTGAAAACACAGGGAACGAGCACCAATTCTCAGCAGACTTTTATCCTGACCGGCCTGTACTGCCTGAAACACCAGGGGTTCTAATCCCGATAAAAATCAATCTTGATTGAGGAAAATTCCATGTATGCAGTATGCGAATGCGAAATGCGAAATGCGTTGAAACATAAACCAGATATGGGAACCGGTTGGTCAAATTTTAGGGTGCAACACCATCAGGCACTCCGCATCAGCTGAGAGAACTGCTTCGACATCACAGTTGGACTTCGTCAATAAGTCTTAAAATGGGATTCTTAATCGATCATGAACCACTAAGGATATACAATCTTTTGCCGTCAGGCACCCTGCGTCAGCTAGGCAAACTGCTTTGACATCGCAGCCGGACTTCATCAGTAAGTCTTCAAATGGAATCCTTAATCAATCACAGACCAATAAGGATATACATTCTTTTGCCGTCAGGCACTCCGCGTCAGCTGGGAGAACTGCTTCGACATCGTAGATGGACTTCATCAATAAGTCTTCAAATGGAATCCTTAATCAATCACGGACCAATAAGGATATACATTATTTTGCCGTCTGGCACTCCGCGTCAGTTCGGAGAACTGCTTTGACCTTGCAGTTAGACTTCATCAGTAAGTCAGGGGTTTTGGCACCGCTGCCGGACTTAAATCATCAAGTCCTCAAGGAAATTTCAACTTCTCTGTTGAAAACATGCTGGGGATGACACATCTCCGCTGGGGATTCTGGAGAACTATCAAGTAACTCTGCTTCGGGGATCCATAAATCATTCCGGGTGAATCAACTCTGCTGAGGACTTCAAGAATCATCTTGGACAAATAACTCCGCCGGGGATTTCAAGAATCATCTTGGACAAATAACTCTGCCGGGGACTTCAAGAATCACCTTGGACAAACAACTCCGTTGGGGACTTCAAGAATCATCCTGCACAAACACTCTGCCGGGGACTTCAAGAATCATCCTGCGCAAACACTTTGCCGGGGACTTCGAGAATCATCCTGTGCAAACACTCTGCCGGGGACTCTAAGTATCAACTTGAGTAGCCAACTCTAGCGAATTCACTAGGGATTTTAAGAATCATCTTAAGCAAACAACTTCGCTGGAGACTTCAAGAATCATCTTGAGCAAACCATTCTGCTGGAGACTCTAAGCATCAACTTAAGCAACCAACTTTGGCGAATTCACTGGGGATTTTAAGAATCATCTTAAGCAAACAACTTCGCTGGAGACTTCAAGAATCATCTTGAGCAAACCATTCTGCTAGAGACTCTAAGCATCAACTTGAGCAACCAACTCTGGCGAATTCACTGGGGATTTTAAGAATCATCTTAAGCAAACAACTTTGCTGGAGACTTCAAGAATCATCTTGAGCAAACCATTCTGCGGAGGAACACCTGCAAAACAAGAATGGTAACAACCTAGCTCATGTTTCATATGCATGTGATTGACAAAGGCGCAATGCTCCACACGGTGGAAGTGCTACACTTTTAGGGTAAATGCTATGCAATCATGCAAAATGCTATGACCCCATCAGCAAAATAAATGCTGAAGGGAAAATCCTCCTGTCAAGGAGAAAAAAAACACTCTGGTAGGGAGGAGGAATCATCCTGCCGAGGAGAAGAAGTCCCACCAGTCTCTATTGGATTCCGCCTGGGGAAACGAACCTCAGTCGACTGCTGCCGGGGAACAAAGTTCTATGAGAACTTGGACCTGCTCAGCTAGGTATACGACCCACAAACTACTGAGGGAAACAATGTCAATTGCAGAAATAAACTGCGTGGCATTCACGGCTAAACTTTCCTAGAGATAACGACTCCAATGGGGAAATACAACATCATTTATTCAACACTCTACTGGGGAAAACCAATCATGGCCTGAACGCTCTCCAAGAACTCGGCTCTCTTGGGGAACTGCAAAGTTGGCTGAGGATAGGCAACCTGACGCTGGAATAAATCCTACCTACCGGGGAGAGTACAACTCTGTGGGGAATTTCAATTCCGCTGGAGCCTTCAGTCTTACCTATCGGAAGCCGAACACATGCGAATAGTCTTCTACGAGAAAACTACACATTGACCCAGTGCTGGGAATGGGTATACGCTTCAGCGTATGACTCAGCTGGGGAGATGATGATCCTTCCTGGGATACACCTGACTGGGGAGGATCTTCTCTGCTCGGGGAGACATATCAACGCTCATGGTCCCATGTTCAGACTCCATGGGGAAACACTGCTGAACTTGCTGGGGAAGAAGGAATCATCCTGATTGAAAAAACATACCATGAAACAAACTCGAGATTGCTTGCCCCAGAATCTTCTGACAAACTCTGACAATCTCTGACAATCTATGCCAACACGGGGAGGAACGGCTATTTCGCTTTCAGCTTTTGCCTCAGCCTGTGGGATCTCTGTGGGGATGTTCCTTGAAAGGAAATCTGCAATCTCTGCACCCGGATCTGCCTCAGCATCTTAACCCTCGAAGAGGCGCTCCAAGTTAATAACCTTCAGGATAAGGATTGCTTCGAGGCTCTCGGGGTGACCTACCTCAGTCTTGTCATGACTTTGCCCCTCATGGGCTGATCTGTGGGGAGTAGTACCCTTGGCTGCGAGAGATTCATCAAATCTCGACCTGATTGCCCCGGATTAACGCTTTCTGGATGGCTGACTCCCATACTGTGATCATTTGATAGATCTTGCCCCAGTTCACCGGAGTACGCAGGCGCTCTGCATTCTATCCTGATCAGACTTTCCACTGTGGAAACTTTCCTGCTGTCAAGCGCTTACTCACTAGTAAAACAAGTTGTTCTGCATAAAAGACATATCAAATGCAATGCATATGGCAGTTTTCAAAATCCATTCCTGTTCACTGGAAAAACTTTATGACATAAAAATATATGAAATCATTCACCAACATGTCAATACTGAAACAACGCTGTATTGGGAATCCTATCTAGGAGTCAGTTCCGATGTGATCTTTACCGAAGTATGCTTTCGAAACAAACCTATTTCAATTAGGTCTTCTAAAGGTTGTAACTTGGTTTGGTTCACGGTTTAAGAAAGAACGGATAAAGGCTCAAAATTCATTTTAACCCACCCATTCTCCTTGATGTCCTCCGATCCTACGTTCAGCTAATTCGACCTTAGCGTTCACCTTTCGAAGATTGTATGATAGGAGTGACGGTTCAGGAAAACACAAGTTTTTGGAGTGACAGTCATTCGTTTTTCGTCTTTGTTTAGGCATCGGTAGCCATACGATTTTGTTCTTTCTCGAGGATTTTCTTTCGTAATCCTTTTTCGCCTTTCGTTTTTCGTTCTTTCGTTTTTTCATTTTCCCCTAACTTTTGCCTGGACTAACTCTTTAGAGTTTCTTCAGTTTTAAAGTCCAGCGGGGTACCCTAGTTTTTGCCTAAGTCGCTTGCTTTCAAGATTCGACTTAGCGGGCTTTTCTTTTTTCGATTTTTTTTCTTTTTTCTCTTCTTTTTTTTGGAACAAATCGTATGGAATTGACTTGTATGACTTGTTAAAGAGATTGTGACTGTTTCACTCCTGATCGGCCAGGTTTAACCATCATGGTTTTTTAGGTACGACCTATAGCGGTGTGATTGATCCTCGAACGGACACTCCTTTTGTAATTTGAACGCCTGGTCAAATTAACTAACACCTACCCTGCCCCGGGTTAAGATTGAGGGTTTTTTATCTTCAAAAAGAAACTCCTACAACTAGGCTCAAAGGGGTTAACAAGGGATTATCTTCCTTATATCTCTGGTGTTTGGGATTTGAAACAATGCATGTATATAATCAACAGGTTTTTTGTTCAAAAGCATAGCATCGGAAGCTTACGCATCATTGGATTTCGTCATCCTCCCCGGATTCCACTTAAACAAGCGTTTGAAATAAAAGAAAGCAATAGAGGAAACACGAATGGATTTATTCGAAAACATGCATATTTATTTCATTTATCAATATCAATTGAAAAACAACAAGCTTTACAAACGAAAATTGCAATGAAACAGGAAAGAAATCACAAATGTACAGAAATGACATGATAAAATGCAGATTGCCAGCTTTCGGGGAACTGGGCTTTCACACTTATTTGCTGCTGAGGGGAGCTACCCTTGAAGTCTTCAGACTCAATCAGAAGAATGATTGCTGTGAGGTTGACTCTGATTCGGGCTCCGATAGTTTTACTGCCACGGAGTGAGAGGTTGCCGATTCTGTATGGCATAAACAATCCAGAGACGAGGTTTGACCTAGTGAGGATCCTCTTTGTTCAGGGGTTTTCATCCTGGAGCTCGACCCAGGAACATTAAAAAGTTGCGGGCAAGGCGATTCAGACCTCAAAGACCGCGGGATATACTCCGGATCCTTCTCATCTTCAGATGAGATCATGGGAACATCCATCTCTCTTGCACGATAAGAGATGAATCTGCCTAATGCTTTCATGCCGCTCGACACGAATTCAATTGTTCTTGACTCAATCATGTCTTGAACCTTATGCTTAAAAGCTCTACAGTTCAATATATCGTGCCCCGGTGCTCCAGAGTGGAACTCACAACGGGCGTTCGCGTCCCAGTCGAGTGGCAGCTGTCCAGTCATTGGAGCCAACGTTCGAAGTTTAACCAACTGTAGTTGGAGCAGGAGTTGCAACAACTGGTCATAATCCATCGGGATTGGATCGAGGGTTCTGTCAGATAGTCTCCTCTTTTGACCCTGCCTTCTGGGGTTGTCTTGCGGAACTGGACGTGGTTGCAGACGGGAAAGATTTCGAGCTTCATGCTGCACAGAGGGTATTTTAGGCTTATCACGCCTAGGTGCGGGTTCGTCAGATACCCGTGGAGCAAGTATGTCGGCTGCAGCCTCAGGCTTTTGCTCACATTCTCTTCGGAGTATGTTCTTTAGTACCTCCGCCATCAGGCCCACCTGATTCTTTAGCTGGTTGTTCTCCTCTTTGAGCGTCTGCTGGTCCCTCATAATCTGCCTCACCTGGCCTCGGACCTCTCTCAGCTCTGCTCGAACTTGTTCCATTGCTCAAATCAACCTGAGACAAACCTGAAACAACCTGTATCAACAGGGGGTTAGAAAAATGGAAAGGTACCTGTCATGCAAATGATTCATGCAGATGCAAACGTGTGTCTGTGCCTTGGGAGGAAGTCCCCCTCGATTCTAGCTTCCAAGACAAATAAAGTCTAACATCCATTCATGGAAAGAAATCCTCGTGTATTTATCCGAAAAACCCGCGCGAGTAGCGTACAACTGTGGTTACACGCAACTGAAGCGACAATCATGACTCCAACCAACGGGCCTGGTGGCGATTAGCATATCAATGCATAAAATGTATAAAGAAATACAAAGAAATCAAGTGCGACTACGGGCATGGAAATCCTCTAGTAACTTCTTTGTAGCGGGATGATCAGGCTGAGTAAGCAGGCCCTGGATCAGCAAATCCCTCTGCCTGATGGAATTTGGGAGGTTCTCGGCAACGTCCCTATAACCACCTTCTTCAGAACGATTTTCCACTCTACTCCTCTTAGCATCAGCCCGGAGTTGACAATCCATCAGGTTTGCCTTGGTCTCAACCGACCTATACTGGATATCTCGTCGCAGTGAGGCTTCAGCCTCTATCTTCTTGTCTTTGACTTCGATCTGAGCTTCCAACTGGGCTATCTGTTGTTTCAGCTTTTCTTCCCACTCCTTGTGGCTAGTGAAAGTGTTGTTCCACAGCTTCTCGCACTAGGTCAACTTTCGGTATGCCTTATCCAACTCCTGCTTCTTGGTGGTATATACCCCATGCACTGCCTTCAGGTCCAACCCAAGACGCTCCCTAGAATCAGTCTCTTTGGTCAGATTAGCGCCCAGGTGGTTGATCAACTCTGTCTGCTTCTTGCAGGTGTGTACGGCTTCGTTCTTTTCTCTCCGAAGTTGAGCAATCCCTTTCTCCCACTCATCGTTGGCTTTTCGTAGCTCTTCTTTCTCGCGGAGTACCTGGTTGAACTTCTGAATATCAACTGTGGTAGGCTCTTTGTACACGGGAGGATACAATGGTTCCACTGCAGGAAACGACATTGGAAACTTGGCGGCTCTTTCTCGGACCCAAGCCACATATGGATCAAAGGCCTTGTTGTTTCTTTTTCCTAGCAAGACTTTCCCCTTTCGGTGAATTTTGCTCCAAGCATTCTGTACCTTAACCAAAGTGTCACCTTCAAGCAACCCTGTGAGATACAGAGATTCCTGTAGCTTTTCCTCTTCAGGAGGACCTCTTAGTGCATACCCAAATTGTCGTACTAGCGGAGAGGGATTGTAGTTAATACATCCATTCCTTCCGACCAGGGGGATGTTAGGAAAGCCACAACAGCTGTACACAATATCTTTGCCCAATAGATCTCTATCAAACCAGATAATATTGTCCGCAGACAAACCCATCAAACATGCAGACCAGGGTGAAGACTCAGCAGAATCAATGAACGGACCCGTCTTAGGAAGATGGCAAGCAAACCACTTATACAGTAAAGGAGCCCATCATGCCACGTTCTTCCCCTTTCTGTTTTCATTTTTTGCTGTGAACTGAATGGTAGACGTCTCCGAGGAGAGTGGGCCCTGGATTCCCGGAAGCAAATATGTGGCGGGCACCCATGCTTATGAAGTCTGGATGACTTGGGAATAACATGATCCCATAAATGCAAAGGGCTAAGAAGGCATTGAATACATCCCGGCGACCTTTCTTGGCAAACTTTCGGGCTTTTTCCATCAGGAAAGGCAAAGAGAAATCATCAACCCCAATCTTTCTGAACACCGTCCCCTTCAACTCTGAATCATCTACATGAAGAGCGGTAGTCAACTTACCCAAGTCAGGTTCACCATCAACACGGTAATAAGGCATCTGATTCAACAAAGGTACCCCTAACAAGTCTGAATACTCCTCCAAGGTCGGAGCTGGGACATAGCCTGGGAAAACGAAGCATCTGAGCCGCGGGTCGTAAAACTGCAGAAGCGAGTAGAGGCCATTCAACTCGTACATAGAAAGCTTACACACAATACCCAGAAGTCTCCCATAACTCTTTTTGAAATTATCCATCACTGTCTTATCTGCTAAAGAAATCAGAGCTCGCAACTCTCGGAGGTCAGGTGTTGGTAGCTTGTAAGCCACAGTCTTCTTCAGAGATGCCATATCAGCCATGAGGATCAAGATCACTAGAACCAGGGGAGAAATATGCACCTGCAACACAGACACATGGTAATGATATGCAAATGAGGATGCAAAAATGCAAGATGCAATCATGCAACAGGAGATCAAGAGTGTTATTGAGGAGACCAAGGCTCCGTATCAACAAAACCACAACGCTGCTCTGACAACAAAACCCTGAAGAGGACCAATAATTCGGCTCTGTCAAGAACAAACATATCTCTGATGATAAGAACCCTCTGAATCCAACAATATTGATTCACTGTCAAGAAAACCAGGTAGTCTGAAGGTTAAGGTTTCCTGCAATAACCCGACCCCGCTCACAGGTATGGGACTAATCACAGACAAGGTATGGAATCCTATGCGTTTCTCAGCGTCACAGACTTTCAAGAGCGATGATATGATACCCAGAAGGTGTGGCATCATCATCTCTTGAAGTGGCCTCACTCTGCTGAGTCACAAGTGATCGGTCCCCAGAGTCGCCAATCCTTCAAACCAACAACCCCTCAAGCCCAAAGGGCTGGAAAAGAAGTCAACTGGGAGAATCTCGTCTGAGCGTGGATTTCATGAGACACTAGTGCTTGCAAAGCAAGCACGCGCCCACTAATTTCCACAACTAATGCTAGGTACACTCAAGCCTGGCTCTAGCTTATCACTCATCAAAGCCGCCCCCCACAACAGCATAGATAATCATATCATACTAGAAATAAAATGCGGAAGGTAAAAATGCGATAAATAAACACAACCCAACAAGTAAACACGCAAGCGCTAGGATTTACTCGCATAGGGAACCAGAATTCCCAGCAGATTCGCCAGCTGTCACTACCGCGAAAATAAGGTGCCGACAAAATAGAAGAGTCGCCACCTTTCGTTATTTATCCCTCAGAACGAGAAAGGAAACGATCGGAAAAACCTGACGAAAAGGTATAAGACAAGGTCGTCGCAACCAATGTCTGGATTCGGGAGTCAGTTACGCAAGGGGAAGGTATTAGCACCCCTCATGTCCATCGTACTCGATGGGATCCACGCTTGTTGTGTTTATCTGACGGGTTGGTTTATCTATCTACCTATCAAGGCTGGTCTAAAAAGAAAAGAAAATGACTCGGCAAAGCGTCGCACTTTATGCCTACGTATTCTCATCAGAGAATGAGAAATCAGAGTCAACGTAGTTCGGCTAACTACGGGTGATGGGGGAAGGTGGCTCGCCAATACATCATTATTGTTCCTACGTACTCTCAACAGATATGAGAGATCAGAGCTTACGTAGTTCGGGAAAATACGGATTACGGGAATTCAAATTCATCTGTTTTTCGAGTAGGGTTAACAAACAGTTCTAGCAGTTTGGCATACGCAGTTTGATCCTTGGAGACTTAGGCGTTACCGTTTGTGGTAGAACTGAGAGTTAACGACACTCTTTTCTTCACAAAAGCTTCCTTTGAATTATGGGCCCACGGGGCAAAAAGGTTTGAAGTTTGTTTTCTGTCTTTTATGGAAGAACTGTTTTTTATAGATGTTTGCAACCAATATCGCACTAGAGACTATGACCTGAGAGTGAATGCATCGCATGTCACCCAAAGGGTACCATACTAAACATCCAAGCTGTTGAAAAGAAACTCTCCAATAACCCTTTCTCAAGTAGCTTAAGGTTCGTAACGTACGACGTCAATTAACCTTTATTACTGTATTTTGATTTGTTTGAAGAGAGAAGAGAACGAACTCTATGGGGAGACTATCAAGTCCTAATGTTGTCATGCCAAGGATTCATCCTATGGTTGAGGTTTGAAACAGGGAACTCCTAGAAGTTATCATGCATAGGTTTCAACTTAAAGTTCTAATCATCACTTCCTTATCAAAGGAAGTGAGATTCCTAGGGGATCATGTCAATGGTATACAACAACAGATAAAGCATCAGCTAAACGGTAAACAGATATACAGTAGAGATACACATGCTATGCAGCAATACAAGCAGAGGGAAACTCACTCGACCTCTTAGCAATCAAGCAAAGCCAATCAATAACAGACAAGCAGAGGGAGCTCAACTCATCCTCTTATGCAAACAAGCAAAGGGAGCAACTCAACCTTTAGGATGATCTTAGGCTTAGAATCATCTATGTGAGAAACCTAGTCTAATGCAACACACAGTCAGTCAGTCACACAAGCAGAGCAGAGCATCCAGAGAAACAGCAGACAAACAGCTCAACAGCAAGGCAGATAAACAGCAAACAATCAAACAGTCAACAAACAAATTCAAGCAATCTTCAAGAGAAGTCTTCATCTCCATGCTCCAATAAAATCCAACACAAGAGAAAAGGAACAACACCAAGAATATTGGATTGATGATGGGAAGCAGGAAGGAAACCAAGGGAATCCCTCCTGACACTCAACTAGTCATCAGAGAAAGGCATCCTCAAAGGTTCTACCTCTTGTAAAATGCCACACATCCTCCCAAAGGAAAGATGAGGATTTCACATAGGGACCTTGAATCATAGGATGAGAATAGAAAGTAATCAAAGCAATCCATGTTTATTTGGAAAAAAGAGAGAACAACTAAGCTCTTCCTAAACCCTAATTCCTACTAGCTTCAAGGAAGCTACCAAAAGGGGATCAAAACACCAAATTAATTTCTACAATTAATTCTACAAATACCTAAATATGTCTATTACACCACCAAAAGATATTAGAGACTTAATATGCACTAATGGTTACCATTGAAAATCAACTAGGGGAACAACCTAAGTATTAAATCTATTTAAAATACTAAAACTACTTCTAAATCCTATAAATTTTTCTAAGGGATCATACATGTGCTAGGTATCTATAGTAGAAAAACTAGAGCCTAAAACTATGCTTAAAGGCACTAAAGAAATCACACACCAAAAGTGGTCAAAAAGGAAATCAAGTGGGGAAGCCTCTAAAGATCTAGTTCAAAACAGAACCTAAAGCTACCTAAAAATTACCCTAAAAATTTCTGGGAGTTCCTCAATATGTCTATAACAAACCAACAAAGAATTAAGTCTAACTTCTATACAGAACTCTAGAACAAAAATCGGCAAGAAACTATGCAATTTTTGGCATTTTATTATCCAACTAAAGGAGAAAAACAAAATCAAATTGAAAATCAAATGAAACTAAAATCCAATTGCGCAGAAAGATCATAGACGTGATAAGGATCATCCACGAATTTTCTAATATTTTTCTAAGCATTCTTGCTATTTTATATGAATTAAAATCAAACAGCACACAAAACAGAATTTTAATGCCATTAAATTAAAACAACAATCAAATGGTTAAATTAAATCGGCAAACCAACCTACGGATCGGAGATTTGATCCGGTGATCGTTGATCAAGTGAATTTGCAAAGATCCAAACAAGATTAGACAGAAAACTTCAAGATCCACAATAATTCTTGCAAAAAGATGAAGATCGAACACTTCGAATCCGAATTGCTCTGAATAAATGCTTCCAACTTACGCTCCAATATCCAACTTCAATTTGCACGAAAATTGATTACGAAACTTGATCCAATAATGATGATGAGTGGAGGTTTATGCTCAAGATTCCATTGATTTCAATTAAAAATCATTGGATCCGATGACAAGGAGCTATGGGTGAGGGTTTGGAGAATGAAGAAATTGAGAGAATTGAGAGAGTGAGAGAATTCTTGAAAATGGAAAATGAAAATTGTGAGGAGTTTTTCTTTTTGGTTTGGAGTAGATCACTTAAGTACTCCTTAGGCTTGGATCCCAAGGTAAGGTTTGGACTTTGGCTTGTGAAAATTAGTTTGGAGCTTAATGGTATGATTTTGGATGTGTAGCTTATTCATGAAGTCACAAATTGGAACACCATGAACCAAGCCTCAAATGAAAATTCTAATAATGCCATTGTGTTTAGAATTTATTTTCCAATCAAAATGAGCACAAATTTGTCTTGAAATCATTCAATTATCAATTGTTTTGAATTTTTCCATTTTAATTCATTAAAATGGTCTTTTTGTGAAGTTTCTTCAACCAATGCTTGTTTCAATCCATATCAATGGACTCTTGATACTTGGCTAAGATAAAAAAATCATTTTGGGAAACTTTAATGTTGAGTAAAACTCCATTTGAAGCTTTCAAGATAGTGAAATTGACCTATAATTCAAAATGACCTGTAATGTCCAAATATCCAAAATACCCTTGACTTGTCAAAGCCATAACTTGAGTTCTACAAATCCAATCATGGACTTCTAGTACTATTTGGAAAGCCAAGAGAATAAGGAACAACATTCATGTTGACCAAAAGTTCATAGGAATCATCCTTATAGGGCAAAAGTGTCATGCAAGTTGGGTAACTTTCAAGCTCTAAATTCACATACCTCAGATGACTTGTAACTTGTCTGGCTCATAACATGAGTTCTATAAACCCTATCAAGGACTTCTAGTACTCAAATTAAAGCTAAGACCATGCCTTACAACAATAATGTTTGGGTCAAGATGAGATGAACATCCTATCTTGAGTTAAATAGCCTGGAAGTCAGGGGTCAAGCTAGGGGATTTTACACTATCAAGTCTTAGAAACCCTAGCCTGAAACTTCTCAAACTCTTCAATCATGATGAGGTAACCTTGGAGTCATCCTTAGAACATCTAAATGTATCCATCCATGATCCCATGGCTCTTGAATTAAGTCTCAACCTTCTTCAAATCCTCAGTTGACTTAGGACTGACCCAGTCAAACCTTAGCTGCACCAATCATGGCTGAGGCTTCTTAATCTTGCACAATGACTTGTCTAGGCCTCAAAGTGATCTTCAAAACTTCTCATGAGCTCTCTCAAGACATCGAGTCCAGCTTCATGGCTTCTGAATCATCTGATGACTTCCCACAACTCTCAAGTTAGGAGACCTACACATTTGGCTTCAATCACTCTCTCTGAGGATCTTTTAACTTCTCTGACAAGGATATCAACCCTTGAACATCTAAATAACCTGCTTAGCTAGCCTCACATTCTTGTGTAGCCCTTGATTGGTAATCATACCTCTTGATCTCCTGCATACACGTCAATGAAATGCAAATGATAATGCTAATGTGAATGAAATGAAACACAAGCTAGGTAAATAAAAGTTGGGAAAATTTTGGGGTGCAACAGCTATAACATCAAAGGGCCAATCGCATTCCCTTCACTCATCTGTGGCATCATTTTGAAACAGTATCCAAACATTCTCAAGAAAACTGATGCTGCAAGCAAAAGAGAAAACCCCTTATCATTCCATCCCAAGTTGTTTCTAGGAACTCATGTTCCTGACATTGTTGTAGCATCAGCTGAGACATCCAAGTCTGAATCAAGAAAAGCTGAAGTGATTGACAGGCTAAAGGAAACCTGTCAAGAGCTGGATGCTAGGAAGAAAACTCTTGAAGCACTAATCAGGACCTTTGAGCAAAATGAAAATGCTGAGTTCACTGATGGGGATAGGAAAAATGATGGGTCAAAAGAGAATGATAGCCAGGCAGCTGATTTAGAGAAAGGGGGAGAGAACAGTGATGAAGATGGCTCCCTTGATGCTAAGGAGACTAGTGATGGAGAATCTGAGAAGGTTAGGTCCAGTTCTGCATCTGAAGAGGAAGAATGACATGTGCTGATGAAGTGCTGTGGAGCTCCAGCTGCTTGTTGCTGAGCTGTTTTTTATGAGCTGATGTTTTGAAGTTTTTTTGGTCTGAGTTCTTTTGGTTAGACTTATTTGACAACAAGAATTTCATTGTTTTTGTGATGCGCTCAATGAGCAGTTTGTTTAATGTGCACTTCACAATTGTAATATTACACTTTTGATCTATGCTAAGTCCTTAGTTAGATCTTAATTTGTGGCTAAAGAGGGGGAGAGAAAGAAAGATAGCAACAACAGGTGGAAGAACAGGTGGGCTACCATATGTGCCATTGTGTGCACATGGAATAATCTTGCTTACAGGTGTGAACACAGGTGTTGCTGAGGAGATATGTGATAATAGTTGTCTAGTGTTGTTGAGTGCTGTTAGTAAACTCTGATTTGTGTGAATGTTTGTTAGAACTGATTGGTTAGATGTGCATATTGCTAACCATGTGTGATCCTAGAAGGTGTCTAGGAGTTGTGTATGTCTGCAGGATAGTAGCAGAGAGTGTTGTGCAACTCTTTAGGGGGAGTAGCACAGGTGTGTGCACTTCAAGATGTTATCCTGAAGGTCATAACATTCAGGGAAGACTGGATGAGTCTGTGTGACTGCAGAGTGTGCAGGTAAAGTGCTCAGCTGGTAAGATGCATCAGTTGAGGGGGAGTAAATCTATGTGTTACTCACTCAGCAAAGAGTGACATTTGTAGTGGTAATTTACAGATGCTTAACAAGGCGAGGTTTAACTAAGCTGAGGGCAAACTATGAGGACTCTGAGAACTTGAGTAGCTAGTAACTTTCCTGCATTACAGGGTATATGTTGAGTCTTCTGCTGTGGATAAATCTCTGATATGATAACAAAGTGTTTTAGCCAAAAATTTGCCAAAGGGGGAGTTTGTAAGTGCTCTTGATTGGCTGAATTTTGTGGCAAAACCGTAGAGTACATATGTATGTTAGTGCATACATAATATGGACTGTGCAGGGTAAGTTGACTTAGCTAAAAGCAAGTTAAGCTGAATGTCATATCCAATGTTATGACTTGGATCGTATGACATCAAGTGCAGATTTGTTTTTCTGGTAGCTAGAAACCAAGAAACTTAATAAAAGCTCAAGCTGGAAATCAGGTGACTTTTTAGAAGCCCTAGGCAAACTAAAATATCCCTGAATTAATTGGCAAGCATGCAGATTATTGAAGATAGGTTAGTTATGAATAAAACCTAATTTATGCACCAAGGCCCAAAGGACAGACATCTGCTATAAATATCAGAAGGAGCAATCCTGAAGAGGCAGGTCTTGACAGAAGAATAGAGAGTGCTACTGAAGAGTCATTGTGAGTGAAGAAAGTTGTTCTTCACGTGAAAATTATGAGTGAAGAAAGTGTGTTCTTCACGTGTGTAGTGTGTCTTAGTAATACTTGTACTCCAAGCAATTGTCTGTTGAATGATTGCCTTGGTTAGGTAGATTCTAAGTTGTGTCTCACTCAAAGCTTCTAAGCATTTTCAGCATACCTCTTGTTTTGGTTTATTCTGGCTGTGGCCATTTGCGATCCAGTTGGACGGTTTTCTTTGCCAAGAATCTGTCGAGTGTTCCTTTCCCAGTAGTTACTAGATACCATCTTGAGATCCTTTGGTCGTTACCAAACTCCTTTGCTTCAGACCTGTTGTCACGGGCTTTCCTTTTGGTTGTTACCTTAACTTTGTCAAGTTATCCGACTTAGGTATTATTGTGATTAATACTTATATCCTTGGGAAGTCTAATTGCGACTAGTAATAGGTCGATCGCTGACCCCTATTTGATACTGCTAATTGGTGGTTACCAAATTTTAGTCGTTACTAATGTTGTAGCATATCCTTAAGATCTGGTGTTTACCTGAATCTATCCCCTCAGTCGATGTCCCTTTTGTTAACCGACTCTTGGAAGTCTAGTAGTTACTGACATTGCTTAAAATCCAATCGTTATTAGTATCGTTGATTTGGTCGTCACCACATCTGTTGAAAGTCCAGTAGTTACTGGCGTTGCTTAAAATCCAATCGTTATTGGTATCGTTGATTTGGTTGTTACCATATCCTCTTGGAAGTCTAGTAGTTACCTAAATTCCAATCGTTATTGGTATCGTTGATTTGGTTGTCACCATATCAGTTGAAAGTCCATTAGTTACTAGCGTTGCTTAAAATCCAATCGTTATTGGTATCGTTGGTTTGGTTGTCACCATATCCTCATGGAAGTCCAGTAGTTACTGGAATTGCTTTAAAACCAATCGTTATTGGTATCGTTGATTTGGTTGTCACCATATCCTTTTGGAAGTCCAGTAGTTACTGGCATTGCTTAAAATCCAATCGTTATTGGTATCACTGATTTGGTCTTCACCATATCTGCTAAAAGTCTAATAGTTACTGGCATTGCTTAAAATCTAATCGTTATTGGTATCGTTGATTTGGTCGTCACCATATTTGCTGAAAGTCCCGTAGTTACCGGCGTTTTGTTAAATCTAATCGTTATTGGTATCGTTGATTTGGTTGTCACCATATCTGCTGAAATTCCAGTAGTTACTCGCGTTGCTTAAAATCCAATCGTTATTGGTATCGTTGATTTGGTTGTCACCATATCCTATTGGAAGTCCAGTAGTTACTCGCATTGCTTAAAACCCAATCGTTATTGGTATCACTATTTTGGTTGTCTCCATATCCCCGAGAAAGTCCAGTAGTTACTGGAACTGTTAAGTCCAATAGTTATTGGCAATTTCATCCAACTCTGATGTGTTCTTTGATTAGTGGTTGTTACCAACATCTCCCCTTGAAGTCCAATAATTACTGGCACTGTTTGAAACCCAATTGTTATTGGAATGTGGTTGTAACCTACATCTTTGTTCTCCTGTAAGTCCAGTGGTTACTGAGATTAATTGATAATTCCAATTGTTATTGGCATGTAGGTTGTGGTTGTCACCCATCCCTTTTGAAAGCCAATGATTATTGGCAGGTTTTTTTCTGTACTTTTAGGATATTTGGTTGGGACCAACATCCCTAGATGTCCCCAGCAGGTCTTGGAAGTCTAGTAGTCACTAGCATCCCCGGTGGGTCTGGTCTTATTTCTAGTCTTTTCCTGAAGACCACGTTTGAACTCTTCGTTGAAAGGAAAGTCCCCATTTGGTTTGTTCCCCAATAGGGACCGTGTCTCTTTTCTTTTGAATCCCCAATTGGAGTCCGAGTCTGTTGACTTTTGTTCCCTTGTGTGGCTTCTTATCCTTGTCTCCCTTGATTCATCTTCCGGCTAGATTTGCATTTCCCCAATGGAGATTTGTCTTCCCCGGTGGAATTTTTGTCCCCTGTCCCCTGTGTGGAGGATCCCTTTGAAGTACCGTCATTAGTCATGTCTGAACTATTAGTTGGTATGCTTTGGATCTCTCCAAGTGTGTCTGTTTTCCCAGTGAGTGGTTACTGTTGTTTTGTTCTTCTTTTTTTGTTTGCTCGTGTGTCAGCATCTTGTTGCACTCAAGCATCATAAAGCATCATTCTTAGAACTCATTTCATGATCATCATTTGTCCTTTTGCATACCATCATATCTAAGGGCAATATTTTCGGTTTGCTATATTTAAATACCTTTCACCGTGATTTTATGAAGACCGTTATCTCTCATTGCCATCTGGTAAAGATATTTAAATAGGGGAAATTTTCATACCCCAAATTTTGACCCCTAGATCCCATCTTCATTCTAGGTGCATCAAGCATATGTTATCTAACCCTAACCTCTTTCAAGTTAGTCTTTGTCAAGATGCAGGTGAATTAGGAATCTTGTGGAGTGATCAGTCAAGGTTTTGGATTGATCTTCTACATATCAAGTCTTCACATCATAAATAGGCTCATACCTTACCAAGAACAAGTTCTATTTGAGGTTGTTACCAAGAGAATTGAAGCAGTGTTGTGCAAAACCCTGATTAGGGTTTCTAGTTGAAAAAGATAATTGTAGTTTGACTTTTGGTCTAAATGGGTTTCCAAAGCTTGAACCATGGTCCATGATGTTTCAATGACTTATTGAAGTCCCCTAAAGAAGTATGAAAGGTTCAAAAAACCCAGAGCACTAAGGATTGATCCTGGAGATTTCAACAGTTCGGTTCGTTTGTCTAGAAAGTCAACTCTTTGACTTTTAGGGTTTTGACCCCAAATTGAAGCAATCAAGGTTTCCAACATCATGTTATGCCTAACTAGTGAGTTTGGTGAATATTTAATCAAGAATTTATGGATAACTTATGAATCAAGAAATAAGGGTTTATGAAAAACCCTAATTACAAGCTTATTTGGAATGGTCATAACTCTCAAACCACACATCTAAATTAAGTGGTCAAAAGTTGGTTGGAAAGCTCTTGAGAATTCCTACAAAAGTGTTCTAGAGGGTTGATGTCCAAAGATTCATAGATTTTGAGTTATGAGCTCATCAAGTTGTGAAGGATTTCCACACTTAGAAAAATTTCTTGTTTCTTGACTTGTAAGTCAAGTTTTGCAGCCAATTTCATGAGGATTTTTGACCTAGTTCCCTTTGGAATCTGAAATTTGGCCAAAAATGGACATTTTATATCATACTTATGGATTTTAAAACAGTACAAGAGCATTTTCTCAGCCTTTGTGGTTAGGGAGAATCGAAGATAGCAAGTTAAGGATTTTCCATGTCACAAAACCAACTTTAGAACTTGCATTTTAATGCATAAACCACTCAATCCTCTTCTAATCACTTGTTTAACTCATTCTATGGTGTTTAGGGACTTAATTGATGATATCATAATGAATTACTATGAGGAAAAATGAGAATTGGATTATTGGAATAGTTTATTCAAGCAAGTGGATGCAAGTGGCAAGGAGAGAGAAACTTTTTGCATTTTTTGCTACACCTCAACTACCGCATCAACTACTCTCTTTCCTTCAATTCATGTAAACTATTTGTAGGCTATTGATGATGTTGAAATACAAAGGAAGTGTCACAACTGCGAAAACACCCGACGGAAAAATAGAAGAGTCACCACTGTTCATTATTTATCCCAAAGAGAGGGAAAGGAAACGATCAGAGAAAACCTACGAAAAAGGGAAAAGACAAGGTCATCGCAACCAAATCTTGGGTTCGGGAGTCGGTTACGCAAGGGGAAGGTATTAGCACTCCTCACGTCTGTTGTACTCAACGAAATCCATGCTTGTTGTCTAATCAAATGGTGTGTATATCTAAGTTCGGAAAAATACGGGTGAAGGTGGGGAAGGTTGCTCGCCAAGACATCGTCGTCTTGTGCCTATGTATCCTCGTCTGGTATGAGAAATCAGAGCAAACGTAGTTCGGGCTGACACGAAACCACTGGTTGATTAAGTGTTTTAACTGAGTAGGGTTAAAACTTCATTCCAGCAGTTAGGGACGATGCCTGTTTGTGGTAGAACCAAAGCTTAACACACTCTTTTTGAAAATGGTTTCCAATTAATCCCAGAGGATAAAAAGATTTGATTATTTTTATGAGTTTTAGTGAAGTGAGTTAGTTTTTTTTGTGATTCACGTTGCACTAAAGACTATGACATAGGAACGAATACGTCGCATATCACCCCCAGACGGGACGTACACTAAACACTCTAGACAAGCGAGAGGAGACCCCTCACTCATCATTCCCCATGTACTTAAGGCTCGTATCGTACAACATTCATCGTATTTATTAGATGAGTTAGAATGTGTTTTGAGATGAGAAGAGAGACGCACAGAAGTTCTAAAGGGGAAACTAAACAATCCTAATGTTATCATGCAAAATGGTCCTAAAGTTTGGATTGAAAGGGGAAAATCTACCCTAATGTTAGCATGCTTGGATTGAACACCTAATGTCTCTCCTACTCCCATCCTAAGCGGAGGGACTATGAATCCTAAGGGATCATGGCAAAGGACCAAGAAAACACAAAGCAATTCAATCACAAATAGAAAGAAATGAAAGATGAAATGCAAACATGAAATGCGACCTTCAAACATAAAAAAAAAAAAGTGGGAGGAAAAAAATGTGGGACAACAGCCACCACAAGCACATCTCAACCAAGCAATTCTTCAAACTCTAGCAAATGCAAAGGATCCTCACTTGAACAACATATACAAGAGTATGCATTCGAGTGGAACAACGCGTGTCAAACAATCAAGATTAGTCGAACACCAACACCAACACATATCCAAAACAACTTACTCCAAATGCATCATACTGATCCATGAAGATTCAAAGTGAGTAGCTACCAAAACAAACTTGAAAACAAACAAAAATAGCATTCTAGTTCAGTGTTAATCGGTTAACACTATGGGTTAACCGATTAACCACCTTAAAATTTTTGAAAATGTGCTCTAGTTAATCGATTAACCAGTTTGTACTACAACTAGTTAACCGATTAACACTGTACCAGCAGCAGAAAAACAACAACTCAAAAGCACTTTCAGCAATTAATCACTTATGCATTAATCCAAATAATCACATAATCAATTATGCACGAATTTAAACCAGAAAACAGTGATTCAACCAACATGTAAACATGTTCAAACATCAAGATCTGAAATCACATGGATCAAATCAACCGAAAGTCAATCAAAAAGGAAGATCCACATCGAATATGCAAAATAAGCTCAAAATAGCATCGGATCTAGAGTTCCAACCTACAAAGTGGAGATTTGCTTTGGTAATTGTTGATTCAACTTCAATTGAGAAGATCCTAGCAAGAGACCCAGAGATTCTTCAAGATCCATGTAATTTCTTGTTGTAGAAGTGAATATCAAGCAAAATCGATCCAAATAAGCTCTTCCAAATCAACTTCCAAGTTCAGATCCATACTAGCACAAAAATTGAATGGAGAAATGGAGATGATAAGGATGAAGGATGAAGGTTTAGCTCTAGAATTCAATGATTCTAATGGAGAATCAAGGAATTCAAGCAAAGAGAGCTTTAATGGAGTTTTGAAGTGAAAAAGTTGAGAGAATAATTGAGAGAATGAGAGTGAATTCTAAAAATGAAATGAGATTATGAGGATTGATTGTGTGAGGTTTGGAGCAAATCACTTAAATATGCTCTAGGTTAGTAGTAGAATGGTGGTTTGGAGCAAATCACTTAAATATGCTCTAGGTTAGTAGTAGAATGATGGTTTGGAGTGTGGTTATGAAAATTGGAATGGGAATTTGAATTGATTTTGAAAATTAAACAAAATTCAAAGTGGTTCTAGATCCTTCTTCTGGTGTAAAATCAAATTCACAAGTGATCAAAATGGACCCAAAAGTGGCTGCCTTTGAAAATTCACGTGCAAAGGCAAAATTTTCCTTGGTTAATCGGTTAACCAATTGGGTTAATCGTTTAACACCTTTAAAAATTCAAATTTGACCTGATTTTGCTTTGGTTAACTGGTTAACCATATTGGTTAATCGGTTAACATCTTAGAAATTTGAATTTTTGGCGCCTTTTGGTGGGAAAAGTGCACATTTGTCAGTTTTCTTCCGTTCTGAGCTCTGTTAATCCTTTGGAACTTGCTCTTGAATATTATAACGATGGCAATGCTTGAGATAGCCTGAGTGTTGCCTCATGAGCTACAAATTATCCTGCAAAATAAAAATAAAATTGGCCACTCGATCGCCGGGAAAAATAAATGTCGGAGCCCCTAATGCTCGCTGTTCAGATTCTTGTCACAAAAACGAACTCTGAGCCACAGAAAAACCTTGATCCCATGCCTCAAGAACAAATGCTATGATATGCAAAAAAAAATGCAAAATGCAGGGAAACAAAAGCCAGTAAAGGTTAAAATGAAAAGGGAAATTTTGGGGTGCTACAACTGCCCCTATTCAAACAACTTGGACCTGAAGAGATGAAGAGCATCAGCTTTCAAACATTTAAGGTAAAAGGTGATTGAATACAAAAAAGAACCCGGAAATTTCCAACCTGCGGGGATGAAAAACAGTGAATGCCAACCAAAAGTTGGAATGCGACACGCTGAGGATAACAGTCCAATATGAATCATCAATTAAATGATACCAACCAAGAGTTGAGATAACGAACACCGGATACCAACCAAAAGTTGGGATAACAAACCAAGGATACCAGCCAAAAGTTGGGATACAACCCAAAGATACCAACTAAGAGTTGGAATAACTCCCCAAAAGATACCAACCAAAACTTGGAATAACTCCCCAAAAGATACCAACCAAAAGTTGGGATGAACGAGGATGCCGACCAAAGGTAACCTCCTGAGGACAAAACTCAAATAAAGGATCTGCAGGACATACAATCAACAAACTTACGACATGAGGAGAAGACAAACTCCATTGGGGATGAACCTTAACCAAGCAGCCTTGTGGGGAACAAGCATCTACCATAAGATGATAATCAAAGGATACCATCCAAAAGATGGGATGACCAGCAACTGAGTACTAACCAAGAATTGGGATAAAGGCCAAAGAATACCCACCAAACCGTGCAAGAAGTAACTCAACGACTTCACGACCCGAAGAGGACTCAAATGGGGAAAGAGTAGACTAACCAGACAACTCTCCACAGGATCAACATCCACCAAAAGATAATAATCAAAGGATACCATCCAAAAGATGGGATGAGGATTACTCTCCAGGGATAAAAACCAAACACTACCAACCAAGAGTTGGAATCGTCACAACACTGACCGAAGGTGAAATGGTGGGGCTACTAAATTGGGGAAGTATACTGACCAGAAGTCAGAATGACACCAAAGGTAATAAACACAAGCTACCAACCAAGAGTTAAAATCACCGCAATACCAAACAAAGTTGAACCCAAACTAACAACCAAAAGTTGAAATCACCGGATGAGACAAAACCGACCACAAGCTACCAACCAAAAGTTGGAATTACTTTAACAAAACCTCACCAACCAACAGTTGGAATCAGATAAAGCTACCAACCAAAATTTGGAATGACGACTCCGCTGGGGAATACAGGAGGACTACCAACCAAAAGTTGGGATAAACATACCACCACCAAAATATTGCCAACCAAGAGTTGGAATAACAAAATCCAAGAAAGGAAGGCTACCAACCAAAAGTTGGAATAACGTCCACAAAGCTTTGGACCCAGCTGGGAATACCAACCAAAAGTTGGGATGGCGTCCAACAAGCGACAGACAACCCACCAAAAGTTGGGATAACGATTGCAGGGGACAACATCCAACCAAAAGTTAGGACACAAGCTATTAACCAAAAGTTAGGATCGCCAGAAAAGATTATCATCAACCAAAAGTCGGAACACAAGCTACTAACCAAATGTTAGGATCGCCAGAAAAGATTATCATCGACCAAAAGTCAGAACACAAGCTACTAACCAAAAGTTAGGATCGTTGGAAACGCCGAACAACGCTGACTTCACCACAAAAGACTACCAACCAAAAGTTGGGATGATCATCCAGAACTACCAACCAAAAGTTGGAATACAAATGTACTAATCAAGAGTTAGGATCGCCGGAAACACCGAATGAAGGCAAACTGACAACAACAAAACCCATCAACCAAAAGTTGGAATAACAGACTTTGCTGAGAAGGATAAGGATTACTAACAAAAAGTTGGAATAACATCCAGCTGCCAACGGGTCACCAATCAAAAGTTGGAATGGAGCAAAGATTACCAACCAAGAGTTGGAATAAGAACCCTGCAGAGGGAACCAGAGATTACCAACCAAAAGTTGGGATAACATAACCCAGGATTACCAACCAAAAGTTGGAATACCAAACACATTAATTTAGACTACGCTGGGGATTACCAACCAAGAGTTGGAATACAAACTGAGAATAGGCAAGCAACAAGATCAACCGACTCACAACTTGCAAAGAAAGCCCCGATAGGAAAATAGAGGTTTAAATAAACAACTCTGCCGAGGAAAAGAACACTCACCAAACAACTATGTCAGGGAAGAGAGACATCTGAACAACAGGCTCGACCAGGGAAGAAGGAGCTTACAAGCGACTCACCTGGGGAGAACGACGCCGTTTAACCAAACGACTCAGCTAAAGAAAGAGGACGTTTAACCAAACGGCCAGCTGGGAAGAATCTGATAGAATGACCAACCCAAAGATCCACACCAACAGGGATAACACGAAAATATCCTGAATCAAACAGCCTCTGGAACCAAACCCGGCTTATGCTTCAGATGCATATGTTTGAAAATGGCGCAATGCTCCATACGAAATGGAATGCTACGCATTTAGGAGGATGCTATGCGAAAATGCAAATGCAAAGGAACCACTCAAGAAAAATAAATGCTAGAAGAGACCAACTCTGTTAGGGAAGAAAATCAAATTCTACTGAGGGAAACATCCCTGATGACCCAACAGAATAAACTCTTCTGGGGAACAAAGGACTCGACTGGGGAAATGCCCTGAATGACCTTCCTTGAAAAACTTCACCCTGTTGGGAAAACACCAAACAACCCCCTCGGTGAGGAACCAAGAACCACGCTGAAAGCTCCACTCTGCTTGGAAAGAAATTCCACCCTGCTGGGGACGCACTGGTAACAACCTGCCCTGCTGAGGAATATCAGAGACCTCCAATGAGGACCCCTCTATATTGAGGAATGGGTTACGCTTCTATTTGAACACTTGCCCTGTCGAGGGAATCAGCACTAAATTCTGCTCGAGGAAGAAAATCCTAAATACTGATATTACTGGAAAGACACCAGAACATCGACTCGGTTGGGGAAAGGGCGTCAAAGACGTTGCCTCTGCTGGAGGATAATACTGGATTGCAATCTACCCTGCCGCCGAGGGAATATCCTTCCACCTTACTCTGCTGGGAACATGCTGAGAACAAATCCACCCTGCTGGGGATTATTGTAGGGAGACGAAACTTTGTTCGGCAAGAGACACGCCACACTTTCGCTGGCGACATCTGACTTGATAACGAGATTCTATGGGGAAACAAAATCTCCGTTGAACAAAATGCCTGACTGCACTCCACCTGAAGGAACCTTTCGAAAACTTGTCGGGGTGTACGAACCCGCTTATGCTGGGAAACAAAACTCTGAGCTCCCGCTAGGGGAAAAGTGAATCCTCCTGTATTGCCGTTAAAATCTCATCATTAGGGAGAGTCTACTGGGGAGAAGACCCTGCCATCCTGCAACAAACAAAAGCATGCCTTACATGTAAAATGGTTACTTTGGTTACCATTCATGATACCTGTCGCTCAAGCAAAATCATTGCTTCCGTTATGCTCTGTAAAGCCTCATGTTTTCACCTGCAACGTTTACCAAAATAATGGACGTTTTTTGCAAATAAAATAATAACAGTAAAAACAAGGAACGGAAAGTTCTTTGACTGAAGTGAATACTTTATTGATAAAAAAGCCTGCAAATAGGCGAATTACAATTCGGATGCAATTCCTGAAAAGAGGTAATTGCGTAAAAGCAAAAGAATATATACACATGTTGGCAATGTGGAAACACACAACCACCATGTGTCGATTCAGCTATGACTTGTACGTCTTTGATATTCCCCATGTTTCGCCTTCTGAAAAGACTGACTGGACTGATTCCTTTCCTTTGGGATAACTGCTCACATGCTTACAGATCGAACGCAAACCGTAGTCGTTTGCTTTCCAATCCCTAACTTTTGCCTGGATCGCCCTTTCAGGTTTTCAATCCACCGGGATACCCATTTTCGCCAAAGTCGCCTTTCCAGGTTTTCAACTATGCGGGTTTACATTTTTCTTTTTATCCCTAATCTTTGCCTGAACCTTTTCTTTTTCTGGTTCGCCGGGATGCTCCATTTTTTTCTTGGACTTTTCTTTTTCTGTCCAGCGGGTCTCTTTTAAGCATAGTATTTTTTAACCGCGTCTGCGTTCACCGGGGATGAAAAATCCTCACCATCCATGGTAGATAGTAATAAGGCTCCACCAGAGAAAATCTTTCTTACCACATACGGACCTTCATAATTAGGAGTCCATTTCCCCTGTGATCTGTATGAGGAGGAAGGATCCTTTTCAACACCAAATTACCCATCTGGAAGCACCGATGACGCACTTTCTAATCAAAGGCTTTCTTCATCCTACTCCGGTACAACCGGCCATGAGCAATGGCTGCCAATCTCTTCTCGTCAATCAAGCTCAGCTGATTCAACCTGGTCTGCACCCATTCAACTTCGTCAAGCTTCACATCCGACAGTACCCTTAAAGAAGGAATCTCAACTTCTAATGGTAGGACAGACTCCATACCATAGACCAGTGAGAAAGGAGTTGCCCCGGTTGACGTACATACCGTGGTACGATAACCGTGAAGAGAGAAGTGCAACATCTCGTGCCAATCCTTATAGGTTGCAACCATCTTCTGCACAATCTTCTTGATATTCTTGTTAGCTGCCTCAACAGCGCCATTCATCTTCGGACGATATGGAGAAGAATTGTGATGCTCAATCTTGAAACTCTGACACAGTTCCTTCATCATTTTGCTATTGAAATTTGAACCATTATCAATAATGATTCTCTCTGTAATTCCATAACGACAAATGATGTCCTTCTTTATGAATCGGGCTACCACCTGCTTTGTGACATTGGCGAAGGAAGCTGCTTCTACCCACTTCGTAAAGTAATCAATTGCAACCAGAATGAAGCGATGTCCATTAGAAGCAGTTGGCTCAATCTTGCCGATCATATCGATTCCCTACATAGCAAAAGGCCAAGGAGATGTTAACACATTCAGAGGAGTCGGTGGCACATGCACCTTATCAGCATAAATCTGGCATTTATGGAATTTTCTGGCGTATTTGACGCAATCGGATTCCATGGTCATCCAATAATACCTAGCTCTCAACAATTTTCTAGCCATTGCATGTCCATTGGCGTGTGTACCGAAAGAGCCCTCGTGGACTTCCTCCATCAACAGGTTTGCCTCAAGTTCGTCAACACAACGCAGTAAGACCATGTCAAAGTTTATCCTGTAGAGCAGATCATCTTTGTTCAGATAAAAATTATCGGCTAACCTCCTCAAAGTCTTCTTATCTTTGCTGGATGCCCCAGATGGGTATTCCTGAGTCTTGAGAAAATGCTTGATATCAAAATACCAAGGCTTTCCATCTGATGCCCTCTCAATAGAAAACACAAAAGTGAGTCTATCAAGACACATGATGGTGATAGATGGAGCTTCATTCCAGTAATTCACTTTGTACATTGAGGATAACATGACCAAGGCATCCGCCATCTGATTCTCAGCTTGTGGCACATGATGGAACTCAATTCTATCGAAGAAAGGCAATAGTCTCCTTGCATAGTCCTTGTAAGGCACCAGGTTGGCCTGACGAGTTTCCTACTCTCCTTTGATTTGATTGACGACTAGCGCTGAATCTCCATATACATCTAGATTCTTAATCCTCATCTCAATGGCCTCTTCTAAACCCATAATGCACGCTTCATACTCGGCTTCATTATTGGTGCATGCGAAAGTCAATCGGGCTGTGAACGATATGTGGGAACCGTGAGGAGTAGTAATGATTACGCCGATTCCATTACCATATGAATTAACCGCTCCGTCGAAAACCAGTTTCCACTGAGATCCAATGTCAGGACCCTCTTCAGGTAAAGGCTTATCACAATTTTTCATCCTCAAAAACATGACATCTTCATCTGGAAAATCAAACTTCATCGGTTAATAATCCTCGATCGGCTGTTCAGCGAGATATTCTAACAGAATGCTTCCCTTAATGGCTTTTTGGGAAACATATTGAATATCATATTCTGTTAAAACCATTTGCCATCGGGCAATCCTTCCGGAGAGTGCTTATATTTCAAAGACGTACTTGATCAGATCCATCTTCGAAATCAACAGGGTTGTGTGGTTTAACATGTACTGTCTCAAACGCTTAGCAGCCCAAGCGAGTGCACAACATGTTTTTTCCAGCATTTAGTATCTCGACTCACAATCAGTGAATTTATTACTCAGGTAGTAGATGGCATGCTCTTTTCTACCTGACTCATCTTGTTGACCGAGAACACATCCCATTGAATTCTCAAGAACCGTGAGATACATGATCAGAGGTCTCCCTACAACTAGAGGCATGAGTATTGGAGGTTCCTGTAGATATTCTTTTATTCTTTCAAATTCCTTCTGGCAATTTTCATTCCACCTGACTGTTTGATCTTTTCTTACCAATTTAAATATTGGTTCACAGGTGGTTGTAAGATGAGATATGAACCTTGCAATGTAGTTCAATCTCCCCAGGAAACCACGAACCTCTTTTTCCGTTCTCTGCTCAGGCATTTCTTGTATAGCTCTTATTTTGGCAGGATCTACCTCAATACCCTTCTCACTGACAATGAAACCCAGTAACTTTCCAGATTTCACTCCGAAGGTGCACTTGTTAGGATTCAACCTCATCTTAAACTTCCTTAATCTTTCGAACAATTTCAGAAGATCAACCAGATGTCATTCCTCTGTTTCTGACTTTGCAATTATGTCATCAACATATACTTTAACTTCATGATGAATCATATCATGAAAGAGAGTCACCATTGCCCGCTGATAGGTTGCCCCTACATTTTTCAATCCAAAAGGCATTACCTTATAACAAAAAGTTCCTCATGGTGTAATGAAAGTTGTTTTCTCCATGTCCTCTGGGGCCATTTTAATTTGGTTATACCCAAGGAAACCATCCATGAAGGAAAACACGAAATATTGAGCAGTGTTATAAACCAACACATCAATATGGGGAAGCGGGAAATCGTCTTTCGGGCTCGCTTTATTCAGATCTCTGTAATCGACACACATCCTGACCTTTCCATCTTTCTTAGGTACAAGGACAATGTTAGCGACCCACAGAGGGTAATTTGTGACAGCAAGAAAACCAGCATTCAACTTCTTCTAAACTTCTTCTTTTATCTTGACTGCCATGTCAGGCCTTGTCCGTCTCAACTTCTGCTTGACTGGCGAACATTCTTCTCTGAGAGGTAACCGGTGTACCACAATATTCGTATCTAGCCCAGGAATATCTTGGTAAGACCAAGCGAAGATATCCTTATACTCACAGAGCATTTCAACCAATCTTCTCCTGATATTATCTTCCAATGCAGCCCCCACTTTTACCTCTTTCCTGTCATCTTCGGTACCTAGATTGATAACTTCAATATCCTCCTGATGAGGCACAATAACCCTTTTCTCTTGCTTGAGAAGTCTGGCTAACTCTTCGGGTAGTTCACAGTCTTCGTCAGTCTCTTCTTTTGCTTGATAAATTGGTTTACCAAAGTCATACGAAGTCATAGCTGAACTTGAATCGATGGCATCTGATAGAAAAGACCTGCATGATGATGTTCATGTTTATTATGCGATGCAACAAACAAAACACATTGTCATTCTTCTGTTTAATATAAATGCAAAACAAAAATAAGAAAAACAGGAATCACAGTATGCGAAAAACGTCCTTTATTTATGATAAAGTGAAAATAACAAGAGGGCCCCACAAATTGGATCACTACGTCTTGGGCAGAACGTAGGACTGAACATAAACAAAACAGTGAACATTACTCTGCAGTAGTAACATGAATGAATTCTTCCGTAGTCCAATTGCACAGCTTTTGGCCAAGAGTACATGGACGAATCCAGGCATCCATATCACAATCGCTGTCACCTTCGTCATCTCCAACGACATTAACTCTGTCAAATATCACACCACTTCTGGTGAATCGGACGGGTCCCCTGTACCTCGGAATGTTTTGAGAGGAACTGGAATGTTTGTATCCCACGCCAAACTTGTCCTGCTTGACGGGAACATTAAGAACTTGGCCCCACTTCTGAGATGCACTGACTTCTACGATAGCACGAACTTCCTTGAATGATGACATCGAAACCTCCGGGCTTTTGGCTTCTACATGACACTTCTCCTGAATCTGAACTATTTCAAGCGTCTGGCAAAGTGTCTTCTCATCCACTTACACATACTTGAAGGATGACAAATGGCTGACCATAATGTCCTCTTCACCGCATACCGCGACAATTTTCCCTTCTATCATATATTTCAGCTTCTGATGCAACGTTGAAGTGACTGCTCCCGCAACATGTATCCAAGGTCGGCCAAGCAAGCAACTGTATGCTGACTGGATATCCATAATGTAAAAAGTTGCATCAAAGGTCTCTGGCCCTACCTGAATAGGCATCGTAATCTCTCCAAAAAACGATCTCTTAAACCCATCGAAAGCCCTCACAACTAAATCACTTGGCGTGCATATCAAACCTTGAGTATCCAATTTCATTAATGCCTTCTTTGGAAGCACATTGAGGGATGATCTTGTGTCGACCAGGACATGCAACATCAAAGACCCTCCACACTCCACAGATATGTGCAAAGCACGGTTGTGGTTTCTCCGGGCGGGAGTCAAATCCAGATCAGTAAAACCAAGACCATTACCGGCATTTACATAAGCTACTACCCCCTCTAGCTGATTGACAGAAATCTCCTGGGGTACATATGCTGCATTTAAAATTCTCAATAAAGAGTTGCGGTGGGCTTCCGAACACAACAATAATGACAGAATGGAAATCTTCGAAGGAGTCTGATTTAAGTGATCCACAATCTTGTAGTCACTTTTCTGGATGAGTCTCATAAATTCCTTCGTGTCTTTCAAAAAAACATCAGTACCAACCTGTTGCTGGATATTCTCCTCAATCACGACCTTACCTTTACCTTTGTCATTCCTATCAACGTTAACCTCTGGTGGAGAAAATATCCTACCACTTCTGGTAATACCTCTGGCACCAACTATATTCTCAACTGACAAACTTCCACCTGTAGGCGCTGTCCATTCCTGTTTATGCCCATTACAAAACACCTCTCCCCCATAGTTCTATGGGATGGCTTTAGTGCTCTCGTATGGCACAGGTTCCAGTACAGTGATGAAAACTGGAGCCGGCCTAGTAGGCACTGAAATATTGATTGCCTGGTATGGAATAGAGATTGTAGCAACTTTGCTTCCGCTCTTACTCACCTTATCCTCAACATCGTCTTTTACAACCTTGTCAAACTGTAAACGACCCTCATCAATCATTCTCTGAATACCCTTCCTCAAAATATCACAACCTTCAGGCTGCACCCCACATTCTGAGCAGTCAGTGGAACATCCAGGAAACACTCCCTTCTTCAACAAACTAGCCTTCACAAAAATCAATAGAGTCTTCAAATCCCTAACATCAGTTATCAAATTTAATTGTTCTCCCTCAATAACAGCATTGGCCCTTGCCTCCCCCTGATTTGGCATCGGATTTTGATTTATATTAGGCCCATCGTTGGTGAAGTTGATAGCCTTGGAGTCAAGCAAATCCTGAACTTTGTGCTTGAAGGCTTTGCAGTTGTCAATATTATGGCCCGAGGCCCCAAAATGGAAATCACACCTGGAATTTGCATCGTAACAGGTGGCGGTGTACCAGTGAGAGGATCCAAAGTCCTCTTCTGAACCAGTTGTAATTGTAGCAGATGTTGTAACAATTGAGAATACGGCATCAGAGGATTCTCGAACTGTCTATCAGTCATTTTGCGTCTAGCATTATAAGGTCGTGTAACATTAACTCGTTGCTGAGTTGTGGCTGGGATATCTACAGTAGCAACCTGTTGATTATAACGGGACTGAGCTCTACCTTTACCCTTGTGAGAAATAACATTTGCATCCCCTTCCCTTCTCTTGAGGTTTGTTGAATATGGTTTCTTTGTTCCTCCTGAAGAGGATCCACCACCATTTGGAATCTTTCCAGACTTAATCCCATTTTCAACTCTATCTCCAGCCATTACCAGATCAGAAAACCCTGCAGACATGTGTAACACCTGAGGTGAAAGAGGACGGTGGTTACATGTACACACTTGAGGGCGAGGGAATGGTTGTCGGTGCAAGAGGCATGACAATGAGACACTCCTAGAAGCTTCTGGGGAAAACCCGAATTCACATCCGAATGAGAGGGATCCTGAGGCTATGCAGGTATGGGACTGCATGGTTGAACAAGATGCATTTTCTTTTCGGTAGCCCGTTCATAAGAACTCCACAGTTAAGCGTGCTTGACTTAGAGCAATTCTCGGATGGGTGACCTTCTGGGAAGTTTCCCAGAAAGCATGTGAGTGAGGAAAAAGCATGTTGAAAAGACCCGTGTTGGTTTTTGGGGTCAGTCGGTAATCCTGAAAGCAATATGGGGTGTTACAACATGCATCCTATCAACTTCTCAAAATACACACCATGCAACAAAGCCATGAACATGTCTATCAGCTCCCTTTCCACCATAGGAGGTTGCACTCTTGCAGCTAGATCCCGCCATCTCTAGGCATATTCCTTGAAGCTCTCAGTACTTTTCTGCGACAAACTCTGCAATTGTACCCTGTTCGGTGCCAAATCACTATTATAATGATAGTGACGCACAAAAGCCTCGTCCAATCCTCTCCATCTGCGAATATGAGTTCTCTCAAGTCCTATTTACCATTCCAAAGATGCCCCTGTCAGACTATCTTGGAAAAAATGCATTAGCAGCTTTTCCTCATCGGAGTAAGCAGACATTTTCCTGAAATATGCACTCTTGGACAGGTCGTCTCTTTATATTTGTCGAAATCTGGTACCTTGAACTTGGGAGGAATCCTGACCCCAGGAACTAGACCAAGATCTGGCATATCAAGACCCAAAGAGTTCTGATTCTCAAAAGACTTCATCTTCTCCTCGATCAATTTAAACCTTCTGTCAGCTTCAGTTGGAAAACCATCCTCCATATCATTCATGGAAAAAACATCATCCTGGTGATCTTCCCAATAAGGGCAAGCAGTCCCGTGCACAGCGCACACACTTCCACCAGCAACATTTCCATTCTCATTCGCAGCACCTCTGCCCAGAGGTATGACAACAGTAGGAATACCCAGTGGAACAGATCCACCGATAGGTGGGGGAATGACACCAGCTCCTCCGTGCAAAACGACATCTTCGTCAACCCGTGCTATCAACGGCTGGACCATAGTTCTTAACTGCTCCTGCCCACTAGCAACAGTCTGCATCAGCTCCATGAATTGGGCCATGCAAGCCCTGAGTTCCTGCAATTCAGCTTGAACCTAATCCATTACTCTTCGTTGATTCCCTCGAGTTGAATATCTGTGGAAACTAAACTCCTCAATCCTGTTGCTGAAGAAAACCAAGAAGAGTTAGGAACAAAAGGCCATCGAGAAAACCTGTGATGCAAATGAAAATGCAAGATGCAAAATGCAGACATATCTATGTATTTACAGGGAGATCTCCCCCTTGATTCTAGTTTCAATAAACAAGAACAATAGAGATGGATAAGAACACCACAATAATCTTCCCATATATCAGATAAAGCTGAGACAATACAACCAAATGAGAAATATCCGCATACAGAGAGGTATTGGTCTCATCCAACATATCTGGTGATGATCAAGATACAAAAAACAAAGAAACTACAAAAGATAAACCTCCCTAGTAGTCATGCTCTTTTGCCCTAGGCCTGAGCCTCCCTAAGAATCTCCTTTGTGTCTGGATGATCTGGTCTATCAACCAATTCTCTGATGAGGATATCCCTTTTGCGTATCACATCCCGAAGATAACAACAATGATCCTCCCAAGCATCTTCGCCAAAGACATCTTCAAGTATGGGTTTCTTCACCTCTGCGCGTATCTTGAGCTCCTCAAGTGCTGATAAAGTCTCATGGTATTTCTGCTCAATCGTGCATCTGCGAAACGATTCTACCAATACCTCTTTCTCCTTAGCCTTGAGTTGTGCCTTCAACTTATCGACCTGATTATGAAGTTGATCCTCTCTACTCTTGTTGGTGGTCAAAGTATCATTCCACTGCTCCTCGAACTTGGATATCTTCAAGTATGCTCTATCTAAATCCTCCTTCTTGCGCTTTAGAATGTTGCAGGTGCTTTTTAAGTCATGACCGACCCGCTCTCGTACTTGTACTTGATCAACAAGTTCTTTCTCCAACTTAATCAATGACTCTGACTTCGTCTTGGCCAAATAAACAGCTTCACCTTTATCATGCTTTAGCTGACCGATCTCTTGTTTCAACTCTTCATTCTCTTCGCGCAACTTTTCCTTTTCTACCCAAAGCTCGTTGTACCTCAGGATGTCGATCGTAGTAGGCTGCTCAATGGCTAAGGGATACAATGGTTCTTCGACAAGAAATGACAATAGAACCTTTCCAACTCTCTTCTAAATCCACTCCAAGTAAGGGTCATAGGCTCTACAATCGCCTTTTCCCAAAGAAAGCTTTCACTTCTTATGAATTTTACCCCACACATCCACGAATTTGGCCAAAATACAAGGATACGCTACACCAATGAAGTACAGAGATTCCTGCACTTCTCTCTCTCCCGGAGGTCCTCTCAAAGCATAACCAAACTGTCTCATGGAAAGAGAAGGATTATAGTTGATGCCGCCTTTCCTCCCCATCAAAGGCACATTAGGAAAACTACCACAGCTGAAGATGAGCTCACGACCAAGTAGGTCTCGATTGAACTAGGCAATATCCTTTTCTGTTAAACCCATAAGCCTCTTTGACCATTCAGACGAGTTCGCTAAATCCACAAAAGCTCCAGAGCGAGGAAGATGATCGACAAACCACTTGTGCAAAAGTGGTGCACAACAAGAAACCATATTTCCTCTTCTTTTCTCATTCTTGTAGTGTACTGAATGATACAAATCCTCTAGAAGAGTAGGTACAAGATTCCCGGAGGCAAAGATATGAAAAGCGTCAAGATCCACAAAATCCGGTACATTAGGGAACAACACAATGCCATAGACACACAGAGCCACGATAGCACTGAAAACCACCCAACAACCCTCTTCAGCATACTTTCGGGCTTTGTCCACCAAGAAAGATAAAGTAAAGCCAGAAAATCCATTCCTGCTGACAACATGATCGACCAACTCAGAGGCGCTCAAATAAAGAGCGGCGAATAACTTCTTGAGATCAGGTTCTTCTTTGGAACTGAAGAAAGGCACCTTATCTTGAACCGGAACACCTAAGATGAAAGCGAATTCCTCCAAAGTCGGAACCAACACATAGTCCGGGAACGTGAAACATCGCAGTGGTGGATCATAAAACTGTAATAGGGTATGAATAGCTCCATGCTCATAACTCGTGATCTTACGGACAAGATTCAGAATTCTCCCATAATCTTCCCTGAAGGTTGCCAAGACACCAGGATCAGCTAGGGAAATTAGACCAAATAAAGGTCCCAACTCAGGTGCAGGAAACTTGTATACCACAATCCTCTTTCTGCCAACTTCCATCTCTGCAGAAGACCAGTACCAGAATCAAAGGAAAGACGAGAACCTGTAACACACACAAACATGCAATGTTAAATGCAAGATGATTATGCAGATGCAAACATCGGATCAAGGTATCCAATGCTCAAACTTGCTTCTGTGCCGTTGACTGAATTCAATTATAACTCTGTGCTAATCAGAACACTGAGATAATCATAACACTGAGGTGATAGAAAAAACGGAGTATTCAGGATCAAAAATCCGCACTAACAAGAAAAGTGGGTTGGTTGAAGGTCAAGTTTTCCTACAAAACCCATCCCCTCTCACATGTGGGTTCTAGTCTTGAAAGGTACGACATCCTATGCAGGTCATCAACGTCACAGACTTTCGAGAAACGATGATACGTTCACCATTTCTAGTTTGGCATCATAGTCTAACGAAGCGGCCTCACTTAGCTGACTTCCCAATGAACGGTCTCTAGAGTCGTTAGTCTTTCTAAGTCGATACTCCCTCAACTACACCAGACGCGCAGGATAGAATATCTCCAAAGAAAAACCTCGATTGGACGTGAATTTCGCACGAGATATTGCATGGCCAAATGCCACACAAGCTCCCGCTACTCTCCATACTAATCCTGTGTGTATACTCAAGCCTGGGTATTAGGCTTATCTCTCGATGGAACAACCCACCCCACAACACAACAACAACATAATATGATAATAAAATGCAATAATATATAACAAATAATGTATATAAAGCAAATAAATGCGCAAAATTAAACACCCAAAGATGCACAGTAGACAAGCGCTAGGATTGACTCGCATAGGGAACCATCGCAGTCCCCAGTTGAGTCACCAGCTGTCGCAACTGCGAAAACACCCGGTGGAAAAATAAAAGAGTCGCCACTTTTCGTTATTTATCCCAATGAGAGGGAAAGGAAACGATCAGAGAAAACCTACGAAAAAGGAAAAGACAAGGTCATCGCAACCAAATCTTGGGTTCGGGAGTCGGTTACGCAAGGGGAAGGTATTAGAACCCCTCACGTCCGTTGTACTCAACGGGATCCATGCTTGTTGTCTAATCAAAGGGTGTGTTTATCTAAGCTACAGGCTCACAGGGACAAAAGAAAAGAAAAAAGATTTGATAGAGTATCGCTGTTCTATACCTACGTACTCCCTCGTGCAATGGGAAAGTCAGAGTCAACGTAGTTCGGAAAACTACGGGTGAAGGTGGGGAAGGTTGCTCGCCAAGACATTTTCTTCTTGTGCCTACGTATCCTCGTCTGGTACGAGAAATTAGAGCAAATATAGTTCGGGCTGACACGAAACCACAGGTTGATTAAGTGTTTTAACTTAGTAGGGTTAAACCTTTGTTCCAGCAGTTAGGACGATGCCTGTTTGTGGTAGAACCAAAGCTTAACACACTCTTTCTGAAAATGGTTTCCAATTAATCCCGGAGGATAAAAAGATTTGAGTTATTTTTGTGAGTTTTAGTGAAGTGAGTTAGTTTTGTTTGTGATTCACGTTGCACTAAAGACTATGACATAGGAACGAATACGTCGCATATCATCCCCAGATGGGACGTATACTAAACACTCTAGACAAGCGAGAGGAGACCCCTCACTCATCATTCCCCATGTGCTTAAGGCTCGTATCGTACAACATTCATCGTATTTATTAGATGAGTTAGAATGTGTTTTAAGATGAGAAGAGACGCACGAAAGGACTAAGGGGGAAACTAAACAATCCTAATGTTATCATGCAAAATGGTCCTAAAGTTGGGATTGAAAGGGGAAAATCTACCCTAATGTTAGCATGCTTGGATTGAACACCTAATGTCTCTTCTACTCCCATCCTAAGCGGAGGGACTAGGAATCCTAAGGGATCATGGCAAAGGACCAAGAAAACACAAAGCAATTCAATCACAAATAGAAAGAAATAAAAGATGAAATGCAAACATGAAATGCTTCCTTCAAACATTAAAGAAAAGTGGGAGGAAAAAAGTGTGGGACAGAAGCCACCACAAGCACATCCCAACCAAGCAATTCTTCAAACTCAAGCAAATGCAAAGGATCCTCACTTGAACAATATATACAAGAGTATGCATTCGAGTGGAACAACGCATGTCGAACAATCAAGATTAATCGAACACGAACAGCAACACATATCCAAAACAACTTACTCCAAATGCATCATACTGATCCATGAAGATTCAAAGTGAGTAGCTACCAAAACAAACTTGAAAACAAACAAAAATAGCATTCTGGTTCAGTGTTAATCGGTTAACACTATGGGTTAACTGATTAACCACCTTAAAATTTTTGAAAATGTGCACTGTAACAGCCCAAATTTCATTAAATAATTAATTGTAGTAATTAATTGATTTAGTGGGATTTTTATTAATGTTGGAATTAATTTTTTTTTATTATTAATTGGTATGGATAGAAAATTAAGAAGGAATTGGAGAGGAAGGAAAATGAAGGAAATATATAAGAGAGAAAGAAAAGAAAAGAAAGATAGAAAACATTTGGAAAGAAAGAGGAAAGAAGAAGAAAGGAGAGAAAGAGAGGAGAAGAAGAGGAAAAGTGGAAATCATCAAGAACCAACATCAAAGCTCCGATTAATCGAGGTAAGGGTAAGAAATGTTTCTATTTGATCATTGTATGATGTTATGTATGTTGGGTTGGGGTTTTGGTAGAGTTTCCATCACTTTCCATTTAGGGCAAAATGTTGGATAATCGGTAGATTGATGATTTAATCGGTTGAAACTGAGCAATAATGCCGTAGAATAGTCGGGTAACATGTATTGAGGCTATTTGTACTGATTTGGATGTTCAAGAGTTGGTGGATGGTGGAATGGTGAAGGAGGAACAAAATAGGGTTCTGTTCTGCGCAGGTTCGCTGGCTCTCGCCAGGCGAAGCCTAGCGAATGCTGGCGAGTAATTATAATTAAGTCCCAGTGGACTTTGCTGGCGAGTTCGCCAAGCGAAGGTGGATAGCGAAGGTTCGCCCAGCGAAGGTGCTGGCGAATGGTGGCGAATGAAGTCAGTAGCTACTGACTTGGGCTCGCTGGGAAGTCTCGCTAGGCGAAGCCTAGCGAGTGTTCGCTGAGAGAGTTCCCCAGGCGAAGGCCAGGCGAAGGTTCGCTGCGAGGGTTCGCCAGGCGAAGGAAGGCGAATTTGATAGCAATTATCTTTTGCTGTGTTGCTCATGTGGTGATAGTTTGGTGGTTTCACATAGATTGATATTCTTATGATATGATATAGATATGATCTATTGTGATGATGTGTGGTGTGGGTAGCCTCCGAGCGTGAATCCTAGTTGATATGCGATGCGCATTTATTGTAATAAATAGAAATACATGTGAATACAATGATGAATGTATGTGTATTGTTTAATGAATTGTGAGTGCATATTTATATGCGATTGTTGTGAAAATGCATGGGAACATATGTGGTATGTGTGCATTGTTGTTGAGTATGATGATGATGATGTGTGAAATGAATACATTGATAAATGTTTGGTATATGTTGTATGTGCAATCATGATGAAATTCTCGAAGGGGTGAATTATTCGAATGCGTGGGATTAAGACGCGGGAACGGTCTTAAGTGCATTTATTGTGATTGGTTGATTGTACATGCATCATTCAGTCAAGAGGCAATGTTTGTTAGTTTCGTGGAAACTAGTGGCTTGTCCCAAACCTAGAAGGGTGGGTTTGAAGCCTAGGGGACGGGCTTGGTTGTTATCGGTCTAGAAGGGTGGACCCGGTTTAGAGTGAAAACCGAAAAAAAGATAACGAGAGTCGGTACCGCATTGCATGAGTTGCATTGAGTTGTTGAGTCACATTGATATATGACATATGCATGAAGGGATGCTTATGTGTGAATGATGAGATTGTGGAAATTGTAAGTGTATGCATAATGTGGGAATGCTTTGTGAATGTCCATGTTTGTCTATATATGTGTGGTAAATATATATGACTAAGAGAATGAAGTGTGGTGAGAAATGTGAATATGTGTTATATGAATACCTATATATATATGTAATCTTATACTTTGATTATTATGGTTATATTTCTCACCCTTCTGCTGCTTTATAATGCTCTATGAGGCATTGCAGATTAGGATGCTGGAGTCCTTTTGTGAAGTTGGTCTTCATTCTTTTGAGTCGGCTGCTCTGATATGTAACACCGGGTAGTTAGACTAGTATAGTCATTCTTTTGTGATACATTGAGATGTATCAGCTGATGTGGTTTTGTAATCTAACTGATATGATGTATTAATCTGGATGACTTATGTGCATTTGAATTAATATTTTGGAAACGATTAAATGATTTGACCTTCCGCTTAATTTTGAAAATGTTACATATCTTATGGAGAAAAATGTTAGAGTGTTTTATTGGTGAAATTGTGGCATTCTTCTTTTATACCTTGTTATAAAACCTTTTTACTCTGATAATTTGTATGTGCTTAAATTGTTTTATATGCATTTATTTGGGGTATAGAAGGGGGTGTTACAATAGTGGTATCAGAGCAGGTCGGTCCGTCCGGCCAAGTTGTTAGAGTGTTTTTCCTGTGTGTTATTGATATGCGTGTGTTGCATTATCAATGTTTGTCGTTCTTACATGGTTCTGTTGTTGGAATTAGTAAGATGGTTGCAGGAAGGAACGACGAAGCGATTGCGGAAGCATTGACGAGATTGGCGGGGGCAATTGGGCAGAATCCTCCGGCCAATGTGAATGTGAGGAATCATGCTGATGGTGGATTTCGTGCTTTGGGGAAATTCCAAAAGAATAATCCTCCGGTCTTCAAGGGAACTCATGAACCGGACAAGGCACAAATTTGGTTGAAAGCTGTGGAGAAGATTTTTCGAGTTATGAATTGCTCGGATGCACAGAAGGTGCAGTTTGGGACTCATATGCTCGAAGAAGAAGCTGAAGATTGGTGGGGTAATACTCGCCAAAGATTTGAGGAAGATGATATTGTGATTACGTGGGATTTGTTTAGAGAAACTTTTCTGGAGAAGTATTTTCTAGAGGATGTGCGGGGGAAGAAAGAGATCGAATTTCTTGAGTTGAAGCAAGGTAATTCGACGGTTGCTGAGTATGCGGCGAAATTTGAGGAGTTGATCAAATTTTGTCCTCACTATAATATTGGTATTGCTGAGAGGTCTAAGTGCCTCAAGTTTGTGAACGGTTTGAGACCCGACATTAGACAAGCTATTGGATATCAGGAAATCAGGCGGTTTTCTGAGTTGGTTAACAAGAGCAGAATTTATGACGAAGACAGTAGGGCTAGGTCCAGCCACTACAAGAGCCTAAGTGATAAGAAAGGAAAAGGACAGTTCAGAGGAAAACCTTACGTAACTCCTGCGGATAAGGGAAAACAAAGGGTTGGTTTCGGTAAGAAACCAAGTGGGGGAGTTTCTACTCCGGTGAGATGTTATAGGTGCAGTGAAGAGGGACATCGTGCTCCGGAGTGCAAAAGTGTTGAGAAGACGTGTTTTAAGTGTGGCAAGCCAGGCCACAAGGCTCTAGAGTGTAGAAGCGGTGCGGGTGTTACTTGTTATGACTGTGGTGAGCGAGGGCACATCAGTACCAAGTGCGATAAGCCGAAGAAGAATCAAGGGAGCGGAAAAGTGTTCGCTCTATCTGGATCTGAGACTGCTAGCGACGATCGATTGATCCGAGGTACGTGCTTCATTAATGGTACACCTTTGATCGCTATAATTGATACCGGAGCTACGCATTCTTTAATTTATTTAGATTGTATTAGAAGGTTGAATCTTGAGTTGTCTGTGATTGGTGGCGGTATGGTTATTGATACTCCTGCTATGGGTTCAGTAACTACACCGTATGTTTGCTTGAATTGCCCGTTGAGTATTTTCGGTAGAGATTTTGGGATTGATTTAGTGTGTCTTCATTTAGATCAACTGGATGTCATTCTTTGAATGAATTGGTTAAAATTCAATCGTGTTTATATTAACTGTTTTGACAAAACGGTTATTTTTCCCGACTCGGATGTTGAAAGGGAATTGTTTATGACGAGGAAACAAGTGAAGGAATCGGTGCAAGATGGGGCTAAGGTATTTATGCTTATGGCAACTTTGAGGACTAGTGAAAGTGAAGAGATTGATGCTTTGCCCATTGTTAGAGATTTTTCGGAAGTATTCCCTGAAGAGATAAAGGATTTACCGCCGGAGCGAGAAGTGGAGTTTTCGATAGATTTGATTCCTGGAACTAGTCCGATATCGATGGCTCCATATCGTATGTCGGCATCAGAGTTGAAAGAGTTGAAGAGTCAACTTGAGGATTTGCTTGAAAAGAAGTTTATTCGTCCGAGCGTGTCACCGTGGGGTGCACCGGTGTTGTTGGTTAAGAAGAAAGAGGGTTCTATGAGGCTCTGTGTGGATTACAGACAGTTGAACAAGGTGACTATCAAGAATAAGTATCCACTTCCAAGGATTGATGATCTAATGGATCAGTTGGTTGGTGCAAGTGTGTTCAGCAAGATTGATTTGAGGTCTGGGTATCATCAGACCCGTGTGAAAGCTGAGGATATTCAGAAGACGGCCTTTCGGACGAGGTATGGACACTATGAGTATTCCGTGATGCCATTTGGTGTGACTAATGCACCAGGTGTATTTATGGAGTACATGAATAGGATTTTCCATCCTTATTTGGATAAGTTTGTGGTGGTGTTTATCGACGACATCTTGGTTTATTCGAAGAGCGAAGGAGAGCATGCCAAGCATCTGAAGATTGTGTTATTTGTGTTGAGAGGGAAGCAGTTGTTCGCGAAGCTTTCTAAGTGTGAATTTTGGTTGAAGGATGTTAGTTTCCTTGGTCATATGATTTCTAGTAGTGGTATTGCGGTCGATCCGTCGAAGGTTGAAGCGGTGTCGCAATGGGAGACTCCGAAGTCAGTTTTTGAGATCAAAAGTTTTCTTGGTTTAGCCGGTTATTATCGGAAGTTTATTGAGGGATTTGCTAAGTTATAGTTGCCGTTGACGCAATTGACTAGGAAGGGTCAAGCCTTTGTTTGGGACGCCAAGTGTGAAGCGAGTTTTCAAGAACTTAAGCGAAGGTTGACGACAGCCCCTGTTTTGATTCTGCCAAATCCAGAAGAACCATTCATTGTGTGTTGTGATGCTTCTTTGATAGGTTTAGGAGGTGTGTTGATGTAGAATGACCAAGTTGTAGCTTATGCTTCGAGACAACTCAAAGTGCATGAGAAGAATTATCCGACGCATGACTTAGAATTGGCCGCCGTTGTGTTCGTGTTGAAACTTTGGAGGCATTATTTATTTGGTGCAAGGTTTGAAGTGTTTAGTGACCACAAGAGTTTGAGATATCTTTTAGATCAAAAGGAATTGAATGCGAGACAAAGAAGATGGCTTGAACTTTTGAAGGATTTTGATTTTGGCTTGAATTACCATCCGGGTAAAGCGAATGTAGTGGCGGATGCATTAAGTCGGAAATCATTGCATATGTCGGTGTTGATGGTGAAAGAGTTAGAATTGGTCGAGCAATTTCGAGATTTGAGTTTGGTATGTGAGAGAACTTCTTTTGGATTGGAGTTGGGTATGTTAAAGCTTACAAGTGGTATTTTGGATGAAATTTGAGAAGAACAGAAATCGGATTTGAGCTTAGTTGATCGGTTGACTTTAATCAACCAAGGCCAAGGTGGTGATTTTCGGATTGATGAGAATGGTATTATGAGATGTCGGGATCGAGTTTGTGTTCCGAACATGGTTGAGCTTAAGAAGAGCATCCTTGAGGAAGGACATCGTAGCGGATTGAGTATTCATCCGGGTGCTACTAAGATGTATCAGGATTTGAGGAAAGTATTTTGGTGGCCTAGTATGAAGAAGGATATCACGGAATTTGTATATTCTTGTTTGACTTGCCAGAAGTCAAAGATTGAGCATCAGAAGCCATCGGGTTTGATGAAGCCGTTGTTTATTCCTGAGTGGAAATGGGATAGTATCTCCATGGATTTTGTATCGGGTTTGCCGAGGACGCCGAGTAATTTTGAGGCTATTTGGGTTATCGTGGATAGGTTGACTAAATCTGCTCACTTTATTCCTATGCGTATGGATTACCCTTTGGAGAAGTTGGCTAAGTTGTATATTGAGAGGATTGTGTGTCTGCATGGTATTCCGTTAAGTATTGTTTCAGATAGAGATCCGCGGTTTACTTCGAGATTTTGGGAGAGCTTGCAGAGTGTTTTGGGTACTAAGTTGCGTTTGAGTTCAGCGTATCATCCTCAGACTGATGGTCAGACGGAGAGGACGATTCAATCGCTTGAAGATCTTTTGAGAGCTTGTGTATTGGAAAAAGGAGGAGCTTGGGATAGCTACTTGCCTTTGATTGAGTTTACCTACAACAACAGTTTCCATTCGAGTATCGGTATTGCACCATTTGAGGCGTTGTATGGTAGGCGGTGTAGGACACCATTGTGTTGGTTTGAGTCCGGAGAGAGTTCGGTTGTTGGACCCGAGTTGGTTCAATAGACTACTGATAAGATCAAGATGATTCAAGAGAAGATGAGAATTACTCAGAGTCGTCAGAAGAGTTATTATGACAAGAGGAGGAAGGCACTTGAATTTCAAGAGGGAGATCATGTGTTTCTTCGAGTCACTCCGATGACGGGTGTTGGTAGGGCACTGAAGTCGCGCAAGTTGTCGCCGCGTTTCATTGGTCCTTATCAGATTTTGCAAAGGATAAGAGAAGTGGCCTATCGTGTGGCTTTACCACCGTCACTTGCTAATCTTCACGACGTATTCCATGTATCTCAGTTGAGGAAATACATTGCGGATCCGTCTCATGTAGTCCAAATAGATGATGTGCAGGTGAGAGATAGCCTGACTGTTGAGACATCACCTATGCGGATTGAGGATCGGAAATTGAAGCAGCTTCGAGGTAAAGAGATTGCTTTAGTGAAGGTCGCTTGGGGAGGACTGACTGGTGGAAATATTACTTGGGAGCTTGAGAGTCGGATGAGAGAGTCTTATCCAGAGCTGTTTGAATCAGGTACCATTTCGAGGACGAAAATTCCTAAAGTGGGGGAGAGTTGTAACAGTCCAAATTTCATTAAATAATTAATTGTAGTAATTAATTGATTTAGTGGGATTTTTATTAATGTTGGAATTAATTTTTTTTTATTATTAATTGGTATGGATAGAAAATTAAGAAGGAATTGGAGAGGAAGGAAAATGAAGGAAATATATAAGAGAGAAAGAAAAGAAAAGAAAGATAGAAAACATTTGGAAAGAAAGAGGAAAGAAGAAGAAAGGAGAGAAAGAGAGGAGAAGAAGAGGAAAAGTGGAAATCATCAAGAACCAACATCAAAGCTTCGATTAATCGAGGTAAGGGTGAGAAATGTTTCTATTTGATCATTGTATGATGTTATGTATGTTGGGTTGGGGTTTTGGTAGAGTTTCCATCACTTTCCATTTAGGGCAAAATGTTGGATAATCGGTAGATTGATGATTTAATCGGTTGAAACTGAGTAATAATGCCGTAGAATAGTCGGGTAACATGTATTGAGGCTATTTGTACTGATTTGGATGTTCAAGAGTTGGTGGATGGTGGAATGGTGAAGGAGGAACAGAATAGGGTTCTGTTCTGCGCAGGTTCGCTGGCTCTCGCCAGGCGAGCGAAGGCGAAGCTTCGCCAGGCGAAGCCTAGCGAATGCTGGCGAGTAATTATGATTAAGTCCCAGTGGACTTCGCTGGCGAGTTCGCCAAGCGAAGGTGGATAGCGAAGGTTCGCCCAGCGAAGGTGCTGGCGAATGGTGGCGAATGAAGTCAGTAGCTACTGACTTGGGCTCGCTGGGAAGTCTCGCCAGGCGAAGCCTAGCGAGTGTTCGCTGAGAGAGTTCCCCAGGCGAAGGCCAGGCGAAGGTTCGCTGCGAGGGTTCGCCAGGCGAAGGAAGGCGAATTTGACAGCAATTATCTTTTGCTGTGTTGCTCATGTGGTGATAGTTTGGTGGTTTCACATAGATTGATATTCTTATGATATGATATAGATATGATCTATTGTGATGATGTGTGGTGTGGGTAGCCTCCGAGCGTGAATCCTAGTTGATATGCGATGCGCATTAATTGTAATAAATAGAAATACATGTGAATACAATGATGAATGTATGTGTATTGTTTAATGAATTGTGAGTGCATATTTATATGCGATTGTTGTGAAAATGCATGGGAACATATGTGGTATGTGTGCATTGTTGTTGAGTATGATGATGATGATGTGTGAAATGAATACATTGATAAATGTTTGGTATATGTTGTATGTGCAATCATGATGAAATTCTCGAAGGGGTGAATTATTCGAATGCGTGGGATTAAGACGCGGGAACGGTCTTAAGTGCATTTATTGTGATTGGTTGATTGTACATGCATCATTCAGTCAAGAGGCAATGTTTGTTAGTTTCGTGGAAACTAGTGGCTTGTCCCAAACCTAGAAGGATGGGTTTGAAGCCTAGGGGACGGGCTTGGTTGTTATCGGTCTAGAAGGGTGGACCCGGTTTAAAGTAAAAACCGAAAAATGATAACGAGTTATCGGTCTAGAAGGGTGGACCCGGTTTAGAGTGAAAACCGAAAAAAAGATAACGAGAGTCGGTACCGCATTGCATGAGTTGCATTGAGTTGTTGAGTCACATTGATATATGACATATGCATGAAGGGATGCTTATGTGTGAATGATGACATTGTGGAAATTGTAAGTGTATGCATAATGTGGGAATGCTTTGTGAATGTCCATGTTTGTCTATATATGTGTGGTAAATATATATGACTAAGAGAATGAAGTGTGGTGAGAAATGTGAATATGTGTTATATGAATACCTATATATATATATATATATATGTAATCTTATACTTTGATTATTATGGTTATATTTCTCACCCTTCTGCTGCTTTATAATGCTCTATGAGGCATTGCAGATTAGGATGCTGGAGTCCTTTTGTGAAGTTGGTCTTCATTCTTTTGAGTCGGCTGCTCTGATATGTAACACCGGGTAGTTAGACTAGTAAAGTCATTCTTTTGTGATACATTGAGATGTATCAGCTGATGTGGTTTTGTAATCTAACTGATATGATGTATTAATCTGGATAACTTATGTGCATTTGAATTAATATTTTGGAAACGATTAAATGATTTGACCTTCCGCTTAATTTTGAAAATGTTACATATCTTATGGAGAAAAATGTTAGAGTGTTTTATTGGTGAAATTGTGGCATTCTTCTTTTATACCTTGTTATAAAACCTTTTTACTCTGATAATTTGTATGTGCTTAAATTGTTTTATATGCATTTATTTGGGGTATAGAAGGGGGTGTTACATGCACTGGTTAATCGATTAACCAGTTTGTACTGCAACTGGTTAACCGATTAACACTGTACCAGACGCAGAAAAACAACAACTCAAAAGCACTTTCAGCAATTAATCACTTATGCAATAATCCAAATGATCATATAATCAATTATGCACGAATTTAAACCAGAAAACAAGGATTCAACCAACATGTTCAAACATCAAGATCTCAAATCACATGGATCAAATCAACCAAAAGTCAATCAAAAATGAAGATCCACATCGAATATTCCAAATAAGCTCAAAATAGCATCGGATCTAGAGTTCCAACCTACAAAGCGGAGATTTACTTTGGTAATTGTTTATTCAACTTCAATTGAGCATATCCAAGCAAGAAACCCATATATTCTTAAATATCCAAGTAATTTCTTGTTGTAGAAGTGAACTAGTAAAAGACCCGTGCGTCCGCACGGGTATGAGAAAAAGTATAATCTTATCGAATTCAAATTTCACAAGAAAAAGTATATTCAAATGTATATTAAGAGTAATATTTATGTATGTTCAATAACATTTTAAACATTATAGTGAAAAGATTGAAATACATAATCAAGATTTTAAACTTTTTTATTTTTTAGAGTAATATTTATACATGATTCATTTTTTAGAGCAATAGAGTAACATACAATTTTATCGTAAGCTTGTATGGAATAAAAAGATCAAATACATCAAATTTTGAGTTATTTGACAATATTAGCAAACCCCATATGATGAATCTCTTGTTTTTTTGGCTACACCCATAAAAACGTTACATTACATTAGCTAAATATTAGCTATAATTCAAAGATATAAGCTTAAAAAACAATAGTAGCCTTTGTTTATTATCAATCTATATCAGATTCAATTTGTATATACATGACAATGTCTTAGACATATATTGAACTAATACTGAATTTTGAAGATGTTAGTTATTACTCAAAATTCCCAATACTCAAAATTCCCAAAACCTTCATCAGAAAAGCCCAAGAATCCGTTGTTAGGATGATCCATGCACTATATATTTTTATACCTTCCAGACAATAATATATTTAACAAATATTGTATATTTAACAAATATTGTTAATAATCCATAATAAAAACATATAACTAAAGAAAAATATAACAAATGTTGATATGATATTAAATTATTTAGACATAGATGTAAATTTAAAATAAATTACTTAACTGTAAAATGATTAATGATCATATAAAATCAATCAATTGCATTAAATAAGCATTTGAAAAGATAAAAATAAGACATGTCTAATGAAGAAAAAAAACAAAAAATTGACATTTAAAAATAAATATTTTACATCTCAAATAAGTTTAATTGTTAATTAAAATACCATATATAAATGTCAAGTTTAGCTTGAAATTTATTTGATAGCTAGTACGAATAAATTTATTTGATACAGTATAAATTGTATTTAAATGGGCATGTAAATTTTAAATAAATTATTTAATTATAAAATAAACGGTGATCATATAAATTTAAGTGTATTGAATAACAATATAAAAAATAACATGTGAAAAGAAGAAATAAAAATAAAAGTTAATTTTTTATATTTAAAAATAAGAAATCCATCTCTCAAAAAAAAAAAACAGATATTAATTAAAATAAATATGTTATATAATGATAATGACTCGTGCAATTAAAAAATTTATTATCATATATTTATGTGTATCTTAACCATCATGATGTTGTTTATTTGTAGTATTTTTGAATAGTCACAAAATAAATTTTCTAAAATTTACTTTCCTTTAAGATTTGAAAAAGTAATATTTAGAATAAATGGTTTCTTAAAGAATTTTGTAACTTAACATTTATTATAAATATAATTATACAATAAATATTTATCAAAGCAAATTATATGTTCATCTTTGATAAATAATTATTTTTAATTAAGTAGTTAATAAAGAAGATTTTTAAAATAATTGATCAATAAAATAAAAAGTTACGTTTAATTTTTAAAAATAATATTGAGAAACTTTTTTTTAATATATCATTTGTTTGCAACTTTGTATTCATGTCTTAAAAAAACATAAATTTTTTTAGCCATATTCTTTAATTATTATTTAAAATTAAAATAAAGTTTCTCAATAAAAGATTGATAAAAATAACTTTTTAAAACTCTAGTTATTAACGTATATATTTAATTTAATGCATAATAACTTCATCTTAATTCTTAGTAAAAGATTGATAAAAAATTTACAATATCATTTTATTAAATGAATTAAATTTGATTATAATTGTATGTTGTTGTTGCTCCTCACCGATACCAACACCGATCCCTTGGATTCATTTAAATTTGATATAAATGAATTAAATGAATCAAATTCTAGAAACAATGTTAAAATTTTCAATATGTGCGTCTTTTTGTTTTATATACATTGATGGTGAATAGCCAAATATAGTTAAAAATAACAGTATCTAATAATGGTTGTGGTTTCATTCCATACATACCAAGAATTTTATTTAACAATATCCGAGCTTTCTCTGCTCGTTTGAGGTTTAAGTGTGCACCTCTGCTTGCATTATACCTGTTCTCGTCCTGTGTTTGCATTGATGTGTAAGGATGATAAAATTATTATATTTAAAAATGGGGAAGCTTGTGCAACCATTAAATGCAATGATCAAGCTTGCAGTAAACTAAAGATAAAACTTAGGCACTATCAAATAGCAAATTGATACTGATTTGCATTTGTCTTTCTTAGCATATTAGTTTTAGGTATTTGCTATTTGATTGTAAATGTCTTGATTCACTCTCACCAAAACTGCGCACAACCAACTATAATGAACACACACAAAAAATGCACAAGGGAGATTATAGTTACCCGATTATAGTCCTCAAGCCAGCTCTCTTCTTCACATGCTGACATCCATTTCTCAACCTTGTCTAATATATCTTTTCGGCTTAAAGCTTCTTCTTTCGCTTTTGCTATTTGATTGTCCATGTCAGCCAGTAATTCAGTTGGTTCAATGTCTCCAGAATAAATTAATGCCATGATCTTCTCCCTTGCAACATCTGCGTCTATTTCTATATGAGCATGGGAAAATATCTCTTCGAGTTCTGATTGTTTCTTGAAAGCAATTTCCTTCATCCTGCTTGCTTTAAGCTGGTTAAGTCTCTCAACTTCCACTTCAGCCTTCACAATAAGAACAAAACAATCAATTAGCTTAGTTTTTGGATCCAAGGCATTTTACTTTCAGAAAGTCTCTAGTACCTGTTGTCGCACCTCGAAAAATCACGGAGACATTTCGGAGAAACGACCCTCGCGCGAAGGCGCGAAAATGCGGTTCGATAGAGTTGCCACCGAACTTTATTTATCCCGAATAAACGGGAGAGGAAAATATCGAGAAAACCTCTTAAAACGAAAAGGATAGGAACATGGTTGTCGCAACCAAGTTCCGGGTTTGGGAGTCGGTTACGCGAGGGGAAGGTATTGGCACCCCTCACGTCCGTTGTACTCAACGGGAACCTCTTAGGATATTTTATGGTGAGCGTTGTCTAAGTTTACTTGTTTTTCTTCTCGATGATAAAGGTAGAATTGGTAGGGTAAAAGGTTAAAGACGCAAAGGAGAGATGGGTGGTTAGTGCATAGGATGCTCGCCAAGGATTGGGGCCCTTGTGCCTACGTATGCTCATTCGGACGATAATGAGAAATCAAAACGTCGTAGTTAGACTACGGGAAAGAATGGGAAAGTTGACAGAATAATGGAGGAAGATAGAAGTGTGCTCGCCAAGATCATCGCAATCTTGTGCCTACGTATCTTATATTTAAGAATGAATAAAGAATCAGAGTGTCTGTAGTTCGTGTTAACAACCACGAAAAGACGAGGTTAACGGGGAGATGGAGGGGAGGTAGCTCGCCAAGATCATTGCAATCTTGTGCCTACGTATCTTACATTCAGACGAGAATGAAGAATCGGAGCACTCGTAGTTCGTGGTAACAACCACGAAAAGACGAGGTTTGAAATGGGTTTGAAGTTTGATTTGAGAGACGAAAGAGTGACTGACAAGCAACCAAAGGGCGTGCCTTAAGAACTTTCCACTCAAGAATTCAAGGAATGTACGATTCCAAGAACTCAATTCTTTCGGAAATTGGGTTTAATAGGTTGAAGAAAAGAGTTGGATGTTTTGAAATCGAAGGAATGAACTAATAACAACTCAAGGGCATGCCTCAAGAGTTACTCATTCGAATATTCAAAGAATGCTAGATTCCAAGAATATCCCTCCTTCGTAAGTTAAAAAAATGTTTGTGGAAAGATTGAATTGAAAACGGAATGCGAGGCAAAAGGAGGTTGTTTTGAAAATGGCTCGACGACGAGTCGGGAATTTGTTTAGAAGACAGAACCAAGTTCACGACGTATCAAGGGTTAGATGGTGAGAAACGATATTAGTCCCTAAGGGTGCCCATAATATCAAAACCACGAGGAACTGTGAAGTGTGTGCGAAATGTTGACGGTTGCGAATCCGTACGAGCACTCGACCTAGGAGAACGTTTGAAAATGATTTGGTTTGAAAAGGTCGAAAGATTGAGTGAATAATAACTCAAGAGTGTGCCTCAAGAATTATTCACTCGAAGATTCAAGGAATGCTAGATTCCAAGAACCTCCTTCTTTCGAAGTTTGAATTGAGAAAAATGTTGAGAAAATGATTTGAATCGAATTGAGGGTATGAAAAGGGTTTGTGGTATGAGAAGTGAGAATACGAGATTGGATTTGAGAAGTATAGGAGAAATGACGATTATTTAGTAAATGAGACGTCGACCTCACAACCAATTAATCAGGGTATCATTTGGATGCTAGATACTAACAACACCTTTTTCATTTCGGAAAATGTTTAGATGAACAACAAAAATGTCACACAGAATGCTAGATTCCTATGATATTTCTTTGTCCAAAGGAGTGTACTAAAAGTCGAACAATACATTACTTAAGGCGTACGCCTCAATAACAATCGTCCAAAAACTCAAGAAGTGCTAGACTTCAAGAATTTAGTTTGCTTTGAAAAAAGTACTTGAGGTGAGTCGAGGTTTGAATATGAATTTTAAGCGTGTGCACTAGCAAAGTGGGCTAGTCTTCTAAGTGACCAAATAGAAGTAATTGATCAAATAGATGTCACTGTAAGGAAGCCCAGGATTAAGCTTTAAAATGTTGTGTATGGTGATCAAAGGTTGAGACAAAGGTTTGAAAGCACTCGACTTACATGGGTGAAAATGACTCGATAAATCGAGAGTTTATTGTTTTGAAAATTGCTTCGAGGCATTCAAGAATAATTAAGGAAAAAGCGATAACAACTATTACAATTGTGAGAGAGGGATACATTTGATCAAATGGGGATAAAATTGAGAAATTAAATCGAGTAAAATACAATTTAGAATTGTCTTTATAACAAACTATCTATTAAAATAGAAAAGTGAATTTAATTAAAAAACAAATATTTTATTTAGCCAATAAAAATGTACTTGGAAAATTCAAATCTAACTTTTATTTAGAGAAAAACAAATGGTTCCAAGTTTATAAATAACTACCTAAAACTGTAAGGTTTAAATAGATATTAGGAAAGTTGACAAAACTAACGTAGTAGTTTTTACCGCGACTCCTTGACTTGGCACGCATCATGCCCCCTAAATAACAAATTCCAATGCCTTCATCATGTTGATTGATAGACCCGAGCCTTATGAAAGCACAACAAAACACTATCAAACACTACATTATGCAAGTCTCGGAATTTTTACGAATTTTACGCAAGGCAGGGCGTTTTTGAATTTCACAGAATACAAAGTTGAAATAGCATTTGAAATATAGTTTAACATGAGGCTTACCAACATTAACATGAGGCTTACCAACATAGAGTTAATGACAAAAATGCAGGCCATGACCTGAATACTACCAGACTTTAAGCAGTATAATCCAGTTTACAACCATATCATACAAATAGCACAAAAAGTTTCAGAAAAAGAATATTGGACCAAATCTTAAACAAAATAGAACACACACAACATCATGAATATCAAAGCAAATGGAAAGGGAAAGCATGAGGCCTCCATACCGAAATGTTACCGAAACGGAAACGCCGAATGCCTTGTCATTGAAAGTGGTGCTGTATGCGCTAGATTGACAGTAGCAGTTGCGTAACGCGAACTTTGTCGACATCTTGAACTTCCAGGCTACTCTCAGCTTTCTGACATCCAAACAAGCTCTAACACCGCACCAAAACTCGCACTCGGTCCTGCTCGCTACTACCGCTGCTGCTGAAAACCGTTACCATCACGGTGTTGGCACCAGAACTTGTTGGATATGAGGTGTGACATTATGGTTGAACTATGTGCAAAATCCAGATTTCCTCATCTTCCATTTCATTCTCATTCATGACTCTCTTTTGGCGGCGCCGCAACCTGTACAAAAATTTATCCACAACCTAAACAGAATAGAAAATACATTTAGTGAAATCAAAACTGAAGAAAACGAAAATGAATGGCAGACGCGATCTCAGCCGTCGTAACATCACTGCGCCACAATGATGGAACTTTTGAAGGACTAGTGCTTGAGAAACACGCTCAACGGTTGCTTTCAAAAATATGAACATGGCCAACTCATCTCTTGAATCTACTCTAAAACTTGGAATGCTAAGCTCTACTGCAAATCTGAGCTAACGACTTATTTGTCACCGTCATTGCAAAACTGCTCGAGACGTAATAATTTGTGAAATGTCGAATCTTTCGTTGCTTGGAAGTACTGCTGTGGATTAAAGCTTGTGTTGTGGTCGTGTTGTTGCCTGTTGTCTTTCATTGGAAACCGAAAGTGGCGGAGCCTATGCGTACAATGATGCTTCAAGCTCTTGCTGCATAATCGATGATTCAGCGATGCCGCATCCTGCACAAAATCAACAACCAGCCAAATAGAAAAGAAAGAAAATCCCTACAAGTTCGAAACTGTCAAAAGTTCTACTTGAACCGTCGAGAGTCGTTGTGATTCAACATTGAGGAATTTCGCTGCGATAAAGCCTGCATCAAAACCAAGAGAGAACACAAAACAGAACCACAATAATTCTACTCTTAAAGACTAAAATGAAAATATGGACTCAAACCATTACCCAATCGAAAAGTTGCTGCTAGGCATCGTTGAATTTCTGCTGCTGAATCGAGTGTGAAGCTAAGACGTCAAATCCACTTCCAGTTATTATCACCGTCCCTGTCTCCACTAACAACAATAATGCTTCGTGTACACTTGAGCTACGACAAGAGGATGATGATATTTGATGAAACAAAGTGTTTTTTTGCTACTTCTAAACGCGGTTGTTACGCCACTGACTGAAGCCGCGCGAGCTGAGGATGTCGCATCCTAGCTGTGAGCATATACGAGAGCATGCGAGGTGGGCGAGATTGAGCTCAGTTGTAGCTCGCGAATAATGATCTGGTGATGTCACTGTTGTTGCTGTTGCGAGTTGTTTGATGCTTTTTTTGACTTCGCTGAGGGTGGTTTGAACAAGGGTTTGCGGCGGCGATTTTAGAGTTTTGAAGGAAGAATGATGTACAGTTGCCCATTTTTTGAAAGGGTTTTTGAAAGGGGAAGAAGATGGTGGCGCGACGGATTTGTTTGAGGCTGAGGTTCGGCGGCCATGGTAATGGGTTTTAGTGGCGGTAGATATGGTGGTTCGTGTGGATTTTGTGGTTGTGGTAGATTGAAAATGAGTTTCACGATGCCGTTTCAATGGAAGAGGAAGAAGAATAGGAAAACCAGGGTTATGGTTTCTCAGCGGCGCCGTTTTCGCTCTGAGAAGGGAGATGAACAGTAACGAATTAGGTTTTCCTAAATGACTTTCTCCCTCTCCCTTATAGTGTCTGACTGTGAGCCTCCAAATTGGGCCAACCGTCTCATTCTCCTCTTTCCAATCTTCATTCTTCAATTTTTTTACTTAATTTTCCTTAACAAATTAATTAAAACCAATAACTATTAATGTAAGTAATATCAACATTACTAATTAATTAACAAATATTAACAAATACTAACTAAATAAATATCAACAAACATATATAGAACAAACTAAAAAATAAAAACAGTATTAATTACTTAAAAATATTATTAGTAACATTTTAAAAAAAAGAAAAAGTTTAAGAAACTAAGAAAAATTAATATTCACATAAAAAATCCTTAGGCCATGTGTCACACCTTTATTGGGAGAAAAAAGAATAAATGTTGGAAAATCCCCCAATGGCAAGCGGACACGTGTCTAAATAACCAGAAATTAAGCAAACAATGCACAAGTGAAAATAGAATCGAAAATGCGAAAATATTTGAAAATGGCTAGAACAAATTTAGGGTATGACAGATGCCCCTATCTAATTGGCTTAAACATAGGGAAATGAACTTCTGCAGCGTTCCTTTTCCCGAGGTAAAAGTCGATTAGATATGAAGAGGACCCTGAATTAGTCCGAAAAGAAAAGAAATGCTTGTGAATTGAAATACTGATAAATGTAAACCTCTGAGTAAACTGTAAGTAACTGGAAAAAGGTCGTCATCACCAAAAGAATGATGGAGTGAAACACACACAGCTACTACCACCAAAGGATAATAGAGCAACACACTCGCACAATCTGACATTAATGACTATGCCAGATCCCCCACTAAAAGGATGACGGAGCGAAACTCAAACCAGCCACTACCACCAAAATGATGATAGGACAAACACTATTGCACAATCTGACATTAATGACTATGTCAGACCCCCCACTAAAAGGATGATGGAGCGAAACTCACACCGGCCACTACCACCAAAAGGATGATAGAACAAACACTATTGCACAATCTGACATTAATGACTATGCCAGATCCCCCACCAAAAGGATGACGGAGCGAAACTCACACCAGCCACTACCACCATAAGGATGATAGGACAAACACTATTGCACAATTTGACATTAATGACTATGTCAGACCCCCCACCAAAAGGATGACGGAGCGAAACTCACACCGGCCACTACCACCAAAAGGATGATAGGACAAACACTATCGCACAATCTGACATTAATGACTATGACAGACCCCCCACTAAAAGGATGACGGAGCGAAACTCACACCAGCCACTACCACCAAAAGGATGATAGGACAAACACTAGTGCACAATCTGACATTAATGACTATGACAGACCCTCCACCAAAAGGATGACGGAGTGAAACTCACACCGGCCACTACCACCAAAAGGATGATAGGACAAACACTATCGCACAATCTGACATTAATGACTATGTTAGACCCCCCACCAAAAGGATGACAGAGCGAAACTCACACCGGCCACTACCACCATAAGGATGATAGGACAAACACTATTGCACACTCTGACATTAATGACTATGACAGACCCTCCACCAAAAGGATGACGGAGCAAAACTCACACCGGCCACTACCAACAAAAGGATGATAGGACAAACACTATCGCACAATCTGAAATTAATGACTATGTAAGACCCCCCAGCCAAAGGATGACGGAGCGAAACTCACACCGGCCACTACCACCATAAGGATGATAAGGCAAACACTATCGCACAATCTGATATTAATGACTATGACAGACCCTCCACCAAAAGGATGACGGAACGAAACTTACACCGGCCACTACCACCAAAAGGATGATAGGACAAATGTAACACCCCACTTCCCAAAATCAATTAAATTAATAAACATTATAAATAAACAAAATCAGAGTTCCAATTTCCCAAGTGGGATATCACATGAAAACAACGTTTCCTTATAAAAAGGTTTTTCTCCAAATACAGTGGAATATTAAATATAAAACCCAATAAAAGTTTGATACGTTCACAGGAAAATAAAATATAAGTTCTTCATAAAACAAATAAAAGCGCCCAAGTCCCGTGCTACGTATCAGAGCATCCTAGACTTGACTGTCACACCATAATCCAAGCTAGCTAAGTACCTGGATTATCTGTACTTCTGGAGAAGCACAGACACAACAACAGCAAAGGGGTGAGAAATCATGATCAAAAATATAATGGTAATGTAATACATGTAATAAGGCAGTAAAACACACCAACACATCAATTATTCACCCCAACAACACCATATAACGAACCTACTGTTCAAATTACAATATAACATTTTATAATGCAATTATGCAACTCAACACCATGCATGCGGTACTGACTCGTTGATTCATTCAATCGAACCTGGATAGATCACTTAAGCTCCTCCTGAGACATGATCTATCCCCCCACCATTCTCCACAAAGGAGTACAGATGAATCACTTACGCTCCTCTTGAGACATGATTCATCCCACCAAAACACCATGATATGCAAGACACCAATGCATAACTATTACATTCTGGCACACTAAGTGCACACGATCCTCCTGATCATATCATCATACATTAATGCATATGTATAGATATAACATACACCAACATCATATAATTCAATCACACAGTGAGTAGTCTCACTTTCTAACACCAAATATAAACACATCTCACCGCTCGGGAAATACACGATCCTACTGATCACTACGCACATATACATCAACTAATTGCTCACCAACAATATTAAGGGAAACACGTACTATCACCAAGTACACAAGTTATATCCCATACTCATCATTTTCACACTACAGTAAGGCTAGAAGGATCACAAGAGACCAATTCAGACATCTCACCAAAAGTCTCTGAGGTTACTCAGAACCTCCCTAAACCAACACCTCAGCCTATACACCAAAATCAACAATTCATCAACATCAATCCACAATCACAAACATGCCAATAGGTATTATACTTACCAATTATCCTATAATTTCTACTCTAGAACCGACATTATGGTACATTATCGACACTTCAGAGTCACTCTGAATCTCACCAAGGTCCTAACCATAGTCGTTAACAAGACTATAGGGAAACAACAAATAACTTTCCCAAAGCTATAATCATGGTCATTGCCAACACTACGGTAACAACACAGAATCTCATCAGCTTTATATTCCTATTTACTATCAACACTACAGTAACATCAACAATCCAACAAAATGGATCAATACTACAGTAACATCAACAATCCAACAAAATGGATCAACATTACAATTACTATCATCACCATATATATATATATATATATATATATATATATATATATATATATATATATATATATATATATATATATATATATATATATATATATATATATATATATATATATATATATATATATATATATATATATATATATATATATATATATATATATATATATATATATATATATATATATATATATATATATATATATATATATATATATATATATATATATATATATATATATATATATATATATATATATATATATATATATATATATATATATATATATATATATATATATATATATATATATATATATATATATATATATATATATATATATATATATATATATATATATATATATATATATATATATATATATATATATATATATATATATATATATATATATATATATATATATATATATATATATATATATATATATATATATATATATATATATATATATATATATATATATATATATATATATATATACAGTAACATCAACAATCCAACAAAATGGATCAACATTACAGTTACTATCATCACCATATATATATATATATATATATATATATATATATATATATATATATATATATATATATATATATATATATATATATATATATATATATATATATATATATATATATATATATATATATATATATATATATATATATATATATATATACACACCAAAATGCATCATCATCATTCATCAATCCCCCAACATCAACAATAATCATAGCATGCCAATATAAAACTTTATATAACGATAAATTCCTACGGGGTTAAGGAATCCCCTCTACCCTATACGTGTATAAACCATTCCCAATCAAATTTCTCCCCCCTTACCTTATCAATTGGTTGATCGATAGAAATCCTCCTAGAATTGGTCTCTTGGCCTTCCCCTTTTCTCTTCCGTTCTTCGTTCTCTTTTTTCTTCGCTCTTTTTCCTTTCTTTCGTCCTTTTCTCTTCTCTCTTTTCTATTGCCATTTTTCTCAATTTCTAAAATGTATCGTACCACTCTCCCCACCCCTTCACATTCTATTTTCTTTATTAAATCTAATCCCAATTAATAAAATAACTTAATAAAATAATACAATATTATTATTAATACTAATAATATTATAATAATAATAATAATAATAATAATCATAATAATAATAATACTCATTATTAATAATAATAATAATAATAATAATAATATCATTATTTCACCAAAATAATATAATAATATTAATAATATTAACAAATATAATAAATATAATAATATTAATAATACTAATATCATTATTTCACCAAAATAATAATAATATTAATAATATTAACAAATATAATAAATATAATAATAATAATAATAATACTAATATCATTATTTCACCAAAATAATAATAATATTAATAATATTAACAAATATACTAAATATAATAATAATAATAATAATAATAATAATAATATCATTATTTCACCAAAATAATAATAATATTAATAATATTAACCAATATAATAAATATAATAATAATAATAATAATAATAATAATAATAATATCATTATTTCACCAAAATAATAATAATATTAATAATATTAACAAATATAATAAATATAATAATAATAATAATAACACCCCCACCAATGTTACTATTATTTTTATATTATTATATTTCACACCAAAATACCACCAATAGTCCTCCCACATTAGGGACACCCACCAAACATCACCAAATACACCCCCACCAAAGGACACACCAACGTATAATTTTTAAAATAATAATAAAATGACTAAATAATTAAAATGGGTGTTACAACTCTCCCCCACTTTAATTATTTTCGTCCTCGAAAATTACCTGATGGAAATAGCTCCGGATACGCTTCTCGCATCCTGTTTTCCAACTCCCAGGTCACACTGCCTCCTGCAACACCTCCCCACGCTACCTTCACCAAAGGTATTTCCTTCCCTCGGAGCTGTTTCATCTTACGGTCCTCGATCCTCAACGACATCGTCTCAACAGTAAGATTCTCCCGAATCTGAACATCATCTCTCTGAATCACATGAGATGGATCAGAAACATACTTTCGCAATTGCGACACATGAAACACATTATGTAAGTTTGACAACTCAGGCGGCAACGCCACCCTATAAGCTACAACACCAATTCTCTGCAAAATTTCGTAAGGTCCAATAAACTTAGGATCCAGCTTCTTGGACTTCAATGCACGACCCACACCAGTCATCAGGTTAACTCTTAGGAATACGTGATCACCTACACAGAATTCCAACTCTTTCCTCCGATTATCATGATAACTTTTCTGTCTACTCTGAGACACTTTCATTTTCTCACGAATCATTTGAATTGTCTCAGTAGTCTGCTGTACAATTTCTGGTCCAAGCACCATATTCTCACCAGTTTCATACCAACACAGAGGAATCCTACACCTCCTCCCATACAAAGCTTCAAACGGTGCCATTCCGATACTATAATGGTAACTATTATTGTACGTGAACTCAATCAATGGTAAATGAGTATCCCACGCACCACCCTTTTCTAACACACAAGCTCTCAACAAATCTTCAAGCGACTGAATAGTCCTCTCCGACTGACCATCAGTTTGCGGATGATAAGCTGAACTCAATTTCAACTTAGTTCCCAAAGCTTCCTGCAAGCTCTTCCAAAATTCCGAAGTAAATCGCGGATCTCTATCCGACACAATACTAGACGGAACACCATGCAACTTCACAATTACCCGAATGTAAATATCCGCCAGCTTCGTTAACGGAAAACTAATATTGAGCGGCACAAAGTGTGCAGACTTCGTCAATCGATCCACAATCACCCATATAGCATCAAAACCTCTCGCCGTATTCGGCAAACCTGTCACAAAATCCATAGTAATGCAATCCCATTTCCAAACCGGAATCTCTAATGGTTGCATTAATCCAGAAGGTCTCTGGTGTTCCACCTTCGACTTCTGACATGTCAAACAGGCATACACAAATTGAGCTATGTCTCTTTTCATACCAGACCACCAAAATAATTTCTTCAAATCATGATACATTTTCGTAGCTCCCGGATGAATACTCAGGCTACTACGATGTCCTTCGCTCAAAATTGACTTTTTCAATTCTTCATCATCTGGTACACAAATCCTGCCTCTAAATCTCAACACACCTGTACTATCCAATTTAAAGTCACTATCGGAGTCACTTCCTACTCCAGGCATCAAATCTACCAATTTCACATCCAACTTCTGATTTTCTCTAATCATATCCAAGAAGTCATTATTTACCTGCAACATACCCAACATTACACTATCTGCAGTAGTCTCACAAACCATGCTCAAATCTCTAAATTGTTCAATTAACTCAATTTCTTTCACCATCAGAGCTGCCATATGAATTGCTTTCCTACTCAAAGCATATGCCACTACATTGGCCTTTCCTGGATGATAACTCAAACAGAAGTCATAATCCTTCAAAAATTCCAACCATCTTCTCTGCCTCATATTCAGCTCTTTCTGATCAAACAGGTATCTCAGACTCTTATGATCACTAAACACTTCAAATCTTGAACCATATAAATAATGTCTCCAGATTTTCAACACAAAAACAACCGCAGCTAATTCAAGATCATGAGTCGGATAATTTCGCTCATGCACTCTCAATTGCCGCGATGCATATGCTACTACTTTACCATTCTGCATCAGAACCCCGCCTAATCCCATCTTAGACGCATCACAATACACCATAAACGGTTCACTCGGAGTCGGTAACACTAACACCGGTGCCGTAGTCAGTCTCTTTTTCAACTCTTCAAAACTTTCTTCACAAGCAGCATCCCATACAAAAACTTGGTTCTTTCTCGTCAACTGAGTTAATGGCAATGCCAAATTAGAGAACCCTTCAATAAACCTGTGGTAATAACCGGCTAACCCCAAAAAGCTTCTAATCTCTGTCGCTGTCTTCGGCGGTTCCCACTGCAATACTGCACTTACTTTTGACGGATCCACCGCTATTCCATCTTCAGATATTACATGCCCCAAGAAACTTACTTTCTTCAACCAAAAGTCACACTTTGACAGTTTAGCAAATAATTTATTTTCCTTCAACACTTGCAAGGCAATTCTCAGATGTCCTGCATGCTCTTCATCAGATTTAGAATAAATTAATATATCATCAATAAACACTACAATGAACTGATCCAAATAAGAATGGAAAATTATGTTCATATACTCCATAAATACTCCCGGCGCATTAGTCACTCCAAACGGCATTACAGCATATTCGTAATGTCCATATCGAGTCCTAAAGGCAGTCTTCTGAACATCACCTTCTTTTACTCTTATCTGATGATAACCCGATCTTAAGTCGATCTTACTAAATACACGAGCTCCCACCAGCTGGTCCATCAAGTCATCAATCCTAGGTAGAGGATACTTATTCTTAATAGTCACTTTATTCAATTGACGTTAATCGATGCACAAACGCATACTACCATCCTTCTTCTTCACCAATAACACTGGAGCTCCCCACAGCGATACACTTGGCCTAATAAACTTCCTATCCAACAATTCTCCAATCTGAGACTTCAACTCAACCAATTCCACTGCAGACATCCTGTACGGCGCCATAGAAATAGGCCTCGTACCAGGAACAAGATCAATACCAAATTCCACTTCTCGCGTCGGAGGCAATTCCGTAATATCGTCAGGAAACACTTCCGGAAATTCATTCGCCACGGCTACTTCCTCTATTGACACTTTGCTATCCCCCGATAATGTTGCAAATAAAGCAAACACTCTAGTTTCATCTTCCAACAAGGCCCTCAATTCTTTATTAGACAAAGAACTTGCTAAAGCTTCCTCTTCAAGGTTCAAGAACAACAATTCCTTCCGAAAACAGTCGATGTAGACTCGGTTGAACTCTAACCAGTTCATGCCCAGAATAACATCCAACTTACCAAGTGGTAGACAAATCAGATCCACTCCAAATTCTCTACCGAAAATAGTCAGCGGACACTTCAGGCATACCAAAGAACTAGTCACTGAACCTATAGAGGGTGTCTCAATAGTCATCCGTCTCTCCAGAGTGGACGGCACCAAACCTATCCTCTTCACACAATCTACAGAAATAAACGAGTGCGTTGCACCCGTATCAATAATAGCAATCAAAGGAATATTATTGATAATACAAGTACCTCTGATAACACGCTCATCACTGGCAGCATGAGTTCCTGCCAAGGCAAACACTTTTCCACCAGCCGGAGACGTTTGAGGCTTCTTCGGCTTCTCACAATGTGTACTGATATGACCCTTCTCACCACAGTTATAACAGGTCGGCATAGTTGCTCTGCAGTCAGCTATCACATGACCTGGTTTCCCGCACTTAAAACATTTCTTGGCTTCATTAGGACAATCATTAGCACGGTGTCCCATACCACCGCATCGAAAACAGTTCCCTTCAGCAAATGCTCTCCCATCTCTAGGCTTCTTATCAACAACAACTTTACGTTTTCTCTTATCAGCAGCAACACTATAAGGAGTACCACTAAACCTCTGCTTACCCTTACGGTCATTAACAGCTTTGTAGTGCGCAATCCTTGCTCGGTTATCGTTATCATAAATCCTGCTTCTGCTTACCAGCTCAGGATAGCTCCTGATCTTCTGACAAGCAATCCCCAACTTAATCTCTGGACGCAGTCCATTCTCAAACTTTAAGCACTTAGAAGTCATTGCCCCCTCCACTTAATAGTGGGGACAATACTGCACCAGCTCCTCAAACTTAGCAGCATACTCTGCTACAGTCATACTACCCTGTTTCAGCTCTAGGAATTCAATCTCCTTAGCGCTTCGGATATCTTCCGGGAAATACTTCTCCAGAAAACCTTTCCGAACCACCTCCCAAGTAATGGCGGTTCCAGTAGCTTCCAATCTTTGGCGACTATTGTCCCACCAGGCTTCAGCCTCACCTTCTAACATGTGAGTACCAAACCTCACCTTCTGCTCATCAGTACATTCCATCATTCTGAAGATCTTCTCAATTGCCTTCAGCCACTTCTGAGCAGCATCCGGGTCCAGAATTCCTCCTTCAAACGTTGGCGGCTTGTTGCTCCGAAACTGCGCCAAACTCCTGAATTGGGCATCTGCAGTTTGATTCTGATTAGCAACCGCCTGCGCCATTGCTTGCATAATAGCAGCCAATGCAGCATCGTTCCTTCCTGCCATACTGCACAAACATAGCAACACCAAGTTAAAAGATATTCAACTACATCATAAAGGACAGACATCAACTTGACTCAACAACACTGGCCGGACGGACCGACCTGCTCTGATACCAATTGTAACACCCCACTTCCCAAAATCAATTAAATTAATAAACATTATAAATAAACAAAATCAGAGTTCCAATTTCCCAAGTGGGATATCACATGAAAACAATGTTTCCTTATAAAAAGGTTTTTCTCCAAATACAGCGGAATATTAAATATAAAACCCAATAAAAGTTTGATACGTTCACAGGAAAATAAAATATAAGTTCTTCATAAAACAAATAAAAGCGCCCAAGTCCCGTGCTACGTATCAGAGCATCCTAGACTCGACTGTCACACCATAATCCAAGCTAGCTAAGTACCTGGATTATTTGTACTTCCGGAGAAGCACAGACACAACAACAGCAAAGGGGTGAGAAATCATGATCAAAAATATAATGGTAATGTAATACATGTAATAAGGCAGTAAAACACACCAACACATCAATTATTCACCCCAACAACACCATATAACGAACCTACTGTTCAAATTACAATATAACATTTTATAATACAATTATGCAACTCAACACCATGCATGCGGTACCGACTCGTTGGTTCATTCAATCGAACCTGGATAGATCACTTACGCTCCTCCTGAGACATGATCTATCCCCCCACCATTCTCCACAAAGGAGTACGGATGAATCACTTACGCTCCTCCTGAGACATGATTCATCCCACCAAAACACCATGATATGCAAGACACCAATGCATAACTATTACATTCTGGCACACTAAGTGCACACGATCCTCCTGATCATATCATCATACATCAATGCATATGTATAGATATAACATACACCAACATCATATAATTCAATCACACAGTCAGTAGTCTCACTTTCTAACACCAAATATAAACACATCTCACCACTCGGGAAATACACGATCCTACTGATCACTACGCACATATACATCAACTAATTGCTCACCAACAATATTAAGGGAAACACATACTATCACCAAGTACACAAGTTATATCCCATACTCGTCATTTTCACACTACAGCAAGGCTAGAAGGATCACACGAGACCAATTCAGACATCTCACCAAAAGTCTCTGAGGTTACTCAGAACCTCCCTAAACCAACACCTCAGCCTATACACCAAAATCAACAATTCATCAACATCAATCCACAATTACAATTATGCCAATAGATATTATACTTACCAATTATCCTATAATTTCTACTCTAGAACCGACATTATGGTACATTACCGACACTTCAGAGTCACTCTGAATCTCACCAAGGTCCTAACCATAGTCGTTAACAAGACTATAGGGAAACAACACATAACTTTCCCAAAGCTATAATCATGGTCATTGCCAACACTACGGTAACAACACAAAATCTCATCAGCTTTATATTCCTAGTTACTATCAACACTACAGTAACATCAACAATCCAACAAAATGGATCAATACTACAGTAACATCAACAATCCAACAAAATGGATCAACATTACAGTTACTATCATCACCATATATATATATATACACCAAAATGCATCATCAGCATTCATCAATCCCCCAACATCAACAATAATCATAGCATGCCAATATAAAACTTTATATAACGATAAATTCCTACGGGGTTAAGGAATCCCCTCTACCCTATACATGTATAAACCATTCCCAATCAAATTTCTCCCCACTTACCTTATCAATTGGTTGATCGATAGAAATCCTCCTAGAATTGGTCTCTTGGCCTTTCCCTTTTCTCTTCCGTTCTTCGTTCCCTTTTTCCTTCGCTCTTTTTCCTTTCTTTCGTCCTTTTCTCTTCTCTCTTTTCTATCGCCCTTTTTCTCAATTTCTAAAATGTATCGTACCACTCTCCCCACCCCTTCACATTCTATTTTTTTTATTAAATCTAATCTCAATTAATAAAATAACTTAATAAAATAATACAATATTATTATTAATACTAATAATATTATAATACTAATAATAATAATAATAATCATAATAATAATACTCATTAATAATAATAATAATAATAATAATAATAATAATATCATTATTTCACCAAAATAATAATAATAATATTAATAATATTAACAAATATAATAAATATAATAATAATACTAATATCATTATTTCACCAAAATTTTAATAATATTAATAATATTAACAAATATAATAAATATAATAATAATAATAATAATAATAATAAAATCATTATTTCACCAAAATAATAATAATATTAATAATATTAACAAATATACTAAACATAATAATAATAATAATAATAATAATAATAAAAATAATATCATTATTTCACCAAAATAATAATAATATTAATAATATTAACAAATATAATAAATATAATAACAATAATAATAATAATAATTGTATCATTATTTCACCAAAATAATAATAATATTAATAATATTAATAAATATAATAAATATAATAATAATAACACCCCCACCAATGTTACTATTATTTTTATATTATTATATTTCACACCAAAATACCACCAATAGTCCTCCCACATTAGGGACACCCACCAAAAATCACCAAATACACCCCCACCAAAGGACACACCAACGTATAATTTTTAAAATAATAATAAAATGACTAAATAATTAAAATGGGTGTTACAACAAACACTATTGCACAATCCGAAATTAATGACTATGTCAGACCCCCCACCAAAAGGATGATGGAGTGAAACTCACACCGGCCACTACCACCAAAAGGATGATAGAACAAACACTATTGCACAATCTGACATTAATGACTATGTCAAACCCCCACCAAAAGGATGACAGAGCGAAACTGACACCGGACACTACCACCATAAGGATGATAGGACAAACACTATTGCACAATCTGACATTAATGACTATGACAGACCCCCACCAAAAGGATGACGTAGCGAAACTCACACCGGCCACTACCACCAAAAGGATGATAGGACAAACACTATAGCACAATCTGACATTGATGACTATGACAGACCCCCCACTAAAAGCTTGACGGAGCAAAACTCACACCGGCCACTACCACCAAAAAGATGATAGGACAAACACTAGTGCACAATCTGACATTAATGACTATGTCAGACCCCCCACTAAAAGGATGAAGGAGCAAAACTCAAACTGGCCACTACCACCAAAAGTATGATAGGACAAACACCATCGCATAATCTGATATTAATGACTATGACAGACCCCCCACCAAAAGGATGACAGAGCGAAACTCACACCGGCCACTACCACCAAAAGGATGATAGGACAAACACTATCGCACAATCTGAAATTAATGACTATGTCAGACCTCCACCAAAAGGATGACGGAGCAAAACTCACACCGGCCACTACCAACAAAAGGATGATAGGACAAACACTATCGCACAATCTGACATTAATGACTATGTCAGACCCCCCACCAAAAGGATGACGGAGCGAAACTCACACCGGCCACTACCACCAAAAGGATGATAGGACAAACACTATCGCACAATCTGACATTAATGACTATGACAGACCCCCGCCAAAAGGATGACGGAGCGAAACTAACACTGGCCACTACCACCAAAAGAATGATAGGACAAACACTATCGCACAATCTGACATTAATGACTATCACAGACCCCCCACCAAAAGGATAACGGAGCGAAACTCACACCGGCCACTACCACCAACAGGATGATAGAACAAACACTATTGCACAATCTGACATTAATGACTATGTCAGACCCCCCACCAAAAGGATGACATAGCGAAACTCACACCGACAACTACCACCATAAGGATGATAGGACAAACACTATTGCACAATCTGACATTAATGACTATGTCAGACCCCCACCAAAAGGATGAAAGAGCGAAACTTACACCGGCCACTACCACCAAAAGGATGATAGGACAAACACTATCGCACAATCTGACATTAATGACTATGACTGACCCCCCCACTAAAAGGATGACGGAGCGAAACTCACACCGGCCACTACCACCAAAAGGATGATAGGACAAACACTATTGCACACTCTGACATTAATGACTATGACAGACCCTCAACCAAAAGGATGACGGTGCGAAACTCACACCAGCCACTACCAACAGAAGGATGATAGGACAAACACTATCGCACAATCTGAAATTAATGACTATGTCAGACACCCCACCAAAAGGATGACGGAGCGAAACTCACACCGGCCACTACCACCATAAGGATGATAAGACAAACACTATCGCACAATCTGACATTAATGACTATGACAGACCCTCTACCAAAAGGATGACGGAACGGAACTTACACCGGCCACTACCACCAAAAGGATGATAGGACAAACACTATCGCACAATCTGAAATTAATGACTATGTCAGACCCCCAACCTAAAGGATGATAGGACAAACACTATTGCACAATTTGACATTAATGACTATGTAAGACCCCCCACTAAAAGGATGACGGAGCAAAACTGACACCGGCCACTACCACCAAAAGGATGATAGGACAAACACTATCGCACAATCTGACATTCATGACTATGATAGACCCCCCACCAAAAGGATGATGGAGCAAAACTCACACCGGACACTATCACCAAAAGGATGATTGGACAAACACTATCGCAAAATCTGACATTGATGACTATGAAAAACCCCCCACCAAAAGGATGAAGGAGCAAAACTCAAACTGGCCACTACCACCAAAAGTATGATAGGACAAACACCATCGCATAATCTGATATTAATGACTATGACAGACCCCCACCAAAAGGATGACGGAGCGAAACTCACATCGGCCAGTACCCCCCAAAGGATGATAGGACAAACACTATCGCACAATCTGACATTAATGACTATGACAGACCCCCACCAAAAGGATGACGGAGCGAAACTCACACCGGCCACTACCACCAAAAGGATGATGGGACAAACACTATCGCACAATCTGACATTAATGACTATGACGACCCCTCACCAAAAGGATGACAGAGCAAAACCCACACCAGCCACTACCACCAAAAGGATGATACGACAAACACTATCGCATAATCTAACATTGATGACTATGACAGACCCCCCACCAAAAGGATGACGGAACAAAACTCACACCGGCCACTACCACCAAAAGTATGATAGGACAAACACCATCGCACAATCTGACATTAATGACTTTGACAGACCCCCCACCAAAAGGATGACGGGGCGAAACTCACACCAGCCACTACCACCAAAATGATGATAGGACAAACACTATTGCACAATCTGACATTAATGACAATGACAAACCCTCCACCAAAAGGTTGATGGAGCGAAAATCACACCGGCCACTACCACCAAAAGGATGATAGGATAAACACTATCGCACAATCTGACATTAATGACTATGTCAGACCCCCCACCAAAAGGATGACAGAGTGAAACTCACACCGACCACTACCACCAAAAGGATGATAGGACAAACACTATTGCACAATCTGAAATTAATGACTATGTCAGACCCCCCACCAAAAGGATGACAGAGCAAAACTCACACCGGCCACTACCACCAAAAGGATGATAGGACAAACACTATTGCACAATCTGACATTAATGACTATGTCAGACCCCCCACTAAAAGGATGACGGAGCGAAACTGACACCGGCCACTACCACCAAAAGGATGGTAGGACAAACACTATCGCACAATCTGACATTCATGACTATGACAGACCCCCCACCAAAAGGATGATGGAGCAAAACTCACACCGGCCACTACCACCAAAAGGATGATTGGACAAACACTATCACACAATCTGACATTGATGACTATGACAAACCCCCCACCAAAAGGATGAAGGAGCAAAACTCAAACTGGCCACTACCACCAAAAGTATGATAGGACAAACACCATCGCATAATCTGATATTAATGACTATGACAGACCCCCCACCAAAAGGATGACAGAGCGAAACTCACACTGGCCACTACCACCAAAAGGATGACAGGACAAACACTATCGCACAATCTGAAATTAATGACTATGTCAAACCTCCACCAAAAGGATGATGGAGCGAAACTCACACCGGCCACTACCACCAAAAGGATGATGGGACAAAAACTATTGCACAATCTGACATTAATGACTATGCCAGACCCTTCACCAAAAGGATGACAGAGCAAAACTCACACCATCCACTACCACCAAAAGGATGATACGACAAACACTATCGCTTAATCTGACATTGATGACTATGACAGACCTCCCACCAAAAGGATGACGGAGCAAAACTCACACCAGCCACTACCACCAAAAGGATGATAGGACAAACACTATCGCACAATCTGACATTAATGACTATGACAGACCCCCACCAAAAGGATGACGGCGCGAAACTCACACCGGCCACTACCAGCAAAAGGATGATAGGACAAACACTATCGCACAATCTGAAAGTAATGACTATGTCAGACCCCCCACCAAAAGGATGAAGGAGCAAAACTCACACCGGCCACTACCAACAAAAGGATGATAGGACAAACACTATCGCACAATCTGACATTAATGACTATGACAGACCCCCACCAAAAGGATGACAGAGCAAAACTCACACCGGCCATTACCACCAAAAGGATGATAGGACAAACACTATCGCACAATCTGACATTCATGACTATGACAGACCCCCCACCAAAAGGATGACGGAGCAAAACTCACACCGGCCACTACCACCAAAAGGATGATTGGAAAAACACTATCGCACAATCTGACATTGATGACTATGATAAACCCCCCACTAAAAGGATGACGGAGCGAAACTCACACCGGCCACTACCACCAAAAGGATGATAGGACAAACACTATTGCACACTCTGACATTAATGACTATGACAGACCCTCCACCAAAAGGATGACGAAGAGAAACTCACACCGGCCACTACCAACAAACGGATGAGAGGACAAACACTATCGCACAATCTGAAATTAATGACTATGTCAGACCTCCACCAAAAGGATGACGGAGCAAAACTCACACCGGCCACTACCAGCAAAAGGATGATAGGACAAACACTATCGCACAATCTGACATTAATGACTATGACAGACCCCCACCAAAAGGATGACAGAGCGAAACTCACACCGGCCACTACCACCAAAAGGATGATAGGACAAACACTATCGCACAATCTGACATTCATGACTATGACAGACCCCCCACCAAAAGGATGACGGAGCAAAACTCACACCGGCCACTACCACCAAAAGGATGATTGGACAAACACTATCGCACAATCTGACATTGATGACTATGACAAACCCCCCACTAAAAGAATGACGGAGCGAAACTCACACCGGCCACTACCACCAAAAGGATGATAGGACAAACACTATTGCACACTCTGACATTAATGACTATGACAGACCCTCCACCAAAAGGATGACGAAGCGAAACTCACACCGGCCACTACCAACAAAAGGATGAGAGGACAAACACTATCGCACAATCTGAAATTAATGACTATGTCAGACCTCCACCAAAAGGATGACGGAGCAAAACTCACACCGGCCACTACCGGCAAAAGGATGATAAGACAAACACCATCGCACAATCTGACATTAATGACTATGACAGACCCTCCACCAAAAGGATGACGGAATGAAACTTACACCAGCCACTACCACCAAAAGGATGATAGGACAAACACTATCGCACAATCTGAAATTAATGACTATGTCAGACCCCCCACCAAAAGGATGACGGAGCAAAACTCACACCGGCCACTACCACCAAAAGGATGATAGGACAAACACTATCGCACAATCTGACATTAATGACTTTGACAGACCCCCACCAAAAGAATGACGGAGCGAAACTGACAACGGCCACTACCACCAAAAGGATGATAGGACAAACACTATCGCACAATCTGACATTCATGACTATGACTGACCCCCCACCAAAAGGATGATGGAGCAAAACTCACACTGGCCACTACCACCAAAAGGATGATTGGACAAACACTATCGCACAATCTGACATTGATGACTATGACAAACCCCCCACCAAAAGGATGAAGGAGCAAAACTCAAACTGGCCACTACCACCAAAATTATGATAGGACAAACACCATCGCATAATCTGATATTAATGACTATGACAGACCCCCACCAAAAGGATGACAGAGCGAAACTCACACCGGCCACTACCACCAAAAGGATGACAGGACAAACACTATCGCACAATCTGAAATTAATGACTATGTCAGACCTTCACCAAAAGGATGACGGAGCAAAACTCACACCGACCACTACCAGCAAAAGGATGATAGGACAAACACTATCGCACAATCTGACATTAATGACTATGAAAGACCCCCACCAAAAGGATGACGGAGCGAAACTCACACCGGCCAGTACCCCCAAAAAGAAGATAGGACAAACACTATCGCACAATCTGACATTAATGACTATGACAGACCCTCACCAAAAGGATGACGGAGCGAAACTCACACCGACCACTACCACCAAAAGGATGATGGGACAAACACTATCGCACAATCTGACATTAATGACTATGACAGACCCCTCACCAAAGGGATGACTGAGCAAAACTCACACCAGCCACTACCACCAAAAGGATGGTACGACAAACACTATCGCATAATCTGACATTGATGACTATGACAGACCCCCCACCAAAAGGATGACGGAGCAAAATTCACACCGACCACTACCACCAAAAGTATGATAGGACAAACACCATCGCAAAATCTGACATTAATGACTATGACAGACCCCCCACCAAAAGGATGACGGAGCGAAACACACACCAGCCACTACCACTCAAATGATGATAGGACAAACACTATTGCATAATCTGACATTAATGACAATGACAGACCCTCCACCAAAAGGTTGATGGAGCGAAAATCACACAGGCCACTACCACCAAAAGGATGATTGGGCAAACACTATCGCACAATCTGACATTAATGACTATGTCAGACCCCCCCACCAAAAGGATGACAGAGTGAAACTCACACCGACCACTACCACCAAAAGGATGATAGGACAAACACTATTGAACAATCTGAAATTAATGACTATGTCAGACCCCCCACCAAAAGGATGACGGAGCAAAACTCACACCGGCCACTACCACCAAAAGGATGATAGGACAAACACTATTGCACAATCTGACATTAATGACTATGTCAGACGCTACACTAAAAGGACGACCGAGCGAAACTCACACCGGCCACTACCACCAAAAGGATGATAGGACAAACACTATCGCACAATCTGACATTAATGACTATGACAGACCCCCACCAAAAGTATGACGGAGCAAAACTCACACCGGCCACTACCACCAACAGGATGATAGGACAAACACTATCGTACAATCTGACATTAATGACTATGACAGACCCCACCAAAATGATGACGGAGCGAAACTCACACCGGCCACTACCACCAAAAGGATGATAGGACAAACAATATCGCTCAATCTAACATTAATCACTATGACAGACCCCCAACCAAAAGGATGACGGAGCGAAACTCACACCGGCCACTACCACCAAAAGGATTATAGGACAAACACTATCGCACAATCTGACATTAATGATTATGACAGACCCCCACCAAAAGAATGACAGAGCGAAACTCACACCGGCCACTACCACCAAAAGGATGATAGGACAAACACCATCGCACAATCTGACATTAATGACAATGACAGACCCCCCACCAAAAGGATGACGGAGCAATCCTCACACTGGCCACTACCACCAAAAGGATGATAGGACAAACACTATTGCATAATCTGACATTAATGACTATGACAGACCCCCCACCAAAAGGATGACGGAGCAAAAGTCACACCGGCCACTACCACCAAAAGGATGATAGGACAAACACCATCGCATAATCTGACATTAATGACTATGACAGACCCCCCACCGAAAGGATGACAGAGCGAAAGTCACACCGGCCACTACCACTAATAGGATGATAAGACAAACACTATCGCATAATCTGAAATTAATGACTATATCAGACCCCCACCAAAAGGATGATGGAGCGAAACTCACACCGGCCACTACCACCAAAAGGATGATAGGACAAACACTATCGCACAATCTGACATTAATGACTATGACAGACCCCCACCAAAAGGATGACGGAGCGAAACTCACATCGGCCACTACCACCAAAACGATGATAGGACAAACACTATCACACAATCTGAAATTAATGACTATGTCAGACTCCCCCACCAAAAGTATGACAGAGCGAAACTCACACCAGCCACTACCACCAAAAGGCTGATAGGACAAACACTATGGCACACTCTTACATTAATGACTATGATAGACCCCCCACCAAAATGATAACGGAGCGAAACTCACATTGGCCACTGCCACCAAAAGGATGATAGGACAAACAATATCGCATAATCTGAAATTAATGACTATGTCAGACCCCCCACCAAAACAATGACGGAGCGAAACTCACACCGGCCACTACCACCAAAAGAATGATAGGACAAAAACCATCGCACAATCTGACATTAATGACTATGACAGACCCCCCACCAAAAGGATGACATAGCGAAACTCACACCGGCCACTACCACCAAAATGATGATAGGACAAACACTATTGCAATATCTGACATTAATGACAATGACAGACCCTCCACCAAAATGATGACGGAGCGAAAATCACACCGGCCACTACCACCAAAAGGATGATAGGACAAACAATATCGCACAATCTGACATTACTGACTATGTCAGACGCCCCACCAAAAGGATGACGGAGTGAAACTCACACCGACCACTACAACCAAAAGGATGATAGGACAAACACTATCGCACAATCTGACATTAATTACTATGACAGACCCCCCAATAAAAGGATGACGGAGCAAAACTCACACCGGCCACTACTACCAAAACGATGATAGAACAAATACTATCGCACAATCTGAAATTAATGACTATGTCAAAACCGCCACCAAAAGGATGACGGAGCGAAACTCACACCGGCCACCACCACCAAAAGGATGATAGGACGAACACTATCACACAATCTGACATTAATGATTATGACAGACCCCCACCAAAAGAATGACGGAGTGAAACTCACACCGGCCACTACCACCAAAAGGATGATAGGACAAAAACTATCGCACAATCTGACATTAATGACTATGAAAGACCCCCCACCAAAAGGATGACGGAGAAAAACTCAAACCGGCCACTACCACCAAAAGGATGATAGGACAAACACTATCGCACAATCTGACATTAATGACAATGACAGACCCCCCACCAAAAGGATGACAGAGCAATCCTCACACCGGCCACTACCACAAAAAGGATGATAAGATAAACACTATCGCATAATCTGAAATTAATGACTATATCAAACCCCCACCAAAAGGATGACGGAGCGAAACTCACACCGGCCACTACCACCAAAAGGATGATAGGACAAACACTATCGCACAATCTGACATTAATGACTATGACAGACCCCCACCAAAAGGATGGCGGAGCGAAACTCACATCGGCCACTACCACCAAAAGGATGATAGGACAAACACTATCGAACAATCTGAAATTAATGACTATGTCAGACTCCCCCACCAAAAGTGTGACAGAGCGAAACTCACACCGGCCACTACCACCAAAAGGATGTTAGGACAAACACTATCGCACACTCTTACATTAATGACTATGACAGACCCCCCACCAAAATGATAACGGAGTGAAACTCACATCGGAACTGCCACCAAAAGGATGATAGGACAAACAGTATCGCATAATATGAAATTAATGACTATGTCAGACCCCCCACCAAAAGGATGACGGACCGAAACTCACACCGACCACTACCACCAATAGGATAATAGGACAAACACCATTGCACAATCTGACATTAATGACTATGACAGACCCCCCACCAAAAGGATGACGGAGCGAAACTCACACCGGCCACTACCTGCAAAAGGATGATAGGACAAACACTATTGCACAATCTGACATTAATGACAATGACAGACCCTCCACCAAAATGATGACGGAGCGAAAATCACACCGGCCACTACCACCAAAAGGATGATAGGACAAACAATATCGCACAATCTGACATTACTGACTTTGTCAGACGCCCCACCAAAAGGATGACGGAGTGAAACTCACACCGACCACTACAACCAAAAGGATGATAGGACAAACACTATCACACAATCTGACATTAATGACTATGACAGACCCCCCAATAAAAGGATGACAGATCGAAACTCACACCGGCCACTACTACCAAAATGATGATAGGACAAATACTATCGCACAATCTAAAATTAATGACTATGTCAAAACCGCCACCAAAAGGATGACGAAGCGAAACTCACACCGGCCACTACCACCAAAAGGATGATAGGATAAACACTATTGCATAATCTGACATTAATGACTATGACAGACCCCCCACCAAAAGGATGACGGAGCAAAACTCACACCGGTCAATACCACCAAAAGGATGATAGGACAAACACTATCGCACAATCTGACATTAATGACAATGACAGACCCCCCACCAAAAGGATGACGGAGCAATCCTCACACTGGCCACTACCACCAAAAGGATGATAGGACAAACACTATTGCATAATCTGACATTAATGACTATGACAGACCCCCCACCAAAAGGATGACGGAGCAAAACTCACACCGGCCACTACCACCAAATGGATGATAGGACAAACACCATCGCATAATCTGACATTAATGACTATGACAGACCCCTCACCGAATGGATGACAGAGCGAAAGTCACACCGGCCACCACCACTAATAGGATGATAAGACAAACACTATCGCATAATCTGAAATTAATGACTATATCAGACCCCCACCAAAAGGATGATGGAGCAAAACTCACACCGGCCACTACCACCAAAAGGATGATAGGACAAACACTATCGCACAATCTGACATTAATGACTATGACAGACCCCCACCAAAAGGATGACGGAGCGAAACTCACATCGGCCACTACCACCAAAAGGATGATAGGACAAACACTATCACACAATCTGAAATTAATGACTATGTCAGACTCCCCCACCAAAAGTATGACAAAGCGAAACTCACACCAGCCACTACCACCAAAAGGCTTATAGGACAAACACTATGGCACACTCTTACATTAATGACTATGATAGACCCCCCACCAAAATGATAATGGAGCGAAACTCACATCGGCCACTGCCACCAAAAGGATGATAGGACAAACAATATCGCATAATCTGAAATTAATGACTATGTCAGACCCCCCACCAAAACGATGACGGAGCAAAACTCACACCGGCCACTACCACCAAAAGGATGATAGGACAAACACCATCGCACAATCTGATATTAATGACTATGACAGACCCCCACGAAAAGGATGACGGAGCGAAACTTACACCGGCCACTACCACCAAAAGGATGATAGGACAAACACTATTGCATAATCTGACATTAATGACAATGACAGACCCTCCACCAAAATGATGACGGAGCGAAAATCACACTGGCCACTACCACCAAAAGGATGATAGGACAAACAATATCGCACAATCTGACATTACTGACTATGTCAGACGCCTCACCAAAAGGATGACGGAGTGAAACTCACACCGACCTTTACAACCAAAAGGATGATAGGACAAACACTATCGCACAATCTGACATTAATGACTATGACAGACCCCCCAATAAAAGGATGACGGAGTGAAACTCACACCGACCACTACTACCAAAACGATGATAGAACAAATACTATCGCACAATCTAAAATTAATGACTATGTCAAAACCGCCACCAAAAGGATGACGAAGCGAAACTCACACCGGCCACTACCACCAAAAGGATGATAGGACAAACACTATCACACAATCTGACATTAATGATTATGACAGACCCCCGCCAAAAGAATGACGGAGTGAAACTCACACCGGCCACTACCACCAAAAGGATGATAGGACAAACACTATCGTACAATCTGACATTAATGACTATGACAGACCCCCGAACAAAAGGATGACGGAGAAAAACTCACACCGGCCACTACCACCAAAAGGATGATAGGACAAACACTATCGCACAATCTAACATTAATGACAATGATAGACCCCCCACCAAAAGGATGACAGAGCAATCCTCACACTGGCCACTAAAACCAAAAGGATGATAGGACAAACACTATTGCATAATCTGACATTAATGACTATAAGAGACCCCCCACCAAAAGGATGACGGAGAAAAACTCACACCGGCCACTACCACTAAAAGGATGATAGGACAAACACTATCGCACAATCTGACATTAATGACTATGACAGACCCCCACCAAAAGGATGACGGGGCGAAACTCACATCGGCCACTAGCACCAAAAGGATGATAGGACAAACACTATCGCACAATCTGAAATTAATGACTATGTCAGACCCCCCACCAAAAGGATGACGGAGCGAAACTCAAACCGGACACTACCACCAAAAGGATGACAGGACAAACATTATGGCACACTCTTACATTAATGACTATGACAGACCCCCTACCAAAACGATAACGGAGCGAAACTCACATCGGCCACTGCCACCAAAAGGATGATAGGACAAATAGTATCGCATAATCTGAAATTAATGACTATGTCAGACCCCCCACCAAAAGGATGACGGAGCGAAACTCACACCGGCCACTACCACCAAAAGGATGATAGGACAAACACTATTGCACAATCTGACATTAATGACAATGACAAACCCTCCACCAAAATGATGACGGAGTGAAAATCACACCGGCCACTACCACCAAAAGGATGATAGGACAAACAATATCGCACAATCTGACATTACTGACTTTGTCAGACACCCCACCAAAAGGATGACGGAGTAAAACTCACACCGAACACTACAACCAAAAGGATGATAGGACAAACACTATCGCACAATCTGACATTAATGACTATGACAGACCCCCCAATAAAAGGATGACAGAGCGAAACTCACACCGGCCACTACTACAAAAACGATGATAGGACAAATACTATCGCACAATCTGAAATTAATGACTATGTCAAAACCGCCACCAAAAGGATGACGGAGCGAAACTCACATCGGCCACTACCACCAAAAGGATGATAGGACAAACACTATCGCACAATCTGAAATTAATGACTATGTCAGACCCCCCCACCAAAAGGATGACGGAGCGAAACTCACACTGGCCACTACCACCAAAAGGATGATAGGACAAACACTATTGCACACTCTTACATTAATGACTATGACAGACCCCCCACCAAAATGATGACGGAGCGAAACTCACACCGGTCAATACCACCAAAAGGATGATAGGACAAACACTATCGCACAATCTGACATTAATGACTATGACAGACCCCCACCAAAAGGATGACGGAGCAAAACTCACACCGACCACTACCACCAAAAGGATGATAGGACAAACACTATCGCACAATCTGAAATTAATGACTATGTCAGACCCCCCCACCAAAAGGATGACGGAGCGAAACTCACACTGGCCACTACCACCAAAAGGATGATAGGACAAACACTATTGCACACTCTTACATTAATGACTATGACAGACCCCCCACCAAAATGATGACGGAGCGAAACTCACATCGGCCACTGCCACCAAAAGGATGATAGGACAAACACTATCGCACAATCTGAAATTAAAGACTATGTCAGATCCCCCACCAAAAAGATGACGGAGCGAAACTCACACCGGCCATTACCACCAAAAGGATGATAGGATAAACACTATTGCACACTCTTACATTAATGAGTATGACAGACTCCCCACCAAAATAATGACGGAGCGAAACTCACATCGGCCACTGCCATCCAAAGGATGATAGGACAAACACTATTGCACAATCTGAAATTAATGACTATGTCTGACCCCCCACCAAAAGGAATACGGAGCGAAACTCACACCAGCCACTACCACCAAAAGGATGATAGGACAAACACTATCGCACAATCTGACATTAATGACTATGACAGACCCCCACCAAAAGGATGACGGAGCGAAACTCACACTGGCCACTACCACTAAAAGGATGATAGGACAAAGACTATCGCACAATCTGACATTAATGACTATGACAGATCCCCACCAAAAGGATGACGGAGCGAAACTCACACTGGCCACTACCACCAAAAGGATGATAGGACAAACACTATCGCACAATCTGACATTAATGACTATGACAAACCCCCACCAAAAGGATGACGGAGCGAAACTGACACCGGCCACTACCACCAAAAGGATGATAGGACAAACACTATCGCACAATCTGACATTAATGACTATGACAGACCCCCCAATAAAAGGATGACGGAGCGAAACTCACACCGGCCACTACTACCAAAACGATGATAGAACAAATACTATCGCACAATCTAAAATTAATGACTATGTCAAAACCGCCACCAAAAGGATGACGAAGCGAAACTCACACCGGCCACTACCACCAAAAGGATGATAGGACAAACACTATCACACAATCTGACATTAATGATTATGACAGACCCCCTTCAAAAGAATGACGGAGTGAAACTCACATCGGCCACTACCACCAAAAGGATGATAGGACAAACACTATCGTACAATCTGACATTAATGACTATGACAGACCCCCACCAAAAGGATGACGGAGAAAAACTCACACCGGCCACTACCACCAAAAGGATGATAGGATAAACACTATCGCACAATTTGACATTAATAACAATGACAGACCCCCCACCAAAAGGATGACGGAGCAATCCTCACACTGGCCACTACAACCAAAAGGATGATAGGACAAACACTGTTGCATAATCTGACATTAATGACTATAAGAGACCCCCCACCAAAAGGATGACGGAGAAAAACTCACACCGGCCACTACCACCAAAAGGATGATAGGACAAACACTATCGCACAATCTGACATTAATGACTATGACAGACCCCCACCAAAAGGATGATGGGGCGAAACTCACATCGGCCACTACCACGAAAAGGATGATAGGACAAACACTATCGTACAATCTGAAATTAATGACTATGTCAGATCCCCCACCAAAAGGATGACGGAGCGAAACTCACACCGTCCACTACCACCAAAAGGATGATAGGACAAACACCATCGCATAATCTGACATTAATGACTATGACAGACCCCCCACCGAAAGGATGACAGAGCGAAAGTCACACCGGCCACTACCACAAAAAGGATGATAAGATAAACACTATCGCATAATCTGAAATTAATGACTATATCAGACCCCCACCAAAAGGATGACGGAGCGAAACTCACACCGGCCACTACTACCAAAAGGATGATAGGACAAACACTATCGCACAATCTGACATTAATGACTATGACAGACCCCCACCAAAAGGATGACGGAGCGAAACTCACATCAGCCACTACCACCAAAAGGATGATAGGACAAACACTATCGCATAATCTGAAATTAATGACTATGTCAGACTCCCCCACCAAAAGTATGACAGAGAGAAACTCACACCAGCCACTACCACCAAAAGGATGATACGACAAACACTATGGCACACTCTTACATTAATGACTATGACAGACCCCCCACCAAAATGATAACGGAGCGAAACTCACATCGGCCACTGCCACCAAAAGGATGATAGGACAAACAGTATAGCATAATCTGAAATTAATGACTATGTCAGACCCCCCACAAAAACGATGACGGACCGAAACTCACACCGACCACTACCACCAAAAGGATGATAGGACAAACACCATTGCACAATCTGACATTAATGACTATGACAGACCCCCCACCAAAAGGATGACGGAGCGAAACTCACACCGGCCACTACCACCAAAAGGATGATAGGACAAACACTATTGCACAATCTGACATTAATGACAATGACAGACCCTCCACCAAAATGATGACGGAGCGAAAATCACACCGGCCACTACCTCCAAAAGGATGATAGGACAAACAATATCGCACAATCTGACATTACTGACTTTGTCAGACGCCCCACCAAAAGGATGAAGGAGTGAAACTCACACCGACCACTACAACCAAAAGGATGATAGGACAAACACTATCGCACAATCTGGCATTAATGACTATGACAGACCCCCCAATAAAAGGATGACAGAGCGAAACTCACACCGGCCACTACTACCAAAACGATGATAGGACAAATACTATCGCACAATCTGAAATTAATGACTATGTCAAAACCGCCACCAAAAGGATGACAGAGCGAAACTCACACCGGCCACTACCACCAAAAGGATGATAGGACAAACACTATCACACAATCTGACATTAATGATTATGACAGACCCCCACCAAAAGAATGACGGAGCAAAACTCACACCGGCTACTACCACCAAAAGGATGATAGGACAAACACTATCGCACAATTTGACATTAATGACAATGACAGATCCCCCACCAAAAGGATGACGGAGCAATCCTCACACTGGCCACTACCACCAAAAGGATGATAGGATAAACACTATTGCATAATCTGACATTAATGACTATGACAGACCCCCCACCAAAAGGATGATGGAGCAAAACTCACACCGGTCAATACCACCAAAAGGATGATAGGACAAGCACTATCGCACAATCTGACATTAATGACTATGACAGACCCCCACCAAAAGGATGACGGAGCAAAACTCACACCGGCCACTACCACCAAAAGGATGATAGGACAAACACTATCGCACAATCTGAAATTAATGACTATGTCAGACCCCCCACCAAAAGGATGACGGAGCGAAACTCACACTGGCCACTACCACCAAAAGGATGATAGGACAAACACTATTGCACACTCTTACATTAATGACTATGACAGACCCCCCACCAAAATGATGACGGAGCGAAACTCACATCGGCCACTGCCACCAAAAGGATGATAGGACAAATACTATCGCACAATCTGAAATTAATGACTATGTCAGATCCCCCACCAAAAGGACGACGGAGCGAAACTCACACCGCCCACTACCACTAAAAGGATGATAGGATAAACACTATTGCACACTCTTACATTAATGAGTATGACAGACTCCCCACCAAAATGATGACGGAGCGAAACTCACATCGGCCACTGCCATCCAAAGGATGATAGGACAAACACTATTGCACAATCTGAAATTAATGACTATGTCTGACCCCCCACCAAAAGGATGACGGAGCAAAACTCACACCAGCCACTACCACCAAAAGGATGATAGGACAAACACTATCGCACAATCTGACATTAATGACTATGACAGACCCCCACCAAAAGGATGACGGAGCGAAACTCACACCGGCCACTACCACTAAAAGGATGATAGGACAAAGACTATCGCACAATCTGACATTAATGACTATGACAGATCCCCACCAAAAGGATGACGGAGCGAAACTCACACTGGCCACTACCACCAAAAGGATGATAGGACAAACACTATCACACAATCTGACATTAATGACTATGACAGACCCCCACCAAAAGGATGACGGAGCGAAACTGACACCGGCCACTACCACCAAAAGGATGATAGGACAAACACTATCGCATAATCTGACATTAATGACTATGACAGACCCCCCACCAAAAGGATGATGGAGCAAAACTCACACCGGCCACTACCACCAAAAGGATGATTGGACAAACACTATCGCACAATCTGACATTGATGACTATGACAGACCCCCCACCAAAACGATGACGGAGCAAAACTCAAACCTGCCACTACCACCAAAAGTATGATAGGACAAACACCATCGCATAATTTGACATTAATGACTACGACAGACCCCCACCAAATAAACGACGGAGCGAAACTCACATCGGCCACTACCACCAAAAGGATGATAGGACAAACACTATCACACAATCTGACATTAATGATTATGACAGACCCCCACCAAAAGAATGACGGAGCAAAACTCACACCGGCTACTACCACCAAAAGGATGATAGGACAAACACTATCGCACAATTTGACATTAATGACAATGACAGATCCCCCACCAAAAGGATGACGGAGCAATCCTCACACTGGCCACTACCACCAAAAGGATGATAGGATAAACACTATTGCATAATCTGACATTAATGACTATGACAGACCCCCCACCAAAAGGATGATGGAGCAAAACTCACACCGGTCAATACCACCAAAAGGATGATAGGACAAGCACTATCGCACAATCTGACATTAATGACTATGACAGACCCCCACCAAAAGGATGACGGAGCAAAACTCACACCGGCCACTACCACCAAAAGGATGATAGGACAAACACTATCGCACAATCTGAAATTAATGACTATGTCAGACCCCCCACCAAAAGGATGACGGAGCGAAACTCACACTGGCCACTACCACCAAAAGGATGATAGGACAAACACTATTGCACACTCTTACATTAATGACTATGACAGACCCCCCACCAAAATGATGACGGAGCGAAACTCACATCGGCCACTGCCACCAAAAGGATGATAGGACAAATACTATCGCACAATCTGAAATTAATGACTATGTCAGATCCCCCACCAAAAGGACGACGGAGCGAAACTCACACCGCCCACTACCACTAAAAGGATGATAGGATAAACACTATTGCACACTCTTACATTAATGAGTATGACAGACTCCCCACCAAAATGATGACGGAGCGAAACTCACATCGGCCACTGCCATCCAAAGGATGATAGGACAAACACTATTGCACAATCTGAAATTAATGACTATGTCTGACCCCCCACCAAAAGGATGACGGAGCAAAACTCACACCAGCCACTACCACCAAAAGGATGATAGGACAAACACTATCGCACAATCTGACATTAATGACTATGACAGACCCCCACCAAAAGGATGACGGAGCGAAACTCACACCGGCCACTACCACTAAAAGGATGATAGGACAAAGACTATCGCACAATCTGACATTAATGACTATGACAGATCCCCACCAAAAGGATGACGGAGCGAAACTCACACTGGCCACTACCACCAAAAGGATGATAGGACAAACACTATCACACAATCTGACATTAATGACTATGACAGACCCCCACCAAAAGGATGACGGAGCGAAACTGACACCGGCCACTACCACCAAAAGGATGATAGGACAAACACTATCGCATAATCTGACATTAATGACTATGACAGACCCCCCACCAAAAGGATGATGGAGCAAAACTCACACCGGCCACTACCACCAAAAGGATGATTGGACAAACACTATCGCACAATCTGACATTGATGACTATGACAGACCCCCCACCAAAACGATGACGGAGCAAAACTCAAACCTGCCACTACCACCAAAAGTATGATAGGACAAACACCATCGCATAATTTGACATTAATGACTACGACAGACCCCCACCAAATAAACGACGGAGCGAAACTCACATCGGCCACTACCACCAAAAGGATGATAGGACAAACACTATTGCACAATCTGAAATTAATGACTATGTCTGACCCCCCACCAAAAGGATGACGGAGCAAAACTCACACCAGCCACTACCACCAAAAGGATGATAGGACAAACACTATCGCACAATCTGACATTAATGACTATGACAGACCCCCACCAAAAGGATGACGGAGCGAAACTCACACCGGCCACTACCACTAAAAGGATGATAGGACAAAGACTATCGCACAATCTGACATTAATGACTATGACAGATCCCCACCAAAAGGATGACGGAGCGAAACTCACACTGGCCACTACCACCAAAAGGATGATAGGACAAACACTATCACACAATCTGACATTAATGACTATGACAGACCCCCACCAAAAGGATGACGGAGTGAAACTGACACCGGCCACTACCACCAAAAGGATGATAGGACAAACACTATCGCATAATCTGACATTAATGACTATGACAGACCCCCCACCAAAAGGATGATGGAGCAAAACTCACACCGGCCACTACCACCAAAAGGATGATTGGACAAACACTATCGCACAATCTGACATTGATGACTATGACAGACCCCCCACCAAAACGATGACGGAGCAAAACTCAAACCTGCCACTACCACCAAAAGTATGATAGGACAAACACCATCGCATAATTTGACATTAATGACTACGACAGACCCCCACCAAATAGACGACGGAGCGAAACTCACATCGGCCACTACCACCAAAAGGATGATAGGACAAACACTATCGCACAATCTGGCATTAATGACTATGTCAGACACCCACCAAAAGGATGACGGAGCGAAACTCACACCGGCCACTACTACTAAAAGGATGATAGGACAAAGACTATCGCACAATCTGACATTAATGACTATGACAGATCCCCACCAAAAGGATGACGGAGCGAAACTCACACTGGCCACTACCACCAAAAGGATGATAGGATAAACACTATCGCACAATCTGACATTAATGACTATGACAGACCCCCACCAAAAGGATGACGGAGCGAAACTGACACCGGCCACTACCACCAAAAGGATGATAGGACAAACACTATCGCACAATCTGACATTAATGACTATGACAGACCCCCCACCAAAAGGATGATGGAGCAAAACTCACACCGACCACTACCACCAAAAGGATGATTGGACAAACACTACCGCACAATCTGACATTGATGACTATGACAGACTCCCCACCAAAAGGGTGATGGAGCAAAACTCAAACCTTCCACTACCACCAAAATTATGATAGGACAAACACGATCGCATAATTTGACATTAATGACTATGACATACCCCCACCAAATAGATGACGGAGCGAAACTCACTTCGGCCACTACCACCAAAAGGATGATAGGACAAACACTATCGCACAATCTGGCATTAATGACTATGTCAGACCCCCACCAAAAGGATGACGGAGTGAAACTCACACCGGACACTACCACCAAAAGGATGATAGGACAAACACTATCTCACAATCTGACATTCATTACTATGCCAGACCCCCCACCAAAAGGATGACGGAGGGGAACTCACATCAGCCACTACCACCAAAAGGATGATAGGACAAACACTATCGCATAATCTGAAATTAATGACTATGTCAGACTCCCCCACCAAAAGTATGACAGAGAGAAACTCACACCAGCCACTACCACCAAAAGGATGATACGACAAACACTATGGCACACTCTTACATTAATGACTATGACAGACCCCCCACCAAAATGATAACGGAGCGAAACTCACATCGGCCACTGCCACCAAAAGGATGATAGGACAAACAGTATAGCATAATCTGAAATTAATGACTATGTCAGACCCCCCACAAAAACGATGACGGACCGAAAGTCACACCGACCACTACCACCAAAAGGATGATAGGACAAACACCATTGCACAATCTGACATTAATGACTATGACAGACCCCCCACCAAAAGGATGACGGAGCGAAACTCACATCGGCCACTACCACCAAAAGGATGATAGGACAAACACTATTGCACAATCTGACATTAATGACAATGACAGACCCTCCACCAAAATGATGACGGAGCGAAAATCACACCGGCCACTACCACCAAAAGGATGATAGGACAAACAATATCGCACAATCTGACATTACTGACTTTGTCAGACGCCCCACCAAAAGGATGACGGAGTGAAACTCACACCGACCACTACAACCAAAAGGATGATAGGACAAACACTATCGCACAATCTGACATTAATGACTATGACAGACCCCCCAATAAAAGGATGACAGAGCGAAACTCACACTGGCCACTACTACCAAAACGATGATAGGACAAATACTATCGCACAATCTGAAATTAATGACTATGTCAAAACCGCCACCAAAAGGATGACGGAGCGAAACTCACACCGGCCACTACCACCAAAAGATGATAGGACAAACACTATCACACAATCTGACATTAATGATTATGACAGACCCCCACCAAAAGAATGACGGAGCGAAACTCACACCGACCACTACCACCAAAAGGATCATAGGACAAACACTATCGCACAATCTGACATTAATGACAATGACAGATCCCCCACCAAAAGGATGACGGAGCAATCCTCACACTGGCAACTACCACCAAAAGGATGATAGGATAAACACTATTGCATAATCTGACATTAATGACTATGACAGACCCCCCACCAAAAGGATAACGGAGCAAAACTCACACCGGTCAATACCACCAAAAGGATGATAGGACAAACACTATCGCACAATCTGACATTAATGACTATGACAGACCCCCCACCAAAAGGATGACGGAGCGAAACTCACACTGGCAACTACCACCAAAAGGATGATAGGACAAACACTATTGCACACTCTTACATTAATGACTATGACAGACCCCCCACCAAAATGATGACGGAGCGAAACTCACATCGGCCACTGCCACCAAAAGGATGATAGGACAAATACTATCGCACAATCCGAAATTAATGACTATGTCAGATCCCCCACCAAAAGGATGACGAAGCGAAACTCACACCGCCCACTACCACCAAAAGGATGATAGGATAAACACTATTGCACACTCTTACATTAATGAGTATGACAGACTCCCCACCAAAATGATGACGGAGCGAAACTCACATCGGCCACTGCCATCCAAAGGATGATAGGACAAACACTATTGGACAATCTGAAATTAATGACTATGTCTGACCCCCCACCAAAAGGATGACGGAGCGAAACTCACACCAGCCACTACCACCAAAAGGATGATAGGACAAACACTATCGCACAATCTGACATTAATGACTATGACAGACCCCCACCAAAAGGATGACGGAGCGAAACTCACACTGGCCACTACCACTAAAAGGATGATAGGACAAAGACTATCGCACAATCTGACATTAATGACTATGACAGATCCCCACCAAAAGGATGACGGAGCGAAACTCACACTGGCCACTAACACCAAAAGGATGATAGGACAAACACTATCACACAATCTGACATTAATGACTATGACAGACCCCCACCAAAAGGATGACGGAGCGAAACTGACACCGACCACTACCACCAAAAGGATGATAGGACAAACACTATCGCATAATCAGACATTAATGACTATGACAGACCCCCCACCAAAAGGATGATGGAGCAAAACTCACACCGGCCACTACCACCAAAAGGATGATTGGACAAACACTATCGCACAATCTGACATTGATGACTATGACAGACCCCCCACCAAAATGAGGACGGAGCAAAACTCAAACCTGCCACTACCACCAAAAGTATGATAGGACAAACACCATCGCATAATTTGACATTAATGACTATGACAGACCCCCACCAAATAGATGACGGAGCGAAACTCACATCGGCCACTACGACCAAAAGGATGATAGGACAAACACTATCGCACAATCTGGCATTAATGACTATGTCAGACCCCCGCCAAAAGGATGACGGAGCGAAACTCACACCGGCCACTACTACTAAAAGGATGATAGGACAAAGACTATCGCACAATCTGACATTAATGACTATGACAGATCCCCACCAAAAGGATGACGGAGCGAAACTCACACTGGCCACTACCACCAAAAGGATGATAGGATAAACACTATCGCACAATCTAACATTAATGACTATGACAGACCCCCACCAAAAGGATGACGGAGCGAAACTGACACCGGCCACTACCACCAAAAGGATGATAGGACAAACACTATCTCACAATCTGACATTAATGACTATGACAGACCCACCACCAAAAGGATGATGGAGCAAAACTCACACCGGCCACAACCACCAAAAGGATGATTGGACAAACACTATCGCACAATCTGACATTAATGACTATGACAGACTCCCCACCAAAAGGGTGATGGAGCAAAACTCAAACCTTCCACTACCACCAAAATTATGATAGGACAAACACGATCGCATAATTTGACATTAATGACTATGACAGACCCCCACCAAATAGATGACGGTGCGAAACTCACATCGGCCACTACCACCAAAAGGATGATAGGACAAACACTATCGCACAATCTGGCATTAATGACTATGTCAGACCCCTACCAAAAGGATGAAGGAGTGAAACTCACACCGGACACTACCACCAAAAGGATGATAGGACAAACACTATCTCACAATCTGACATTCATTACTATGTCAGACCCCCCACTAAAAGGATGACGGAGGGGAACTCACACCAACCACTACCACCAAAAGGATGATAGGACAAACACTATCGCACAATCTGACATTAATGACTATGACAGACCCCCCACCAAAAGGATGACGGAGCAAAACTCACACCCGCCACTACCACCAAAAGGATGATAGGACAAACACTATCGCACAATCTGACATTAATGACTATGACAGACCCCCGACCAAAAGGATGACAGAGCAAAACTAACACCGGCCACTACCACCAAAAGGATGATAGGACAAACACCATCGCATAATCTGACATTAAGGACAATGACATAGCCCCCACCAAAAGGATGACAGAGCGAAACTCACACCGACCACTACCACCAAAAGGATGACAGGACAAACACTATCGCACAATCTAAAACTAATGACTATGTCAGACCCCCACCAAAAGGATGACGGAGCGAAACTCACACCGGCCACTACCAGCAAAAGGATGATAGGACAAACACTATCGCACAATCTGACATTAATGATTATGACAGACCCCCACTAAAAGTGTGACGGAGCGAAACTCACACCGGCCAGTACCCCCAAAAGGATGATAGGACAAACACTATCGCACAATCTAACATTAATGACTATGACAGACCCCCACCAAAAGGATGACGGCGCGAAACTCACACCGGCCACTACTATCAAAAGGATGATGGGACAAACACTATCGCACAATCTAACATTAATGACAATGACAGACCCCCCACCAAAAGGATGACGGAGCAATCCTCACACTGGCCACTACCACCAAAAGGATGATAGGACAAACACTAACACATAATCTGACATTGATGACTATGACAGACCCCCCACCAAAAGGATGACGGAGCAAAACTCACACCGGTCACTACCACCAAAAGGATGATAGGACAAACACTATCGCACAATATGACATTAATGACTATGACAGACCCCCACCAAAAGGATGACGGAGCGAAACTCACATCGGTCACTACCACCAAAAGGATGATAGGACAAAAACTATCGCACAATCTGAAATTAATGACTATGTCAGACCCCCCACCAAAAGGGTGACGGAACGAAACTCACACCGACCACTACCACCAAAAGGATGATAGGATAAACACTATTGCACACTCTTACATTAATGACTATGACAGACCCCCCCACCAAAATGATGACGGAGCGAAACTCACATCGGCCACTGCGACCAAAAGGATGATAGGACAAACTCTATCGCACAATCTGAAATTAATGACTATGTCAGACCCCCCACCAAAAGGATGACGGAGCGAAACTCACACCGGCCACTACCACCAAAAGAATGATAGGACAAATACTATTGCACACTCTTACATTAATGACTATGACAGACCCCCCACCAAAATGATGACGGAGCGAATCTCACATCGGCCACTGCCACCAAAAGGATGATAGGACAAACACTATCGCACAGTCTGAAATTAATGACTATGTCTGACCCCCCACCAAAAGGATGACAGAGCGAAACTCACACCGGCCACTACCACCAAAAGGATGATAGGACAAACACTATTGCACACTCTTACATTAATGACTATGACAGACCCCCCACCAAAATGATGACGAAGCGAAACTCACATCGGCCACTGCCACCAAAAGGATGATAGGACAAACACTATCGCACAATCTGAAATTAATGACTATGTCTGACCCCCACCAAAAGGATGACGGAGCGAAACCTACACCGGCCACTACCACCAAAAGGATGATAGGATAAACACTATCGCACAATCTGACATTAATGACTATGACAGACCCCCACCAAAAGGATGACGGAGCGAAACTCACACTGGCCACTACCACCAAAAGGATGATAGGACAAACACTATCGCACAATCTGACATTAATAACTATGACAGACCCCCACCAAAAGGATGACGGAGCGAAACTGACACCGGCCACTACCACCAAAAGGATGGTAGGACAAACACTATCGCACAATCTGACATTAATGACTATGACAGACCCCCCACCAAAAGGATGATGGAGCAAAACTCACACCGGCCACTACCACCAAAAGGATGATTGGACAAACACTATCGCACAATCTGACATTGATGACTATGACAGACCCCCCACCAAAAGGATGACGGAGTAAAACTCAAACCTGCCACTACCACCAAAAGTATGATAGAACAAACACCATCGCATAATTTGACATTAATAACTATGACAGACCCCCACAAAATAGATGACAGAGCGAAACTCACATCGGCCACTACCACCAAAAGGATGATAGGACAAACACTATCGCACAATCTGGCATTAATGACTATGTCAGACCCCCACCAAAAGGATGACGGAGTGAAAGTCACATCGGACACTACCACCAAAAGGATGATAGGACAAACACTATCTCACAATCTGACATTAATGACTATGTTAGACCCCCCACCAAAAGGATGACGGAGTGAAACTCACACTGGCCACTACCACCAAAAGGATGATAGGACAAACACTATCGCACAATCTGACATTAATGACTATGACAGACCCCCACCAAAAGGATGACGGAGCAAAACTCACACCGGCCACTACCACAAAAAGGATGATAGGACAGACACTATCGCACAATCTGACATTAATGACTATGACAGACCCCCCACTAAAAGGATGACAGAGCAAAACTTACACCGGGCACAACCACCAAAAGGATGATAGGACAAACACCATCGCATAATCTAACATTAATGACTATGACAGACCCTCCACCAAAAGGATGACGGAGGGGAACTCACACCGACCACTACCACCAAAAGGATGATAGGACAAACACTATCGCACAATCTGACATTAATGACTATGACAGACCCCCCACCAAAAGGATGACGGAGTGAAACTCACACTGGCCACTACCACCAAAAGGATGATAGGACAAACACTATTGCACACTCTTACAATAATGACTATGACAGACCCCCCACCAAAATGATGACGGAGCGAAACTCACATCAGCCACTGCCACCAAAAGGATGATAGGACAAACACTATTGCACAATATGAAATTAATGACTATGTCTGACCCCCCACCAAAAGGATGACGGAGCGAAACTTACACCGGCCACTACCACCAAAAGGATGATAGGACAAACACTATCGCATAATCTGACATTAATGACTATGACAAACCCCCACTAAAAGGATGACGGAGCGAAACTCACACCGGCCACTACCAACAAAAGGATGATAGGACAAACACTATCGCACAATCTGACATTGATGACTATCACAGACCCCCCACCAAAAGGATGACGGAGCAAAACTCACACCGGCCACTACCACCAAAAGTATGATAGGACAAACACCATCGCACAATCTGACATTAATGACTACGACAGACTCCCTACCAAAAGGATGACGGAGCGAAACTCACACCAGCCATTACCACCAAAAGGATGATAGGACAAACACTATTGCACAATCTGACATGAATGACAATGACAGACCCTCCACCAAAAGGTTGACGGAGCGAAAATCACACCGGACACTACCACCAAAATGATGATAGGACAAACACTATGGCACAATCTGACATTAATGACTATGTCAGACCCCCCACTAAAAGGATAACGGAGTGAAACTCACGCCGACCACTACCACCAAAAGGATTATAGGACAAACACTATTGCACAATCTGACATTGATGACTACGACAGACCTCCCACCAAAAGGATGACGGAGCAAAACTCACACCGGTCACTACCACCAAAAGTATGATAGGACAAACACCATCGCACAATCTGACATTAATGACTATGAAAGACCCCCCACCAAAAGGATGACGGAGCGAAACTCACGCCGGCGACTACCACCAAAAGGATGATAGGACAAACACTATCCCACAATCTGAAATTAATGACTATGTCAGACACCCCACCAAAAGGATGACGGAGCGGAACTCACACCGGCCACTACCACCAAAAAGATGATAGGACTAACACTATCACACAATCTGACATTAATGACTATGACAGACCCCTACCAAAAGGATGACGGAGCGAAACTCACACCGGCCACTACCACTAAAAGGATGATAGGACAAAGACTATCGCACAATCTGACATTAATGACTATGACAGACCCCCATCAAAAGGATGACGGAGGGAAACTCACACTGGTCACTACCACCAAAAGGATGATAGGATAAACACTATCGCACAATCTGACATTGATGACTACGACAGACCTCCCACCAAAAGGATGACGGAGCAAAACTCACACCGGTCACTACCACCAAAAGTATGATTGGACAAACACCATCGCACAATCTGACATTAATGACTATGACAGACCCCCCACCAAAAGGATGACGGAGCGAAACTCACACCGGTCACTACCACCAAAAGGATGATAGGACAAACACTATCGCACAATCTGACATTAATGACTATGACAGACCCCCACTAAAAGGATAACGGAGCGAAACTCACACCGGCCACTACCACCAAAAGGATGATAGGACAAACACTATTGCACACTCTTACATTAATGACTATGACAGACCCCCCACCAAAATGATGACGGAGCGAAACTCACATCGGCCACTGCCACCAAAAGGATGATAGGAAAAACACTATCGCACAATCTGAAATTAATGACTATGTCAGACCCCCCACCAAAAGGATGACGAAGCGAAACTCACACCGGCCACTACCACCAAAAGGATGATAAGACAAACACTATCGCACAATCTGACATTAATGATTATGACAGACCCCCACCAAAAGGATGACAGAGCGAAACTCACACCGGCCACTACCACCAAAAGGATGATAGGACAAACACTATCGCACAATCTGACATTAATGACTATGACAGACCCCCACCAAAAGGATGACGGAGTGAAACTGACACCGGCCACTACCACCAAAAGGATGATAGGACAAACACTATCGCACAATTTGACATTAATGACTATAAAAAAACCCCCACCAAAAAGATGATGGAGCAAAACTCACACCGGCCACTATCACCAAAAGGATGATTGGACAAACACTATCGCACAATCTGACATTGATGACTATGACAGACCCCCACCAAAAGGATGACGGAGCAAAACTCAAACCTGCCACTAACACCAAAAGTATGATAGGACAAACACCATCGCATAATTTGACATTAATGACTATGACAGACCCCCACCAAATAGATGACGGAGCGAAACTCACATCGGCCACTACCACCAAAAGGATGATAGGACAAACACTATTGCACAATCTGGCATTAATGACTATGTCAGACCCCCACCAAAAGGATGGCAGAGTGAAACTCACACTGGCCACTACCACCAAAAGGATGATAGGACAAACACTATCTCACAATCTGACATTAATGACTATGTCAGACCCCCCACCAAAAGGATGACGGAGTGAAACTCACACTGGCCACTACCACCAAAAGGATGATAGGACAAACACTATCACACAATCTGACATTAATGACTATGACAGACCCTCCACCAAAAGGATGACGGAGGGGAACTCACACCGACCACTACCACCAAAAGGATGATAGGACAAACACTATCGCACAATCTGACATTAATGACTATGACATATCCCCCACCAAAAGGATGACGGAGTGAAACTCACACCGACCACTACCACCAAAAGGATGATAGGACAAACACTATTGCACAATCTGACATTAATGACTATGACAGACGTTACACCAAAAGGATGACCGAGCGAAACTCACACCGACCACTACCACCAAAAGGATGATAGGGCAAACACTATCGCATAATCGGACATTAATGACTATGACAGACCCCCACCAAACGTATGACGAAGTGAAACTCACACCGGCCACTACCACCAAAAGGATGATAGGACAAACACTATCGCACAATCTGACATTAATGACTATGATAGACCCCTACCAAAATGATGACGGAGCAAAACTCACACCGGCCACTACCACCAAAAGGATGATAGGACAAACAATATCGCACAATCTAACATTAATGACTATGACAGACCCCCCACAAAAGGATGACAGAGCAAAACTCACACAGGCCACTACCACCAAAAGGATGATAGGATAAACACTATCGCACAATCTGACATTGATGACTACGACATACCTCCCACCAAAAGGATGACGGAGCAAAACTCACACCGATCACTACCACCAAAAGTATGATAGGACAAACACCATCACACAATCTGACATTAATGACTATGACAGACCCCCCACCAAAAGGATGACGGAACGAAACTCACACCGGTCACTACCACCAAAAGGATGATAGGACAAACACTATCGCACAATCTGACATTAATGACTATGACAGACCCCCACTGAAAGGATGACGGAGCGAAACTCACACCGGCCACTACCACCAAAAGGATGATAGGACAAACACTATTGCACACTCTTACATTAATGACTATGACAGACCCCCCACCAAAATGATGACGGAGCGAAACTCTAATCGGCCACTGCCACCAAAAGGATGATAAGACAAACACTATCGCACAATCTGAATTTAATGACTATGTCAGACCCCCCACCAAAAGGATGACGGAGCGAAACTCACACCAGCCACTACCACCAAAAGGATGATAGGACAAACACTATCGCACAATCTGACATTAATGACTATGACAGACCCCCACCCAAAGGATGACGGAGCGAAACTCACACCGGCCACTACCACTAAAAGGATGATAGGACAAAGACTATCGCACAATCTGACATTAATGACTATGACAAACCCCTACCAAAATGATGACGGAGCGAAACTCACACCGACCACTACCACCAAAAGGATGATAGGACAAACAATATCGCACTATCTAACATTAATAACTATGACAAACCCCCTACCAAAAGGATGACGGAGCAAAACTCACACATGCCACTACCACCAAAAGGATGATAGGACAAACACTATCGCACAATCTGACATTGATGACTACGACAGACCTCCCACCAAAAGGATGACGGAGCAAAACTCACACCGGTCACTACCACCAAAAGTAGGATAGGACAAACACCATCGCACAATCTGACATTAATGACTATGACAGACCCCCCACCAAAAGGATGACAGAGCGAAACTCACACCGGTCACTACCACCAACAGGATGATAGGACAAACACTATCTCACAATCTGACATTAATGACTATGTCAGACCCCCTACCAAAAGGATGACGGAGTGAAACTCACACTGGCCACTACCACCAAAAGTATGATAGGACAAACACCATCGCACAATCTGACATTAATGACTATGACAGACTCCCCACCAAAAGGATGAAGGAGCGAAACTCACACCAGCCACTACCACCAAAAGGATGATAGGACAAACACTATCGCACAATCTGACATTAATGACTATGACAGACCCCCACCAAAAGGATGACGGAGTGAAACTCACGCCGGCCACTACCACCAAAAGGATGATTGGACAAACACTATCTCACAATCTGACATTAATGACTATGTCAGACCCCCCACCAAAAGGATGACGGAGTGAAACTCACACCGGCCACTACCACCAAAAGGATGATAGGACAAACACTATCGCACAATCTGACATTAATGACTATGACAGACTCTCCACCAAAAGGATGACGGAGGGAAACTCACACCGGCCACTACCACCAAAAGGATGATAGGACAGACACTATCGCACAATCTAACATTAATGACTATGACAGACCCCCCACCAAAAGGATGATGGAGCAAAACTCACACCGGCCACTACCACCAAAAGGATGATTGGACAAACACTATCGCACAATCTGACATTGATTACTATGACAGACCCCCCACCAAAAGGATGACGGAGCAAAACTCAAACCGGCCACTACCACCAAAAGTATGATAGGACAAACACCATCGCATAATTTGACATTAATGACTATGACAGACCCGCACCAAATAGATGACGGAGCGAAACTCACATCGGCCACTACCACCAAAAGGATGATAGGACAAACACTATCGCACAATCTGGCATTAATGACTATGTCATACCCCCACCAAAAGGATGACGGAGTGAAACTCACACCGGACACTACCACCAAAAGGATGATAGGACAAACACTATCTCACAATCTGACATTAATGACTATGTCAGACCCCCAACCAAAAGGATGACCGAGTGAAACTCACACTGGCCACTACCACCAAAAGGATGATAGGACAAACACTATCGCACAATCTGACATTAATGACTATGACAGACTCCCCACCAAAAGGATGAAGGAGCGAAACTCACACCAGCCACTACCACCAAAAGGATGATAGGACAAACACTATCGCACAATCTGACATTAATGACTATGACAGACCCCCACCAAAAGGATGACGGAGTGAAACTCACACCGGCCACTACCACCAAAAGGATGATAGGACAAACACTATCTCACAATCTGACATTAATGACTATGTCAGACCCCCCACCAAAAGGATGACGGAGTGAAACTCACACCGGCCACTACCACCAAAAGGATGATAGGACAAACACTATCGCACAATCTGACATTAATGACTATGACAGACTCTCCACCAAAAGGATGACGGAGGGAAACTCACACCGGCCACTACCACCAAAAGGATGATAGGACAGACACTATCGCACAATCTAACATTAATGACTATGACAGACCCCCCACCAAAAGGATGATGGAGCAAAACTCACACCGGCCACTACCACCAAAAGGATGATTGGACAAACACTATCGCACAATCTGACATTGATTACTATGACAGACCCCCCACCAAAAGGATGACGGAGCAAAACTCAAACCGGCCACTACCACCAAAAGTATGATAGGACAAACACCATCGCATAATTTGACATTAATGACTATGACAGACCCGCACCAAATAGATGACGGAGCGAAACTCACATCGGCCACTACCACCAAAAGGATGATAGGACAAACACTATCGCACAATCTGGCATTAATGACTATGTCATACCCCCACCAAAAGGATGACGAAGTGAAACTCACACCGGACACTACCACCAAAAGGATGATAGGACAAACACTATCTCACAATCTGACATTAATGACTATGTCAGACCCCCAACCAAAAGGATGACCGAGTGAAACTCACACTGGCCACTACCACCAAAAGGATGAGAGGACAAACACTATCGCACAATCTGACATTAATGACTATGACAGACCCCCCACCAAAAGGATGACGAAGGGGAACTCACGCCGACCACTACCACCAAAAGGATGATAGGACAAACACTATCGCATAATCTGACATTAATGAGAATGACAGACCCCCCACCAAAAGGATGACGGAGCAAAACTCACACCGGCCACTACCACCAAAAGGATGATAGGACAAACACTATCGCACAATCTGACATTAATGACTATGAAAGACCCCCCACCAAAAGGATGATAGAGCAAAACTTACACCGGCCACTACCACCAAAAGGATGATAGGACAAACACCATCGCATAATCTGACATTATTGACTATGACAGAGCCCCCACCAAAAGGATGACAGAGCAAAACTCACACCGGCCACTACCACCAAAAGGATGACAGGACAAACACTATCGCACAATTTGAAATTAATGACTATGTCAGACCCCCACCAAAAGGATGACGGAACGAAACTCACACCCGCCACTACCAGCAAAAGGATGATAGGACAAACACTATCGCACAATCTGACATTAATGACTATGACAGACCCCTACCAAAAGGATGACGGAGCAAAACTCACACCGGCCATTACCCCCAAAAGGATGATAGGACAAACACTATCGCACAATCTGACATTAATGACTATGACAAACCCCCACCAAAAAGAGGATGGAGCGAAACTCACACCGGCCACTACCACCAAAAGGATGATGGGACAAACACTATCGCATAAAATCTGACATTAATGACTATGACATACCCCTCACCAAAAGGATGATGGAGCAAAACTCACACCAGCCACTACCACCAAAAGGATGATATAACAAACACTATCACAAAATCTGACATTGATGACTATGACAGACCCCCCACCAAAAGGATGACGGAGCAAAACTCACACCGGCCACTACCACCTAAAGTATGATAGGACAAACACCATCGCACAATCTGACATTAATGACTATGACAGACTCCCCACCAAAAGGATGACGGACCGAAACTCACACCAGCCACTACCACCAAAAGGATGATAGGACAAAGACTATTGCACTATCTGACATTAATGACAATGACATACCCTCCACCAAAAGGTTGACGGAGCGAAAATCACACCAGCCACTACCACCAAAAAGATGATAGGTCAAACACTATCGCACAATTTGACTTTAATGACTATGTCAGACCCCCCACCAAAAGGATGACGGAGTGAAACTCACACCGACCACTGCCACCAAAAGGATGATAGGACAAACATTCTTACATAATCTGACATTAATGACTATGACAGACGCTACACCAAAAGGATGACCGAGCGAAACTCACACCGGTCACTACCACCAAAAAGATGATATGACAAACACTATCGCATAATCTGACATTAATGACTATGACAGACCCCCACCAAACGTATGACGGAGCAAAACTCACACCGGCCACTACCAACAAAAGGATGATAGGACAAACACTATCGCACAATCTGACATTAATGATTATGACAGACCCCCACCAAAAGGATGATGGAGCAAAACTCACACCGGCCACTACCACCAAAAGTATGATAGGACAAACACCATCGCACAATCTGACATTAATGACTATGACAGACCCCCACCAAAATGATGACGGAGCGAAACTCACACCGGCCACTACCACCAAAAGGATGATAGGACAAACAATATCGCACAATCTGATATTAATGACTATGACAGACCCCCCACCAAAAGGATGACGGAGCAAAACTCACACCGGCCACTACCACCAAAAGGATGATAGGACAAACACTATCGCACAATCTGACATTGATGACCACGACAGACCTCCCACCAAAAGGATGACGGAGCAAAACTCACACCGGCCACTACCACCAAAAGTATGATAGGACAAACACCATCGCACAATCTGACATTAATGACTATGACAGACCCCCCACCAAAAGGATGACGGAGCGAAACACACACCGGCCACTACCACCAAAAGGATGATAGGACAAACACTATTTCACAATCTGACATTAATGACTATGTCAGACGCCCCACCAAAAGGATGACGGAGTGAAACTCACACCGACCACTACAACCAAAAGGATGATAGGACAAACACTATCACACAATCTGACATTAATGACTATGACAGACCCCCCACTAAAAGGATGACGAAGCGAAACTCACACCGGCAACTACTACCAAAACGATGATAGGACAAACACTATCGCACAATCTGAAATTAATGACTATGTCAAAACCCTCACCAAAAGGATGACGGAGTGAAACTCACACCGGCCACTACCACCAAAAGGATGATAGGACAAACACTATCACACAATCTGACATTAATGACTATGACAGACCCCCCCCCCCCCAAAAGGATGACGGAGCGAAACTCACACCGCCCACTACCACCAAAAGGATGATAGGACAAATATTATCGCACAATCTGACATTAATGACTATGACAGACCCCCCACCAAAAGGATGACGGAGCAAAACTCACACCGGCCACTACCACCAAAAGGATGACAGGACAAACACTATCGCACAATCTGAAATTAATGTATGTCAGACCTCCACAGACAGGATGACGGAGCGAAACTCACACCGGCCACTACCAGCAAAAGGATGATAGGACAAACACTATCGCATAATCTGACATTAATGACTATGACAGACCCCCACCAAAAGGATGACAGAGCGAAACTCACACCGGCTAGTACCCCCAAAAGGATGATAGGACAAACACTATCCCACAATCTGACATTAAAGACTATGACAGACCCCCACCAAAAGGATGACGGAGCGAAACTCACACCGGCCACTACCACCAAAAGGATGATGAGACAAACACTATTGCACAATCTGGCATTAATGACTATGACAGACCCCTCACCAAAAGGATGACGGAGCAAAACTCACACCGGCCACTACCACCAAAAGGATGATAGGACAAACACTATCGCACAATCTGACATTGATGACTACGACAGACCTCCCACCAAAAGGATGAAGGAGCAAAACTCACACCGGCCACTACCACCAAAAGTATGATAGGACAAACACCATCGCACAATCTGACATTAATGACTATGACAGACCCCCCACCAAAAGGATGACGGAGCGAAACTCACACCGGCCACTACCACCAAAAGGATGATGAGACAAACACTATTGCACAATCTGGCATTAATGACTATGACAGACCCCTCACCAAAAGGATGACGGAGCAAAACTCACACCGACCACTACCACCAAAAGGATGATAGGACAAACACTATCGCACAATCTGACATTGATGACTACGACAGACCTCCCACCAAAAGGATGAAGGAGCAAAACTCACACCGGCCACTACCACCAAAAGTATGATAGGACAAACACCATCGCACAATCTGACATTAATGACTATGACAGACCCCCCACCAAAAGGATGACGGAGCGAAACTCACACCGGCCACTACCACCAAAAGGATGATAGGACAAACACTATTTCACAATCTGACATTAATGACTATGTCAGACGCCCCACCAAAAGGATGACGGAGTGAAACTCACACCGACCACTACAACCAAAAGGATGATAGGACAAACACTATCGCACAATCTGACATTAATGGCTATGACAGACCCCCCACTAAAAGGATGACGGAGCGAAACTCACACCGGTAACTACTACCAAAACGATAATAGGACAAACACTATCGCACAATCTGAAATTAATGACTATGTCAAAACCCTCACCAAAAGGATGACGGAGCGAAACTCACACCGGCCACTACCACCAAAAGGATGATAGGACAAACACTATCACACAATCTGACATTAATGACTATGACAGACCCCCCCCCCCCCAAAAGGATGACAAAGCGAAACTCACACCGACCACTACCACCAAAAGGATGATAGGACAAATATTATCGCACAATCTGACATTAATAACTATGACAGACCCCCCACCAAAAGGATGACGGAGCAAAACTCACACCGGCCACTACCACCAAAAGGATGACAGGACAAACACTCTCGCACAATCTGAAATTAATGTATGTCAGACCTCCACAGACAGGATGACGGAGCAAAACTCACACCGGCCACTACCAGCAAAAGGATGATAGGACAAACACTATCGCACAATCTGACATTAATGACTATGACAGACCCCCACCAAAAGGATGACAGAGCGAAACTCACACCGGCTAGTACCCCCAAAAGGATGATAGGACAAACACTATCGCACAATCTGACATTAAAGACTATGACAGACCCCCACCAAAAGGATGACGGAGCGAAACTCACACCGGCCACTACCACCAAAAGGATGATGGGATAAACACTATCGCACAATCTGACATTAATGACTATGACAGACCCCTCACCAAAAGGATGACGGAGCAAAACTCACACCAGCCACTACCACCAAAAGGATGATATGACAAACCCTATCGCATAATCTGACATTGATGACTATGACAGACCCCCCACTAAAAGGATGACGGAGCAAAACTCACACCGGCCACTACCACCAAAAGTATGACGGAGCGAAACTCACACCGGCCACTACCACCAAAAGGATGATAGGACAAACACTATCGCATAATCTGACATTAATGACTATGATAGACCCCTACAAAAATGATGACAGAGCGAAACTCACACCGGCCACTACCACCAAAAGGATGATAGGACAAACACTATCGCACAATCTAACATTATTGACTATGACAGACCCCCCACTAAAAGGACGACGAAGCAAAACTCACACCGGCCACTACCACCAAAAGGATGATAGGACAAACAGTATCGCATAATCTGACATTGATGACTACGACAGGCCCTCCACCAAAACGATGACGGAGCAAAACTCACACCGGCCACTACCACCAAAAGTATGATAAGACAAACACCATCGCATAATCTGACATTAAAGACTATGACAGACCTCCCACCAAAAGGATAACGGAGTGAAACTCACACCGGCCACTACCACCAAAAGGATGATAGGACAAACACTATTGCACAATCTGACATTAATGAAAATAACAGACCCTCCACCAAAAGGATGACGGAGCGAAAATCACACCGGCCACTACCACCAAAAGGATGATAGGACAAACAATATCGCACAATCTGACATTAATGACTATGTCAGACGCCCCACCAAAAGGATGACGGAGTGAAACTCACACCGACCACTACAACCAAAAGGATGATAGGACAAATACTATCGCACAATCTGACATTAATGACTATGACAGACCTACCACTAAAAGGATGACGGAGCAAAACTCACACCGGCCACTACTACCAAAACGATGATAGGACAAACACTATCGCACAATCTGAAATTAATGACTATGTCAAAACCCCCACCAAAAGGATGACGGAGTGAAACTCACACCGGCCACTACCATCAAAAGGATGATAGGACAAACACTATCACACAATCTTACATTAATGACTATGACAGACCCCCACCAAAAGGATGATCGAGCGAAACTCACACCGGCCACTACCACCAAAAGGATGATAGGACAAACACTATCGCACAATCTGACATTAATGACTATGACAGACCCCCCACCAAAAGGATGACGGAGAAAAACTCACACCGGCCACTACCACCCAAAGGATGATAGGACAAACACTATCACACAATCTGACATTAATGACAATAACAGACCCCCACCAAAAGGATGACGGAGCAAAAATCACACCGGCCACTACCACCAAAAGGATGATAGGACAAACACTATTGCATAATCTAACATTAATGACTATGACAGACCCCCCACCAAAAGGATGATGGAGCAAAACTCACACCGGCCACTACCACCAAAAGGATGATAGGACAAACACCATCGCATAATCTGACATTAATGACTATGACAGACCCCCCACCTAAAGGATGACAGAGCGAAACTCACACTGGCCACTACCATTAAAAGGATGACAAGACAAACACTATCGCACAATCTGAAATTAATGACTATATCAGACCCCCACCAAAAGGATGACGGAGCGAAACTCACACCGGCCACTACCACCAAAAGGATGATAGGACAAACACTATCGCACAATCTGACATTAATGACTATGACAGACCCCCACCAAAAGGATGACGGAGCGAAACTCACATCGGCCACTACCACCAAAAGGATGATAGGACAAACACTATCGCACAATCTGAAATTAAAGACTATGTTAGACCCCCCACCAAAAGGATGACGTTGCGAAACTCACACCGGCCACTACCACCAAAAGGATGATAGGAAGAACACTATTGCACACTCTAAAATTAATGACTATGAAAGACCCCCCACCAAAAGGATGACAGAGCAAAACTCACATCGGCCACTACCACCAAAAGGATGATAGGACAAACACTATCGCACAATCTGAAATTAATGACTATGTCAGACCCCCCACCAAAAGGATGACATAGCAAAACTCGCATCGGCCACTACCACCAAAAGTATGATAGGACAAACACCATCGCACAATCTGACATTAATGACTATGACAGACCCCCCACCAAAAGGATGAAGGAGTGAAACTCACACCGGCCACTACCACCAAAAGGATGATAGGACAAACACTTTTGCACAATCTGACATTAATGATAATGACAGACCCTCCACCAAAAGGTTGACCGGGCGAAAAACACACCGGCCACTACCACCAAAAGGATGATAGGACAAACACTATCGCACAATCTGACATTAATGACTATGTCAGAACCCCCACCAAAAGGATGACGGAGTGAAACTCACACCGACCACTACCACCAAAAGGAGGATAGGACAAACACTATCGCACAATCTGACATTAATCACAATGACAGACCCCCCACTAAAAGGATGACGGAGCGAAACTCACTCCGGCCACTACCACCAAAAGGATGATAGGACAAACACTATCGCACAATCTGACATTAATGACTATGTCAGACCCTCCACCAAAAGGATTACGGAGCGAAACTCACACCGGCCACTACCACCAAAAGGATGATAGGACAAACACTATCGCACAATCTGACATTAATGACTATGTCAGACCCCCCACCAAAAGGATGACGGAGCGAAACTCACACCGGCCACTACCACCAAAAGGATGATAGGACAAACACTATCGCACAATCTGACATTAATGACTATGACAGACCCCCACCAAAATGATGACGGAGCAAAACTCACACCCGGCCACTACCACCAAAAGGATGGTAGGACAAACACTATCGCACAATCTAACATTAATGACTATGACAGACCCCCCACCAAAAGGATGACGGAGCAAAACTCACACCGACCACTACCACCAAAAGGATGATAGGACAAACAGTATCGCATAATCTGACATTGATGACTACGACAGACCCCCCACCAAAAGGATGACAGAGCGAAACTCACACCGGCTACTACCACCAAAAGGATGATAGGACAAACACTATTGCACAATCTAACATTAATGACTATGACAGACGCTACACGAAAAGGATGACCGAGCGAAACTCACACCGGCCACTTCCATTAAAAGGATGATAGGACAAACACTATCGCACAATCTGACATTAATGACTATAACAGACCCCCACCAAAAGTATGATTGAGCGAAACTCACACCGACCACTACCACCAAAAGGATGATAGGAGAAACACTATCGCACAATCTGACATTAATGACTATGACAGACCCCCACCAAAATGATGACGGAGCAAAACTCAGACCGACCACTACCACCAAAAGGATGATAGGACAAACACTATCGCACAATCTAACATTAATGACTATGACAGACCCCCCACCAAAAGGATGACGGAGCAAAACTCACACCGGCCACTACCACCAAAAGGATGATAGGATAAGTAGTATCGCATAATCTGACATTGATGACTAAGACAGACCCCCCCACCAAAAGGATGACAGAGCAAAACTCGCATCGGCCACTACCACCAAAAGTATGATAGGACAAACAACATCGCACAATCTGACATTAATGACTATGACAGACCCCCCACCAAAAGGATGAAGGAGCGAAACTCACACCGGCCACTACCACCAAAAGGATGATAGGACAAACACTTTTGCACAATCTGACAATAATGACAATGACAGACCCTCCACCAAAAGGTTGACCGGGCGAATAACACACCGGCCACTACCAACAAAAGGATGATAGGACAAACACTATCGCACAATCTGACATTAATGACTATGTCAGAACCCCCACCAAAAGGATGACGGAGTGAAACTCACACCGACCACTACCACCGAAAGGAGGATAGGACAAACACTATCGCACAATCTGACAATAATCACTATGACAGACCCCCCAATAAAAGGATGACGGAGCGAAACTCACACCGGCCACTACCACCAAAAGGATGATAGGATAAACACTATCACACAATCTGACATTAATGACTATGACAGATCCCTACCAGAAGGATGACGGAGCGAAACAAACACTGGCCACTACCACCAAAAGGATGATAGGACAAACACTATCGCACAATCTGACATTAATGACTATGACAGACCCCCCACCAAAAGGATGACGGAGCAAAACTCACACCGACTACTACCACCAAAAGGATGACAGGACAAACACTATCGCACAATCTAAAATTAACGACTATGTCAGACCCCCACCAAAAGGATGACGGAGCGAAACTCACACCGGCCACTACCAGCAAAAGGATGATAGGACAAACACTATCGCTGAATCTGACATTAATGACTATGACAGACCCCAACCAAAAGGATGACGGAGCGAAACTCACACCGGCTAGTACCCCCAAAAGGATGATAGGACAAACACTATCGCATAATCTGACATTAATGATTATGACAGACCCCCACCAAAAGGATGACGGAGCGAAACTCACACCGGCCACTACCACCAAAAGGATGATAGGACAAATACGATCGCACAATCTGACATTAATGACTATGACAAACCCCTCACCAAAAGGATGACGGAGGAAAACTCACACCAGCCACTACCACCAAAAGGATGATATGACAAACACTATCACATAATCTGACATTGGTGACTATGACAGACCCCCCACCAAAAGGATGACGGAGCAAAACTCACACCGGCCACTACCACCAAAAGTATGATAGGACAAACACCATCGCACAATCTGACATTAATGACTATGACAGACCCCCCACCAAAAGGATGACGGAGTGAAACTCACACCGGCCACTACCACCAAAAGGATGATAGGACAAACACTATTGCACAATCTGACATTAATGACTATGACAGACGCTACACCAAAAGGATGACCGAGCGAAACTCACACCGGCCACTACCACCAAAAGGATGATAGGACAAACACTATCGCACAATCTGACATTAAAGACTATGACAGACCCCCACCAAAAGTATGACGGAGCGAAACTCACACCGGCCACTACCACCAAAAGGATGATAGGACAAACACTATCGCAAAATATGACATTAATGACTATGACAGACCCCCACAAAAATGATGACAGAGCGAAACTCACACCGGCCACTACCACCAAAAGGATGATAGGACAAACACTATCGCACAATCTAACATTAATGACTATGACAGACCCCACACCAAAAGGATGACGGAGCAAAACTCACACCAACCACTACCACCAAAAGGCTGATAGGACAAACAATATCGCATAATCTGACGTTGATGACTACGACAGACCCCCCACCAAAAGGATGACGGAGCAAAACTCACACCGTCCACTACCACCAAAAGTATGATAGGACAAACACCATCGCACAATTTGATATTAATGACTATGACAGACCCCCCACCAAAAGGATGACGGAGCGAAACTTACACCTGCCACTACCACCAAAAGGATGATAGGACAAACACTATTGCACAATCTGACATTAATGACAATGACAGACCCTCCACCAAAAGGATGACAGAGCGAAAATCACACCGGCCACTACCACCAAAAGGATGATAGGACAAACAATATCGCACAATCTGACATTAATGACTATGACAGACCCCCCACGAAAAGGATGACGGAGCGAAACTCGCATCGGCCACTACTACCAAAACGATGATAGGACAAACACTATCACACAATCTGAAATTAACGACTATGTCAAAACCCCCACCAAAAGGATGACGGAGCGAAACTCACTCCGGCCACTACCACCAAAAGGATGATAGGACAAACAATATCACACAATCTGACATTAATGACTATGACAGACCCCCACCAAAAGGATGACGGAGCGAAACTCACACCGGCCACTACCACCAAAAGGATGATAGGACAAACACTATCGCACAATCTAACATTAATGACTATGACAGACCCCCCACCAAAAGGATGACGGAGCAAAACTCACACCGACCACTACCACCAAAAGGATGACAGGACATACACTATCGCACAATCTAAAATTAATGACTATGTCAGACCCCCACAAAAAGGATGACGGAGAGAAACTCACACCGGCCACTACCAGCAAAAGGATGATAGGACAAACACTATCGCAGAATCTGACATTAATGACTATGACAAACCCCAACCAAAAGGATGACGGAGCGAAACTCACACCGGCTAGTACCCCCAAAAGGATGATAGGACAAACACTATCGCACAATCTGACATTAATGATTATGACAGACCCCCACCAAAAGGACCACGGAGCGAAACTCACACCGACCACTACCACCAAAAGGATTATAGGACAAACACTATCGCACAATCTGACATTAATGACTATGACAAACCCCTCACCAAAAGGATGACGGAGGAAAACTCACACCAGCCACTACCACCAAAAGGATGATATGACAAACACTATCGCATAATCTGACATTGATGACTATGACAGACCCCCACCAAAAGGATGACGGAGCAAAACTCACACCGGCCACTACCACCAAAATTATGATAAGAAAAACACCATCGCACAATCTGACATTAATGACTATGACAGACCCCCCACCAAAAGGATGACGGAGCAAAACTCACGTCGGCCACTACCACCAAAAGGATGATAGGACAAACACTATTGCACAATCTGAAATTAATGACTATGACTGACGCTACACCAAAAGGATGACCGAGCAAAACTCACACCGGCCACTACCACCAAAAGGATGATAGGACAAACACTATCCCACAATCTAGCATTAATGACTATGACAGACCCCCCACCAAAAGGATGACGGAGCAAAACTCACACCGGCCACTACCACCAAAAGGCTGATAGGACAAACAATATCGCATAATCTGACGTTGATGACTACGACAGACCCCCCACCAAAAGGATGACGGAGCAAAACTCACACCGTCCACTACCACCAAAAGTATGATAGGACAAACACCATCGCACAATCTGATATTAATGACTATGACAGACCCCCAACAAAAGGATGACGGAGAGAAACTTACACCTGCCACTACCACCAAAAGGATGATAGGACAAACCATATTGCACAATGACAGACTCTCCACCAAAAGGATGACGGAGCTAAAATCACACTGGCCACTACCACCAAAAGGATGATAGGACAAACAATATCGCACATCTGACATTAATCACTATGTCAGAGCCATCCAAAAGGATGACGGAGTGAAACTCACACCGACCACTACCACCAAAAGGAGGATAGGACAAACACTATCGCACAATCTAACATTAATGACTATGACAGACCCCCTTACCAAAAGGATGACGGAGAGAAACTCAAATCGGCCACTACTACCAAAACGATGATAGGACAAACACTACCGCACAATCTGAAATTAATGACTATGTCAAAACCCCCACCAAAAGGATGACGGAGCGAAACTCACTCCGACCACTACCACCAAAAGGATGATAGAACAAACACTATCACACAATCTGACATTAATGACTATGACAGACCCCCACCAAAAGGATGACGGAGCGAAACTCACACCGGCCACTACCACCAAAAGGATGATAGGACAAACACTATCGCACAATCTGACATTAATGACTATGACAGACCCCCCACCAAAAGGATGACGGAGCAAAACTCACACCGGCCACTACCACCAAAAGGATGACAGGACAAACACTATCGCACAATCTAAAATTAATGACTATGTCAGACCCCCACCAAAGGGATGACGGAGCGAAACTCACACCGGCCACTACCAGCAAAAGGATGATAGGACATACACTATCGCAGAATCTGACATTAATGACTATGACAGACCCCAACCAAAAGGATGACGGAGCAAAACTCACACCAGCTAGTACCCCCAAAAGGATGATAGGACAAACACTATCGCACAATCTGACATTAATGATTATGACATACCCCCACCAAAAGGACCACAGAGCGAAACTCACACCGGCCACTACCAACAAAAGAATGATAGGACAAACACTATCGCACAATCTGAGATTAATGAAAATGACATACCCCCAACCAAAAGGATGACGGAGCAAAACTCACACCGGCCACTATAACCAAAAGGATGATAGGACAAACACTATTGCATAATCTAACATTAATGACTATGACAGACCCCCCACCAAAAGGATGACGGAGCAAAACTCACACCGGCCACTACCACCAAAAGTATGATAGGACAAACACCATCGCACAATCTGACATTAATGACTATGACAGACCCCCCACCAAAAGGATGACGGAGCAAAACTCACACCGGCCACTACCACCAAAAGGATGATAGGACAAACACTATTGCACAATCTGAAATTAATGACTATGACAGACGCTACACCAAAAGGATGACCGAGCGAAACTCACACCGGCCACTACCACCAAAAGGATGATAGGACAAACACTATCGCACAATCTGACATTAAAGACTATGAAAGACCCCCACCAAAAGTATGACGGAGCAAAACTCACACCGGCCACTACCACCAAAAGGATGATAGGACAAACACTATCGCAAAATCTGACATTAATGACTATGACAGACACCCACAAAAATGATGACGGAGCGAAACTCACACCGGCCACTACCACCAAAAGGATGATAGGACAAACACTATCGCACAATCTAACATTAATGACTATGGCAGACCCCCCACCAAAAGGATGACGGAGCAAAACTCACACCGGCCACTACCACCAAAAGGCTGATAGGACAAACAATATCGCATAATCTGACGTTGATGACTACGACAGACCCCCCACCGAAAGGATGACGGAGCAAAACTCACACCGTCCACTACCACCAAAAGTATGATAGGACAAACACCATCGCACAATCTGATATTAATGACTATGACAGACCCCCTTACCAAAAGGATGACGGAGCGAAACATACACCTGCCACTACCACCAAAAGGATGATAGGACAAACACTATTGCACAATCTGACATTAATGATAATGACAGACCCTCCACCAAAAGGATGACGGAGCGAAAATCACACCGGCCACTACCACCAAAAGGATGATAGGACAAACAATATCGCACAATCTGACATTAATGACTATGTCACACCCCCACCAAAAGGATGACGGAGTGAAACTCACACCGACCACTACCACCAAAAGGATGATAGGACAAACACTATCGCACAATCTAACATTAATGACTATGACAGACCCCCCACGAAAAGGATGACGGAGCAAAACTCACATCGGCCACTACTACCAAAACGATGATAGGACAAACACTATCGCGCAATCTGAAATTAATGACTATGTCAAAACCCCCACCAAAAGGATGACGGAGCGAAACTCACACCGGCCACTACCACCAAAAGGATGATAGGACAAACACTATCACACAATCTAACATTAATGACTATGACAGACCCCCCACCAAAAGGATGACGGAGCAAAACTCACACCGGCCACTACCACCAAAAGGCTGAGAGGACAAACAATATCGCATAATCTGACGTTGATGACTACGACAGACCCCCCACCAAAAGGATGACGGAGCAAAACTCACACTGTCCACTACCACCAAAAGTATGATAGGACAAACACCATCGCACAATCTGATATTAATGACTATGACAGACCCCCCACCAAAAGGATGACGGAGCGAAACTTACACCTGCCACTACCACCAAAAGGATGATATGACAAACACTATTGCACAATCTGACATTAATGACAATGACAGACCCTCCACCAAAAGGATGACGGAGCGAAAATCACACCGGCCACTACCACCAAAAGGATGATAGGACAAACAATATCGCACAATCTGACATTAATGACTATGTCAAAACCCCCACCAAAAGGATGATAGAGCGAAACTCACACCGGCAACTACCACCAAAAGGATGATTGGACAAACACTATCGCACAATCTTGATGACTATGACAGACCCCCCACCAAAAGGATGACGGAGCAAAACTCAAATCGGCCACTACCACCTAAAGTATGATTGGACAAACACCATCGCACAATTTGACATTAATGACTATGACAGACCCCCACCAAAAGGATGACGGAGCGAAACTCAAATCGGCCACTACCACCAAAAGGATGATAGGACAAACACTATCGCACTATCTGGCATTAATGACTATGTCAGACCCCCACCAAAAGGATGACGGAGTGAAACTCACACCGGCCTTTACCACCAAAAGGATGATAGGACAAACACTATCGCACAATCTGACATTGATGACTATGACAGACCCCCCACCAAAAGAATGACGGAGGGAAACTCACACCGACCACTACCACCAAAAGGATGATAGGATAAACACTATCGCACAATCTGACATTGATGACTATGACAGACCCCCCACCAAAAGGATGACGGAGCAAAACTCACACCGGCCACTTCCACCAAAAGTATGATAGGACAAACACCATCGCACAATTTGACATTAATGACTATTATAGACCCCCACCAAAAGGATGACGGAGCGAAACTCACATCGGCCACTACCACCAAAAGGATAATAGGACAAACACTATCGCATTATCTGGCATTAATGACTCTGTCAGACCCCCACCAAAAGGATGACGGAGTGAAACTCACACCGGCCACTACCACCAAAAGGATGATAGGACAAACACTATCGAACAATCTGACTTTAATGACTATGTCAGACCCCCTACCAAAAGGATGAAGGAGTGAAACTCACACCGGCCACTACCACCAAAAGGATGATAGGACACACACTATCGCACAATCTGAAATTAATGACTATGACAGACCCCCCACCAAAAGAATGACGGAGGAAAACTCACACCGACCACTACCATCAAAAGGATGATAGGACAAACACTATTGCACAATCTGACATTAATGACTATGACAGACCTCCGACCAAAAGGATGACGGAGCAAAACTCACACCGGCCACTACCACCAAAAGGATGATAGGACAAACACTATCGCACAATCTGACATTAATGAAAATGACATACCCCCCACCAAAAGGATGACGGAGCAAAACTCACACCGGCCACTATAACCAAAAGTATGATAGGACAAACACTATTGCATAATCTAACATTAATGACTATGACAGACCCCCCACCAAAAGGATGACGGAGCAAAACTCACATCGGTCACTACCACCAAAAGGATGATAGGACAAACATCATCGCATAATCAGACATTAATGACTATGACAGACCCCCCACCAAAAGAATGACAGAGCGAAACTCACACAGGCCACTACCACCAAAAGGATGAGAGGATAAACACTATCGCACAATCTAAAATTAATGACTATATCAAACCCCCACCAAAAGGATGACGAAGCGAAACTCACACCGGCCACTACCACCAAAAGGATGATAGGACAAACACTATCGCACTATATGACATTAATGACTATGACAGACCCCCACCAAAAGGATGACGGAGCGAAACTCACACCGGCCACTACCACCAAAACAATGATAGGACAAAGACTATCGCACAATCTGACATTAATGACTATGACAGACCCCCCACCAAAAGGATGACGGAGCGAAACTCACACCGGCCACTACCACCAAAAGGATGATAGGACAAACACTATTGCACAATCTGACATTAATGACTATGACAGACCTTCCACCAAAAGGATGAAGGAGCGAAACTCACACCGACCACTACCACCAAAAGGATGATAGGACAAACACTATCGCACAATCGGACATTAATGACTATGACAGACCCCCACCAAACGTATGATGGAGTGAAACTCACACCGGCCACTACCACGAAAAGGATGATAGGACAAACACTATCGCACAATCTGACATTAATGACTATGACACACCCCTACCAAAATGATGACGGAGCGAAACTCACACCGGCCACTACCACCAAAAGGATGATAGGACAAACAATATCGCACAATCTAACATTAATGACTATGACAGACCCCCCACCAAAAGGATGACGGAGCAAAACTCACACAGGCCACTACCATCAAAAGGATGATAGGATAAACACTATCACACAATCTGACATTGATGACTACGATAGACCTCCCACCAAAAGGATGACGGAGCAAAACTAACACCGGTCACTACCACCAAAAGTATGATAGGACAAACACCATTGCACAATCTGACATTAATGACTATGACAGACCCCCACCAAAAGGATGACGGAGCGAAACTCACACCGGCCACTACCACCAAAAGGATGATAGGACAAACACTATTGCACACTCTTACAATAATGACTATGACAGACCCCCCACCAAAATGATGACGGAGCGAAACTCACATCGGCCACTGCCACCAAAATGATGATAGGACAAACACTATCGCACAATCTGAAATTAATGACTATGTCAGACCCCCCACCAAAAGGATGGCGGAGCGAAACTCACACCGGTCACTACGACCAAAAGGATGATAGGACAAACACTATCGCACAATATGACATTAATGACTATGACAGACCCCCACCAAAAGGATGACGAAGCGAAACTCACACCGGCCCACTACCACTAAAAGGATGATAGGACAAAGACTATCGCACAATCTGACATTAATGACAATGACAGACCCCCTCCAAAAGTATGACGGAGCGAAACTCACACTGGCCACTACCACCAAATGGATGATAGGACAAACACTATCGCACAATCTGACATTAATGACTATGACAGACCCCCACCAAAAGGATGACGGAGTGAAACAGACACCGACCACTACCACCAAAAGGATGATAGGACAAACACTATCGCACAATCTGACATTAATGACTATGACAGACCCCCCACCAAAAAGATGATGGAGCAAAACTCACACCGGCCACTACCACCAAAAGGATGATTGGACAAACACTATCGCACAATCTGACATTGATGACTATGACAGACCCCCACCAAAAGGATGACGGAGCAAAACTCAAACCTGCCATTACCACCAAAAGTATGATAGGACAAACACCATCGCATAATTTGGCATTAATGACTATGACAGACCCCCACCAAATAGATGCCGGAGCGAAACTAACATCGGCCACTACCACCAAAAAGATGATAGGACAAACACTATTGTACAATCTGGCATTAATGACTATGTCAGACCCCCACCAAAAGGATGGAAGAGTGAAACTCACACCGGACACTACCACCAAAAGGATGATAGGACAAACACTATCGCACAATCTGACATTAATGACTATGACAGACCCTCCACCATAAGGATGACGGAGCGAAACTCACACCGACCACTACCACCAAAAGGATGATAGGACAAACACTATCGCACAATCTGGCATTAATGACTATGTCAGACCCCCCGCCAAAAGGATGACGGAGCGAAACTCACATCGGCTATTACCACCAAAAGGATGATAGGACAAACATTATCGCACAATCTGACATTAATGACTATGACAGACCCTCCACCAAAAGGATGACAGAGCGAAACTCACACCGGCCACTACCACCAAAAGGATGAGAGGACAAACACTATCGCACAATCTGAAATTAAGGACTATGTCAGACCCCCCACCAAAAGGATAACGGAGCGAAACTCACACCGACCACTACCACCAAAAGGGTGATAGGACAAACACTATCGCACAATCTGACATTAATGACTATGACAGACCCCCCACCAAAAGGATGATGGAGCAAAACTCACACCGGCCACTACCACCAAAAGGATGATTGGACAAACACTATCACACAATCTGACATTGATGACTATGACAGACCTCCCACCAAAAGGATGACGGAGCAAAACTCAAACCGGCCACTACCACCTAAAGTATGATAGGACAAACACCATCGCAAAATTTGACATTAATGACTATGACAGACCCCCACCAAAAGGATGACGGAGCGAAACTCACATCGGCCACTTCCACCAAAAGGATGATAGGACAAACACTATCGCACAATCTGACATTAATGACTATGACAGACCCCCACCAAAAGGATGACGGAGTGAAACAGACACCGACCACTACCACCAAAAGGATGATAGGACAAACACTATCGCACAATCTGACATTAATGACTATGACAGACCCCCCACCAAAAAGATGATGGAGCAAAACTCACACCGGCCACTACCACCAAAAGGATGATTGGACAAACACTATCGCACAATCTGACATTGATGACTATGACAGACCCCCACCAAAAGGATGACGGAGCAAAACTCAAACCTGCCATTACCACCAAAAGTATGATAGGACAAACACCATCGCATAATTTGGCATTAATGACTATGACAGACCCCCACCAAATAGATGCCGGAGCGAAACTCACATCGGCCACTACCACCAAAAAGATGATAGGACAAACACTATTGTACAATCTGGCATTAATGACTATGTCAGACCCCCACCAAAAGGATGGAAGAGTGAAACTCACACCGGACACTACCACCAAAAGGATGATAGGACAAACACTATCGCACAATCTGACATTAATGACTATGACAGACCCTCCACCATAAGGATGACGGAGCGAAACTCACACCGACCACTACCACCAAAAGGATGATAGGACAAACACTATCGCACAATCTGGCATTAATGACTATGTCAGACCCCCCGCCAAAAGGATGACGGAGCGAAACTCACATCGGCTATTACCACCAAAAGGATGATAGGACAAACATTATCGCACAATCTGACATTAATGACTATGACAGACCCTCCACCAAAAGGATGACGGAGCGAAACTCACACCGGCCACTACCACCAAAAGGATGAGAGGACAAACACTATCGCACAATCTGAAATTAAGGACTATGTCAGACCCCCCACCAAAAGGATAACGGAGCGAAACTCACACCGACCACTACCACCAAAAGGATGATAGGACAAACACTATCGCACAATCTGACATTAATGACTATGACAGACCCCCCACCAAAAGGATGATGGAGCAAAACTCACACCGGCCACTACCACCAAAAGGATGATTGGACAAACACTATCACACAATCTGACATTGATGACTATGACAGACCCCCCACCAAAAGGATGACGGAGCAAAACTCAAACCGGCCACTACCACCTAAAGTATGATAGGACAAACACCATCGCAAAATTTGACATTAATGACTATGACAGACCCCCACCAAAAGGATGACGGAGCGAAACTCACATCGGCCACTTCCACCAAAAGGATGATAGGACAAACACTATCGCACTATCTGGCATTAATGACTATGTCAGACCCCCACCAAAAGGATGACGGAGTGAAACTCACACCGGCCACTACCACCAAAAGGATGATAAGACAAACACTATCGCACAATCTGACATTAATGACTATGTCAGACCCCCCACCAAAAGGATGAAGGAGTGAAACTCACACCGGCCACTGCCACCAAAAGGATGATAGGACAAACACTATCGTACAATCTGACATTGATGACTATGACAGACCCCCCACCAAAAGAATGACGGAGGGAAACTCACACCGACCACTACCACCAAAAGTATGATAGGACAAACACTATCGCACAATCTGACGTTGATGATTATGACAGACCCCCCACCAAAAGGATGACGGAGTAAAACTCACACCGGCCACTACCACCAAAAGTATTATAGGACAAACACCATCGCACAATTTGACATTAATGACTATTATAGACCCCCACCAAAAGGATGACGGAGCGAAACTCACATTGGCCACTACCACCAAAAGGATGATAGGACAAACACTATCGCATTATCTGGCATTAATGACTACGTCAGACTCCCACCAAAAGGATGACGGAGTGAAACTCACACCGGCCACTACCACAAAAAGGATGATAGGACAAACACTATCGAACAATCTGACTTTAATGACTATGTCAGACCCCCTACCAAAAGGATGAAGGAGTGAAACTCACACCGGCCACTACCACCAAAAGGACGATAGGATAAACACTATCGCACAATCTGACTTTAATGACTATGTCAGACCCCCTACCAAAAGGATGAAGGAGTGAAACTCACACCGACCACTACCACCAAAAGGATGATAGGACAAACACTATCGCACTATCTGAAATTAATGACTGTGACAGACCCCCCACCAAAAGAATGACGGAGGGAAACTCACACCGACCACTACCACCAAAAGGATGATAGGACAAACACTATCGCACAATCTGACATTAATGACTATGACAGACCTCCGACCAAAAGGATGACGGAGCAAAACTCACACCGGCCACTACCACCAAAAGGATGATAGGACAAACACTATCGCACAATCTGACATTAATGAAAATGACATACCCCCCACCAAAAGGATGACGGAGCAAAACTCACACCGACCACTACCACCAAAAGGATGATAGGACAAACATCATCGTATAATCAGACATTAATGACTATGACAGACCCCCCACCAAAAGGATGACAGAGCGAAACTCACACAGGCCACTACCACCAAAAGGATGACAGGACAAACACTATCGCACAATCTGAAATTAATGACTATATCAGACCCCCACCAAAAGGATGACGGAGCGAAACTCTCACCGGCCACTACCACCAAAAGGATGATAGGACAAACACTATCCCACAATCTGACATTAATGACTATGACAGACCCCCAACAAAAGGATGACGGAGCGAAACTCACACCGGCCACTACCACCCAAAGAATGATAGGACAAACATTATTGCACAATCTGACATTAATGACTATGATAGACCCCCCACCAAAAGGATGACGGAGCGAAACTCACACCGGCCACTACCACCAAAAGGATGATAGGACAAACACTATCGCACAATCGGACATTAATGACTATGACAGATCCCCACCAAAAGGATGAAGGAGCGAAACTCACACCGGCCACTACCACCAAAAGGATGATAGGAAAAACACTACCGCACAATCTGACATTAATGACTATGACAGACCCCTACCAAAATGATGACGGAGCGAAACTCACACCGGCCACTACCACCAAAAGGATGATAGGACAAACAATATCGCACAATCTAACATTAATGACTATGACAGGCCCCCCACCAAAAGGATGACGGAGCAAAACTCACACAGACCACTACCACTAAAAGGATGATAGGATACACACTATCGCACAATCTGACATTGATGACTACGACAGACCTCCCACCAAAAGGATGACGGAGCGAAACTCACACCGGTCACTACCACCAAAAGGATGATAGGACAAACACTATCGCACAATCTGACATTAATGACTATGACAGACCCCCACCAAAAGGATGATGGAGCGAAACTCACACCGGCCACTACCACCAAAAGGATGATAGGACAAACACTATTGCACACTCTTACATTAATGACTATGACAGACCCCCCACCAAAATGATGACGGAGCGAAACTTACATCGGCCACTGCCACCAAAAGGATGATAGGACAAACACTATCGCACAATATGAAATTAATGACTATGTCAGACCCCCCACCAAAAGGATGACGGAACGAAACTCACACCGGCCACTACCACCAAAAGGATGATAAGACAAACACTATCGCACAATCTGACATTAATGACTATGACAGACTCCCACCAAAAGGAAGATGGAGTGAAACTCACACCGGCCACTACCACTAAAAGGATGATAGGACAAAGACTATCGCACAACCTGACATTAATGACTATGATAGACCCCCACCAAAAGGATGATGGAGCGAAACTCACACTGGCTACTACCACCAAATGGATTATAGGACAAACACTATCGCACAATCTGACATTAATGACTATGACAGACCGCCACCAAAAGGATGACGGAGCAAAACTCAAACCTGCCACTACCATCAAAAGTATGATAGGACAAACACCATCGCATAATTTGACATTAATGACTATGACAGACCCCCACCAAATAGATGACGGAGCGAAACTCACATCGGCCACTACCACCAAAAGGATGATAGGACAAACACTATTGCACAATCTGGCATTAATGACTATGTCAGACCCCCACCAAAAGGATGGTGGAGTGACACTCACACCGGACACTACTACAAAAAGGATGATAGGACAAACACTATCTCACAATCTGACATTAATGACTATGTCAGACCCCCCACCAAAAGGATGACGGAGTGAAACTCACACTTGGCCACTACCACCAAAAGGATGATAGGACAAACACTATCGCACAATCTGACATTAATGACTATGACAGACCCACCACCAAAAGGATAACTGAGGGGAACTTACACCGACCACTACCACCAAAAGGATGAAAGGACAAACACTATCGCACAATCTGACATTAATGACTATGACAGACCCCCCACCAAAATGATGACGGAGCGAAACTCACACCGGCCACTACCACCAAAAGGATGATAGGACAAACAATATCGCACAATCTAACATTAATGACTATGACAGACCCCCCACCAAAAGGATGACGGAGCAAAACTCACACAGGCCACTACCATCAAAAGGATGATAGGATAAACACTATCGCACAATCTGACATTGATGAGTACGACAGACCTCCCACCAAAAGGATGACGGAGCAAAACTAACACCGGTCACTACCACCAAAAGTATGATAGGACAAACACCATCGCACAATCTGACATTAATGACTATGACAGACCCCCACCAAAAGGATGACGGAGCGAAACTCACACCGGCCACTACCACCAAAAGGATGATAGGACAAACACTATTGCACACTCTTACAATAATGACTATGACAGACCCCCCACCAAAATGATGACGGAGCGAAACTTACATCGGCCACTGCCACCAAAATGATGATAGGACAAACACTATCGCACAATCTGAAATTAATGACTATGTCAGACCCCCCACCAAAAGGATGGCGGAGCGAAACTCACACCGGCCACTACCACCAAAAGGATGATATGACAAACACTATCGCATAATCTGACATTGATGACTATGACAGACCCCCACCAAAAGGATGACGAAGCGAAACTCACACCGGCCCACTACCACTAAAAGGATGATAGGACAAATACTATCGCACAATCTGACATTAATGACAATGACAGACCCCCTCCAAAAGTATGACGGAGCGAAACTCACACTGGCCACTACCACCAAATGGATGATAGGACAAACACTATCGCACAATCTGACATTAATGACTATGACAGACCCCCACCAAAAGGATGACGGAGTGAAACAGACACCGATCACTACCACCAAAAGGATGATAGGACAAACACTATCGCACAATCTGACATTAATGACTATGACAGACCCCCCACCAAAAAGATGATAGAGCAAAACTCACACCGGCCACTACCACCAAAAGGATGATTGGACAAACACTATCGCACAATCTGACATTGATGACTATGACAGACCCCCACCAAAAGGATGACGGAGCAAAACTCAAACCTGCCACTACCACCAAAAGTATGATAGGACAAACACCATCGCATAATTTGGCATTAATGACTATGACAGACCCCCACCAAATAGATGCCGGAGCGAAACTCACATCGGCCACTACCACCAAAAAGATGATAGGACAAACACTATTGTACAATCTGGCATTAATGACTATGTCAGACCCCCACCAAAAGGATGGAAGAGTGAAACTCACACCGGACACTACCACCAAAAGGATGATAGGACAAACACTATCGCACAATCTGACATTAATGACTATGACAGACCCTCCACCATAAGGATGACGGAGCGAAACTCACACCGACCACTACCACCAAAAGGATGATAGGACAAACACTATCGCACAATCTGGCATTAATGACTATGTCAGACCCCCCGCCAAAAGGATGACGGAGCGAAACTCACATCGGCTATTACCACCAAAAGGATGATAGGACAAACATTATCGCACAATCTGACATTAATGACTATGACAGACCCTCCACCAAAAGGATGACGGAGCGAAACTCACACCGGCCACTACCACCAAAAGGATGAGAGGACAAACACTATCGCACAATCTGAAATTAAGGACTATGTCAGACCCCCCACCAAAAGGATAACGGAGCGAAACTCACACCGACCACTACCACCAAAAGGATGATAGGACAAACACTATCGCACAATCTGACATTAATGACTATGACAGACCCCCCACCAAAAGGATGATGGAGCAAAACTCACACCGGCCACTACCACCAAAAGGATGATTGGACAAACACTATCACACAATCTGACATTGATGACTATGACAGACCCCCCACCAAAAGGATGACGGAGCAAAACTCAAACCGGCCACTACCACCTAAAGTATGATAGGACAAACACCATCGCAAAATTTGACATTAATGACTATGACAGACCCCCACCAAAAGGATGACGGAGCGAAACTCACATCGGCCACTTCCACCAAAAGGATGATAGGACAAACACTATCGCACTATCTGGCATTAATGACTATGTCAGACCCCCACCAAAAGGATGACGGAGTGAAACTCACACCGGCCACTACCACCAAAAGGATGATAAGACAAACACTATCGCACAATCTGACATTAATGACTATGTCAGACCCCCCACCAAAAGGATGAAGGAGTGAAACTCACACCGGCCACTGCCACCAAAAGGATGATAGGACAAACACTATCGTACAATCTGACATTGATGACTATGACAGACCCCCCACCAAAAGAATGACGGAGGGAAACTCACACCGACCACTACCACCAAAAGTATGATAGGACAAACACTATCGCACAATCTGACGTTGATGACTATGACAGACCCCCCACCAAAAGGATGACGGAGTAAAACTCACACCGGCCACTACCACCAAAAGTATTATAGGACAAACACCATCGCACAATTTGACATTAATGACTATTATAGACCCCCACCAAAAGGATGACGGAGCGAAACTCACATTGGCCACTACCACCAAATGGATGATAGGACACACACTATCGCATTATCTGGCATTAATGACTACGTCAGACTCCCACCAAAAGGATGACGGAGTGAAACTCACACCGGCCACTACCACAAAAAGGATGATAGGACAAACACTATCGAACAATCTGACTTTAATGACTATGTCAGACCCCCTACCAAAAGGATGAAGGAGTGAAACTCACACCGGCCACTACCACCAAAAGGACGATAGGATAAACACTATCGCACAATCTGACTTTAATGACTATGTCAGACCCCCTACCAAAAGGATGAAGGAGTGAAACTCACACCGACCACTACCACCAAAAGGATGATAGGACAAACACTATCGCACTATCTGAAATTAATGACTGTGACAGACCCCCCACCAAAAGAATGACGGAGGGAAACTCACACCGACCACTACCACCAAAAGGATGATAGGACAAACACTATCGCACAATCTGACATTAATGACTATGACAGACCTCCGACCAAAAGGATGACGGAGCAAAACTCACACCGGCCACTACCACCAAAAGGATGATAGGACAAACACTATCGCACAATCTGACATTAATGAAAATGACATACCCTCCACCAAAAGGATGACGGAGCAAAACTCACACCGACCACTACCACCAAAAGGATGATAGGACAAACATCATCGTATAATCAGACATTAATGACTATGACAGACCCCCCACCAAAAGGATGACAGAGCGAAACTCACACAGGCCACTACCACCAAAAGGATGACAAGACAAACACTATCGCACAATCTGAAATTAATGACTATATCAGACCCCCACCAAAAGGATGACGGAGCGAAACTCTCACCGGCCACTACCACCAAAAGGATGATAGGACAAACACTATCCCACAATCTGACATTAATGACTATGACAGACCCCCAACAAAAGGATGACGGAGCGAAACTCACACCGGCCACTACCACCAAAAGAATGATAGGACAAACATTATTGCACAATCTGACATTAATGACTATGACAGACCCCCCACCAAAAGGATGACGGAGCGAAACTCACACCGGCCACTACCACCAAAAGGATGATAGGACAAACACTATCGCACAATCGGACATTAATGACTATGACAGATCCCCACCAAAAGGATGAAGGAGTGAAACTCACACCGGCCACTACCCCCAAAAGGATGATAGGAAAAACACTACCGCACAATCTGACATTAATGACTATGACAGACCCCTACCAAAATGATGACGGAGCGAAACTCACACCGGCCACTACCACCAAAAGGATGATAGGACAAACAATATCGCACAATCTAACATTAATGACTATGACAGGCCCCCCACCAAAAGGATGACGGAGCAAAACTCACACAGGCCACTACCACTAAAAGGATGATAGGATACACACTATCGCACAATCTGACATTGATGACTACGACAGACCTCCCACCAAAAGGATGACGGAGCGAAACTCACACCGGTCACTACCACCAAAAGGATGATAGGACAAACACTATTGCACACTCTTACATTAATGACTATGACAGACCCCCCACCAAAAGGATGATGGAGCGAAACTTACATCGGCCACTGCCACCAAAAGGATGATAGGACAAACACTATCGCACAATATGAAATTAATGACTATGTCAGACCCCCCACCAAAAGGATGACGGAGCGAAACTCACACCGGCCACTACCACCAAAAGGATGATAAGACAAACACTATCGCACAATCTGACATTAATGACTATGACAGACTCCCACCAAAAGGAAGATGGAGTGAAACTCACACCGGCCACTACCAATAAAAGGATGATAGGACAAAGACTATCGCACAACCTGACATTAATGACTATGATAGACCCCCACCAAAAGGATGATGGAGCGAAACTCACACTGGCTACTACCACCAAATGGATTATAGGACAAACACTATCGCACAATCTGACATTAATGACTATGACAGACCGCCACCAAAAGGATGACGGAGCAAAACTCAAACCTGCCACTACCATCAAAAGTATGATAGGACAAACACCATCGCATAATTTGCATTAATGACTATGACAGACCCCCACCAAATAGATGACGGAGCGAAACTCACATCGGTCACTACCACCAAAAGGATGATAGGACAAACACTATTGCACAATCTGGCATTAATGACTATGTCAGACCCCCACCAAAAGGATGGCGGAGTGACACTCACACCGGACACTACTACAAAAAGGATGATAGGACAAACACTATCTCACAATCTGACATTAATGACTATGTCAGACCCCCCACCAAAAGGATGACGGAGTGAAACTCACACTTGGCCACTACCACCAAAAGGATGATAGGACAAACACTATCGCACAATCTGACATTAATGACTATGACAGACCCACCACCAAAAGGATAACTGAGGGGAACTTACACCGACCACTACCACCAAAAGGATGAAAGGACAAACACTATCGCACAATCTGACATTAATTACTATGACAGACCCCCCACCAAAATGATGACGGAGCGAAACTCACACCGGCCACTACCACCAAAAGGATGATAGGACAAACAATATCGCACAATCTAACATTAATGACTATGACAGACCCCCCACCAAAAGGATGACGGAGCAAAACTCACACAGGCCACTACCATCAAAAGGATGATAGGATAAACACTATCGCACAATCTGACATTGATGACTACGACAGACCTCCCACCAAAAGGATGACGGAGCAAAACTAACACCGGTCACTACCACCAAAAGTATGATAGGACAAACACCATCGCACAATCTGACATTAATGACTATGACAGACCCCCACCAAAAGGATGACGGAGCGAAACTCACACCGGCCACTACCAACAAAAGGATGATAGGACAAACACTATCGCACAATCTGACATTAATGACTATGACAGACCCGCACCAAAATGATGACGGAGCGAAACTCACACCGGCCACTACCACCAAAAGGATGATATGATAAACACTATCGCATAATCAGACATTGATGACTATGACAGACCCCTCACCAAAAGGATGACGGAGCGAAACTCACACCGGCCACTACCACCAAAAGGATGATATGACAAACACTATCGCATAATCTGACTGTCATGACTATGTCAGACCCCCCACCAAAAGGATGACGGAGCGAAACTCACCCCGGCCACTACCACCAAAAGGATGTTAGGACAAACACTATCACACAATCTGACATTAATGACTATGAGAGACCCCCACGAAAAGGATGACAGAGCGAAACTCACACCGGCCACTACCACCAAAAGGATGATATGACAAACACTATCGCATAATCTGACATTGATGACTATGACAGACCCCCCACCAAAAGGATGACGGAGCAAAACTCACACCGGCCACTACCACCAAAAGTATGATAGGACAAACACCATCGCACAATCTGACATTAATGACTATGACAGACCCCCCACCAAAAGGAGGACGGAGCAAAACTCACACGGCCACTACCACCAAAAGTATGATAGGACAAACACCATCGCACAATCTGACATTAATGACTATGACAGACCCCCCACCAAAAGGATGACGGAGCGAAACTCACACCAGCCACTACCACCAAAAGGATGATATGACAAACATTATTGCACTATCTGACATTAATGACAATGACAGACCCTCCACCAAAAGGTTAACAAAAATCACACCGGCCACTATCACCAAAAGGATGATAGGACAAACACTATCGCACAATCTGACTTTAATGACTATGTCAGACCCCCCACCAAAAGGATGACGGAGTGAAACTCACATCGACCACTACCACCAAAAGGATGATAGGACAAACATTCTTGCACACTCTGACATTAATAACTATGACAAACGCTACACCAAAAGGATGACCGAGCGAAACTCACACCGGCCACTACCACCAAAAGGATGATAGGACAAACACTATCGCACAATCTGACATTAATGTTTATGACAGACCCCCACCAAAAGTATGACGGAGCAAAACTCACACCGGCCACTACCACCAAAAGGATGATAGGACAAACACTATCGCATAATCTGACATTAATGACTATGATAGAACCCCACCAAAATGATGACGGAGCGAAACTCACACCGGCAACTACCACCAAAAGGATGATAGGACAAACAATATCACACAATCTAACATTAATGACTATGAAAGAACCCCCACCAAAAGGATGACGGAGAAAAACTCACACAGGCCACTACCACCAAAAGGATGATAGGAGAAACACTATCGCACAATCTGACATTGATGACTACGACAGACCTCCCACCAAAAGGATGACGGAGCAAAACTTACACCGGCCAATACTACCAAAAGTATGATAGGACAAACACCATCGCACAATCTGACATTAATGACTATGACAGACCCCCCACCAAAAGGATTACGGAGCGAAACTCACACCGGCCACTACCACCAAAAGGATGATAGGACAAACACTATTGCACAATCTGACATTAATGATTATGTCAGACGCCCCACCAAAAGGATGACGGAGTGAAACTGACACCGACCACTACAACCAAAAGGATGATAGGACAAACACTATCGCACAATCTGACATTAATGACTATGACAGACCCCCAACTAAAAGGATGACGGAGCGAAACTCACACCGGCCACTACTACCAAAACGATGATAGGACAAACACTATCGCACAATCTGAAATTAATGACTATGTCAAAACCCTCACCAAAAGGATGACGGAGTGAAACTCACACCGTCCACTACCACCAAAACGATGATAGGACAAACACTATCACACAATCTGACATTAATGACTATGACAGACCCCCACCAAAAGGATGACGGAGCGAAACTCAGACCAGCCACTACCACCAAAAGGATGACGGAGCGAAACTCACACCGGCCACTACCACCAAAAGGATGATAGGACAAATATTATCGCACAATCTGACATTAATGACTATGATAGACCCCCCACCAAAAGGATGACGGAGCAAAACTCACACCGGCCACTACCACCAAAAGGATGACAGGACAAACACTATCGCGCAATCTGAAATTAATGTATGTCAAACCTCCAAACACAGGATGACGGAGCGAAACTCACACCGGCCACTACCAGCAAAAGGATGATAGGACAAACACTATCGCACAATCTGACATTAATGACTATGACAGACCCCCACCAAAAGGATGACAGAGCGAAACTCACACCGGCCACTACCCCTAAAAGGATGATAGGACAAACACTATCGCACAATCTGACATTAATGACTATGACAGACCCCCACCAAAAGGATGACGAAGCGAAACTCACACCGGCCACTACCACCAAAAGGATGATGGGACAAACACTATCCCACAATCTGACATTAATGACTATGACAGACCCCTCACCAAAAGGATGACGGAGCAAAACTCACACCAGCCACTACCACTAAAAGGATGATATGACAAACACTATCGCATAATCTGACAATGATGACTATGACAGACCCCCCACCAAAAGGATGACGGAGCAAAACTCACACCGGCCACTACACCCAATAGTATGATAGGACAAACACCATCGCACAATCTGACATTACTGACTATGACAGACCCCCCACCAAAAGGATGACGGAGTGAAACTCACACCGGCCACTACCACAAAAAGGATGATAGGACAAACACTATTGCATAATCTGACATTAATAACTATGACAGACGCTACACCAAAAGGATGACCGAGCGAAACTCACAACGGCCACTACCACCAAAAGGATGATATGACAAACACTATCGCACAATCTGACATTAATGACTATGACAGACCCCCACCAAAAGTATGACGGAGCGAAACTCACACCGGCCACTACCACCAAAAGGATGATAGGATAAACACTATCGCACAATCTAACATTAATGACGATGACCTACCCCTACAAAAATGATGACGGAGCAAAACTCACACCGGCCACTACCACCAAAAGGATGATAGGACAAACACTATCGCACAATCTAACATTATTGACTATGACAGACCCCCCACCAAAAGGACGACGGAGCAAAACTCACACCGGCCACTACCACCAAAAGGATGATAGGACAAACAGTATCGCATAATCTGACATTGATGACTATGACAGACCCTCCACCAAAACGATGACGGAGCAAAACTCACACCGGCCACTACCACCAAAAGGATGATAGGACAAACAATATCGCACAATCTGACATTAATGACTATGTCAGACGCCTCACCAAAAGGATGACGGAGTGAAACTCACACCGACCACTACAACCAAAAGCATGATAGGACAAACACTATCGCACAATCTGACATTAATGACTATGACAGACCCCCCACTAAAAGGATGACGGAGCAAAACTCACACCGGCCACTACTACCAAAACGATGATAGGACAAACACTATCGCACAATCTGAAATTAATGACTATGTCAAAACCCCCACCAAAAGGATGACGGAGCGAAACTCACACCGGCCACTACCATCAAAAGGATGATAGGACAAACACTATCACACAATCTGACATTAATGACTATGACAGACCCCCACCAAAAGGATGACGGAGCGAAACTCACTCCGGCCACTACCACCAAAAGGATGATAGGACAAACACTATCACACAATCTGACATTAATGACTATGACAGACCCCCACCAAAAGGATGACGGAGCGAAACTCACACCGGCCACTACCACCAAAAGGATGATAGGACAAACACTATCGCACAATCTGACATTAATGACTATGACAGACCCCCCACCAAAAGGATGACGGAGAAAAACTCACACCGGCCACTACCACCAAAAGGATGATAGGACAAACACTATCACACAATCTGACATTAATGACAATGACAGACCCCCACCAAAAGGATGACGGAGCAAAACTCACACTGGCCACTACCACCAAAAGGATGATAGGACAAACACTATTGCAGAATATGATATTAATGACTATGACAGACCCCCCACCAAAAGGATGATGGAGAAAAACTCACACCGGCCACTACCACCAAAAGGATGATAGGACAAACACCATCGCATAATCTGACATTAATGACTATGACAGACCCCCCACCTAAAGGATGACAGAGCAAAACTCACACCGGCCACTACCCCTAAAAGGATGACAAGACAAACACTATCGCACAATCTGCAATTAATGACTATATCAGACCCCCACCAAAAGGATGACGGAGCGAAACTCACACCGGCCACTACCACCAAAAGGATGATAGGACAAACACTATCGCACAATCTGAAATTAATGACTATGCCAGACCCTCCATCAATAGGATGACGGAGCGAAACTCACACCGGCCACTACCACCTAAGGGATGATAGGACGAACACTATTGCACACTCTTACATTAATGACTATGAAAGACCCCCCACCAAAAGGATGACAGAGCAAAACTCACATCGGCCACTACCACCAAAAGGATGATAGGACAAACACTATCGCACAATCTGAAATTAATGACTATGTCAGACCCCCCCACCAAAAGGATGACGGAGCGAAACTCACACAGGCCACTACCACCAAAAGGATGATAGGACAAACACTATCGCACAATCTGACATTAATGACTATGACAGACCCCCACCAAAAGGATGACGGAGCGAAACTCACACCGGCCACTACCACCAAAAGGATGATAGGACAAACACTATCGCACAATCTGACATTAAAGACTATGATAGACCCCCCACTAAAAGGATGACGGAGCGAAACTCACACCGGCCACTACCACCAAAAGGATGATAGGACAAAAACTATTGCACAATCTGACATTAATGACTATGACAGACCCTCCACCAAAAGGATGACGGAGCGAAACTCACACCGACTACTACCACCGAAAGGATGATAGGACAAACACTATCGCACAATCTGACATTTATGACTATGTCAGACCCTCAACCAAAAGGATTATGGAGCGAAACTCACACCGGCCACTACCACCAAAAGGATGATAGGACAAACACTATCGCACAATCTGAAATTAATGACTATGTCAGACCCCCCACCAACAGGATGACGGAGCGAAACTCACACCGGCCACTACCACTAAAAGGATGATAGGACAAAGACTATCACACAATCTGACATTAATGACTATGACAGACCCCCACCAAAAGGATGACAGAGCGAAACTCACACCGGCCACTACCACCAAAAGGATGATAGGACAAACACTATCGCACAATCTGACATTAATGACTATGACAGACCCCGCACCAAAAGGATGACGGAGCGAAACTCACACCGGCCACTACCACCAAAAGGATGATAGGACAAACACTATTGCACAATCTGACATTAATGACTATGACAGACCCTCCACCAAAAGGATGACGGAGCGAAACTCACACCGACTACTACCACCAAAAGGATGATAGGACAAACACTATCGCACAATCTGGCATTAATGACTATGTCAGACCCTCCACCAAAAGGATTACGGAGCGAAACTCACACCAGCCACTACCACCAAAAGGATGATAGGACAAACACTATCGCACAATATGAAATTGATGACTATGTCAGACCCCCCACCAAAAGGATGACGAAGCGAAACTCACACCGGCCACTACCACTAAAAGGATGATAGGACAAAGACTATCACACAATCTGACATTAATGACTATGACAGACCCCCACCAAAAGGATGACGGAGCGAAACTAACACTGGCCACTACCACCAAATAGATTATAGGACAAACACTATCGCACAATCTGACATTAATGACTATAACAGACCCCCACCAAAAGGATGACGGAGTGAAACTGACACCGACCACTACCACCAAAAGGATGATAGGACAAACACTATCGCACAATCTAACATTATTGACTATGACAGACCCCCCACCAAAAGGACGACGGAGCAAAACTCACACCGGCCACTACCACCAAAAGGATTATAGGACAAACAGTATCGCATAATCTGACATTGATGACTTCGACAGACCCTCCACCAAAATGATGACGGAGCAAAACTCACACCGGCCACTACCACCAAAAGTATGATAAGACAAACACCATCGCATAATCTGACATTAAAGACTATGATAGACCTCCCACCAAAAGGATGACAGAGCGAAACTCACAACGGCCACTACCACCAAAAGGATGATAGGACAAACAATATTGCACAATCTGACATTAATGACTATGTCAGACGCCCCACCAAAAGGATGACGGAGTGAAATTCACACCGACCACTACAACCAAAAGGATGATAGGACAAACACTATCGCACAATCTGACATTAATGACTATGACAAACCCCCCACTAAAAGGATGACGGAGCAAAACTCACACCGGCCACTACCACCAAAAGGATGATAGGACAAACACTATCGCACAATCTGACATTAATGACTATGTCAGACCCTCCACCAAAAGGATTACGGAGCGAAACTCACACCGGCCACTACCACCAAAAGGATGATAGGACAAACACTATCGCACAATATGAAATTAATGACTATGTCAGACCCCCCACCAACAGGATGACGGAGCGAAACTCACACCGGCCACTACCACTAAAAGGATGATAGGACAAAGACTATCACACAATTTGACATTAATGACTATGACAGACCCCCACCAAAAGGATGACAGAGCGAAACTCACACCGGCCACTACCACCAAAAGGATGATAGGACAAACACTATCGCACAATCTGACATTAATGACTATGACAGACCCCCACCAAAAGGATGACGGAGCGAAACTCACACCGGCCACTACCACCAAAAGGATGATAGGACAAACACTATCGCACAATCTGACATTAAAGACTATGACAGACCCCCCACTAAAAGGATGACGGAGCGAAACTCACACCGGCCACTACCACCAAAGGGATGATAGGACGAACACTATTGCACAATCTGACATTAATGACTATGACAGACCCTCCACCAAAAGGATGACGGAGCGAAACTCACACCGACTACTACCACCGAAAGGATGATAGGACAAACACTATCGCACAATCTGACATTTATGACTATGTCAGACCCTCAACCAAAAGGATTATGGAGCGAAACTCACACCGGCCACTACCACCAAAAGGATGATAGGACAAACACTATCGCACAATCTGAAATTAATGACTATGTCAGACCCCCCACCAACAGGATGACGGAGCGAAACTCACACCGGCCACTACCACTAAAAGGATGATAGGACAAAGACTATCACACAATCTGACATTAATGACTATGACAGACCCCCACCAAAAGGATGACAGAGCGAAACTCACACCGGCCACTACCACCAAAAGGATGATAGGACAAACACTATCGCACAATCTGACATTAATGACTATGACAGACCCCGCACCAAAAGGATGACGGAGCGAAACTCACACCGGCCACTACCACCAAAAGGATGATAGGACAAACACTATCGCACAATCTGACATTAATGACTATGACAAACCCCCCACTAAAAGGATGACGGAGCAAAACTCACACCGGCCACTACCACCAAAAGGATGATAGGACAAACACTATCGCACAATCTGACATTAATGACTATGTCAGACCCTCCACCAAAAGGATTACGGAGCGAAACTCACACCGGCCACTACCACCAAAAGGATGATAGGACAAACACTATCGCACAATATGAAATTAATGACTATGTCAGACCCCCCACCAACAGGATGACGGAGCGAAACTCACACCGGCCACTACCACTAAAAGGATGATAGGACAAAGACTATCACACAATTTGACATTAATGACTATGACAGACCCCCACCAAAAGGATGACAGAGCGAAACTCACACCGGCCACTACCACCAAAAGGATGATAGGACAAACACTATCGCACAATCTGACATTAATGACTATGACAGACCCCCACCAAAAGGATGACGGAGCGAAACTCACACCGGCCACTACCACCAAAAGGATGATAGGACAAACACTATCGCACAATCTGACATTAAAGACTATGACAGACCCCCCACTAAAAGGATGACGGAGCGAAACTCACACCGGCCACTACCACCAAAGGGATGATAGGACGAACACTATTGCACAATCTGACATTAATGACTATGACAGACCCTCCACCAAAAGGATGACGGAGCGAAACTCACACCGACTACTACCACCGAAAGGATGATAGGACAAACACTATCGCACAATCTGACATTTATGACTATGTCAGACCCTCAACCAAAAGGATTATGGAGCGAAACTCACACCGGCCACTACCACCAAAAGGATGATAGGACAAACACTATCGCACAATCTGAAATTAATGACTATGTCAGACCCCCCACCAACAGGATGACGGAGCGAAACTCACACCGGCCACTACCACTAAAAGGATGATAGGACAAAGACTATCACACAATCTGACATTAATGACTATGACAGACCCCCACCAAAAGGATGACAGAGCGAAACTCACACCGGCCACTACCACCAAAAGGATGATAGGACAAACACTATCGCACAATCTGACATTAATGACTATGACAGACCCCGCACCAAAAGGATGACGGAGCGAAACTCACACCGGCCACTACCACCAAAAGGATGATAGGACAAACACTATTGCACAATCTGACATTAATGACTATGATAGACCCTCCACCAAAAGGATGACGGAGCGAAACTCACACCGACTACTACCACCAAAAGGATGATAGGACAAACACTATCGCACAATCTGGCATTAATGACTATGTCAGACCCTCCACCAAAAGGATTACGGAGCGAAACTCACACCAGCCACTACCACCAAAAGGATGATAGGACAAACACTATCGCACAATATGAAATTGATGACTATGTCAGACCCCCCACCAAAAGGATGACGAAGCGAAACTCACACCGGCCACTACCACTAAAAGGATGATAGGACAAAGACTATCACACAATCTGACATTAATGACTATGACAGACCCCCACCAAAAGGATGACGGAGCGAAACTAACACTGGCCACTACCACCAAATAGATTATAGGACAAACACTATCGCACAATCTGACATTAATGACTATAACAGACCCCCACCAAAAGGATGACGGAGTGAAACTGACACCGACCACTACCACCAAAAGGATGATAGGACAAACACTATCGCACAATCTAACATTATTGACTATGACAGACCCCCCACCAAAAGGACGACGGAGCAAAACTCACACCGGCCACTACCACCAAAAGGATTATAGGACAAACAGTATCGCATAATCTGACATTGATGACTTCGACAGACCCTCCACCAAAATGATGACGGAGCAAAACTCACACCGGCCACTACCACCAAAAGTATGATAAGACAAACACCATCGCATAATCTGACATTAAAGACTATGATAGACCTCCCACCAAAAGGATGACAGAGCGAAACTCACAACGGCCACTACCACCAAAAGGATGATAGGACAAACAATATCGCACAATCTGACATTAATGACTATGTCAGACGCCCCACCAAAAGGATGACGGAGTGAAATTCACACCGACCACTACAACCAAAAGGATGATAGGACAAACACTATCGCACAATCTGACATTAATGACTATGACAAACCCCCCACTAAAAGGATGACGGAGCAAAACTCACACCGGCCACTACCACCAAAAGGATGATAGGACAAACACTATCGCACAATCTGACATTAATGACTATGTCAGACCCTCCACCAAAAGGATTACGGAGCGAAACTCACACCGGCCACTACCACCAAAAGGATGATAGGACAAACACTATCGCACAATATGAAATTAATGACTATGTCAGACCCCCCACCAACAGGATGACGGAGCGAAACTCACACCGGCCACTACCACTAAAAGGATGATAGGACAAAGACTATCACACAATCTGACATTAATGACTATGACAGACCCCCACCAAAAGGATGACAGAGCGAAACTCACACCGGCCACTACCACCAAAAGGATGATAGGACAAACACTATCACAAAATCTGACATTAATGACTATGACAGACCCCGCACCAAAAGGATGACGGAGCGAAACTCACACCGGCCACTACCACCAAAAGGATGATAGGACAAACACTATTGCACAATCTGACATTAATGACTATGACAGACCCTCCACCAAAACGATGACGGAGCGAAACTCACACCGACTACTACCACCAAAAGGATGATAGGACAAACACTATCGCACAATCTGACATTAATGACTATGACAGACCCCCACCAAAAGGATGACGGAGCGAAACTCACACCGGCCACTACCACCAAAAGGATGATAGGACAAACACTATCGCACAATCTGACATTAATGACTATGACAGACCCCCCACCAAAAGGATGACGGAGAAAAACTCACACCGGCCACTACCACCAAAAGGATGATAGGACAAACACTATCGCACAATCTGACATTAATGACTATGACAGACCCCTACCAAAAGGATGACGGAGCGAAACTCACATCGGCCACTACCACCAAAAGGATGATAGGACAAACACTATCGCACAATCTGAAATTAATGACTATGCCAGACCCCCCACCAAAAGGATGACGGAGCGAAACTCACACCGGACACTACCACCAAAAGGATGATAGGACGAACACTATTGCACACTCTTACATTAATGACTATGAAAGACCCCCCACCAAAAGGATGACAGAGCAAAACTCACATCGGCCACTACCACCAAAAGGATGATAGGACAAACACTATCGCACAATCTGAAATTAATGACTATGTCAGACCCCCCCCCCCCCCCCCCCCCACCAAAAGGATGACGGAGCGAAACTCACACCGGCCACTACCACCAAAAGGATGATAGGACAAACACTATCGCACAATCTGACATTAATGACTATGACAGACCCCCACCAAAAGGATGACGGAACGAAACTCACACCGGCCACTACCACCAAAAGGATGATAGGACAAACACTATCGCACAATCTGACATTAATGACTATGACAGACCCCCCACCAAAAGGATGACGGAGCGAAACTCACACCGGCCACTACCACCAAAAGGATGATAGGACAAACACTATTGCACAATCTGACATTAATGACTATGACAGACCCTCCACCAAAAGGATGAAGGAGCGAAACTCACACCGACTACTACCACCAAAAGGATGATAGGACAAACACTATCGCACAATCTGACATTAATGACTATGTCAGACCCTCCACCAAAAGGATTACGGAGCGAAACTCACACCAGCCACTACCACCAAAAGGATGATAGGACAAACACTATCGCACAATATGAAATTAAGGACTATGTCAGACCCCCCACCAAAAGGATGACGGAGCGAAACTCACACCGGCCACTACCACTAAAAGGATGATAGGACAAAGACTATCACACAATCTGACATTAATGACTATGACAGACCCCCACCAAAAGGATGACGGAGCGAAACTCACACTGGCCACTACCACCAAATAGATTATAGGACAAACACTATCGCACAATCTGACATTAATGACTATGACAGACCCCCACCAAAAGGATGACGGAGTGAAACTGACACCGACCACTACCACCAAAAGGATGATAGGACAAACACTATCGCACAATCTAACATTATTGACTATGACAGACCCCCCACCAAAAGGACGACGGAGCAAAACTCACACCGGCCACTACCACCAAAAGGATGATAGGACAAACACTATCGCACAATCTGAAATTAATGACTATGTCAGACCCCCCCACCAAAAGGATGACGGAGCGAAACTCACACAGGCCACTACCACCAAAAGGATGATAGGACAAACACTATCGCACAATCTGACATTAATGACTATGACAGACCCCCACCAAAAGGATGACGGAGCGAAACTCACACCGGCCACTACCACCAAAAGGATGATAGGACAAACACTATCGCACAATCTGACATTAAAGACTATGACAGACCCCGCACCAAAAGGATGACGGAGCGAAACTCACACCGGCCACTACCACCAAAAGGATGATAGGACAAACACTATTGCACAATCTGACATTAATGACTATGACAGACCCTCCACCAAAAGGATGACGGAGCGAAACTCACACCGACTACTACCACCGAAAGGATGATAGGACAAACACTATCGCACAATCTGACATTTTTGACTATGTCAGACCCTCAACCAAAAGGATTATGGAGCGAAACTCACACCGGCCACTACCACCAAAAGGATGATTAGACAAACACTATCGCACAATCTGAAATTAATGACTATGTCAGACCCCCCACCAACAGGATGACGGAGCGAAACTCACACCGGCCACTACCACTAAAAGGATGATAGGACAAAGACTATCACACAATCTGATATTAATGTCTATGACAGACCCCCACCAAAAGGATGACAGAGCGAAACTCACACCGGCCACTACCACCAAAAGGATGATAGGACAAACACTATCGCACAATCTGACATTAATGACTATGACAGACCCCGCACCAAAAGGATGACGGAGCGAAACTCACACCGGCCACTACCACCAAAAGGATGATAGGACAAACACTATTGCACAATCTGACATTAATGACTATGACAGACCCTCCACCAAAAGGATGACGGAGCGAAACTCACACCGACTACTACCACCAAAAGGATGATAGGACAAACACTATCGCACAATCTGGCATTAATGACTATGTCAGACCCTCCACCAAAAGGATTACGGAGCGAAACTCACACAAGCCACTACCACCAAAAGGATGATAGGACAAACACTATCGCACAATATGAAATTGATGACTATGTCAGACCCCCCACCAAAAGGATGACGGAGCGAAACTCACACCGGCCACTACCACTAAAAGGATGATAGGACAAAGACTATCACACAATCTGACATTAATGACTATGACAGACCCCCACCAAAAGGATGACGGAGCGAAACTAACACTGGCCACTACCACCAAATAGATTATAGGACAAACACTATCGCACAATCTGACATTAATGACTATAACAGACCCCCACCAAAAGGATGACGGAGTGAAACTGACACCGACCACTACCACCAAAAGGATGATAGGACAAACACTATCGCACAATCTAACATTATTGACTATGACAGACCCCCCACCAAAAGGACGACGGAGCAAAACTCACACCGGCCACTACCACCAAAAGGATTATAGGACAAACAGTATCGCATAATCTGACATTGATGACTTCGACAGACCCTCCACCAAAATGATGACGGAGCAAAACTCACACCGGCCACTACCACCAAAAGTATGATAAGACAAACACCATCGCATAATCTGACATTAAAGACTATGATAGACCTCCCACCAAAAGGATGACAGAGCGAAACTCACAACGGCCACTACCACCAAAAGGATGATAGGACAAACAATATCGCACAATCTGACATTAATGACTATGTCAGACGCCCCACCAAAAGGATGACGGAGTGAAATTCACACCGACCACTACAACCAAAAGGATGATAGGACAAACACTATCGCACAATCTGACATTAATGACTATGACAAACCCCCCACTAAAAGGATGACGGAGCAAAACTCACACCGGCCACTACCACCAAAAGGATGATAGGACAAACACTATCGCACAATCTGACATTAATGACTATGTCAGACCCTCCACCAAAAGGATTACGGAGCGAAACTCACACCGGCCACTACCACCAAAAGGATGATAGGACAAACACTATCGCACAATATGAAATTAATGACTATGTCAGACCCCCCACCAACAGGATGACGGAGCGAAACTCACACCGGCCACTACCACTAAAAGGATGATAGGACAAAGACTATCACACAATCTGACATTAATGACTATGACAGACCCCCACCAAAAGGATGACAGAGCGAAACTCACACCGGCCACTACCACCAAAAGGATGATAGGACAAACACTATCGCACAATCTGACATTAATGACTATGACAGACCCCGCACCAAAAGGATGACGGAGCGAAACTCACACCGGCCACTACCACCAAAAGGATGATAGGACAAACACTATTGCACAATCTGACATTAATGACAATAACAGACCCCCACCAAAAGGATGACGGAGCAAAACTCACACCGGCCACTACCACCAAAAGAATGATAGGACAAACACTATCGCACAATCTGACATTAATGACTATGTCAGACCCCCCCCCCCCCACACCAAAAGGATGACGGAGCGAAACTCACACCGGCCACTACCACCAAAAGGATGATAGGACAAACACTATCGCACAATCTGACATTAATGACTATGACAGACCCCCACCAAAAGGATGACGGAACGAAACTCACACCGGACACTACCACCAAAAGGATGATAGGACAAACACTATCGCACAATCTGACATTAATGACTATGACAGACCCCCCACCAAAAGGATGACGGAGCGAAACTCACACCGGCCACTACCACCAAAAGGATGATAGGACAAACACTATTGCACAATCTGACATTAATCACTATGACAGACCCTCCACCAAAAGGATGAAGGAGCGAAACTCACACCGACTACTACCACCAAAAGGATGATAGGACAAACACTATCGCACAATCTGACATTAATGACTATGTCAGACCCTCCACCAAAAGGATTACGGAGCGAAACTCACACCAGCCACTACCACCAAAAGGATGATAGGACAAACACTATCGCACAATATGAAATTAAGGACTATGTCAGACCCCCCACCAAAAGGATGACGGAGCGAAACTCACACCGGCCACTACCACTAAAAGGATGATAGGACAAAGACTATCACACGATCTGACATTAATGACTATGACAGACCCCCACCAAAAGGATGACGGAGCGAAACTCACACTGGCCACTACCACCAAATAGATTATAGGACAAACACTATCGCACAATCTGACATTAATGATTATGATAGACCCCCACCAAAAGGATGACGGAGTGAAACTGACACCGACCACTACCACCAAAAGGATGATAGGACAAACACTATCGCACAATTTAACTTTATTGACTATGACAGACCCCCCACCAAAAGGACGACGGAGCAAAACTCACACCGGCCACTACCACCAAAAGGATGATAGGACAAACACCATCGCATAATCTAACATTAAAGACTATTATAGACCTCCCACCAAAAGGATGACAGAGCGAAACTCACACCGGCCACTACCACCAAAAGGATGATAGGACAAACAATATCGCACAATCTGACATTAATGACTATGTCAGACGCCCCACCAAAAGGATGACGGAGTGAAATTCACACCGACCACTACAACCAAAAGGATGATAGGACAAACACTATCGCACAATCTGACATTAATGACTATGACAGACCCCCCACTAAAAGGATGACGGAGCAAAACTCACACCGGCCACTACCACCAAAACGATGATAGGACAAACACTATCGCACAACCTGACATTAATGACTATGTCAGACCCTCCACCAACAGGATGACGGAGCAAAACTCACACCGGCCACTACCACTAAAAGGATGATAGGACAAAGACTATCACACAATCTGACATTAATGACTATGACAGACCCCCACCAAAAGGATGACAGAGCGAAACTCACACCGGCCACTACCACCAAAAGGATGATAGGACAAACACTATCGCACAATCTGACATTAATGACTATGACAGACCCCGCACCAAAAGGATGACGGAGCGAAACTCACACCGGCCACTACCACCAAAAGGATGATAGGACAAACACTATTGCACAATCTGACATTAATGACTATGACAGACCCTCCACCAAAACGATGACGGAGCGAAACTCACACCGACTACTACCACCAAAAGGATGATAGGACAAACACTATCGCACAATCTGACATTAATGACTATGACAGACCCCCACCAAAAGGATGACGGAGCGAAACTCACACCGGCCACTACCACCAAAAGGATGATAGGACAAACACTATCGCACAATCTGACATTAATGACTATGACAGACCCCCCACCAAAAGGATGACGGAGAAAAACTCACACCGGCCACTACCACCAAAAGGATGATAGGACAAACACTATCACACAATCTGACATTAATGACAATAACAGACCCCCACCAAAAGGATGACGGAGCAAAACTCACACCGGCCACTACCACCAAAAGGATGATAGGACAAACACTATCGCACAATCTGACATTAATGACTATGACAGACCCCCACCAAAAGGATGACGGAGCGAAACTCACATCGGCCACTACCACCAAAAGGATGATAGGACAAACACTATCGCACAATCTGAAATTAATGACTATGCCAGACCCCCCACCAAAAGGATGACGGAGCGAAACTCACACCGGACACTACCACCAAAAGGATGATAGGACGAACACTATTGCACACTCTTACATTAATGACTATGAAAGACCCCCCACCAAAAGGATGACAGAGCAAAACTCACATCGGCCACTACCACCAAAAGGATGATAGGACAAACACTATCGCACAATCTGAAATTAATGACTATGTCAGACCCCCCCCCCCCCCCCACCAAAAGGATGACGGAGCGAAACTCACACCGGCCACTACCACCAAAAGGATGATAGGACAAACACTATCGCACAATCTGACATTAATGACTATGACAGACCCCCACCAAAAGGATGACGGAACGAAACTCACACCGGACACTACCACCAAAAGGATGATAGGACAAACACTATCGCACAATCTGACATTAATGACTATGACAGACCCCCCACCAAAAGGATGACGGAGCGAAACTCACACCGGCCACTACCACCAAAAGGATGATAGGACAAACACTATTGCACAATCTGACATTAATGACTATGACAGACCCTCCACCAAAAGGATGAAGGAGCGAAACTCACACCGACTACTACCACCAAAAGGATGATAGGACAAACACTATCGCACAATCTTACATTAATGACTATGTCAGACCCTCCACCAAAAGGATTACGGAGCGAAACTCACACCAGCCACTACCACCAAAAGGATGATAGGACAAACACTATCGCACAATATGAAATTAAGGACTATGTCAGACCCCCCACCAAAAGGATGACGGAGCGAAACTCACACCGGCCACTACCACTAAAAGGATGATAGGACAAAGACTATCACACAATCTGACATTAATGACTATGACAGACCCCCACCAAAAGGATGACGGAGCGAAACTCACACTGGCCACTACCACCAAATAGATTATAGGACAAACACTATCGCACAATCTGACATTAATGACTATGATAGACCCCCACCAAAAGGATGACGGAGTGAAACTGACACCGACCACTACCACCAAAAGGATGATAGGACAAACACTATCGCACAATCTAACATTATTGACTATGATAGACCCCCCACCAAAAGGACGACGGAGCAAAACTCACACCGGCCACTACCACCAAAAGGATGATAGGACAAACAGTATCGCATAATCTGACATTGATGACTTCGACAGACCCTCCACCAAAACGATGACGGAGCAAAACTCACACCGGCCACTACCACCAAAAGTATGATAAGACAAACACCATCGCATAATCTAACATTAAAGACTATTATAGACCTCCCACCAAAAGGATGACAGAGCGAAACTCACACCGGCCACTACCACCAAAAGGATGATAGGACAAACAATATCGCACAATCTGACATTAATGACTATGTCAGACGCCCCACCAAAAGGATGACGGAGTGAAATTCACACCGACCACTACAACCAAAAGGATGATAGGACAAACACTATCGCACAATCTGACATTAATGACTATGACAGACCCCCCACTAAAAGGATGACGGAGCAAAACTCACACCGGCCACTACTACCAAAACGATGATAGGACAAACACTATCGCACAACCTGACATTAATGACTATGACAGACCCCACTCCACCAAAAGGATGACCGAGAAAAACTCACACCGGCCACTACCATCAAAAGGATGATAGGACAAACACTATCACACAATCTGACATTAATGACTATGACAGACCCTCCACCAAAAGGATGATGGAGCGAAACTCACACCGGCCACTACCACCAAAAGGATGATAGGACAAACACCATCACATAATCTGACATTAATGACTATGACAGACCCCCTACCTAAAGGATGACAGAGCAAAACTCACACCGGCCACTACCACCAAAAGGATGACAAGACAAAATCTATCGCACAATCTGAAATTAATGACTATATCAGACCCCCACCAAAAGGATGACGGACTGAAACTCACACCGGCCACTACCACCAAAAGGATGATAGGACAAACACTATCGCACAATCTGACATTAATGACTATGACAGACCCCCACCAAAAGGATGACAGAGCGAAACTCACATCGGCCACTACCACCAAAAGGATGATAGGACAAACACTATCGCACAATCTGAAATTAATGACTATGCCAGACCCCCCACCAAAAGGATGACGGAGCGAAACTCACACCGACCACTACCACCAAAAGGATGATAGGACGAACACTATTGCACACTCTTACATTAACGACCATGAAAGACCCCCCACCAAAAGGATGACAGAGCAAAACTCACATCGGCCACTACCACCAAAAGGATGATAGGACAAACACTATCGCACAATCTGAATTTAATGACTTGTGAGACCCTCCCACCAAAAGGATGATGGAGCGAAACTCACACCGGCCACTACCACCAAAAGGATGATAGGACAAAGACTATCACACAATCTGACATTAATGACTATGACAGACCCCCACCAAAAGGATGACGGAGCGAAACTCACACTGGCCACTACCACCAAATAGATTATAGGACAAACACTATCGCACAATCTGACATTAATGACTATGACAGACCCCCACCAAAAGGATGACGGAGTGAAACTGACACCGACCACTACCACCAAAAGGATGATAGGACAAACACTATCGCACAATCTAACATTATTGACTATGACAGACCCCCCACCAAAAGGACGACGGAGCAAAACTCACACCGGCCACTACCACCAAAAGGATGATAGGACAAACAGTATCGCATAATCTGACATTGATGACTTCGACAGACCCTCCACCAAAACGATGACGGAGCAAAACTCACACCGGCCACTACCACCAAAAGTATGATAAGACAAACACCATCGCATAATCTAACATTAAAGACTATTATAGACCTCCCACCAAAAGGATGACAGAGCGAAACTCACACCGGCCACTACCACCAAAAGGATGATAGGACAAACAATATCGCACAATCTGACATTAATGACTATGTCAGACGCCCCACCAAAAGGATGACGGAGTGAAATTCACACCGACCACTACAACCAAAAGGATGATAGGACAAACACTATCGCACAATCTGACATTAATGACTATGACAGACCCCCCACTAAAAGGATGACGGAGCAAAACTCACATCGGCCACTACTACCAAAACGATGATAGGACAAACACTATCGCACAACCTGACATTAATGACTACGACAGACCCCCCCCCCCCCCCCCCCACCAAAAGGATGACCGAGAAAAACTCACACCGGCCACTACCATCAAAAGGATGATAGGACAAACACTATCACACAATCTGACATTAATGACTATGACAGACCCTCCACCAAAAGGATGATGGAGCGAAACTCACACCGGCCACTACCACCAAAAGGATGATAGGACAAACACCATCACATAATCTGACATTAATGACTATGACAGACCCCCTACCTAAAGGATGACAGAGCAAAACTCACACCGGCCACTACCACCAAAAGGATGACAAGACAAAATCTATCGCACAATCTGAAATTAATGACTATATCAGACCCCCACCAAAAGGATGACGGACTGAAACTCACACCGGCCACTACCACCAAAAGGATGATAGGACAAACACTATCGCACAATCTGACATTAATGACTATGACAGACCCCCACCAAAAGGATGACAGAGCGAAACTCACATCGGCCACTACCACCAAAAGGATGATAGGACAAACACTATCGCACAATCTAAAATTTATGACTATGCCAGACCCCCCACCAAAAGGATGACGGAGCGAAACTCACACCGGCCACTACCACCAAAAGGATGATAGGACGAACACTATTGCACACTCTTACATTAACGACTATGAAAGACCCCCCACCAAAAGGATGACAGAGCAAAACTCACATCGGCCACTACCACCAAAAGGATGATAGGACAAACACTATCGCACAATCTGAAATTAATGACTTGTGAGACCCCCCCACCAAAAGGATGACGGAGCGAAACTCACACCGGCCACTACCACCAAAAGGATGATAGGACAAACACTATCACACAATCTGACATTAATGACTATGACAGACCCCCACCAAAAGGATGACAGAGCGAAACTCACACCGGCCACTACCACCAAAAGGATGATAGGACAAACACTATCGCACAATCTGACATTAATGACTATGACAGACCCCCCACCAAAAGGATGACGGAGCGAAACTCACACCGACCACTACCACCAAAAGGATGATAGGACAAACACTATCGCACAATCTAACATTATTGACTATGACAGACCCCCCACCAAAAGGACGACGGAGCAAAACTCACACCGGCCACTACCACCAAAAGGATGATAGGACAAATAGTATCGCATAATCTGACATTGATGACTACGACAGACCCTCCACCAAAACGATGACGGAGCAAAACTCACACCGGCCACTACCACCAAAAGTATGATAAGACAAAGACCATCGCATAATCTGACATTAAAGACTATGATATACCTCCCACCAAAAGGATGACAGAGCGAAACTCACACCGGCCACTACCACCAAAAGGATGATAGGACAAACAATATCGCACAATCTAACATTAATGACTATTTCAGACGCCCCACCAAAAGGATGACGGAGTGAAACTCACACCGACCACTACAACCAAAAGGATGATAGGACAAACACTATCGCACAATCTGACATTAATGACTATGACAGACCCCCCACTAAAAGGATGACGGAGCAAAACTCACACCGGCCACTACTACCAAAACGATGATAGGACAAACACTATCGCACAATCTGACATTAATGACTATGACAGACCCCCCACCAAAAGGATGACCGAGAAAAACTCACACCGGCCACTACCATCAAAAGGATGATAGGACAAACACTATCACACAATCTGACATTAATGACTATGACAGACCCCCCACCAAAAGGATGATGGAGCAAAACTCACACCGGCCACTACCACCAAAAGGATGATAGGACAAACACCATCGCATAATCTGACATTAATGACTATGACAGACCCCCTACCTAAAGGATGACAGAGCGAAACTCACACCGGCCACTACCACCAAAAGGATGATAAGACAAAATCTATCGCACAATTTGAAATTAATGACTATATCAGACCCCCACCAAAAGGATGACGGACCCAAACTCACACCGGCCACTGCCACCAAAAGGATGATAGGACAAACACTATCGCACAATCTGACATTAATGACTATGACAGAACCCCACCAAAAGGATGACGGAGCGAAACTCACATCGGCCACTACCACCAAAAGGATGATAGGACAAACACTATTGCACAATCTGAAATTAATGACTATGCCAGACCCCCCACCAAAAGGATGACGGAGCGAAACTCACACCGGCCACTACCACCAAAAGGATGATAGGACGAACACTATTGCACACTCTTACATTAATGACTATGAAAGACCCCCCACCAAAAGGATGAAAGAGCAAAACTCACACCGGCCACTACCACCAAAAGGATGATAGGACAAACACCATCGCATAATCTGACATTAATGACTATGACAGACCCCCTACCTAAAGGATGACGGAGCGAAACTCACACCGGCCACTACCACCAAAAGGATGACAAGACAAAATCTATCGCACAATCTGAAATTAATGACTATATCAGACCCCCACCAAAAGGATGACGGACCGAAACTCACACCGGCCACTACCACCAAAAGGATGATAGGACAAACACTATCGCACAATCTGACATTAATGACTATGACAGACCCCCACCAAAAGGATGACGGAGCGAAACTCACATCGGCCACTACCACCAAAAGGATGATAGGACAAACACTATTGCACAATCTGAAATTAATGACTATGCCAGACCCCCCACCAAAAGGATGACGGAGCGAAACTCACACCGGCCACTACCACCAAAAGGATGATAGGACGAACACTATTGCACACTCTTACATTAATGACTATGAAAGACCCCCCACCAAAAGGATGACAGAGCAAAACTCACATCGGCCACTACCACCAAAAGGATGATAGGACAAACACTATCGCACAATCTGAATTAATGACTATGTCAGACCCCCCACCAAAAGGATGACGGAGCAAAACTCACACCGGCCACTACCACCAAAAGGATGATAAGACAAACACTATCGCACAATCTGACATTAATGACTATGACAGACCCCCACCAAAAGGATGACGGATCGAAACTCACACCGGCCACTACCACCAAAAGGATGATAGGACAAACACTATCGTACAATCTGACATTAATGACTATGACAGACCCCCCACCAAAAGGATGACGGAGCGAAACTCACACCGGCCACTACCACTAAAAGGATGATAGGACAAACACTATTGCACAATCTGACATTAATGACTATGACAGACCCTCCACCAAAAGGATGACGGAGCAAAACTCACACCGGCCACTACCACCAAAAGGATGATAGGACAAACACTATTGCACAATCTGAAATTAATGACTATGCCAGACCCCCCACCAAAAGGATGACGGACCGAAACTCACACCGGCCACTACCACCAAAAGGATGATAGGACAAACACTATCGCACAATCTGAAATTAATGACTATGTCAGACCCCCCCCCCTCCAAAAGGATGACGGAGCGAAACTCACACAGGCCACTACCACCAAAAGGATGATAGGACAAACACTATCGCACAATCTGACATTAATGACTATGACAGACCCCCACCAAAAGGATGACGGACCGAAACTCACATCGGCCACTACCACCAAAAGGATGATAGGACAAAATCTATCGCACAATCTGAAATTAATGACTATATCAGACCCCCACCAAAAGGATGACGGAGTGAAACTGACACCGACCACTACCACCAAAAGGATGATAGGACAAACACTATCGCACAATCTGACATTAATGACTATGACAGACCCCCCACCAAAAGGACGACGGAGCAAAACTCACACCGGCCACTACCACCAAAAGGATGATAGGACAAACAGTATCGCATAATCTGACATTGATGACTTCGACAGACCCTCCACCAAAACGATGACGGAGCAAAACTCACACCGGCCACTACCACCAAAAGTATGATAAGACAAACACCATCGCATAATCTAACATTAAAGACTATTATAGACCTCCCACCAAAAGGATGACAGAGCGAAACTCACACCGGCCACTACCACCAAAAGGATGATAGGACAAACAATATCGCACAATCTGACATTAATGACTATGTCAGACGCCCCACCAAAAGGATGACGGAGTGAAATTCACACCGACCACTACAACCAAAAGGATGATAGGACAAACACTATCGCACAATCTGACATTAATGACTATGACAGACCCCCCACTAAAAGGATGACGGAGCAAAACTCACACCGGCCACTACTACCAAAACGATGATAGGACAAACACTATCGCACAACCTGACATTAATGACTATGACAGACCCCACTCCACCAAAAGGATGACCGAGAAAAACTCACACCGGCCACTACCATCAAAAGGATGATAGGACAAACACTATCACACAATCTGACATTAATGACTATGACAGACCCTCCACCAAAAGGATGATGGAGCGAAACTCACACCGGCCACTACCACCAAAAGGATGATAGGACAAACACCATCACATAATCTGACATTAATGACTATGACAGACCCCCTACCTAAAGGATGACAGAGCAAAACTCACACCGGCCACTACCACCAAAAGGATGACAAGACAAAATCTATCGCACAATCTGAAATTAATGACTATATCAGACCCCCACCAAAAGGATGATGGACTGAAACTCACACCGGCCACTACCACCAAAAGGATGATAGGACAAACACTATCGCACAATCTGACATTAATGACTATGACAGACCCCCACCAAAAGGATGACAGAGCGAAACTCACATCGGCCACTACCACCAAAAGGATGATAGGACAAACACTATCGCACAATCTGAAATTAATGACTATGCCAGACCCCCCACCAAAAGGATGACGGAGCGAAACTCACACCGACCACTACCACCAAAAGGATGATAGGACGAACACTATTGCACACTCTTACATTAACGATCATGAAAGACCCCCCACCAAAAGGATGACAGAGCAAAACTCACATCGGCCACTACCACCAAAAGGATGATAGGACAAACACTATCGCACAATCTGAATTTAATGACTTGTGAGACCCTCCCACCAAAAGGATGATGGAGCGAAACTCACACCGGCCACTACCACCAAAAGGATGATAGGACAAAGACTATCACACAATCTGACATTAATGACTATGACAGACCCCCACCAAAAGGATGACGGAGCGAAACTCACACTGGCCACTACCACCAAATAGATTATAGGACAAACACTATCGCACAATCTGACATTAATGACTATGACAGACCCCCACCAAAAGGATGACGGAGTGAAACTGACACCGACCACTACCACCAAAAGGATGATAGGACAAACACTATCGCACAATCTAACATTATTGACTATGACAGACCCCCCACCAAAAGGACGACGGAGCAAAACTCACACCGGCCACTACCACCAAAAGGATGATAGGACAAACAGTATCGCATAATCTGACATTGATGACTTCGACAGACCCTCCACCAAAACGATGACGGAGCAAAACTCACACCGGCCACTACCACCAAAAGTATGATAAGACAAACACCATCGCATAATCTAACATTAAAGACTATTATAGACCTCCCACCAAAAGGATGACAGAGCGAAACTCACACCGGCCACTACCACCAAAAGGATGATAGGACAAACAATATCGCACAATCTGACATTAATGACTATGTCAGACGCCCCACCAAAAGGATGACGGAGTGAAATTCACACCGACCACTACAACCAAAAGGATGATAGGACAAACACTATCGCACAATCTGACATTAATGACTATGACAGACCCCCCACTAAAAGGATGACGGAGCAAAACTCACATCGGCCACTACTACCAAAACGATGATAGGACAAACACTATCGCACAACCTGACATTAATGACTACGACAGACCCCCCCCCCCCCCCCCCACCAAAAGGATGACCGAGAAAAACTCACACCGGCCACTACCATCAAAAGGATGATAGGACAAACACTATCACACAATCTGACATTAATGACTATGACAGACCCTCCACCAAAAGGATGATGGAGCGAAACTCACACCGGCCACTACCACCAAAAGGATGATAGGACAAACACCATCACATAATCTGACATTAATGACTATGACAGACCCCCTACCTAAAGGATGACAGAGCAAAACTCACACCGGCCACTACCACCAAAAGGATGACAAGACAAAATCTATCGCACAATCTGAAATTAATGACTATATCAGACCCCCACCAAAAGGATGACGGACTGAAACTCACACCGGCCACTACCACCAAAAGGATGATAGGACAAACACTATCGCACAATCTGACATTAATGACTATGACAGACCCCCACCAAAAGGATGACAGAGCGAAACTCACATCGGCCACTACCACCAAAAGGATGATAGGACAAACACTATCGCACAATCTAAAATTTATGACTATGCCAGACCCCCCACCAAAAGGATGACGGAGCGAAACTCACACCGGCCACTACCACCAAAAGGATGATAGGACGAACACTATTGCACACTCTTACATTAACGACTATGAAAGACCCCCCACCAAAAGGATGACAGAGCAAAACTCACATCGGCCACTACCACCAAAAGGATGATAGGACAAACACTATCGCACAATCTGAAATTAATGACTTGTGAGACCCCCCCACCAAAAGGATGACGGAGCGAAACTCACACCGGCCACTACCACCAAAAGGATGATAGGACAAACACTATCACACAATCTGACATTAATGACTATGACAGACCCCCACCAAAAGGATGACAGAGCGAAACTCACACCGGCCACTACCACCAAAAGGATGATAGGACAAACACTATCGCACAATCTGACATTAATGACTATGACAGACCCCCCACCAAAAGGATGACGGAGCGAAACTCACACCGACCACTACCACCAAAAGGATGATAGGACAAACACTATCGCACAATCTAACATTATTGACTATGACAGACCCCCCACCAAAAGGACGACGGAGCAAAACTCACACCGGCCACTACCACCAAAAGGATGATAGGACAAATAGTATCGCATAATCTGACATTGATGACTACGACAGACCCTCCACCAAAACGATGACGGAGCAAAACTCACACCGGCCACTACCACCAAAAGTATGATAAGACAAAGACCATCGCATAATCTGACATTAAAGACTATGATATACCTCCCACCAAAAGGATGACAGAGCGAAACTCACACCGGCCACTACCACCAAAAGGATGATAGGACAAACAATATCGCACAATCTAACATTAATGACTATTTCAGACGCCCCACCAAAAGGATGACGGAGTGAAACTCACACCGACCACTACAACCAAAAGGATGATAGGACAAACACTATCGCACAATCTGACATTAATGACTATGACAGACCCCCCACTAAAAGGATGACGGAGCAAAACTCACACCGGCCACTACTACCAAAACGATGATAGGACAAACACTATCGCACAATCTGACATTAATGACTATGACAGACCCCCCACCAAAAGGATGACCGAGAAAAACTCACACCGGCCACTACCATCAAAAGGATGATAGGACAAACACTATCACACAATCTGACATTAATGACTATGACAGACCCCCCACCAAAAGGATGATGGAGCAAAACTCACACCGGCCACTACCACCAAAAGGATGATAGGACAAACACCATCGCATAATCTGACATTAATGACTATGACAGACCCCCTACCTAAAGGATGACAGAGCGAAACTCACACCGGCCACTACCACCAAAAGGATGATAAGACAAAATCTATCGCACAATTTGAAATTAATGACTATATCAGACCCCCACCAAAAGGATGACGGACCCAAACTCACACCGGCCACTGCCACCAAAAGGATGATAGGACAAACACTATCGCACAATCTGACATTAATGACTATGACAGAACCCCACCAAAAGGATGACGGAGCGAAACTCACATCGGCCACTACCACCAAAAGGATGATAGGACAAACACTATTGCACAATCTGAAATTAATGACTATGCCAGACCCCCCACCAAAAGGATGACGGAGCGAAACTCACACCGGCCACTACCACCAAAAGGATGATAGGACGAACACTATTGCACACTCTTACATTAATGACTATGAAAGACCCCCCACCAAAAGGATGAAAGAGCAAAACTCACACCGGCCACTACCACCAAAAGGATGATAGGACAAACACCATCGCATAATCTGACATTAATGACTATGACAGACCCCCTACCTAAAGGATGACGGAGCGAAACTCACACCGGCCACTACCACCAAAAGGATGACAAGACAAAATCTATCGCACAATCTGAAATTAATGACTATATCAGACCCCCACCAAAAGGATGACGGACCGAAACTCACACCGGCCACTACCACCAAAAGGATGATAGGACAAACACTATCGCACAATCTGACATTAATGACTATGACAGACCCCCACCAAAAGGATGACGGAGCGAAACTCACATCGGCCACTACCACCAAAAGGATGATAGGACAAACACTATTGCACAATCTGAAATTAATGACTATGCCAGACCCCCCACCAAAAGGATGACGGAGCGAAACTCACACCGGCCACTACCACCAAAAGGATGATAGGACGAACACTATTGCACACTCTTACATTAATGACTATGAAAGACCCCCCACCAAAAGGATGACAGAGCAAAACTCACATCGGCCACTACCACCAAAAGGATGATAGGACAAACACTATCGCACAATCTGAATTAATGACTATGTCAGACCCCCCACCAAAAGGATGACGGAGCAAAACTCACACCGGCCACTACCACCAAAAGGATGATAAGACAAACACTATCGCACAATCTGACATTAATGACTATGACAGACCCCCACCAAAAGGATGACGGATCGAAACTCACACCGGCCACTACCACCAAAAGGATGATAGGACAAACACTATCGTACAATCTGACATTAATGACTATGACAGACCCCCCACCAAAAGGATGACGGAGCGAAACTCACACCGGCCACTACCACTAAAAGGATGATAGGACAAACACTATTGCACAATCTGACATTAATGACTATGACAGACCCTCCACCAAAAGGATGACGGAGCAAAACTCACACCGGCCACTACCACCAAAAGGATGATAGGACAAACACTATTGCACAATCTGAAATTAATGACTATGCCAGACCCCCCACCAAAAGGATGACGGACCGAAACTCACACCGGCCACTACCACCAAAAGGATGATAGGACAAACACTATCGCACAATCTGAAATTAATGACTATGTCAGACCCCCCCCCCCACCAAAAGGATGACGGAGCGAAACTCACACAGGCCACTACCACCAAAAGGATGATAGGACAAACACTATCGCACAATCTGACATTAATGACTATGACAGACCCCCACCAAAAGGATGACGGACCGAAACTCACATCGGCCACTACCACCAAAAGGATGATAGGACAAAATCTATCGCACAATCTGAAATTAATGACTATATCAGACCCCCACCAAAAGGATGACGGACCGAAACTCACACCGGCCACTACCACCAAAAGGATGATAGGACAAACACTATCGCAAAATCTGACATTAATGACTATGACAGACCCCCACCAAAAGGATGACGGAGCGAAACTCATATCGGCCACTACCACCAAAAGGATGATAGGACAAACACTATCGCACAATCTGAAATTAATGACTATGCCAGACCCCCCACCAAAAGGATGACGGAGCGAAACTCACACCGGCCACTACCACCAAAAGGATGATAGGACAAACACTATCGCACACTCTTACATTAATGACTATGAAAGACCCCCCACCAAAAGGGTGACAGAGCAAAACTCACATCGGCCACTACCACCAAAAGGATGATAGGACAAACACTATCGCACAATCTGAAATTAATGACTATGTCAGACCCCTCCACCAAAAGGATGACGGAGCGAAACTCACACAGGCCACTACCACCAAAAGGATGATAGGACAAACACTATCGCACAATCTGACATTAATGACTATGACAGACCCCCACCAAAAGGATGACGGAGCGAAACTCACACCGGCCACTACCACCAAAAGGATGATAGGACAAACACTATCGCACAATCTGACATTAATGACTATGACAGACCCCCCACCAAAAGGATGACGGAGCGAAACTCACACCGGCCACTACCACCAAAAGGATGATAGGACAAACACTATTGCACAATCTGACATTAATGACTATGACAGACCCTCCACCAAAAGGATGACGGAGCGAAACTCACACCGACTACTACCACCGAAAGGATGATAGGACAAAATCTATCGCACAATCTGAAATTAATGACTATATCAGACCCCCACCAAAAGGATGACGTACCGAAACTCACACCGGCCACTACCACCAAAAGGATGATAGGACAAACACTATCGCACAATCTGACATTAATGACTATGACAGACCCCCACCAAAAGGATGACGGAGCGAAACTCACATCGGCCACTACCACCAAAAGGATGATAGGACAAACACTATCGCACAATCTGAAATTAATGACTATGCCAGACCCCCCACCAAAAGGATGACGGAGCGAAACTCACACCGACCACTACCACCAAAAGGATGATAGGACGAACACTATTGCACACTCTTACATTAATGACTATGAAAGACCCCCCACCAAAAGGATGACAGAGCAAAACTCACATCGGCCATTACCACCAAAAGGATGATAGGACAAACACTATCGCACAATCTGAAATTAATGACTATGTCAGACCCCCCCACCAAAAGGATGACGGAGCGAAACTCACACCGGCCACTACCACCAAAAGGATGATAGGACAAACACTATCGCACACTCTTACATTAATGACTATGAAAGACCCCCCACCAAAAGGGTGACAGAGCAAAACTCACATCGGCCACTACCACCAAAAGGATGATAGGACAAACACTATCGCACAATCTGAAATTAATGAGTATGTCAGACCCCCCCACCAAAAGGATGACGGAGCAAAACTCACACAGGCCACTACCACCAAAAGGATGATAGGACAAACACTATCGCACAATCTGACATTAATGACTATGACAGACCCCCACCAAAAGGATGACGGAGCGAAACTCACACCGGCCACTACCACCAAAAGGATGATAGGACAAACACTATCGCACAATCTGACATTAATGACTATGACAGACCCCCCACCAAAAGGATGACGGAGCGAAACTCACACCGGCCACTACCACCAAAAGGATGATAGGACAAACACTATTGCACAATCTGACATTAATGACTATGACAGACCCTCCACCAAAAGGATGACGGAGCGAAACTCACACCGACTACTACCACCGAAAGGATGATAGGACAAAATCTATCGCACAATCTGAAATTAATGACTATATCAGACCCCCACCAAAAGGATGACGGACCGAAACTCACACCGGCCACTACCACCAAAAGGATGATAGGACAAACACTATCGCACAATCTGACATTAATGACTATGACAGACCCCCACCAAAAGGATGACGGAGCGAAACTCACATCGGCCACTACCACCAAAAGGATGATAGGACAAACACTATCGCACAATCTGAAATTAATGACTATGCCAGACCCCCCACCAAAAGGATGACGGAGCGAAACTCACACCGGCCACTACCACCAAAAGGATGATAGGACGAACACTATTGCACACTCTTACATTAATGACTATGAAAGACCCCCCACCAAAAGGATGACAGAGCAAAACTCACATCGGCCACTACCACCAAAAGGATGATAGGACAAACACTATCGCACAATCTGAAATTAATGACTATGTCAGACCCCCCCCCCCCCCCCCCACCAAAAGGATGACGGAGCGAAACTCACACCGGCCACTACCACCAAAAGGATGATAGGACAAACACTATCGCACACTCTTACATTAATGACTATGAAAGACCCCCCACCAAAAGGGTGACAGAGCAAAACTCACATCGGCCACTACCACCAAAAGGATGATAGGACAAACACTATCGCACAATCTGAAATTAATGACTATGTCAGACCCCCCCACCAAAAGGATGACGGAGCGAAACTCACACAGGCCACTACCACCAAAAGGATGATAAGACAAACACTATCGCACAATCTGACATTAATGACTATGACAGACCCCCACCAAAAGGATGACGGAGCGAAACTCACACCGGCCACTACCACCAAAAGGATGATAGGACAAACACTATCGCACAATCTGACATTAATGACTATGACAGACCCCCCACCAAAAGGATGACGGAGCGAAACTCACACCGGCCACTACCACCAAAAGGATGATAGGACAAACACTATTGCACAATCTGACATTAATGACTATGACAGACCCTCCACCAAAAGGATGACGGAGCGAAACTCACACCGACTACTACCACCGAAAGGATGATAGGACAAACACTATCGCACAATCTGACATTAATGACTATGTCAGACCCTCCACCAAAAGTATTACTTTGAGCGAAACTCACACCGGCCACTACCACCAAAAGGATGATAGGACAAACACTATCGCAAAATATGAAATTAATGACTATGTCAGACCCCCCACCAACAGGATGACGGAGCGAAACTCACACCGGCCACTACCACTAAAAGGATGATAGGACAAAGACTATCACACAATCTGACATTAATGACTATGACAGACCCCCACCAAAAGGATGACAGAGCGAAACTCACACCGGCCACTACCACCAAAAGGATGATAGGACAAACACTATCGCACAATCTGACATTAATGACTATGACAGACCCCGCACCAAAAGGATGACGGAGCGAAACTCACACCGGCCACTACCACCAAAAGGATGATAGGACAAACACTATTGCATAATCTGACATTAATGACTATGACAGACCCTCCACCAAAAGGATGACGGAGCGAAACTCACACCGACTACTACCACCAAAAGGATGATAGGACAAACACTATCGCACAACCTGACATTAATGACTATGACAGACCCCCACCAAAAGGATGACGGAGCGGAACTCACACCGGAAACTACCACCAAAAGGATGATAGGACAAACACTATCACACAATCTGACATTAATGACAATAACAGACCCCCACCAAAAGGATGACGGAGCAAAACTCACACCGGCCACTACCACCAAAAGGATGATAGGACAAACACTATCGCACAATCTGACATTAATGACTATGACAGACCCCCACCAAAAGGATGACGGAGCGAAACTCACATCGGCCACTACCACCAAAAGGATGATAGGACAAACACTATCGCACAATCTGAAATTAATGACTATGCCAGACCCCCCACCAAAAGGATGACGGAGCGAAACTCACACCGGCCACTACCACCAAAAGGATGATAGGACGAACACTATTGCACACTCTTACGTTAATGACTATGAAAGACCCCCCACCAAAAGGATGACAGAGCAAAACTCACATCGGCCACTACCACCAAAAGGATGATAGGACAAACACTATCGCACAATCTGAAATTAATGACTATGTCAGACCCCCCCACCAAAAGGATGACGGAGCAAAACTTCACACCGGCCACTACCACCAAAAGGATGATAGGACAAACACTATCGCACAATCTGACATTAATGACTATGACAGACCCCCACCAAAAGGATGACGGAACGAAACTCACACCGACCACTACCACCAAAAGGATGATAGGACAAACACTATCGCACAATCTGACATTAATGACTATGACAGACCCCCCACCAAAAGGATGACGGAGCGAAACTCACACTGGCCACTACAACCAAAAGGATGATAGGACAAACACTATTGCACAATCTGACATTAATGACTATGACAGACCCTCCACCAAAAGGATGATGGAGCGAAACTCACACCGACTACTACCACCAAAAGGATGATAGGACAAACACTATCGTACAATCTGACATTAATGACTATTTCAGACCCTCCACCAAAAGGATTACGAAGCGAAACTCACACCAGCCACTACCACCAAAAGGATGATAGGACAAACACTATCGCACAATATGAAATTAATGACTATGTCAGACCCCCCACCAAAAGGATGACGGAGCGAAACTCACACCGGCCACTACCACTAAAAGGATGATAGGACAAAGACTATCACACAATCTGACATTAATGACTATGACAGACCCCCACCAAAAGGATGACGGAGCGAAACTCACACTGGCCACTACCACCAAATAGATTATAGGACAAACACTATCGCACAATCTGACATTAATGACTATGACAGACCCCCACCAAAAGGATGACGGAGTGAAACTGACACCGACCACTACCACCAAAAGGATGATAGGACAAACATTATCGCACAATCTAACATTATTGACTATGACAGACCCCCCACCAAAAGGACGACGGAGCAAAACTCACACCGGCCACTACCACCAAAAGGATGATAGGACAAACAGTATCGCATAATCTGACATTGATGACTTCGACAGACCCTCCACCAAAACGATGACGGAGCAAAACTCACATCGGCCACTACCACCAAAAGTATGATAAGACAAACACCATCGCATAATCTGACATTAAAGACTATGATAGACCTCCCACCAAAAGGATGACAGAGCGAAACTCACACCGGCCACTACCACCAAAAGGATGATAGGACAAACAATATCGCACAATCTGACAATAATGACTATGTCAGACGCCCCACCAAAAGGATGACGGAGTGAAATTCACACCGACCACTACAACCAAAAGGATGATAGGTCAAATACTATCGCACAATCTGACATTAATGACTATGACAGACCCCCCACTAAAAGGATGACGGAGCAAAACTCACACCGGCCACTACTACCAAAACGATGATAGGACAAACACTATCGCACAACCTGACATTAATGACTATGACAGACCCCCCACCAAAAGGATGACCGAGAAAAACTCACACCGGCCACTACCATCAAAATGATGATAGGACAAACACTATCACACAATCTGACATTAATGACTATGACAGACCCTCCACCAAAAGGATGATGGAGCAAAACTCACACCGGCCACTACCACCAAAAGGATGATAGGACAAACACCATCGCATAATCTGACATTAATGACTATGACAGACCCCCTACCTAAAGGATGACAAAGCGAAACTCACACCGGCCACTACCACCAAAAGGATGACAACACAAAATCTATCGCACAATCTGAAATTAATGACTATATCAGACCCCCACCAAAAGGATGACGGACCGAAACTCACACCGGCCACTACCACCAAAAGGATGATAGGACAAACACTATCGCACAATCTGACATTAATGACTATGACAGACCCCCACCAAAAGGATGACAGAGCGAAACTCACATCGACCACTACCACCAAAAGGATGATAGGACAAACACTATCGCACAATCTGAAATTAATGACTATGCCAGACCCCCCACCAAAAGGATGACGGAGCGAAACTCACACCGGCCACTACCACCAAAAGGATGATAGGACGAACACTATTGCACACTCTTGCATTAATGACTATGAAAGACCCCCCACCAAAAGGATGACAGAGCAAAACTCACATCGGCCACTACCACCAAAAGGATGATAGGACAAACACTATCGCACAATCTGAAATTAATGACTTGTCAGACCCCCCCACCAAAAGGATGACGGAGCGAAACTCACACCGGCCACTACCACCAAAAGGATGATAGGACAAACACTATCACACAATCTGACATTAATGACTATGACAGACCCCCACCAAAAGGATGACGGAGCGAAACTCACACCGGCCACTACCACCAAAAGGATGATAGGACAAACACTATTGCACAATCTGACATTAATGACTATGACAGACCCCCCACCAAAAGGATGACGGAGCGAAACTCACACCGACCACTACCACCAAAAGGATGATAGGACAAACACTACCGCACAATCTAACATTATTGACTATGACAGACCCCCCACCAAAAGGACGACGGAGCAAAACTCACACCGGCCACTACCACCAAAAGGATGATAGGACAAACAGTATCGCATAATCTGACATTGATGACTACGACAGACCCTCCACCAAAACGATGACGGAGAAAAACTCACACCGGCCACTACCACCAAAAGTATGATAAGACAAAGACCATCGCATAATCTGACATTAAAGACTATGATAGACCTCCCACCAAAAGGATGACAGAGCGAAACTCACACCGGCCACTACCACCAAAAGGATGATAGGACAAACAATATCGCACAATCTGACATTAATGACTATGTCAGACGCCCCACCAAAAGGATGACGGAGTGAAACTCACACCGACCACTACAACCAAAAGGATGATAGGACAAACACTATCGCACAATCTGACATTAATGACTATGACAGACCCCCCACTAAAAGGATGACGGAGCAAAACTCACACCGGCCACTACTACCAAAACGATGATAGGACAAACACTATCGCACAATCTGACATTAATGACTATGACAGACCCCCCACCAAAAGGATGACCGAGAAAAACTCACACCGGCCACTACCATCAAAAGGATGATAGGACAAACACTATCACACAATCTGACATTAATGACTATGACAGACCCCCCACCAAAAGGATGATGGAGCAAAACTCACACCGGCCACTACCACCAAAAGGATGATAGGACAAACACCATCGCATAATCTGACATTAATGACTATGACAGACCCCCTACCTAAAGGATGACAGAGCGAAACTCACACCGGCCACTACCACCAAAAGGATGACAAGACAAAATCTATCGCACAATCTGAAATTAATGACTATATCAGACCCCCACCAAAAGGATGACGGACCCAAACTCACACCGGCCACTACCACCAAAAGGATGATAGGACAAACACTATCGCACAATCTGACATTAATGACTATGACAGACCCCTACCAAAAGGATGACGGAGCGAAACTCACATCGGCCACTACCACCAAAAGGATGATAGGACAAACACTATTGCACAATCTGAAATTAATGACTATGCCAGACCCCCCACCAAAAGGATGACGGAGCGAAACTCACACCGGCCACTACCACCAAAAGGATGATAGGACGAACACTATTGCACATTCTTACATTAATGACTATGAAAGACCCCCCACCAAAAGGATGAAAGAGCAAAACTCACACCGGCCACTACCACCAAAAGGATGATAGGACAAACACCATCGCATAATCTGACATTAATGACTATGACAAACCCCCTACCTAAAGGATGACGGAGCGAAACTCACACCGGCCACTACCACCAAAAGGATGACAAGACAAAATCTATCGCACAATCTGAAATTAATGACTATATCAGACCCCCACCAAAAGGATGACGGACCGAAACTCACACCGGCCACTACCACCAAAAGGATGATAGGACAAACACTATCGCACAATCTGACATTAATGACTATGACAGACCCCCACCAAAAGGATGACGGAGCGAAACTCACATCGGCCACTACCACAAAAAGGATGATAGGACAAACACTATTGCACAATCTGAAATTAATGACTATGCCAGACCCCCCACCAAAAGGATGACGGAGCGAAACTCACACCGGCCACTACCACCAAAAGGATGATAGGACGAACACTATTGCACTCTCTTACATTAATGCCTATGAAAGACCCCCTACCAAAAGGATGACAGAGCAAAACTCACATCGGCCACTACCACCAAAAGGATGATAGGACAAACACTATCGCACAATCTGAATTAATGACTATGTCAGACCCCCCCCCCACCAAAAGGATGACGGAGCAAAACTCACACCGGCCACTACCACCAAAAGGATGATAGGACAAACACTATCGCGCAATCTGACATTAATGACTATGACAGATCCCCACCAAAAGGATGACGGAGCGAAACTCACACCGGCCACTACCACCAAAAGGATGATAGGACAAACACTATAGTACAATCTGACATTAATGACTATGACAGACCCCCCACCAAAAGGATGACGGAGCGAAAGTCACACCGGCCACTACCACCAAAAGGATGATAGGACAAACACTATTGCACAATCTGACATTAATGACTATGACAGACCCTCCACCAAAAGGATGACGGAGCGAAACTCACACCGACCACTACCACCAAAAGGATGATAGGACAAACACTATCGCACAATCTGACATTAATGACTATGTCAGACCCTCCACCAAAAGGATTACGGAGCGAAACTCACACCGGCCACTACCACTAAAAGGATGATAGGACAAACACTATCGCACAATATGAAATTAATGACTATGTCAGACCCCCCACCAAAAGGATGACGGAGCGAAACTCACACCGGCCACTACCACTAAAAGGATGATAGAACAAAGAATATCACACAATCTGACATTAATGACTATGACAGACCCCCACCAAAAGGATGACGGAGCAAAACTCACACTGGCCACTACCACCAAATGGATGATATGACAAACACTATCGCACAATCTGACATTAATGACTATGACAGACCCCCACCAAAAGGATGACGGAGTGAAACTGGCACCGACCACTACCACCAAAAGGATGATAGGACAAATACTATCGCACAATCTAACATTATTGACTATGACAGACCCCCCACCAAAAGGACGACGGAGCAAAACTCACACCGGCCACTATCACCAAAAGGATGATAGGACAAACAGTATCGCATAATCTGACATTGATGACTACGACAGACCCTCCACCAAAACGATGACGGAGCAAAACTCACACCGGCCACTACCACCAAAAGTATGATAAGACAAACACCATCGCATAATCTGACATTAAAGACTATGACAGACCTCCCACCTAAAGGATGACAGAGCGAAACTCACACCGGCCACTACCACCAAAAGGATGATAGGACAAACAATATCGCACAATCTGACATTAATGACTATGTCAGACGCCCCACCAAAAGGATGACGGAGTGAAACTCACACCGACCACTACAACCAAAAGGATGATAGGACAAACACCATCGCACAATCTGACATTAATGACTATGATAGACCCCCCACTAAAAGGATGACGGAGCAAAACTCACACCGGCCACTACTACCAAAACGATGATAGGACAAACACTATCGCACAATCTGACATTAATGACTATGACAGACCCCCCACCAAAAGGATGACGGAGAAAAACTCACACCGGCCACTACCATCAAAAGGATGATAGGACAAACACTATCACACAATCTGACATTAATGACTATGACAGACCCCCTACCTAAAGGATGACAGAGCGAAACTCACACCGGCCACTACCACTAAAAGGATGACAAGACAAACACCATCGCACAATCTGAAATTAATGACTATATCAGACCCCCACCAAAAGGATGACGGACCGAAACTCACACCGGCCACTGCCACCAAAAGGATGATAGGACAAACACTATCACACAATCTGACATTAATGACTATGACAGACCCCCACCAAAAGGATGACGGAGCGAAACTCACATCGGCCACTGTAACGCCCCCTTTCTATACCCCAAAATAATCACATATCAGAACGTATAGTCACGAATACAAGTGTTTTTATTTTCATCAGATTGTATTTTCATTAAGGTATAAAAGAAGTACGTCACGATACTCATGAAACGACCGCATGAATATTAACGTTTAAAAAGAATTAACTCAAAAGGGGTAAATCTCAACTAAAAATAAACGCATGATTCTTCGAATTTACATATTCATGTTTTCTCTTAAAGCGGAAGACTAAAACATATATAAATTCACTTAAGACATGACAAAACGTAATTACATGTCATCTGGTTGTTCACAACTTCATTCACATACAAATAAAACATCATTAAGACATTCTACAAGCCTATCTACCCAAAGTTACATATCAGAGCGACTGACACGAGGGAAAAGAACTTTACTCCAAAGGAAACCTCCAGCGGATCCTAATCTGCAATGCCTCGTAGGGCATTATAAAACAACAGAAGGGTGAGAAACATATCATAATAATCAAGGCATAAGATATATATATATATATATATATATATATATATATATATATATATATATATATATATATATATATATATATATATATATATATATATATATATATATATATATATATATATATATATATATATATATATATATATATATATATATATATATATATATATATATATATATATATATATATATATATATATATATATATATATATATATATATATATATATATATATATATATATATATATATATATATATATATATATATATATATATATATATATATATATATATATATATATATATATATATATAAATGTACAAGTACCAAATGCCTATACCTCATACTTATTCACTACAATGCATAACCATAGATTCTCACCGCATCAAATACACATAGACATAATCGCTCACACTCAACCGTCTATTCATCAGTTAATATCTTTCACATTTATTTATTTGCTAACGCATCTCATCAATTCCTGCACATAGGCATATTTACATATGACAATCGCGATCATACCATGCGATTCATATTAGACTCATCACTACCCTCAATCCTTTTTCCGGACTATGGGTACGTCGCTTATGTAACGCCCCGATTTCGACTATTCCTTTTTCGTTGAGTCCTTTTTGGTTTAATTGGGCGAATATTATTTGAATGTGGAAATTGTGTGGAAATATGTTAAGTTTGCATATTATTCTATTTTAACCGATTTTGGGAGTTTTCGGAGAAAATAGTTTGGAGGGTATTTTGGACATTTCCTATTTAAGTGATAAGTTGTATATTTTATGAGTTATTAAGTTAATAGATTTTTTTGGAAAAATAATAGGAAGATATTAAAGAGGAAATAAAAGAGAAAGAAAGATAGTAAGAAAGGAAGGAAAGAAAAGAGAAAGAAAGAAGGAGAAGAGAAAGAGGAGAGAAAGAAGAGGAAACTTTGGAAAACATCAAGATCAAACCCTAGCTTGCGATTAATCAGGTAAGGGTGTGAAACTCCATCATCTCTTTAATGTGTATGATTGTATGTGTATGTGTTTGGATTTTGTAGAGTTTCTACTCTTTTTCCCACTTAGGTTAGAAGTTGGTTTTGTGAGTAGAATGAGGTTTTAATCGGTTAGAACTCGGATTAGACGATGTAGTTTAGTCGGGTGATGGTAGGGTTGTGCCACTGAGACTGGTTTGGATTTAATCGGTTGATTTTGTGGAGTTTGGGCTCTTGAGACAGCCATGGAAGTTCTGTCTTCGCAGGCTCGCCAGGCGAATGGCAGCGAAGTTTCGCCAGGCGAAGTCCAGCGAGCTGTAGCGAAGCAAGTCAGAAGCAAACAACCTGTCTTCGCTGGCAAGTTCGCCAGGAGAAGTGAGTGGCGAAGGTTTGCCAGGCGAGTATGCTAGCGAGTGCTAGCGAGTAATTCCAAAATAAATCCCAGTGGTCTTCGCTGGCAAGTTCGCCAGGCGAACGAAGTAGCGAAGGTTCGCCAGGCGAAGGTTAGCGAACACAGCAACATATTTTTCTTTCTTGTGTTTTCCATTCGTGGATTGGTTGTGTGGTTTGGTTGCGATCATTCCTTGTTTGAGATGATTAATTATATGTTGTTATGTGTGTTGTGGGTAGCCGTATGGCGTGAATCCTAGTTTATGAATTGTGAAGTGTGGAATGTGGCCGTTTGGTATTTTGGTGCATTACTTGAATGTAATAGAAATGCATGATGAGATTATATGATGACTGTATGTATGTATTGTGATATGTATATATAGTGGATGCATAATGAATATATGCAATGAATGTGAAGAATGCATGAGCATGTTCGCAAATGTGGTTGCATTTCAAGAAGTGTATGAAGTATATTCTTGTGCTGTTGACTCTTGAGAGAGTCTGATGAGTGGTGTGACTCTTAGGAGAGTCTGATGAATGAAGTGATTCCTAGGAGAATCTGATGAACGAATTGATTCCTCGGAGAATCTGATGAACGAATTGATTCCTCGGAGAATCTGATGAACGGTGTGATTCCTCGGAGAATCTGATGAACGGTGTGATTCCTCGAAGAATCTGATGAACGGTGTGATTCCTCGGAGAATCTGATGAACGGTGTGATTCCTTGGAGAATCTGATGAACGGTGTGATTCCTTAGAGAATCTGATGAACGATGTGGAAGATCTAATGAGTTATAGGATACCCATGAGGGGTGGGAGTGAATTGATTCTTAGGAGAATCTGACGGACGATTAAGTCGATAATGTGTTGCATTCGCGTAGAGTAGCGAGTTAGCCTCTATGATTTGCGTGTTGACATTTGTGCATGATGTATGGTGAAATAAGCATGTTGTGTATTGTTGTGTATGTTTATTAGAATAATGTGAAAGGTGTGAATGACATAATGAAATGCTTGAAGATATATATATGTATATATATGTATGAATGAATATATGTATATATGTATATGTGTGTAACATGTATGAATGTTCTTGAATGGATATAAACCTTAATGATGCATATTATTTATGCTTGATGTTCTATTTGTAAATAGACTTTAGTGGATACATTGCGATGTACGATTTGAGTCGTGGTGAGAAAGCGTAAGATGCATGATTGTGGATATGATATATATGTATGGATGAATATATGTATATATGTATATATGCCTTTATGCATTATTTGTTATGATATTGTTTCTTACCCTTCTGCTGTTTTATAATGCTCTATGAGGCATTGCAGATTAGATTACTGGATATCTTTTGTGAGGCGTGGCTTCATCCTTTAGTTGGTCGGCTCTGATATGTAGCACCGGGTAGCTAGGAGTTGTTTTATTTCTTTTGTGATGCATGTGTATATGTATCTGCTGATGAAAGTTATGTAACCATGTTGGTTGATGATTTGTATATATGAATACATGTGTTAGAGAATTATGAAATATTTGGATGTTCCGCCTTTGTTCTAGATATTTTCTCGTGGGTGTTACCCCGTTGTTGCATATCATTATATATGAGCAGGTGTTTTATATGTGTGATTTTCGGATAATGTGGCATGTCCCTTTTATACCGTTTTATAAACTTACTCTGATGAAATTTTGAATTTGTGCCTAAATAATTAATTGTATTATTTGGGGGTATAGAAAGGGGGTGTTACATTAAGTGGTATCAGAGCCAGTGTTGAGTCAGTTGTGTCTGTCTCGTTGTTTTGATTGGTTAACGGTTGTTTAACCTTGTTGTTATTTTGTGAGTAATCAGAATATGGCAGGTCGTAATGACAATGCTATGGTTGCGGCATTGGAGGCGATGGTTAGAGCGGTGCAGGGTGCGCCGAGTGTGAACGCTAATGATGAGTTTAGAAAGAACCAGCCGCCGGTATTCAAAGGAAGGTTTGACCCGGACGGTGCCCAGATTTGGTTGAAGGAGATCGAGAGGATCTTTAGAGTTATGAACTGTGCTGAAGGCAATAAGGTGAGACTTGGATCTCACATGTTACGGGAATAAGCCGATGACTGGTGGATCGGTATGAGACAAGTGCTTGAAGTAGATGACGAGGATATAACTTGGGATTTATTTCGTTCTGAATTTTTGAGGAAGTATTATCCTGAGAGTGTGAAGGGAAGGAAAGAAATGGAATTCCTTGAGTTGAAACAAGGCAATATGTCCGTGGTGGATTACACGGCTAAGTTTATGGAGTTAGTAAAATTTCATCCTCACTATGACGCGGTGACGGCGGAATTTTCTAAGTGTGTTAAGTACGAGAACGGCTTGCATCCTAAGAGCAAGCAAGCGGTGGGCTACCAGAGGATTAGAAGATTTTCGAACTTGACCGAATGTTGTCGAATTTTTGAAGAAGATCGTAAAGCTCGTTCTACTCACTACAAGAGTTTGAAGGAGGAGAAAGAAAAGCGACAAGTAAGGAGTGAACCTTATGTGACGCCAGCTGATAAGGGAAAGCATAGGGAAAACTTTGTTAAGAGATCTGGAGGAGAGGGTTCTGGATCCATTAAATGCTACAAGTGTGGCGAGATGGGTCATAAGTCTTTCATGTGTGGAAAACTCAAGATCAAGTGCTCTAACTGTGGAGTTCTTGGGCATGATGCTAAGGATTGTAGAATGGATGTAGTGAAATGCTACAATTGTGGAGAAGTAGGTCACATCAGTGCTAAGTGTCCTAAACCGAAGCAAGCTTCAGTAAATGGGAAAGTATTTGCATTGGCGAAGTCAGACACTACCAAAGCGAATCGTTGATTTAAGGTACGTGCTTTATTGACAATATTCTTTGAGTACGTTAAGTGTTTGATATTTTTGTATATTTACTTGTGATGGTAATATGGTTATTGAGACGCCCGCTTCACGGTCGGTAACTACGTCTTTGGTATGATTAAGTTGTCTCTTGACTATGTATGGTAAGGACTTTGTTATGGAACTAGAGTAGATTGTTATCCCCTGTTGGAGAGGATGAGAGTTTCTTGCCCATGGAAGAGTTGGAGAAACTTCTAGTGGACGGGACTCGAGTGTTTAATTTGGCTGCATCAGTGTCAGCAGAGGGTAAGGTTGAACTGGACGTGTTTCCAGTGGTGCGTGACTTCCCAAAAGTATTTCCGGAAGGTGTTGAGGATGTACCGCCGAAGAGAGGAGTTGGATTGAATTCCGTTGATTTGATGGTGAATGAGAATGAAGACTTTAAGATGATGATGTTGGATGAAAGTTTGTATCCGAGATTCAAGCTCATTGGGGTAGAATGACTAGTATGTCATTCCTGATGAGGTATAAGTGTTAGGGTTGTGTTCGCTAGGGTAGAATGACTATGTGTCGTTCCTAGTGAAGAGATCGCCGGGGTAGAACAACCGTGATGTTGTTCCTGGTGGAGGGTATGTGGTGTGCCTGTAACCTCCAATGGAGATTGACGTGGATTGACGATCTTATTTGAGTCATGCGGTATGACTATGATTGTGGTATGGAAGTATGCGTGTAAGAGATCATGTGTAACTTGGAAAATGGAGAGAGGGCGTGAAAGTCGTGTCCGGTATGGTTTGAACCAGGTGATATTTTCGAGGACGAAAATTCCTAAGTGGGGGAGAGTTGTAACGCCCCAATTTCGACTATTCCTTTTTCGTTGAGTCCTTTTTGGTTTAATTGGGCGAATATTATTTGAATGTGGAAATTGTGTGGAAATATGTTAAGTTTGCATATTATTCTATTTTAACCGATTTTGGGAGTTTTCAGAGAAAATAGTTTGGAGGGTATTTTGGACATTTCCTATTTAATGTTAAGTGAGATATTTTATGAGATATGGAATTAGTTGATGTTTTGGAAAATAATGAGAAAGATATAAAAGAGGAAATAGAAAGGAAAGAAAAGGAAAAAGAAAGAAGAAGAGGAGAAAGAGAAGAGAAAGAAGAGAAAACCTAGATTCTTCAAGATCAACCAAAGCTTGCGATTAATCAGGTAAGGGTGAGAAGTTTTATCATCTTCATAATGTGTATGATCATGTATGTGCTAGATTGGATTTGTTGGATTATTTTCTATGTTTCCATTTCTAGGTCGGAAGTTGATTTAATCGGTAGAAACTGAGTTTTATTGGTTAGAATTTGGAATAGACGGTGTAGTGTAGTCGGATGATGAGTGGGTTGTACTACAGGAACTGATTTGGATTAAATCGGTCGGTTTGTGAGGTTTGGGCTTTTGGACAGCCATGGGAGTTCTGAGTTCGCAGGTTCGCCAGGCGAATGCCAGCGAAGCTTCGTCGGGCGAAGCCCAGCGAGCAGCAGCGAACCAAGTCAGTAGCATCCACCCTGTCTTCGCTGGCAAGTTCGCCAGGCGAATGAGAGTGGCGAAGGTTTGCCAGGCGAGTATGCTAGCGAGTGCTAGCGAGTAATTCCAGAATAAATCCCAGTGGTCTTTGCTGGCAAGTTCTCCAGGCGAACGAAGTAGCGAAGGTTCGCCAGAGGCTTCACCAGGCGAAGGTTAGCGAACACAGCAGCATATTTTTCTTTCTTGTGTTTTCCATTCGTGGATTGGTTGTGTGGTTTGGTTGCGATCATTCCTTGTTTGAGATGATTAATTATATGTTGTTATGTGTGTTGTGGGTAGCCGTATGGCGTGAATCCTAGTTTATGAATTGTGAAGTGTGGAATGTGGCCGTTTGGTATTTTGGTGCATTACTTGAATGTAATAGAAATCCATGATGAGATTATATGATGACTGTATGTATGTATTGTGATATGTATATATAGTGGATGCATAATGAATATATGCAATGAATGTGAAGAATGCATGAGCATGTTCGCAAACGTGGTTGCATTTCAAGAAGTGTATGAAGTATATTCTTGTGCTGTTGACTCTTAGGAGAGTCTGATGAGTGGTGTGACTCTTAGGAGAGTCTGATGAATGAAGTGGTTCCTAGGAGAATCTGATGAACGAATTAATTCCTCGGAGAATCTGATGAAAGATGCGATTCCTCGGAGAATCTGCTAAATGACTTGATTCCTCGGAGAATCTGATGAACGGTGTGATTCCTCGGAGAATCTGATGAACGGTGTGATTCCTTGGAGAATCTGATGAACGGTGTGATTCCTCGGAGAATCTGATGAACGGTGTGATTCCTTGGAGAATCTGATGAACGGTGTGATTCCTTGGAGAATCTGATGAACGGTGTGATTCCTTGGAGAATCTGATGAATGGTGTGATTCCTCGGAGAATCTGATGAACGGTGTGATTCCTTGGAGAATCTGATGAATGGTGTGATTCCTCGGAGAATCTGATGAATGGTGTGATTCCTAGGAGAGTCTGATGAGTGATGTGATTTCTAGGAAGATCTAATGAGTTATAGGATACCCATGAGGGGTGGGAGTGAATTGATTCTTAGGAGAATCTGACGGACGATTAAGTCGATAATGTGTTGCATTCGCGTAGAGTAGCGAGTTGGCCTCTATGATTTGCGTGTTGGCATCTGTGCATGATGTATGGCGAAATAAGCATGTTGTGTATGTTTATTAGAATAATGTGAAAGGTGTGAATGACATAATGAAATGCTTGAAGATATATATATGTATATATATGTATGAATGAATATATGTATATATGTATATGTGTGTAACATGTATGAATGTTCCTGAATGGATATAAACCTTAATGATGCATATTGTTTATGCTTGATGTTCTATTTGTAAATAGACTTTAGTGGATACATTGCGATGTACAATGTGAGTCGTGGTGAGAAAGCGTAAGATGCATGATTGTGGATATGATATATATATGTATATATGCCTTTATGCATTATTTGTTATGATATTGTTTCTCACCCTTCTGCTGTTTTATAATGCTCTATGAGGCATTGCAGATTAGATTACTGGAGATCTTTTGCGAGGCGTGGCTTCATCCTTTAGTTGGTCGGCTCTGATATGTAGCACCGGGTAGCTAGGAGTTGTTTTGTTTCTTTTGTGATGCATGTGTATATGTATCTGCTGATGAAAGTTATGTAACCATGTTGGTTGATGATTTGTATATATGAATACATGTGTTAGAGAATTATGAAATATTTGGATGTTCCGCCTTTGTTCTAGATATTTTCTCGTGGGTGTTACCCCGTTGTTGCATATCATTATATATGAGCAGGTGTTTTATATGTGTGATTTTCGGATAATGTGGCATGTCCCTTTTATACCGTTTTATAAACTTACTCTAATGAAATTTTGAATTTGTGCCTAAATAATTAATTGTATTATTTGGGGGTATAGAAAGGGGGTGTTACAGTTCATCCCCTCGGTGTTCCTTGACACCGACCACTGCAGAGCCTCCCATCTCATCCGCTCCCGAGCTGACGGCAAATACCATCCGGTTGTGCATGGCAAGACCGTCCGAAGCATCATCCTTCCGTCCTGCACCCGCATCCATCCAGAGGACCGTACCAACTGGTTGTTCGACCTCACTGCCCCTCCTGCTGCCGCTGCTCCCACTCAGGACCACACTCACGGTTCCGACGATGAAATCCAAGCTGAGTTGGACAGGTCCGAGCAGCCAGAGGCATCGTAGCCTCCTCCTCCCGTAGGTACATCCTCCCGCCGCCGCCGCCATCATCCCGTGCCAGACTACACAGAAGAGGACCTCTGCCGCTCCCTAGACCAGCAGGCACAGATACTCACGATGCTGCAGCAGCAGAATCAGCGAGCTGACCAGTTCGAAGCTTGGCACCGGACTCAAATGCAACAACTTCACACCGGCCAAGCTACTATCACTGAGAGCCTAGCGAATCTGACCTTGCAGGTCGAAGGACTCCGAGACACCGTCTACCACACCGGAGCTATGGGCTATGAGGACAGAGTAGCCCTTGCCAGAGCCAGAGGACGCCAGCGCGGACGTGACAGAGGCCGTGACTAGATTTTCATTTTTTCCTTCATTGTTTACTATATTTCAGTTATTTGTATTTTCATTTTCAGTTGTATCTCCCTCTCGCATGCTTCAAGAATCAGTGAGGACACTGATCGAGATAGTGTGGGAGCGGAGCCTTATTTCCATTCCACTGTACTCTGAATTTCCTTTATTTCCATTTCACTGCACTTTGAATTTTCGTAATTTCTATTTTTACACTTTCCATTTCTAGCAAATAAAGCTCGTCTATATATTTTTTACGTTACGCAAACAATCCCCACATTATTCAACGTAAACAAAAATTTTAGTTCGTTCCTCAAAAGCAAAAGCACCACGAGAATGCACCTGAGTTCAAAACAAGTTTTGAAACTCCGAGGAAACGACAGTTCTAACAAAACCAGTATCGTCCAGACACCTTAGATCTCTAGTTTATGCGAGTCGGTTTCACTACCTACGTGTACCAAAGTCTCAAGTGTCTATGCAAACTCAACCCCAAGTAGTTTATACTAGCAGTCAGCACCATCCTAAAACTCTTCTAAGCGAGCGACCGATGCAAATAAGTGTATGATCTCCAAAAAGATGAAAATCATGAATAGAGAGCTAAATAGCCCAAAAATATAAGACACGTTTCCTTCTAAGTTAGATGCTCCTCACCCGAGCATTTAGCCCAACGGCACGAAAAACTCATTGAAAAATCAATGACATAAGCATATGATCAATGAAGAAGATCAAAAACAGAAATGAGATCATATTCACTAACAGGTCGACTTGCCATGAAAGTGTGCGGACAACGGGCTTAATGTGATTGCGCTAGAACAAACAGGGTGAACTTGCCGCGAGAACCTTGACACCAAGCTACAGTAGCATGACTGAGACCGATTTGCATAAAAAGGAGACCTCTGAAGACTTGTAGTCCAGTGTTGTCATGATACTCGTCTTGTTCCTACCAAGAATCCCGGTTTTTCCAAACTCTGCGAACGAAGAAGCTGCCCCGTGCTTGCCGACTTTTCCATGTTTTACTTGAGGACAAGCAAAGATTCAAGCTTAGGGGAGTTTGATAACACGAAATCATATAGATATTTTTATGCATAATTCAACTAAAGTCTAACCGTTTTCGATCCGATTTCGGGTTATTTCCGTGTATTTGTCTGATGTTTTGCAGGTATTCAACGATCACGTCTAAACAAGGCAACATGAAGAAAAGAAGCAATCTCAGATGAAATATGGACGAAAAAGGATTGAAAACACAATGAAAAGCGCATCAAGCTGTTTTTGCTGATGTGACGACCGTCACAGCTTCATGACGACCGTCACACGGGTGACGACCGTCACACCTTGTGATGACCGTCATGCAGGCAAAAACGCCCCACTCAGATTACACGTCAAAGAATTAGTTCCAATTCCCACAGAGTGGACCACTACTCCCTAAATTATCTGCCTCAAGGTCCATAATCTTCAGTGATAACCGTTGGGATTCCACTTCTATAAAAAGGGAAGCAGGGGACTTCAGAAAGTGTGCTGCATTCATACCACGAAGTGCTGCCGAATTTACTTTCCAGAGCATATTTTTCCAGCAATATTTTTATTTGTTTCTCTTTACCTTTCCTGTATTGCTTTTTCCATTCTTCTATAATTTCTACTTGTACTGTACGATCAATTTGGCATTAGAGATCAGAATCCTGCTAACATCTGTGGAGGATCTGCCCAAATGCCAATTGGAATATTTACAGGTTTTCATTTTGATCGATTTCAGTTTTATTATAATGCAAATCATTATTTATTGTTTTTATTTATATTTTATCTTTCCCAAATCCATGTCTAGCTAAACTTAGGTAATCGATATGTAGTAATAATTCGAATGGGATTTGATAATAACTGGTTGAAAAACTTTCTTTTCAAAAAAGTAATTTATGGTCTGAGTGTTTAAAATTGATTTACTAAATAAACTTCGTCGCGAAAGCGAGAACTTATTTAAAAGTAGTTTTGCCACGAAAGTGGGAAATTAATTAAGATACGAACCAACAAGCGAAAGCTGCGGTAAGGTCAGATAGTAAACACTAGTCATTCATTTTAATAACAGCGAAAGCACTTTAAAATGAATTAGAACTTAGAGATTTCCAAAAAGTAATTTTAACCCCGAACGGGATACGAAAGTGTACGTTTGGCCCTTAGGATTATGATTAGCGTCAATAACCATCATGAGGCGAGAGTCTTCAAATCACCATTTTCTGCTTAAATAAACTTTAAAAATTATTTCATACACCAGTAACTTATCAAATCCCTGAAGAACACAATTACTACGTATCGATTCAATCAATTATAATCTAAATAGTATTCTTAGTTCCCTTTTAGTGACAATCTTATTCCCTTAAACATATTCTACCTAGCTAAACATAGTAACTCCCGAGAACACTAGTTTGACTATGAGTCCCTGTGGGATCGATATCTATTATTACTACGCGATAGACTGCGCACTTGCAGTTAGGTTGTATTAGACATAGAAAGTCGCGATCAGCCGTCTCAAGTTCATCCCATGGTACAACTGTTTCCAACTTCCTTTCACGACTTGGAATGATGGGGCAAGCCATCTCGAGCTCGTCTCATGGTACGATTGCTTCCAATTTCCATTCAAGGAAAATTCCTTCATAGACCCAAACTGGGGCAAGTTGAACAACATTGGGGCAGTTACTCAAGCAAGTTTATTCTTGTCAGCAAACGTTTAGTGTCGGGGAATCATGCCATCACCCCACCAAATAACCTTAACCTCCTGAAAGAGCCTCTCTGTCATTGGGTTTCACCCCCACGGACTGGGCCTAATACCTGTCAGAGCTTTGTAACCGAAACAAATCCTTCAAAGTCCAGTTCTCGTCTGGAAAATCATTCTAAAGTCCAGTCGTCATTGGCAACCACTAAAAGTCCACCCTCGTTGGCATCCTCAATAACCAAAGCCCAAACCATTTGGTAACTACCAAATCCAATCCCTGATGATGTCCCCGACAGGATTTCATCCCCAGCATACCTGGTCGCTGCATTATCATAAGCACGACATACAGCCTCATATCATAATCATATCAAGCATTAACATATCATTTGCATTTGCATCGTGCACTCCCTTGCAGTTACATCTTAGTTGCATGTTTGGGTATCATAAAACATTGCATTACATAGCAATGTAGTAGGATCCAGGATCAGTTCGCGAGCATCTTGGTCAGTCCTCCAGTGAATTGGCAGTATGACTTTGAAAAGAGTTAATACCCCACGAGTTCAGGGAATTCTACTCCTCAGCAAGTCAGTCTTCAACCATGTAGTTGATGATGATGATCCCCAGCAACTATTGCTTTGGTGGCTCCCCAAGCAGAGGTTATCTTAGAGAGTTTATTGAATATTTCTCCCCTGAGGAGTTTGGACAACGCTGTTCCTTTAAATAGGAATTTTAGCTCAACTATTCCTCAGCAAAATTATCACTCGAGATACTGCTTTGGTATCATCGAAGAGCCTTAGGGGATAAGGTACTTCTTCGACCACCCGAAGAATCTCAAGTTTTGTTCGAGATACTGCTTTGGTATCATCGAAGAACCTTATGGGATAAGGGACTGCTTCGACCACCCGAAGAATCTCATGTTTTGTTCGAGATACTGCTTTGGTATCATCGAAGAACCTTATGGTATAAGGTACTGCTTCGACCACCCGAAGAATCTCAAGCTTTGTTCGAGATACTGCTTTGGTATCATCGAAGAGCCTTAATGGATAAGGTACTGCTTCGACCACCCGAAGAATCTCAAGTTTTGTTCGAGATACTGCTTTGGTATCATCGAAGAACCTTATATGATAAGGGACTGTTTCGACCACCCGAAGAATCTCAAGTTTTGTTCGAGATACTGCTTTGGTATCATCGAAGAACCTTATGGGATAAGGTACTGCTTCGACCACCCGAAGAATCTCAAGCTTTGTTCGAGATACTGCTTTGGTATCATTGAAGAGCCTTAATGGATAAGGTACTGCTTCGACCACTCGAAGAATCTCAAGTTTTGTTCGAGATACTACTTTGGTATCATCGAAGAACCTTATGGGATAAGGGACTGCTTCGACCACCTGAAGAATCTCAAGTTTTGTTCAAGATACTGCTTTGGTATCATCGAAGAACCTTATGGGATAAGGTACTGCTTCGACCACCCGAAGAATTTCAAGTTTTGATTCGAGATACTGCTTTGGTATCATCGAAGAGCCTTAATGGACAAGGTACTGCTTCGACCACCCGAGGAATCTCAAGTTTTGTTCGAGATACCGCTTTGGTATCATCGAAGAGCCTTAATGGATAAGGTACTGCTTCGACCACCCGAAGAATCTCAAGCTTTGTTCGAGATACTGCTTTGGTATCATCGAAGAGCCTTAATGGATAAGGTACTGCTTCGACCACCCGAAGAATCTCAAGTTTTGTTCGAGATACTGCTTTGGTATCATCGAAGAGCCTTAGTGGATAAGGTACTGCTTCGACCACCCGAAGAATCTCAAGTTTTGCTCGAGATACTGCTTTGGTATCATCGAAGAGCCTTAGTGGATAAGGTACTACTTTGACCACCCGAAGAATCTCAAGTTTTGCTCGAGATACTGCTTTGGTATCATCGAAGAGCCTTAGTGGATAAGGTACTGCTTCGACCACCCGAAGAATCTCAAGTTTTGTTCGAGATACTGCTTTGGTATCATCGAAGGACCTTAACGAATGAGGGGCCGCTTCGACCACCCAAGGAGGATCGTTTGTACCGCTTTGGTATCATCGGAGGACCTTAACGAATGAGGGGCTGCTTCGACGACCCAAGGAGGATCGTTTGTACTACTCTGGTATCGCGAATGACCTTATTAGATAAGGGACTGCTTCGACCACCCAGGGAATATCAGGTTATCTCGTTCATCTATTTTTGCATCCTGTCATCCCGTTCTGGTATATCCCATCTTTTTGCTTTTTTACTTGCTTGTCGGACAAATTTCGGGGTCTTTTTGTATCTAATTGACTTCCACCCTGAAAATGAACGCCATGCAGCTGTTCATTCTCTCAGGTTTAAGGCAATTAGATAGGGGCATCTGTCATACCCCAAATTTGTCCTACCTTTTTTTCAAATTTCTCATTTGCCCGACTTTATTTTTAATTTACCTCGCTTATACAGCGTAGCATATTTTTCAGCAAAAACAGGCATTTTCGCTTTTTAGCCCAATAAGAGCATGCCACGTGGCATCTTTTTATTTGTTTTATTTTTATTTTTTTATATATGTATTTTATTTTAAGATAATATATTATTTTTTTAATTAGGTTAGATTTTTATTTCAATTTAGAATTTAATTTATATTTATATTAGTTTTTTTTATTTATTTTATTTTAATTTTTTTAATTAGAATAGATTATTAATTAATTAGATTAGATTTGTTTAAAGATAAAATTAAAATAAGATTAGAATTAATTAGTTAGATTATTAGTTAATTAATTAGAAATTAAAAGGAAAATTAAAAAAAAAAAGAGAAAAAATTGAAATTTATTAGAGACACGGTTAATTGGGAATTAGGGTTGAGAATTAGTGTATAAAGGGTGACTTACTGTTCACCAAAACCCTACAGATTGGGGGACGTTACTGTTCATTGAGCCCTAAATTGGGCCACCCCCTTTCAGAAACCCTAAACGGCCGCCGCAAACCCTAGATTTGCCGCCGTCACCCTTCTTATCATCCCAAAACCCTTCATCACCATTTCTTCAACACTTATAATCTCTCCTTCAGCCTCTAAACATAAGCGGAAACCTTGCTACAACCCACCTTCCCGTCTCAGCTCAAAAACACCATTGAATCCTTTCCGTTTTCTTCGACCCACCTTCCTCAATCCGTCGCACCACCGCATCTCAACCAGCCGCCTTCTTCTTTCTCCATCATCATCGCTCACCATCACTCGAAACCCTCTCCAAGAACGACAACCACATTCTCTATTCCAACCGGTCCGCAGCTTACGCTTCTCTCCAGAAATACACCGAAGCTTTAGCCGACGCCAAGAAAACCGTCCAACTCAAGCCTAACTGGGTGAAAGGCTACAGCTGTCTCGGAGCCGCTCGTCTTGATTTATCTCAATGCGATGACGCTATTGCTTCTCACAAAAGGGTCTCGATTTTGACCCTACTAACGAGCCGCTTAAATCATGTTTAGCCGATGCAGAGAAAGCTGCGGCTTCGGCTGCCGCTAGGTCACGTTTTGCGCTGGCTAATCCCTGGGGAGATGTTTTCAGTGGTCCTGAGATGTGGGCTAAGCTGATGGCTGATCCTACAACTAGGGTTTTTCTTTAACAACCTGATTTTGTCAAGATGATGCAAGATATTCAGAAGAATCCGAATAATCTTAATCTGTATTTGAAAGATCAAAGAGTTATGCAAGCTTTTGGGGTTTTGCTTAATGTTAAACTTGGAACTCCTGGTGATGACGTGGATATGCCAGATACTCCTTCGTCCTCTTCTTCTGAGAGGAAGAGGGCAACTGAAGCCGAGCCTCCTAAGCAGCCTGAACTGGAGTTAGAGCCTGAACCCATGGAAGAGGCTGATGAGGAAAAGGAAGCTAAGCAGAGAAAGGCTGAAGCACAGAAGGAAAAGGAGGCTGGTAATGCAGCGTACAAAAAGAAGGATTTTGATTCTGCGATTCACCATTATTCAAATGCTTTGGAATTGGATGATGAAGATATATCGTTTCTCACCAATCGTGCTGCTGTATACTTAGAAATGGGAAAGTATGAAGATTGCATAAAAGATTGCGACAAGGCAGTTGAAAGAAGACGAGAACTGCGATCAGACTACAAGATGGTAGCAAGGGCTTTGACAAGGAAGGGGACTGCCATGGGCAAAACGACGAAATGCTCTAAAGATTACGAACCTGTCATTGAGACATTTCAAAAAGCACTTACAGAGCAACAACAATACAGCCATGACATCCTCAACGATAACTCCACAACAACAACTCGGTGATAACAACGGAGAGCGAGCGACAACAACAGCTTATAGCTAGTGCGAATCGTCTCTGTTTCGAAGTTGTTGAGTTTCGCTTCTAACCGCAACACAATAGCTCAGCAGCCGCTCTCACCTGGAAAAATACAACATAAACGACACTCGCCGTGAACGGCTCGGTAACATTTCGAACAAGCTAATGCTGTGTATCCTACCCTGTTTGTATATTTTTGATGTTGTCTGATATAAACATTAAAAAACATGGTAGATATTGTTTTTTCACACTGGTATCGTGTGGTTTCAGACATTTCTGTTTTGCTGTGCGAGTTATAACTCTATGCTATGTATTTGAATCTAAATTGGTACATGTTTCCTGACTATTGTGTTTCAACCAAAATTTTGGGTTTGATTTGTATTGTTAAGTAGACGGTTATTTGGACTATGCGTTAAACTCATGTTCTAGCTAGAAGTTTTTCAAATCCTTTTGTTTTCGGTTTATCGTTTGAGGTCTCAACACCCAACTGGAGTGCTTATCTAAAATTCTGTTATAATATTGATGCCTCTGTTGTACCATTGTGTTCGAATTTCCTTATGTAACTCGTTCAGGATTCACCCTCGCACACAACTCGTCCATCAGCAACCGGATAACGATCGGTTACAACGTTTACATCACCATCCTCGCAATGCAACATTCAACAACAACTCGGTAGTAGCTAGCATTTTCAGTTCTCGTAATCAGGAACTCTGAGCAGCATCTCGGTTCACCACCACTACGCAACAAATCCAAGCTCATATCGGATGATGTACCTACTGCCAAGTTTGTGCATCAGCACTGTAAGCTTATTTGTTATGTATTGAACCATGTTGCAATTCTGTGCGTGGATACTAGTTCGAGGACGCCATATTGGTTCCTGTCGACTATTCTGCATCGAAGGCTTAGTTTTGCATCACTTTGATAACACCTTAACATGACGATAACGGTAATAAATAATACCTATCACCAGCTCCAACCATTCAACAAATACTTCATCTTCGCGTTTTCGGTTTGGTTCTGTTACCGCCAGGTTTAGTTTTAAAGCTTGTATTTGTAACATTAGGCAAGCTGCTAAATTAGTTTTGCATTTAATTGTTTCATATTTTGTGCTTCAAAGTAAAGGATTGCTGTTGAATTCTCAATTCTAATACAACTCTGTTTGGTTAGTTTTGAACTCCTAAAATATATTTTCCTAGTCTGTTTGGATGTTGTCAATTTCTATGCAGGTTTAAGCTTGATTCATGTGCACAATTGGAACAATACAGAGCATGTCGGTTTGACGAATGCAGTAACAGGTTTCTGGTATCAGAATAGAAAGTGGGTGTTGAGAGTCACTCATGTCTGCAATTACAACAAATTCAGCGGCATTACCGGCAACAGCAGTTTACAGCTAGCGCGAAGTGTCGTGGTTCCGACGTTATTGGCTTTCGTTTTCGACCGTAACACAACAGTTCAACAACAAATCCAGCAATAACAATGTCGCGAAAATCTTGTCGGTAATCTTCGAAACTGTTGTGGAAATTTTGTTAAAGTTATGTCTGATAAGCTAGATAATTGTTCTTTGTTTCATTGTGTGATTTGCTACATTATGGATATTTATTCTCATGATTAAGTTGTGATTAGATCTAGCTACATTTCAATATGTGAGTTGATAATTTTATGACATTTTGAACTTGGTATCAATTTGTTTCACTATGTTACATGGGATCATTGTCATGCAGTTGTTTTAAATATTGCTGTTCCAATTACATACGGTGGCATCAATTTTTTCTTGATGAATATGGTGGGAGTTAAATGGTTGTTTTGTTTTGCAGTATGTATATTTTGAGATATAAGTTCTATTTTGTTTAAAGATTTTTTTCAATGTTTAATTTAGTCTTGTATGTTTATGGCTTAAATAAATATGGCCTGCATGTTTTTTCACGATTGGCTTTGCTTGTTATGCCACTAATTTTCTTAAAGCTCAACCGTTAGTTTGTTTTCATAATTCAATTTCCTTAAGAATTTTTTACTGACACTGATGTTAAGTTTTGCCAATAATAATTGATACAAATCAAAGCATGTTACACCATTTTTTTTTGTTAGATTGTTAATATTGAAGGCTAACATTTTTTTTCTCTCATTGACTTAATAATTCTAACAGTTTTATTTAATTTAATAATTAATTAATTTGTGGACTAAGTTTTATTAATTAGTTAATTTGGTGATTAATTTTCTTTAGTTTTCACTAACTATTTAGTTTTTATTCTAATTAATTAATATTAATGTTTTTTTCTACCTCAATTAGTTTGTTTAATTAAACCTTAATTAACTAACTTATATATAAATAGCAATTAGATTTAAATTTTTTTTGTAAACATAAATTAAAATCACAATTTATTCTAGTTAATATTTTTAAACCTTTTTTTATTTAATAACGAAAGTAGTGGGCTCTTGGGGTCTAGCACCCATTGGGTCCTTGGACAACCGCTCTCGAGGCGCACGCCCTTGAGTTGTGGTTGTTCCGTCTTTCGGTTTTCAAAACCTTTTTTTCACTCAATTAATTGAGATTTCTAAAAGATATTTTTTTTTTAAAAATCAATTTTATTTAGTTAGATATTTTTATAATAAATTCTAATTATTCTTTTAAAATATATATATATATATATATATATATATATATATATATATATATATATATATATATATATATATATATATATATATATATATATATATATATATATATATATATATATATATATATATTTCAAAATCATTACCAAATTATAATGTAACTTTTAGAAAATTATACTTTATATTAAAGTTAAAATATTTTTCTAAGATATTCAACTTCTTTTAAAAACAATTAATTATGCTTAGCTTTTCTCAAAATCTTTCTATAAGCAATTGATTAATTAATTATATATAAATTAAACTATTTTTCAAAATCAAATTTCAAAACAATTAAATTCTTGGATCTCGCCTTCCTTGAATTTTTTTAAGCGACCGCTATCGAGGTGCACACCTCAAGTTGTGACCCTTCCGATCTTATTTTCAAGAATATCTAGCGCGCCTAGTCCGAGTACGCTAATATTTTCAAATTGTTTTCATAATTAAATCAGGAAATAATCGAGTTCTTGGAGTCGCGCATTCCTCGAATTCGAGAGTGACTACTATTGAGGCGTACGCCTTGAATGGTGTGTCGTTCGAATTTTCGTTTCTAAAACACTTCTCCTGATTATTTGGACGAGTACTCTCACTGTCCAGCAAACATATTTTATAATTAATGGGATGAAAAAGATTGTCGTTGGGATCTAGCATTCCAACGATATCCCGACTAATTGGTTGTGAGGCCGACGTCTTGCTTATCAAATAGTCGTCATTCCTCCTAAATATACAACCCGTCTAAACCTCGTTTCTCACCCTCGCGTGATCGAATCTAAATCTCCCTCAATACAAACCCTAGCATGTATCTAAACCACACGTAAAATTCAAACTATTTCTTAACTAAACTGCGAAAGAGTTGAGTTCTTAGAGTCTCGCACTCCTTGAATTCTTGAGTGACCACTCTTGGGGCGTACGCTTTAGGTTGTGGATTACTCGACCTTTTCGTATATAAAATACATGCCCTAGTTACTTTGACAAATACCTTAATTATCCATTCAAATACACTTTCATAATTAATTGAATGAAAAAGGTATCATTGGGATCTAGCATTCCAATGATATCCCGATTAATCGATTGCGAGACTGACGTCTCGTTTATCGAGTAGTCGTCATTCTCCCTTAAAATATTCAATCCAACTCTCTTCTCTCGCCCTCGTGCGATTGAAACTTTCTCAAACATATTTCGTAATTATTCGAATGAAAAAAGGTGTCGTTGGAATCTAGCATTCCAATAATGCCCCGATTAATTGATTGCGAGGCCGACGTCTCGTTTATCGAATAATCGTCATTCTCCATCAAATAACCTAACCAAACTCCTCTTTCTCGCCCCGTGCGATCGAAACCTTAAACCTATTCAAATCCATTCTCTTTCCCAAATCAAAACATCCAACACGATAAACACAAATTCCTCGCCCTCGTGCAATTTCCAACCAAAACACCTTTTGTTAAGAACAATGTTTAGTTCATTCTTTCGCGCATAACAAACTCGAGCTTCAGCCTCCCCTAGCGAGCAGACAAGCCAACGTTTAGCAGTTAGAATGCGACTTAAACTCTCGTTCGATTCAATAAACCTTTTCTCTAAGAACATTGTTTAGTCCCTTCTTCTGTGCATAACAAACTCGTGCTTCAGCCTCCCATAGCGAGCAGACAAGCCAACGTTTAGCAGTTAGAATACAACCTAAACTCTCGTTCGTCCCCATACCAAACCTTTTTACCGTAGTTAGCCGAACTATGGCTGCTCTGATTCTTCATTCTCTTTCGAATGTAAGATACGTAGGCACAAGATTGCGATGATCTTGGCGAGCACATTCCCCCCTTTTACCCGTAGTCCCACGAACTACGAATGCTCTGATTTTCCACTTCTTACAAGTGAAGATACGTAGGCACAAGGGCCCCAATCCTTGGCGAGCACCCTATCCTATAACCATCTATTCCCCCCTATAGGAGAAACCTTAGAAGAAAACAAACAAGCGTAGTTAACTTTACTCTCGAATCGAATCAAGAGGTTCCCGTTGAGTACAACGGACGTAGAGGGTGCTAATACCTTCCCTCTGCGTAACCGACTCCCGAACCTAGAATATTGGTTGCGATGACCATGTTCTTATCTCCTTTAAGGTTTTATCGATATTTTCCTATTCCATCCTTGGAATGAATAAAGTTCGGTGGCGACTCTGTTTCGAACAGTATTTTCCGCGGCCATCGCGAGGATCGTATTTTTCGAGGTACGAAACTTTCCAAGGACTCGGCTCTCTTGGGGAACTGCAAACTCGGATGGGGAAGAAGGAATCATCCTGCTTACTGGGGAGAGTACGACTCTATGGGGAATTTCAATTCTGCCGGAGACTTCAGTCTGGAACTTCCAAGTGCTGCACACTTCAGTATATGACTCAGCTAGGGAGATGACGTTCCTTCAGGATACATCTGATTGGGGAGAGAATCTTCTCTGCCTGGGGAGACATATCAATGCTTTACGATCTCACATTCAGACTCTGTGGGGAGAGGCTGCTGAACTTTGCTGGAGAAGAAGGAATCATCCGGCCTGGGGACGCATACGGCGTACTACCTGGTATATGCTACACCTGTGACAACACCAACAAACAGACAAGATACCCTTATCAAAGGGACCTATCAAGGTTATCATCTTGTGACAATGTTCAAGTAATTCATTGTTTCAACAATCAGTGGCCTAGGCCAGTAAGTTTATGTATGTGCATTTTATCAAAAACATCGGCGTTCTTTTTCGCAAACAAAACAGGTAAATGCTAAACAGGCAAACAGAATTGCTGAATGGTATACATTTTATCGATAACGAACCCCTGAATGGGCCAAAATGTTTTACAACAGAGGCAAGCTCCTAGAATGAGGAAGTCGCGCAAATATAAAACATAAATATACATCAGTATGTACACATGTCGGCAACGAGGCATAGACGAACACCATGAGTTGATCCCTCTATGACCCACTCGACTTCGATACTTCTCCGACGCTTCAGCTTCAGAAGAGATTGATTCAGATAAACGGCCCTCAGGTCTTCCAAACCACTAAACAAAGAGAGTCCACACGCGGAACTCAATCATTTGCTTTTTCGAATCCCTAACTTTTGCTTGAATCGCCCTTTCGGGTTTTCGATTCACCGGGATACCCTTTTTTGCCAAAGTCGCCCATCCGGGTTTTCGACTTTGCGGGTGTACATTTTTTTTCTTTTATATCCCTAATTTTTGCCTGAACCTTTTTCCTTTTTTTATGGTTCGCCGGGATGCCCCATTTTTGCCTGGACTCTCTTTTTACTGTCCAGCGGGTCGCTTTCAAGCAAAGTATTTTTTAACTGCGTCCGCGTTCACCGGGGATGCAAAATCTTCACCATCCATCGTGGATAATAACAAAGCTCCTCCCGAGAAGACCTTGCTGACGATGTACAGACCTTCTTAATTGGGAGTCCACTTTCCCCGGTGATCGGAGTGGGGAGGAAGAATCTTCTTCAGGACGAGATCACCCGTCTGAAAGCTTCTAGGACGCACCTTCTTATCATAAGCTTTCTTCATTCGGCTTTGGTACAGACGACCATATGCAATCGATGCTAACCTCTTCTCGTCCATCAGGCTGAGTTGGTTTAGTCGGTTCTTAATCCATTCTGCCTCATCGAGTTTCACATCAGCCAAAACTCGCAAAGAAGGAACCTCAACTTCTAACGGTAGGACAGCTTCCATACCGTACACCAATGAGAAAGGAGTTGCCCCGGTTGACGTACGTACCATCGTACGATAACCGTGCAGTGCAAACGGCAGCATCTCGTGCCAATCCTTATAGGTCACAACCATCTTCTGCACAATCTTCTTAATGTTCCTATTGGCCGCTTCAACGGCGCCATTCATCTTCGGCCGGTAAGGAGATGAGTTGTGGTGTTCAATCTTGAAACTCTGGCACAGCTCCTTCATCATCTTGTTATTCAGATTCGAACCATTATTAGTAATGATCCGCTCGGGAATTCCATAACGACAGATGATGTCCCTCTTTATGAATTTAGCCACCACCTGCTTGGTCACGTTAGCATACGAGGCTGCCTCCACCCACTTGGTAAAGTAGTCGATGGCTACTAAAATGAAGCGATGACCATTTGATGTAGTGGGCTCGATCTTGCCTATCATGTCGATGCCCCACATGGAGAACGGCCACGGGGAGGACATGACATTTAACGGGCACGGCGGCACATGAACTTTATCAGCATAAATCTGGCATTTATGACATCTCTTCGCGAATTTAAAGCAATCTGACTCCATCGTCAGCCAGTAGTATCCTGCTCTCAGGATCTTTCTCGTCATAGCATGCCCGCCGACGTGCGTACCAAATGTGCCTTCATGGACTTCTTCCATGAGCATACTCGCCTCTTTCTCATCTACACATCTGAGTAGCACGAGATCGTGGTTTCTTTTATACAAAACTCCATCAGGATTGAGATAAAAATTTCCAGACAGCCTCCTCAGAGTCTTCTTATCCTGGGTTGACGCACCCGCGGGATACTACTTAGTCATAAGGAAAGTCTGGATGTCATGGAACCATGGCTTGCCGTTGGCGGCTTCCTCGATCGGAAAGACAAATGCAGGTCTATCAAGACGAGAAAGGACAATTCTTGGAGCCTCATTCCAAAAATTGACTTTATACATCGAAGCCAACGTGGCTAAGGAATCAGTCATCTGATTTTCTGCTCTGGGCACATGATGGAGTTCCACTCGATCAAAGAACGGAAGTAGCCTTCTGGCGTAATTCATGTACGGCACCAAATTCGATTGACGAGTCTCTCACTCCCTTTTAATCTGGTTGATTACAAGTGCCGAGTCACCATATACGTCTAAGTTCTTGATTCTTAAATCAATTGCCTCTTCTAGACCCATAATGCATGCTTCGTACTCTGATTCGTTGTTGGTGACTGGAAACGTCAGTCTCGCTGTGAACGGGATGTGGGATCCGTGGGGAGTCGTGATGATCGCCCCAATTCCACTTCCGTAAGAATTAACCGCCCCGTCAAATATCAATTTCCACTGGGATTTCCTATCTGGCCCCTCGTCGAGCAACGGTTCATCACAATCCTTCGCTTTGAGAAACATGATATCCTCATCAGGGAATTCAAATTTCATCGGCTGGTAATCCTCGATCGGCTGTTCGGCAAGGTAATCAGACAATATGCTTCCCATGATGGCCTTCTGGGACACGTACTGAATATCATATTCCGTCAACACCATTTGCCATCTGGTAATCCTGCCCGAAAGAGCCTGCTTCTCGAAGACGTACTTGATCGGATCCATCTTCAAAATTAGCATGGTGGTGTGATTGAGCATGTACTGTCGTAAACGTTTGGCAGCCCAGGTTAGTGCACAACACGTCTTCTCCAGCATCGAGTAGCGAGATTCATAGTCAGTGAACTTTTTACTCAAGTAGTAAATGGCATGCTCCTTTCTGCCTGTCTCGTCGTGCTGACCGAGAACACACCCCATACTATTCTCAAGAACTGTCAAGTACATGATTAGGGGTCTTCCGGCCACTGGGGGTATCAAGATCGGAGGTTCCTGTAAATACTGTTTTATCTTATCAAATGCCTTCTGGCAATCCTCGTTCCAGATAATCGCCTGATCTTTCTTTAACAGTTTGAACATCGGTTCACACGTGGCCGTGAGCTGAGAAATAAACCTTGCAATGTAGTTTATTCTGCCCAGGAAACCACAGACTTCTTTTTCTGTTTTTGGCGCTGGCATCTCTTGTATTGCTTTTATCTTCGCAGGATCAACCTCGATGCCTCTTTCGCTCACGATAAACCCCAGTAGCTTTCCGGACCGTACTCCGAAAGTACACTTGTTAGGATTCAGCCTCAACCTGAACTTCCTAAGCCTCTCAAAAAGCTTCAGCAAATTGACCAGATGTCCCTCCTCCATTTGGGACTTCACAATCATGTCATCAACATAGACTTCAATCTCATGATGAATCATGTCATGAAACAAAGTGACCATTGCTCGTTGGTAAGTGGCCCCTGCGTTCTTCAGACCGAAAGGAATTACCTTGTAGCAAAATGTTCCCCAAGGAGTGATAAACGTCGTTTTCTCCATGTCCTCCGGCGCCATCTTGATCTGATTGTAACCGGAGAATCCATCCATGAAAGAAAACACGGAGAACTGGGTTGTGTTGTCGACCAACACATCGATATGAGGCAGCGGGAAATCATCTTTAGGGCTCGCCCTATTCAAATCCCGATAATCGACGCACATGCGTACCTTACCGTCCTTCTTCGGTACAGGCACTATGTTGGCGACCCACGGAGGGTAAGTAGTGACCGGTAAGAAGCCAGCATCAAGCTGTTTCTGCACTTCTTCTTTGATCTTAACGGCCATATCTGGTCTCGTCCTCCTAAGTTTCTGCTTGACGGGAGGGCAATCTTCTCGCAGCGGCAAGTGGTAGACCACGATGTCCGTATCAAGTCCGAGAATATCTTCGTATGACCAAGCAAAGATGTCACTATACTCTCTCAGCATTTTGACCACTCTCTGGTTGACATCGCTCTGCAATGCAGCCCCTATCCTGACGTTTCTGACGAGTTCTTCGGAACCCAGATTCACGATCTCGATCTCTTCCTCGTGAGGCAAAATAACTTTCTCCTCTTGTTTCAACAAGCGGGCCAACTCTTCGGGAAGGTCTTCATCTTCATCAATCTCTTCTTCGGCTTGATAGATCGGGCAATCGAAGTCGAAGTGAGTCGTAGAAGGTCCAGAGTCGATGTCATCTGTCATGTGGATCCTGCAATAACAAGGGTTAAGTTTAAAACAAGGATGTGTAGGTTAGCACAAACCCCATTTCCATTTTATTGTTTTTCAAAACAAATATAAAACAGGAATAACAGAGATCACAATATTTGAATACGAAGAAAAGGCCTTTGATTTATTAACAAAATGCATGTACATAATCCAACAAGGCCCTGACAATAAAACCACTATGCCCCGGGTAGGACATAGGGTTGTACAATGATTGGAAAAAGTAAGTCATTACTCTTCGCTTGTCATCTGGATGATATCCTTGATGGACCAATTGTTGAGGCCCTCGCCAGGCTTGCTTGGCTGGATCCAAGAGTCGAGGTCACAGTCGCTATCTCCGCTGTCTTCAGACACCGCGTTGATGCTTTCGAAAATCATTCCGCCACTGGTAAACTGGATCGGCCCCTTACCTCGCGACGCACTGCTAGAAGAAGAAGAAGCTTCAGCTCCAAGAGAATATCCCAACCCAAACTTGTCTTGCTTGTTAGGTATCTCCAAAATTCGCCCCTAGCCTGGGGTAGCTCCGGCTTGGACAACGGCTCGAGCTTCCTTGAATGAGGAGAGAGTCATCTCTGGCTTTTCGGTGACCACAGGAGCTACGTCCTTCACTTTGACAGCTTCGAACGCTTGGCATAGAGTCTCATGGATTTCGCCATCCATCTCCACATACTTAAAGGACGACAAATGGCTCACCATTATGTCTTCCTCGCCACAAACGGTCATGATGCTGCCTCCGACAACATATTTGAGTTTTTGGTGCAACGTGGAGGTTACGACACCAGCAGCATGGATCCACAGCCGGCCCAAGAGACAACTGTAGGTAGGCATGATGTCCATAATATAAAAGACCGCGTCGAACGTTTCCGGCCCGACTTGGATTGGCAGGGTCACCTCCCCGAAAACATGGCGTTTAGTCCCATCGAACGCCTTCACAACCAGATCACTGGGTGTGCAAATCACTCCACGAGTATCCAACTTCATTAATGCCTTCTTCGGAAGGACATTAAGTGACGAACCCGTGTCTACCAACACGTGCGACATAATCGTGCCCCTACACTCTATCGAGATGTGCAGGGCGCTATTGTGGTTCCTCCCCTTCGGCGTCAGCTCCAGGTCTGTGAACCCTAGCCCATTTCCAGCATTTACGTGGGCTACGACCTCTTCTAGCTGACTTACCGATATTTCCGGCGGTACATATGCGGCGTTCAACACCTTCAGTAGTGCGTTGCGGTGTGCTTCAGAACACAACAATAAGTTCAGGATGGAAATCTTCGAGGGCGTCTGATGGAGATGATCTACAATCTTGTAGTCACTCTTTTTAATCAACCGCATAAACTCCTCGGCATCTTTAACAAGTAAGTCTTTTTCCGCCCCACACGGGATCTCTTCAACGACTTTACTTTTACCTTTATCGGCTGCATCAGCTCCAACCTCTTTATCCGCCACGACCTCTGGTGGTGCAAACACTCTTCCGCTGTGAGTAATACCACTGATTCCCGCAAGGTTCTCCACCGTCGACCCGAACGGTTCCAGCTCCAACTTCTGTCCGTTGCATTGGACTTCAGCCCCATAATGCCACGGGACAGCATTAGTGCTCTCGAAGGGTATCGGTCCAGCTTTGGTGATAGTAATTGTGGGCGGTTTGGGCGCAGAAATAGTTATCGTCCGGCGAGGGATGGTGATGGTGGCGACCTGATCAGCCTGCTTCAGCACTACCTCTCCTGATCCACTTTCAGCCCTCCGACTAAACTGTAAAATCCCTTCAGTCATCAGACTTTGAATTCCTTCTACCAACTGCTCACATCCATCAGAACGTGTGGCACAATCCATACATAGCTCTCCGCAACCTGGAAAGAACCCTCTTTTCATCAACTTAGCTTTAACGAAGCTAAGCGGCGTCTTCAGATCTCTGACGTCAGTCAACAAATCGGCACTCTCGTCTTCGATAATGGCGTTCACTCCGCCTCCCCTATGATTCGGCATAGGATTCTTTGTGACATTTGGCACATTATCGGAGAAGTTGATGATCTTGGCATCCACCATGTCCTGCACCTTATGCTTGAAGGCTTTGTAGTTCTCTATTGTGTGGCCTGGTGCCCCTGAATGAAACTCACAAGTTGCATTCGCGTCGTACCCTGGTGGAGGTGCCCCTGTCAAGGGAGCCAGCGTCCTCTTCTGGATCAACTGTAGCTGAAGCAAAGTCTGCAAGAGTTGCGCGTACGACATGGGCGGTGTCTCGAGGTGATGGTTCGCCAAAGGTGCCCGATTCTGATACTTCCTGTATCCCTGTTGATTCGGTTGCTGCTGCTGCTGGACTGCCGAGATAGTTATACTGGCCACCTGCTGGTGAGGACCTTTACCCTTCCTTCGAGCGTTGGTCACAGCGCTCGCTTCTCCTTCTCGTCTTTTGCCACTATAAGGTTTCTTTTCGCCTCCCCCAGCTGAGGATGACTCACCTTGAATCTTCCCGATCTTGATCCCATTTTCGACGTGCTCACCCGTGATAATGAGATCTGAGAACGTCCCAGACATACCGCTGACTAACTTCTCATAGTAAACCCCTGGGAGGGTGGCTACAAACATCTGCACGAGCTCACGTTCAACCATCGGCGGCTGAACCCTAGCTGCCAACTCACGCCACCGCTGGGCGTACTCTTTAAACCCTTTATTGTTCCTCTGCGACAGATTCTGCAGCTAGACTCAGTTCGGGGCCAAGTCGCTATTGTATTGGTAGTGGTGCACAAATGCTTCAGTAAGATCCTTCCACGTGCGCACACTAGCAGGCTCCAGACACATGTACCACTCAAGGGATGGCCCGGAAAGGCTGTCTTGAAAGAAGTGCATCAGCCACTTCTCGTCCTCGGAATGAGCAGACATTTTCCTGTAATACGATCTCAGGTGGACACGAGGGCAAGTGGTGCCCTTATATTTTTCAAAGTCAGGTACCTTGAACTTGGGAGGCACCTTGAAATCAACAATCAATCCCAACTTGGACATATCAACGCCCAAAGTATTCTGATTCTCGATATCTCTCATCTTATCTTCAAGTGCCTTGAATCTAAGCCGCGCTTCAGCATTCAGCTCCCCTTCAGCACCTCTGTGAGAGAACACGTCATCCTGACGATCCACTAGCCATGGCTGAGGCCCAAACAGATTCCCGACGCCTGCATTGCCGTTGCCCAGCCCGACATTGACATTAGCTCCCAGACTCCCATTACCGACGCCCGTCGTATTGAGTCTGATGTTGGCCATCACATTGCCGTTGGCACTGCCGTTTCCCCCGGTCACGGGAACACCATTCTGCGGAGTTTCAACTGGTGGAGGAGTAGGCACAGTCCCACCATGAAGTACGCCATTGCTATCAACCCTCAAAATCAGAGGCTGAACCAAAGTTCTGAGCTGATCTTGGCCATTGGTGACCGCTTGCATGAGCTCCATGAAGCGATCCATTCTTTCGCGGAGTTCCTGAACATCAGTTTGCACTTGCTCCATGATCCTGGTCTGATTAGCTCTGGTCGGATAGCGGTGAATAGGTCTCTGATCAATCCTGGAACCACCTGGAACAACCTGAAACAACCTGTCAACACAAAAGGGTTAGGAAAAACAACAAAGTGCTCGTTATGCAAATGCTTCATGCACATGCAAACGTGTGTCTGTGCGTTAGGGGGATATCCCCCAATCCTAGTGCCTGAGTACCAGTGCTGATAATAAGAAGAAGTCTGAGTCCAATCATGGAAATAACAATCTCATATATAAAGAAAGCCCATTAAGGCAGTACACAACATCAGCGAGTACAAGATGAATCAACAGCGTGACCTCAGCCAACAAGCCTGGTGATGGTCAGCATACAACAATGATCAAAACAAAAGGAATACAAATAGTCAAGCACGGCCACGGGCGCGATACTCTTCCAACAACTCCTTCATTTCTGGGTGATCAGGCAGAGTGAGCAACCCCTCGATGAGTAACTCCCTTTGCACAATGGTGTACTGAAGTCCTTCGACCGAACCTTCCCATGCTCCTTCGGCGAAATAATCTTCTAACTTCCGCTTCTTGGACTCAAACGTCAGTTTGCGCTCCTTCAGGTTAGCGAGAGCCCTGTTGAGCTGGCCTTCAGCGGCGTATCTGCGAGCGGTTTCTTCATCAAACCTCTTCTCACTGTCCTTCACCTGGGCTTCCAGCTTGGAGATCTGTAGCATCAGCTTATCCTCCCGCTCTTTCCTGGTGGCCAGGGAAGCCTTCCAGTGCTGGTTGAACTTGGATATCCTCCGATATGCTTCGTCCAAGTGCTGCTTCTTCGTAGCCAGTATGTCGTTGACAGCTTTGAAGTCTTGACCCATGCGCTCACGCTCGGCTATCTGCTTAGTCAGGTCTGTCCCCAGCCAGTTCACCAGCTCTGTCTGCCTTTTGAAGGAATGAACGGCTTCGTTCCTCTCGCTTCGGAGCTGAGCCAATTCTTTCTCCAGTTCTTCATTCGCCCGCTTCAATTCACCTCGCTCAGCTAACACCTGATTATGCTGCTGAAGGGGCACAGTAGTAGGCTCTTCAATCATTAGAGGGCTTTCTGGCTTGGCATGAGGAAACGGCATCCCTATAGCATCTGCCCTGGCTCTGATCCAAGTCACATACGGAGGGTAGGCTTGATTGTTGCTTCTTCCCAGCAGTGGCTTTCCCCTCTTACTGATGTCATTCCAGGCGCGCTGAAGCTTGGATAACAGATCCCCTTCTAGGAGACCAGTGAGGTACAGAGATTCCTGCACCTCTTCCTCCTTCGGCGGAGCTCTCAAAGCATAGACGAACTGTCGGACCAGCAATGATGGATTGTAGTTTATACAACCCTTCCTGCCTATCAAAGGCACGTTTGGAAACCCGCTGCAGCTGAAGATAATCTCGGTACCCAACCTATCTCTGTCGAACCAGTCAATATCCTCTGCAGATAAACTCATCAGACGCTCGGACCACTCAGCTGTGGCTGCAGACGACACAAAAGGACCCCTCTTGGGCAGATGACTATCAAGCCATTTATAAAGCAAGGGTACACAGCATGAGACATTCTTGCCCCTTCTGTTCTCGTTTTTGTAGTGGATAGAGTGGTAGACATCTCCTATTAAGGTAGGGACTGGGTTCCCTGAAGCAAAGATATGAAATGCATTGAAGTCCACAAAGTCAGGCATATTGGGGAACAAAATGATGCCATATATGCACAGAGCGAGGATGGCATTGAACGCGACCCAACATCCGTCTTTAGCGCACTGCTGAGCCTTTCCCACTAAAAACTGCAAGGAGAAACCAGGAACCTTGTTCCAACTAGTCAATACCAACTCGGAGGCATCCAGATGAAGCGAAGGAGCTAAACCAGCCAGATCAGGCTCAACATCCATATGAACAAAAGGCATCTGCCTCTTGATAGGCATACCTAGCAAATCAGCATATTCCTCTAGCGTGGGTGCGAGAACAAAATCCTGAAAAGTGAAACATCTCAATGGAGGGTCGTAGAACTGCAGCAGAGCGTGCAACCCATTCAACTCGAATGCAGAAGGTTTACGAACCAAACTGAGCAATTTGCCGTAAGATTTTCTGAACTCATCCCTCACAGAATCATCTGCTAAAGCTATCAAACCAGTCAGCTTAACCACATCAGGGGCAGGGAACTTGTAAGCCACGGTCTTCCTCAGAGGACCCATAACAATACAATAGGAGGCGAGAAATCCTGGATCGGGGAAAACGGTACCTGCAACACAGACACACGTTAATGAAATGCAAATGAGTATGCAAAATAATGTAAAATGCAATCATGTAGCCGGAGATCAAGGCAACTGTGCTGTGGAGATTCTGTATCAACAAAACCATGACGCTGCTCTGTCAAGAACAAACACTGCATCTGATAATAAGGAAAACCCTGGTATCGGACCACAAATCTGCTCTGTCAAGAACATTGGACCATAAATCTGCCCTGTCAAGAACAAACATCTGATAATATAACTCTGCTCTATCAAGAACAAACATATGATAATGAGATCTTCAGACCCCAGTCAAAAACCTGCTCTGTCAAGAACAATCAACTGATAACCAGGACTCTGCTCTATCAAGAACAAACATCTGATAATGAGATCTTCAGACCCCAGTCAAAAACCTGCTCTATCAAGAACAAACATTTGATAATAAGGACCTCTGATACATGACCAAAAAACTGCTCTGTCAAGAACATACATCTGATGATAAGGACCTCTGATACAGGACCAAAACTCTGCTCTATCAAGAACAAACATCTGGTGATAAGATCCTCTGATCAAAACCTGCTCTATCAAGAACAAACACACATCTGATGATAAGATCCTCTGATCCCAATCAAAAACCTGCTTTGTCAAGAACAATCATATATCTGCAGATGAGAACCTCAGATCCCAACAAAACTGGTCCACTATCAAGAAAACCAGGTGGTCTGAAGGTCAAAGTTTCTTGCAATAAACCCAACCCTGCTCACAGGTATGGACCTAAACTGACTCAAGTTCGGCATCCTATGTGTTCATCAGCGCCACAGACATTCAAGAGGGGTGATACGATACCCAGAAGGTGTGGCATCACCAGCTCATGAAGCGGCCTCACTCGGCTGAATCACAAATGATCGGTCCCTAGAGTCGACAATCCTCCAAACCAGCAACCGTCTCAACCCAAAGGGTTGAAAGAGAAGCCAATCGGGAGAACCTCGTCTGAGCGTGGATTTCATGAGACACTAGTGCCTGCAAAGCAAGCACGCGCCCACTAATTTCCACAACTAATGCTGTTCACTCAAGCCTGGGTCTGCCTTCTCACTCATCAGAATGCCCCTCCCACAACAACACAGATAATCATATCATACTGAAAATAAAATGCGGGAAATAAAATGCGATAAATAAACACAACCCAACAAGTAGTCATACAAGCGCTAGGATTGACTCGCATAGGGAACCAGAGAACCAGAGATTCTGGGTTCGGTCCCCAGCAGAGTCGCCAGCTGTCGCTTCCGCGAAAATAATGTGTCGGCAAAACAGAAGAGTCGCCACCTTTCGTTATTTATCCCTCGGAGCGGGAAAGGAAACGATCGGAAAAACCTGACGAAAAAGGGTAAGACAAGGTCATCGCAACCGTTATCTGGGTTCGGGAGTCGGTTACGCAAGGGGAAGGTATTAGCACCCCTCACGTCCGTCGTACTCGACGGGATCCAAGCTTGTTGTGTTTACTGGACGAGTTGGTTTATCTATCTACCTATCAAGGCTGGCTTAAAAAGAAAAGAAAAATGACTCGGCAAAGCGTCGCGCTTTATGCCTACGTATTCTCATCAGAGAATGAGAAATCAGAGTCAACGTAGTTCGACCTACTACGGTTTACGGGGAAGGTAGCTCGCCAATACATCAGTATTGTGCCTACGTACTCTCATCAGATATGAGAGATCAGAGCTTACGTAGTTCGGGACACTACGGATTATGGGGATTCAGAGTCATCTGTTTTATCGAGTAAGGTTAAACAACAGTTCCAGCAGTTAGGGACAAAGTCTGTTTGCGTTAGCGCTGAAGTTTAACGACACTCTTTTCTTCAGAAAAGCTTTCCTTTGAATTACGGGCCCACGGGGCAAAAAGGTTTGAGGTTTGTTTTCTGTTTTTTTACGAAAGAAGTGTTTTTTATTGTGTTCGCAATTTCAATCGCACTAAAGACTATGACCTGAGAGTGAATGCGTCGCATGTCACCCAAAGGGTACCATACTAAACATCCAGACTGTTGAAAAGAAACTCTCCAACAATCCTTTCTCAGATAGCTTAAGGCTCGTAACGTACGAAAGAAATCATTCATGATTACTGTATCTTAAGCTGTTTTGAGATGAGAAGAGAACAGGCTCAACTACGGGGAGACTATCAAGTCCTACTGTTGTCATGCCAAGGATTCATCCTATAGTTGAGGTTTGAAACAGGGAACTCCTGGAAGTTATCATGCATATGTTTCAACCTAAAGTTCTATCATCACTTCCTTATCAAAGGAAATGAGAGTCCTAAGGGATCATGTCAATGATACACAGAAACAGCTAAAGCATCAGCTTAAACAGTAAACAGTAAACGACTGTAAAATGCATGCAATGCAAGTGAGGGAGGAAATATGTGTGGGGCATCAGCCTCCACAAGCTCATCTCGACCTCAAGCCAGATATGAATAACTGTAATCATACTGAAATAACAACATGCTATCAAGCAAAATATAGTAAACTGCAATCATACAGATAAAATGGAATGCTATCAAGCAAAATAAACCACATGGGCAAGGGAGCTGGGCTCTACCGAATACCCGCAAGCAAAGCCACACAGTAAAAATACAAGCAGAGGGAGCAACTCAACCTCTAGTGTAATCATGCTCCTAGATTAAAGCTAGTCTAGTCATGGACTTATTCTAATGCATCAAGCAAGTCAAACAAGGCACATCAATACAGAAAAGAAAACAGACAAGAAAGCAGATCAACTCCTCTCTCTACCCCAATCCTCAGCTCTTCTAATAGCAACTCAGTCTTCAGACTTCAATCACTCTTGACAAATATCAATTTGCTTCTCCAGGTTTCAACCCTTCAACATAAGTTTCAACTTATCCTCTTCTTCAAGCTTCAGCTCTACACTCAATCTCAATTGAATCCTCTTCATAAGTATCAACTTAGTCTTCAAGCTTCAGCTCTCTTTGCGTCTCAACTTGGTCTTCTCTTCCTACAAGCTTCAGCTTCTCATAGTAGCCTTTAATCACTTAGAAGTGTCAACTTCATCCTTCAGTCTTTCTCAAGCCTCAGCTCTTCATTCAGTCTTTACTGGATCTTCAAGTAGTCTTCAAGTATCAACTTGACTTTCTTGCTCTCAAAGCTTCAGCTGGAATGGCAATGCTTAGGGAATCATCCCCTTCCATACTCTTCAATGAAGTCTTCATCTTCACACTCAAGCCCAACATCTCTCAAGATACTCAAACCAGAGGAAATCACTTAACTGGACAAGCTAGGATGTTAGACTGCTTATTGACCACCAAAGGTGACCTATAAGGGTTCAACATCAAAAGAATGATGCCCTCAAAGGTTCTACTTCCTAGGTACCATCACTTATCCCTCCAAAGGAGGGAGGTGTATACCATGGAAGGACCTTGAATCATGGGGAGGAATGGAGGTGAAAGATACCATCCATGTTTAAGAAAGAAATTAGCTAGGTTTAAGCTCTACTTAATCCCTAACCCTAAAACAACAACAAAACAAACAAGATTTCAAGCTCTCAAGCTCCTTCTTCAATCTTCAAGTCTTCTAATATGCTCCTCCATGCTCTTCAAAGCAAGACCAAACTCACCAAGCCCACAAAAAAACCCACAAAGCAAGGCAAACAAAATACAAGCCCACAAGGGCAACACAAACAACAATCAACTACAAAAATCATTTAAAAATAGTATACCATTATATTAAAATCTAATATAATTTCTAGGGGATCCTATATACCTACCCTTAATACCCTATATGTCCCAATATCTAACTTGACCTAGAAACCCAAAATTCTAGTGTTATTGTGGACCTATGTTAAGGATTGACCTAATTCTATACAACCTAAAGTCATCTAATCAAAACTAATCAAAAATTAATCACAAAATTATGGAATAAATCCAGAGGGGAGCTAAAGTCCTAATCTAACTATCCTAAAAAGAATGGCCTAAAAATTCAAAGGGAACTAGCTAAACAAAATTTTACAAATCTATGCATCAACATAAAGGAATTAAAATGCTATTAAAAGAGAAAATACACAAAAAAATATTAAAAATGCATGAAATGCAAATATTATGGTTTTAGAATTTTCTAGACATGAACATGAAGAGAAAAAATCCCCATACAAAAATCATCATTTTTCTATTTAATATGATTTTTCAAAGATTAATGAAAAATGGAGAAAAAGAAATTAAAATATGAAAGCATTGGTGCAGATAGCAATTATATTCAGTTCATTATGGGAATGGGCCCTAAATGGGGGCGCAAACAACAATGCGCGCTAGGCCCAACTTTCATCTGAAAATCAATTAAAAAACACAAAGAAAAAGAAAAAGACACGGTGCATTAAGTAAAGAAAAATAGTTCAAAATCTCAATGGGCCATGAGAGGGGGTGGGGATATCAATCAGCCCAATATCCCATTTAATGAAACGCTTCGTTTTGGTGTGTCTTCAGACTTTCTCTTCAAATGTGAAATTAAATCACAGCCCTCAGATCTGACCCTAGTCAATGAGTCCACGCCTGATCAAACGGCCAGCACATCGTCTTCTTCCTTCAGCCATGGGAATGGAGGGAAAGCTCCATAGTTGCAGAGCTCCAATCCCTAATTCGAACTCCATCCAAACTCAATCAAAAGCCATGATTCAAAACCCTAATCTACTCTAAATTCAACCCTGAATCCAACCATAGCCTTAGAACCAATTGAGATGCCCTTAATCTCTAAACCCGATCCAAGATCAAAGTTATGCTCAAACTTCAATTCTAACAATTCTTAAAATTGATTACCTCAGAATGATCACCACCTCACACTGGTTAATTCTTGATATCAAACTCATGTTATAGCTCACTATATCTCGTGTTCTTGATCAAAACAAAAATGGTGTCACTAACTCAAACTTCACCAATTGATCTCAAACTTCCCAGAATTCATCTCCTACTTGTCTCTAACCATTCTAACCTAACAATTCTACCTAATTATGCTTAAATTATGGTGTAGAGGAAAAGTTACAAACCTGTTAAATCTTGATTATCAGATAGGGCAAAGCTCCACTTCAGCCTCTCAAACTCTTCAAAAACCTTCCTTGATTGATGATAAAGCTTCTGTTTGCAAAAGATTTGATCAAGAAAGCCTGAATCTCCAAACTCGATTGTGACTTGCAACCTCCAAAATCCAAGTTCCAATTCTTCAATTATTCATGATCTTGCCTTCAATTTGGTATGCACACATTCAGTGTGATCAATGGAAGGTGTTGGGATTGAAAGAAGCAATGGAAATTGTGTGGAATGTGGAATTTGATTTCAACTTGCAATGGAAGCAATTGAAATGGCTATCTCACTCTCCTCTCTAATCTCTCACCAACCTTGCATCTGAGCAAGTTCTAATCCATATATAGGATGGTTCAGACTCCTCTAGAACCTTCTAGAATCATCCAATGAGAATTTGGGATTCTCATGCCATGAGTTTTTGATTTCATCTCATCTCACATGCCATCTCATGTTACACCTCTTTAAGCACTTGTATCTGGCTTGAAAATCTCCTTAGATGAGATATATGATGTGTTAAGATACTTAGCTAGCTTGTACATTGCCTTTCCTTGTGTTTTGCATTTGTACCTTAATATGCAAGCAACCATTTTCCAAAGCAAGTCCATGATCTAGGCCTCAATTCAAAAATGTGGCTGAACCATTGTTTCTAAAATGCTTTTTAGAGTCAAAATGACCTATTATATGCCATAGTTTGGATGTGTAGCTTGGAAATTTCAATTTCCAACTTTGACTTATTTAACTTATGCCTCCATTTTAGGTCATTTTTACCATTTTTTTCTACAAGCTTTTTCAACATCTCATGACCTCCTTACTAGCCTTAAAACATCATTTTAAGCAAGTTTGATGTTGAAGATTTTTCCATTTGAAGCTTGGAAATATGAGTTATGGCCTTATGCTTGAAATGACCTATAATGTCCAAATGACCAAAATGCCCTTGACTTGTCAAAGCCATAACTTGAGTTCTATAAATCCTATCAAGGACTTATAGTACTCTATAGAAATCTAAGAAGATGAGGAACAAGATTCATGTTGACCAAAAGTTCATAGAAATCATCCTTCTTGGGCAAAAGTTGGATGCAAGTTGGGTGACTTTCAAGGCCCCAGATTCACATACCTCAGATGACCTGTAACTTGTCAAAGTCATAACTTGAGCTCTACAAATCCTATCAAGGACTTCTAGTACTCAAATTAAATCTAAGAACAAGCTCTACAACATTCATGTTAGGGGTAAGATGAGATAACAATCACATCTTAAGCTAAACTGCCTTGAAGATAGGGGTCAAACTAGGGGATTTTACACTGTCAAGCCTTAGAAACCCTAGCTTGAAACTTCTCAAACTCCTCAATCATGATGAGTTGATCTTGGAATCATCCTTATAGCATCTCAATGCATCAATCCATGATCAAATGGCTCTTGGATTAGGTCTCAACCCTCTCCAAATCATCAGTTGACCTAGGGTTGACCCAGTCAAAACCCTAATTATACCACTCATGGCTGAGGCTTCTTATTCTTGCACAATGACCTCTCTAGGCTTCATGATGGCTTTCAAGACATCTCATAAGCTCTCTCAAAGCTTCAAGTCCATCCTCATAGCTTCAGAATCATCTGAGGAGCTCCCACAACTCTCAAGTTAGGAGGCACACATCCTTGGTTTCAACCAATCTCCCTGAGGATCTCTTAACTTCTCTGACAAAGATATCAACCCTTGAACACTTGAATAACCTTCTTGGCTATCTTCAAAGTCTTGATTGGTACTCATACCTCTTGATCTTCTGCATACATGTCAATGAAATGCAAGTGATAATGCTAATGTGAATGAGATGAACCACAAGCTAGGTAAAGAAATGTTGGTCAAATTTTGGGGTGCAACACATCTTAAACGAGCGCCTTCGCTGGAGAATTCAAGAATCATCTTGGGCAAATGACTTTTGCTGGGGGGATTCAAGAATCATCTTGAGCAAGCGACTCTGCGGAGGAACACCTGCAAAACAAGAACGGTGACGACCTAGCTCATGTTTCATATGCGTATGCTTTGGCAATGGTGCAATGCTCCACACTGTGGAAATGCTACGCGTTTTTTGGGTAAATGCTATGCAATCATGCAAAATGCTACGACCTCATCAGCAAAATAAATGCTGAAGGGAGAATCCTCCTGTCAAGGAGAAAGAACCACTCTGGTGGAGGGAGGACTCATCCTGCCAAGGAGAAGAGGTCACACCAATTTCAACTGGATTCCGCCTGAGGAAACGAACTTCAGTTGACTGCTGTAGGGGAATAAAGCTCTACGAGAACCTGGACCTGCTGAGGAAAGCGATGTCAATCGCAGAAATAAACTGCATGGCATTCACAGCAAAACCTTCCTGGAGATAACGACTCCAGTGGGGAAACACAGCATCAGTTATTCAACACTCTACTGGGGAAAACCAATCATGGTCCTAACTGCTTTCCAATGACTCGACTCTCTTGGGGAACTGCAAACTCGGCTGGGGAAGAAGGAATCATCCTGCTTACTGGGGAGAGTACGACTCTGTGGGGAATTTCAATTCTGCCGGAGACTTCAGTCTGGAACTTCCGAGTGCTGCACACTTCAGTATATGACTCAACTAGGGAGATGACGTTCCTTCAGGATACATCTGATTGGGGAGAGAATCTTCTCTGCCTGGGGAGACATATCAATGCTTTACGATCTCACGTTCAGACTCTGTGGGGAGAGGCTGTTGAACTTTGCTGGAGAAGAAGGAATCATCCGGCCTGGGGATGCATACGGTGTACTACCTGGTATATGTTACACCTGTGACAACACCAACAAACAGACAAGATACCCTTCTCAAAGGGACCTATCAAGGTTATCATCTTGTGACAATGTTCAAGTAATTCATTGTTTCAACAATCAGTGGCCTAGGCCAGTAAGTTTATGTATGCGCATTTTATCAAAAACATCGGCGTTCTTTTTCGCAAACAAAATAGGTAAATGCTAAACAAACAAACATAATTGCTGAATGGTATACATTTTATCGATAACGAACCCCTGAATGGGCCAAAATGTTTTACAACAGAGGCAAGCTCCTGGAATGAGGAAGCCACGTAAATATAAAACATAAATATACATCAGTATGTACACATGTCGGCAACGAGGCGTAGACGAACACCATGAGTTGATCCCTCTATGACCCACTCGACTTCGATACTTCTCCGACGCTTCAGCTTCAGAAGAGATTGATTCAGATAAACGGCCCTCAGGTCTTCCAAACCACTAAGCAAATGTTGTCCACACGCGGAACGCAATCATTTGCTTTTTTGAATCCCTAACTTTTGCCTGAATCGCCCTTTCGGGTTTTCGATTCACCGGGATACCCTTTTTTGCCAAAGTCGCCCATCCGGGTTTTCGACTTTGCGGGTGTACATTCTTTTCTTTTATATCCCTAATTTTTGCCCGAACCTCTTTCCTTTTTTATGGTTCGCCGGGATACCCCATTTTTGCCTGGATATTCTTTTTCTTCCAGCGGGTCGTTTTTAAGCAAAGTATTTTTTAACTGCGTCCGCGTTCACCGGGGATGCAAAATCCTCACCATCCATCGTGGATAACAACAAGGCTCCTCCCGAGAAGACCTTGCTGACGACGTACGGACCTTCGTAATTGGGAGTCCACTTGCCCTGGTGATCGGTGTGGGGAGGAAGAATCTTCTTCAGGACGAGATCACCCGTCTGAAAGCTTCTAGGACGCACCTTCTTATCATAGGCTTTCTTCATTCGGCTTTGGTACAGACGACCATATGCAATCGATGCTAACCTCTTCTCGTCCATCAGGCTGAGTTGGTTTAGTCGGTTCTTAATCCATTCTGCCTCATCGAGTTTCACATCAGCCAAAACTCGCAAAGAAAGAATCTCAACTTCTAACGGTAGGACAGCTTCCATACCGTACACCAGTGAGAAAGGAGTTGCCCCGGTTGACGTACGTACCGTCGTACGATAACCGTGCAGTGCAAATGGCAGCATCTCGTGCCAATCCTTATAGGTCACAACCATCTTCTGCACAATCTTCTTAATGTTCTTATTGGCCACTTCAACGGCGCCATTCATCTTCGGCCGGTAAGGAGATGAGTTGTGGTGTTCAATCTTGAAACTCTGGCACAGCTCCTTCATCATCTTGTTATTCAGATTCGAACCATTATCAGTAATGATCCGCTCGGGAATTCCGTAACGACAGATGATGTCCCTCTTTATGAATTTAGCCACCACCTGCTTGGTCACGTTAGCATACGAGGCTGCCTCCACCCACTTGGTAAAGTAGTCGATGGCTACTAAAATGAAGCGATGACCATTAGATGCAGTGGGCTCGATCTTGCCTATCATGTCGATGCCCCACATGGAGAACGGCCACGGGGAGGACATGACATTTAACGGGCACGGCGGCACATGAACTTTATCAGCATAGATCTGGCATTTATGACATCTCTTCGCGAATTTAAAGCAATCCGACTCCATCGTCAGCCAGTAGTATCCTGCTCTCAGGATCTTTCTCGTCATAGCATGCCCTCCGGCGTGCGTACCAAATGTGCCTTCATGGACTTCTTCCATGAGCATACTCGCCTTTTTCTCATCTACACATCTGAGTAGCACGAGATCGTGGTGTCTCTTATACAAAACTCCATCAGGATTGAGATAAAAATTTCCAGACAGCCTCCTCAGAGTCTTCTTATCCTGGGTTGACGCTCCCGCAGGATACTCCTTAGTCATAAGGAAGGTCTGAATGTCATGGAACCATGGCTTGCCATCGGAGGCTTCCTCGATCGCAAAGAAGAATGCAGGTCTATCAAGACGAGAAAGGACAATTCTTGGAGCTTCATTCTAGAAATTGACTTTATACATCGAAGCCAACGTGGCTAAGGCATCAGCCATCTGGTTTTCGGCCCTGGGCACATGATGGAGTTCCACTCGATCAAAGAACGGAAGTAGCCTTCTGGCATAGTTCCTGTATGACACCAAATTCGATTGAAGAGTCTCCCACTCCCCTTTAATCTGGTTGATCACAAGTGTCGAGTCACCATATACATATAAGTTCTTGATTCTCAAATCAATTGCCTCTTCTAGACCCATGATGCATGCTTCGTACTCCGCTTCGTTATTGGTGACTGGAAACGTCAGTCTCGTAGTAAACGGGATGTGGGATCCATGGGGAGTCGTGATGACTGCCCCTATGCCACTTCCATAAGAGTTAACCGCCCCGTCAAATATCAATTTCCACTGGGATTTCCTATCTGGACCCTCGTCGGGAAACGGTTCATCGCAATCCTTCGCTTTGAGAAACATGATATCCTCATTAGGGAATTCAAATTTCATCAGCTGATAATCCTCGATCGGTTGTTCGGCCAGGTATTCAGACAATACGCTTCCCTTGATGGCCTTCTGGGAAACGTACTGAATATCATATTCCGTCAACACCATTTGCCATCTGGCAATCCTGCCCGAAAGCGCTTGCTTCTCGAAGACGTACTTGATCGGATCCATCTTCGAAATTAGCATGGTTGTGTGATTGAGCATGTACTGTCGTAAACGTTTGGCAGCCCAGGCTAGTGCACAACACGTCTTATCCAGCATCGAGTAACGAGATTCACAATCTGTGAACTTTTTACTCAAGTAGTAAATGGCATGCTCCTTTCTGCCCGTCTCGTCGTGCTGACCGAGAACACACCCCATACTATTCTCAAGAACTGTCAAGTACATGATTAGGGGTCTTCCGGCCACTGGGGGTATCAAGATCGGAGGTTCCTGTAAATACTGTTTTATCTTATCAAATGCCTTCTGGAAATCCTCGTTCCAGATAATCGCCTGATCTTTCTTTAACAGTTTGAACATCGGTTCACACGTGGCCGTGAGCTGAGAAATAAACCTTGCAATGTAGTTTATTCTGCCCAGGAAACCACAGACTTCTTTTTCTGTTTTTGGCGCTGGCATCTCTTGTATTGCTTTTATCTTCGCAGGATCAACCTCGATGCCTCTTTCGCTCACGATAAACCCCAGTAGCTTTCCGGACCGTACTCCAAAAGTACACTTGTTAGGATTCAGCCTCAACCTGAACTTCCTAAGCCTCTCAAAAAGCTTCAGCAAATTGACCAGATGTCCCTCCTCCATTTGGGACTTCGCAATCATGTCATCAACATAGACTTCAATCTCATGATGAATCATATCATGAAACAAAGTGACCATTGCTCGTTGGTAAGTGGCCCTGCGTTCTTCAGACCGAAAGGCATTACCTTGTAGCAAAATGTTCCCCAAGGCGTAATAAACGTAGTTTTCTCCATGTCCTCCGGTGCCATCTTGATCTGATTGTAGCCGGAGAAGCCATCCATGAACGAAAATACGGAGAACTGAGCTGTATTGTCGACCAACACATCAATATGGGGAAGCGGGAAATCATCTTTAGGGCTCGCCCTATTCAAATCCCGATAATCGACGCACATTCGCACCTTACCGTCCTTCTTCGGTACAGGAACTATGTTGGCGACCCACAGAGGGTAAGTAGTGACTGCTAAGAAGCCAGCATCAAGCTGCTTTTGCACTTCTTCTTTGATCTTAACGGCCATATCTGGTCGTGTCCTTCTAAGCTTCTGCTTAACGGGAGGACAATCGTCTCGCAGCGGCAAGTGGTGGACCACGATGTCAGTATCCAGTCCGGGCATATCCTCGTATGACCAAGCAAAGATGTCACTATACTCTCTCAGCATCTCGACCACTCTCTGCTTGACATCGCTCTGCAATGCAGCCCCTATCCTGACGTTCCTGACCAGTTATTTAGAACCCAAATTCACAATCTCGATCTCTTCCTCGTGAGGTAGAATAACTTTCTCTTCTTGTTTCAACAAGCGAGCCAACTCTTCGGGAAGGTCTTCGTCTTCATCAATCTCTTCTTCGGCTTGATAGATCGGGCAATCGAAGTCGAAGTGAGTCGTAGAAGGTCCAGAGTCGAAGTCATCTGCTATGTGGATCCTGCAATAACAAAGGTTAAGCTTAAAACAAGGATATGCAGGTTAGCACAAACCCCATTGTCATTTTATTGTTTTTCAAAACAAATATAAAACAGGAATAACAGAGATCACAATATTTGGATACGAAGAAAAACGCCTTTTGATTTATTGATAAAATGCAAGTATATAATCAAACGAGGCCCTGACAATAAAACCATTATGCCCCGGGTAGGACATAGGGTTGTACAATGATTGGAAAAAGTAAATCATTACTCTTTGTTTGTCATCTGGATGATATCCCTGACGGACCAGTTGTTGAGGCTCTCGCCTGGTTTGCTTGGCTGGATCCAAGAGTCTAGGTCGCAGTCGCTATCTCCGCTGTCTTCAGACACTGCGTTGACGCTTTCAAATATCACCCCGCCACTAGTAAACTGGATCGGCCCTTTACCTCGCGACGCACTGCTAGAAGAGGAGGCTTCAGCTCCAGGAGAATATCCCAATCCAAACTTGTCTTGCTTGTTAGGTATCTCCAAAATTCGCCCCCAGCCTAGGGTAGATCCGGCCTGAACAACGGCCCAAATTAAATAAAATATAAACATTATAAATAAACATCAGAGTTTTCACCAAAATAGTGGGATATCACATCACCAAATTTTTATAAAAATACTTTATTAATTATTCTCAAAAATAATACAGCGGAAAACATTATTCCAACATTCTCGGCCATTCGCCAAATTTCATAAAATCCTTATTATTATAATTCACAAAAAAAAGTGATACGTCACAGGATTACAACAAGTTTGACATAAAACAATTAAAACACCCATATCCCGTGTTACGTATCAGAGCATCCTAGACTCGACTGGCACACCACCATCCAAGCTATCTAAGTACATGGATTATCTGTACTTCCGGAGAAGCACAGACACAACAACAACCAAGGGGTGAGAAAACATGATCAAAAATATATTGGTAATGTAATACATGTAAACAAGGTAGTAAACACACCAACACACCAATATTCACCCCAACAACTCCATATAACGAACCTACTGTTCAAATTACAATATAACATATTATAATGCAAATATGCAACTCAACACCATGCATGCGGTACCGACTCATTGGTTCATTCAATCGAACCTGGATATATCACTTACGCTCCTCCTGAGACATGATCTATCCCCCACCATTCTCCACAAAGGAGTACGGATGAATCACTTACGCTCCTCCTGAGACATGATTCATCCCACCAAAACACCATGATATGCACACACCAATGCATACTATCATATTTAGGCACACTAAGTGCACACGATCCTCCTGATCATATCATCATACATCAATGCATATATGTGTAGATATATTACACCAACACCATATAAATCAATCAGATAGTAAACAAATTCATACTATAACACCATATATAACCACATCCCAACACCCGGGAACACACGATCCTACTGATCACTACATACATATACGTTAACTAATTGTCCACCAACAATATTAAGGGAAATGAGTACTATCACCCAGTACACAGGTTAGATCCCACACTCATCGTCCTTACAATGCATCAAGGCCAGAAAGATCACCCCAGACCAATGCTCAAGGCCAAACATCACCAAAGTCACATTCTGGTTCTGCTACGCTCGCTGGCATTCGCTAGGCGAAGCTTCGCCAACACTCGCCAGGCGAAGCCCAGCGAATGCTGCGATTCACCAACTTCCCCACAGTTCTGCAGTACTATTCTAGGCCAAATCAAACTTATCATCTCAACTCAAATTCTCAGCCTACTCTAGTACCAACCTTGTACATTACCGTAACTAAATCGGTTCCTAAATCTTATTCCTAAAGTCATCGCTTAAACATTCTACCGATGCCTTAAAAGGTCACACAGAATCTCCCTAAAAACCTTAAACCCAGCCTATACGCCAAATTAACCAAAAACAACAATTCATCAACATTGACCTATACTCCATCGCTATCAATTACTAGTTATCATCAAACACAAACACACCATTATACTTACCAATTATCATATACTTCCTACTCTAGAACCAACATTACGGTACATTACCTACACTTCAGAGTTACTCTGAATCTCACCAAGGTCCTAACCAGAGTCACTAACAACATCACAGGGAACAACACATAATTTTCCCAAATTTATAATCATGGTCATTACCAACGCTACAATAACAACACAAAATCTCACAAAAACTCTATTCATAGTTACTATCAACACTGCAGTAACAACATATAATCTCACTAATACCACCATAATATATATATACCAAATTCACCAATACCAATCAACAATTCATCAATATCAAGCATCAATTTATCATTAGCAAAAACAATAACACGCATGCCAATATAAAACTTCATAGATCGACATTTTCCTACGGGATTAAGGAATCCCCTCTACCCTATACATGTATATATATCATCCCAATCAAGTTTCTCCCCCCTTATCTGGATAATTATTCTGATCGGTGATAAATTCCTCCAAGATTCTTCATCCCTAGCCTTTTCCCTTTCTCTTTGTTCTTCACTTTTCTCTATTCTCCCAATTTCCCTTCTCACGGTTTCTATCGTGCCTTTTCATATTTCCATTCTAACTTCCCCATAACCCTTCCACTTCTTATTTTACTTATTCCAACCACTAATATTCCCAATAATAATTCTAATAATAATAATTATAATAATCATTATAATAATAATAATAATAATAATAATAATATAATACTATTATAATATTATAGTAATATTCAACATAATAATAATAATAATAATAATAATAATAATAATAATAATAATAATAATAATACACCCAACAATAATTATAATTATAATAATAATAATACTAATGATAATAATAACAATTATATTAATACTAATAATAAAATAATATTAATAATAATAATCTTAATATTAATAATACTAATATAATGTTACTAATATTAATAATACTAATCATAATAATACTATTAATAATAATAATAATAATACTAATAATATTATTATTATCTCACCAAAATAATAATAATAATAATAATAATAATAGTAATAATATTATTATCTCACCAAAATAATAATAATATTAATAATACTAATAAATATAATAATGTATAATAATAATAATAATACCCCCACCAATATTACTATTATTCATTATATTATCATATTCACACCAAAAATCATAATAATATAATAACTATATTAATAATAATATTATATTCTCCATATTAATAATATTACTTCAAATATTAATAATAATCATAAATATAATAATAATAATAATAATAATAATAATAATAATAATAATAATAATAATAATAATAATAATAATAATACCACCACCAATATTACTATTATTTCTTATATTATTATAAACTCACCAAATTACCACCAATGATCCTCCCATCTTAGGGACACCCACCAAACATCATCAAATACACCCTACCAAAGGGCACATCAACATATAATATTTAAAATAATAATAAAATGACTAAATAATTAAAATGGGTGTTACAACTCTCCCCCACTTTAATTATTTTCGTCCTCGAAAATTACCTGATGGAAATAATTCCGGATACGCTCCCCGCATCCTTTATTCCAATTCTCAGGTCACACTGCCTTCTGCAGCACCTCCCCATACTACTTTCACCAAAGATATCTCCTACCTTCGGAGTTGTTCCTCGCTCGCCAAAACGAACTAGCAATACCTCAACAATCGGAATATTTTTCACTTGTACATCATCCACCTGGTTTAATGTACTTTCTCGACTAAGACACATGAAACATATCATGCCAATTCACAGCGACAACGGAAAAACAGTCTAACATGTTACTCCTCTCATGCCTCCGCTGCGCCACTCTGATACAACTACAGAACACGGTGCAAACTTCTGAGATTTCGAAGCTCGACCAACACCAGTCACCGACGTGACTCTCAAAACACATATTGCCTCGGATCCTCTCGATCTTCTCAGCCATCTCAAGCATAATTTTCAAGTCTGAGTATAACACTCTCACTCGATTTATTTCAACACAGGAGAGTCCTACACTCCCTATCTCACCAAGCCACATATAGTGCCATTCCGACACTATGATGGTAACCGTTATTATAGGTAACTCAATCAACGATAATTAATCATCCCACGATCCACCTTTATCCAACATACTAATGCTCCACAAATTCTCTAAAGTCTAGATAGTCCTCTTTCATTGTCCATCCCTCTGCGGGTGACAGGCAAAATTCAACCTCATCTTAATACCCGGAGCATCCGCAACTCCCCCAAAATCTCAACATAACTCCCAAATTTCCATCTGATACAATATTCGATATCTCATACAGCTTTGCCACTTCGCCAATATGCATCTCATATATCCTCAACATAGAATAGTCAATCCACTAACAATAATCCAAATTAAAATTATATCTTTCCAATTCTCTGGAAATCTCAACACCAACTCCGCGAAAATACTACCCGGTTTCTACTCTGGAATATTCAACGGCTGCATCAGACTCAACAGTCTCTGATGTTCACTCTTCGAATTCCGACAATTCTAACCAGCATATTCAACCTCAACTACTCCTCCCCTTATCCATGGTCTCCAAAACAATCTACTCAAATTCGGTTACTTCTTCATAGCATCGGGATGGATACTCCATCTACCTCAATGTATTTCTTCACGAGTACTCCTACTCCCCTCAACAACATCTGGTACACATACCCTATCATAACACATCATGGTACTATTTTCACAAACCCGACAATCCACTCTTCGACTCTAATTTATCAATTTCAACTAATTCACTACTCAACCCAGGATTCTGACTTTCTCGATTCTGCTCAAGGATATCACTAGTCAGATCTTAATAATAAAAGCTTAACTCCATAAGAAGTCTCCTTACTCACAAAACTCATATTATGAAATTGCTCAATTAGTTCTAACTCTTTTCACCATCATCTTCGGTATATGCAAATATTTCTAACTCACTGCATCATCTACCATGTTCGCTTTACCCGAATGGTAATTCAACTCGAAGTCGTACTCTTTTCGAAGTCCCAATTATTTCCGATGCCTCATATTCGTCTTATTCAAATTAAACAAACACCTTAAACTCTTAAGATCACCAAACATCTCTGATCTCAGTCTGAACTTTTGAAGACTCTGACTCCGGTACAATCACAATAGTAACCAACTCTAAATCACTGGTCAGATGATTTCTCTTATACACTTCAAGTTGCCTTTTGCATAATTGAAACTCGCTGAAGTTGTCTTTAGCAAATCCCCTAATTATATCAAAAATCATCACAAACACCACAATTAGTTCTATCGGATTCGGCAGAACTTTCCTTACGGAAGTATATCACCGCTCTTTTTCCAACACTGATAACTCCAGTTCCTTATGCTCAACATAATCCTCTATACTCTTCGAATACCTTAAAATATCATTTATTAACACAACCATTGCCTTATATAAATAATTAAAGAAGATCCCATGCCAAGTGGACAAACAAGTTGTGAGTTATAGCGGGAACACATACCGTACCGCCCGTCCTTACCACAACATTCAAACACACTTCATCAATAAATAGCTTAAATCTATGTCAATACTTCACCATCTCATAGATAATTTGAATAGCTTTCCAACGCTTCGAACCGCGCGTCATTCCGAGTTACGGTTCTCCCGTTACGGCAAAAACACCAGAATAACATTTTCTGCCCAGGACCCCTTCGCCAGACGAACACCGCAGCGAATATGGATGTTCGCCAGTATGCTCGCCAGGCGAACATGACAGTCCCAAAATCCTCTTTTCGACCGTTACCCGACTTCCGAGTGTCCGATTTCGATTCCGTAAAAAGCTGCGATCTCGGAATTTAACGTACAACAACAATTTTATACTTAGGAAGCTATCCAACACATTTTAAATATATGAATAATTTAAAACTCAATTACTTCCAATCTCAACAGCAGATCTTTGAGCCTCCTAATACGATAGAACTTTTGACCTTCGTCCCATCCACCACAAGAACTCTACTCGAGATCACATGACCAAGGGACTCACATCCCTCGATCAATTGTTCCATCAAATCATTAACTCTTGGAAGCAAACACCTATCCTTGATAGTCACCCTGTTCACTTATCTATAGTTCACCCAAAGCTTCACAAAACCTTCTATCTTTCTAACCAACAAAATTGGTGCATATTACGGTAGCACACTCAAACAAAAGAACCTCTCTCCTAGAAGGTCTTCAAGTTGACTCTTCAACTTCTCCAATCCCAACGAAAACACACCATATGGAGTCACTAATATCGGACTCGTTCCAACAACAAAGTCAACGTGTGAGCTTTACTTCACACTCCGATAGTAAATCACCTACCTCATCCGGAAACCTCCGGCAATCGCAAATAATTGACAAATCCCAATTTTTCTCACTTTCCTTCTCATTCCAAGTTTCAGTCAAAATAGACACTTCAACACCGTCTTACGCCAAATTCCTCAAAATAATCCCTTAAGCACTTAACTTAACTCAAGACTATTCACTGCTCATGCCACCCAAGCTTGCAAGACGTGTCTATCCCATCCAACACAATCTCGTCCAGTATTAACAAGAGATTAAGGGTGATCAGTTCCTCAATTTGTTAATAGACAGCCGAAATCATGATGGGGTACAAACCATCTTTACCAACTATTATATCTTTCCTCAACACCATAAGCCACCAAATTGTAGCTTTTCCAGAGAAATACAACTTCTCCCCCATTGGAATCATTCCACTTCTACCGACAAACTTAACCAACAACATGTATCGACAGTGTTTTTTACGCACATGTCGCATACCAGGGAACAACAACACTAGACAACATTGGCCGGACGGACCGACCTGCTCTGATACCAATTGTAACACCCCACTTCCCAAATTAAATAAAATATAAACATTATAAATAAACATCAGAGTTTTCACCAAAATAGTGGGATATCACATCACCAAATTTTTATAAAAATACTTTATTAATTATTCTCAAAAATAATACAGCGGAAAACATTATTCCAACATTCTCGGCCATTCGCCAAATTTCATAAAATCCTTATTATTATAATTCACAAAAAAAAGTGATACGTCACAGGATTACAACAAGTTTGACATAAAACAATTAAAACACCCATATCCCGTGTTACGTATCAGAGCATCCTAGACTCGACTGGCACACCACCATCCAAGCTATCTAAGTACATGGATTATCTGTACTTCCGGAGAAGCACAGACACAACAACAACCAAGGGGTGAGAAAACATGATCAAAAATATATTGGTAATGTAATACATGTAAACAAGGTAGTAAACACACCAACACACCAATATTCACCCCAACAACTCCATATAACGAACCTACTGTTCAAATTACAATATAACATATTATAATGCAAATATGCAACTCAACACCATGCATGCGGTACCGACTCATTGGTTCATTCAATCGAACCTGGATATATCACTTACGCTCCTCCTGAGACATGATCTATCCCCCACCATTCTCCACAAAGGAGTACGGATGAATCACTTACGCTCCTCCTGAGACATGATTCATCCCACCAAAACACCATGATATGCACACACCAATGCATACTATCATATTTAGGCACACTAAGTGCACACGATCCTCCTGATCATATCATCATACATCAATGCATATTGTCGCTACTCGAAAAATGCATCGCGCAACGACGGGGAGGCGAAAAAGATAGACAGAAGAGTCGCCACCGAACTTTATTTATCCCACGAGGGGAAAGGAAAATATCGAGAAAACCTTAAGAAAGAAATGGATAAGATGGTCTTGCAACCAAGAACGGGTTCGGAAGCCGGTTATGCGAAGGGAAGGTATTAGCACCCCTCGCATCCATCGTACTCGATGGGAACCTTTTGTTTGTCGATGTGTGAATTATTTGCTTAAATATTATGCTATAAAAGTGTTCCACGGGGTAAAAGAAGGGTTAGAAACAAGAAAGTTAGGAGGAAAGAGAGAACGGGGAAGAAAAGAGAAAGAACAGACTCGGTAGGACTTCGCAGTCCTATGCCTACGTATTCTCAATAGATGTGAGAAAGTCAGAGTCGACGTAGTTCGGGAAACTACGGGTGATGGGGGATTGTGCTCGGCAAGGATTGTGGCCCTTGTGCCTACGTATCTTTACTTAAAAGAAGTAAAGAATCAGAGCAGCCGTAGTTCGGCCTACGGTTTGCTGATGTATTTTATGGATGATGCTATCGTGCGCATTCTAGCAGTTAGGGGTTTCGCTGCTCGCTCGTTGGAGACTTAGGCGTTGCCTGTTTGCGGTAGAACGGACGTAACATATCTTTTTGAAAGATTAGGTTTTCGCCGGACGAGGCAAGATGTCACATTTGATTGATTGGGTTGTTTTTTAGGGAGCGAGACAGGTCCTCGGATAGTAACCCCTACGGGTAGTACCCAATTCTTTATCTCAAAGTTTTTGTTATAAAAGGGTATGGTGAACGAGGCGTCTCCGTATTGAAAGACGAGCATCGAAACCACCCTCACTACAGTGGGCATCCCAATACTCGGAGAGGAAGAAAGACTACACTTAATCCTCTCTCTTTAATTCAATGCAAAGAGAACTTCGTTCTCTTATTAATGATGTTTTTGGTTTTGAATGGTAAGTGCTTTGCGACAGAGAACCCTACGGTAAACGTCAGCACTCGGGATAGGAGAAGGCCTACGCCTAACCACTCCACGACCATTCAAGTTTTGTTATGAAAATGATTTGAAAATGCACTCGGTGCGAGACCGAGGTTTTAGGCGACAAGGGTTACGGGAGGAAGTTGTGAAAGTGAGAGATGGTGGATAAAGTCGCGTCTTCGTATCGAAAGACGAGTATCGAGACCACCCTCACTACAATGGGCATCCCATCACTCGGAGAAGAAGAGGTCTACACCCAATCTTCTCTCTTTAATTCGATACAAAGAGAAATCAATTTATTATTGAAAGTAGACTCGATACGAGACCGAGGTTTTATGAGGAAATGTTGGAAGCGCCTTTGTATTGACAGCCGAGCATCGAGACCACCCTCACTACAGTGGGCATCCCTACGCTCGAAGAAGAAGGGGTCTACACCCAATCCTCTCGTTTAGTTCAATACAAAGATGATTTTGAGGATTGTTTGACAATGTTTTTGAATCGAGTCGGGACAAGAAGCGAGGAGAGAAAAAAGGTGGTCTCAGATCCAACATTACTTGTCAATAATTTGACTGGTAATGAATTACGGAGGTCTCGACCAAAAAAACAGAAAATGGGACAAAGTGTCCAATAACAAACGCGAAATAAAATGCTATAAACTTTTAAATGTAAATTGAAATGAAATTCTAAAAAAAACTATAACATAAAATATGATATAACAAATTTAATATAAACTAGAAAGTAATATAAAGTTCTAACAATATATATAATATTAAAATATATATATAAAATAAACAAAACAGTTTTTTTTTTAGAAAAAAGATAATTTACAAAATAAATATACAAAATAATAATAATAATAATAATAATAATATATAATGAGAATAAAAAAAAAGAAACAGAAAGGGGAGATTATGTGGATACGGACCAAACAGGCCTGAAGCCTATCTCTCCAAAGAAAATATGGTCATAAGGTCTTTTCTTCGAAGCACACAAAGGAAACTTATCCGTTCAATTCCAGGAGAAACATCATCAAGCATAACCACACACCTACTGAATGAAACGAAACATTTCATACCTTACAGACAAAAAGAAGCCGTCGATCAACAATAATCAACATGGTGAATCATCTCCGCCTTCGTGTAAACTCGTCACACTCTTGCTCAATCGTGTCTCGCCCAGGTTTAGGCTACGCCGTTCTCAATTTGGATTCATTTTTGATTTCGTCTTTTTGCGTTTCGAACTCTCTCCTTCATCTCTTCTCACTCTGTTGTGTAGAGATGTTTGAGTGGATTGGAGGTTGGTGGTTGATTGTCGAGTTATGGAATTCTTTCTACGGTATCTGAAGTGAGAAGTTGAGAAGTAAAACCGAACCCAACGACAGGAGTTCTCGCGAGAAGAAAATGGAGTTGAGAAGTTACGAGGAAAGATGTTGTTATGGATTCAAAATGAAGTTGGTGTGAAGGAGATGAAGAAGAATATGAGCAATATGAATGGAAGGGATGGTGTTTTAGGTTGTGAATTTGGGCGGTTGTTTATGGTATTTACAACCTCGCCTACCACATGTTTGATGGAAGTACAGTTATGGCTTGGATGGTTGTTGAAAGGTTCTCAACATTGATGCGAAAAAACTCGCTGTGATGAACATATTGACCGTAATGTCAACAGAGTTTCCATGGCATGACATTTGAGGTAAAACTCTTACCCTGTTTTTCCGAGTTTTGGTTTTTCTATTTCTGTTTATGGAGAGGTTATGGTGAGGAAGATGGAGGAAGATCTGCGGCAAGCTATGCCGGCGAGTTGGAGAAAGAAGAAAGTAGGGCGCTGGGATTTTGGAATGTGAATCTAAAGAGTAAGAGATGTCATTGTTATTTTGATGATGCTGTGAGCTGAGTTTTCTCATGGAGGATCGGCTTCGACGACGTCGGCGGCTGCAGCGGCATCCAGTTTAATCATTGTTGCCCACAACGGTGGATTTATAGCCTTTGATTCTTGCTCGGTGACGATAGAAGATTGTGAGTTTTTGAGATTGTTGTTTCAGCTTAGTAGCAACAGTTGAGGAATGACAGAGAAAACTCAGACTCGCTTTCAAGGAGGAGGTTGAGGATGAAGTAGCAGGTTTTTTAGGGGAGCCGTTTTGAAGTTGTAATGGTTAAGGTTTATAAAGAATCCATGGAGGTTTGATGTTCTGGAGGTGGTTTGATGGTGTTGAATGGAAGTTGGTTATGTGGTTGAAGAGTGAGTTTTTTTGATGTCGTTTTTGTGTTGTTATTTGAAGAGGTTTGAACAAGTTTAGAATCCCCCCAGAGGTTGGTTGTCTGGCGTGGCTTTGAAGTAGTAGCAGGTTCTGTACCATTTTGGTTTGTGGTAGCAGAATAATGTAGAGTTTGGTCTGGTGTGTGTTTTTGTGCAGTAGTAGCAGAGTTGTAGTATGGTACTACACGGTACGGTTGTGCAGAAGTTGTCTGGTATGTTGGGTGCAGTAGTGGTTTGCAGCAGGGTATTATCTGTGGTAGCAGAATGGTCTTTTGGAGTTTTGTATTGGTTTTCTTTTGTAGGATCTGATGGAATCAATTTGTGGTTCATTCCTTATTGCAAACTGATATGGTTGTCCTTTGTTTTGTAGGTGCGTATTGCAGAATTTCGAATGGTTCATGGAGTGCAGATATTGATGAAAGGTGGTGATAGCACCTGCTGCGGATGTAGGTCGGTGGGCCAGCCAAGAGCTTGTTTTTTGAGCTGAAGTGTTTTTCTTTGTCTGTTGTGTTAAAGTTTGTGGTCTAATGCGCGTAATGGCTAGTAGCAGCTGTGGCTTGAGGTGATTTGCGTCATACCGTCGTACGCACTGAAATTGTTTTGTGCCTATATTTGCAAATTGCTGCGTAGGACACTCAATATTTGTACGCATTCACCGCTTGTGGGGCGTGTTCAGGATTGTAAGTTTGTGTATGCAGCTGCGGGTACGGTTTATGCAAGTGTGTGGGCTGGCAGGTTTTTGTTGTGTTGTGTATTTTTCTTTTTGAGTCTGACTTGAGTAAAAACTAAATTTCAAGAGCTTCTTTTCAGGTAATGCGCTACCAGAGATCTTTTTCTTGACAGGACCTTGGCACCATCTCTTAAATTCAAGTACAAGTCTATCATGAACATAAATGTCAATCTTTCCAAAAATTCACGATGAATACCACTGGCGTTTAAGATGACAATTTCAACTCTATCCCCAGTGTATATATCTCTCTCAGATGCAGGTGCAAAAACAGTTTTGACCAGATCGACTGCTTCTGTTTCAGACAATGGAGTAACAGCATCCTGAGCAGGCAAAAGGAGTGGGCTGGGGGACTTCAGTTGGTTATCAAGAAAAGGCATAATGAGAGTTGATCCAGAACTCTGAGAGCTATATCCCACCCTCTCATAGGACCCAACAACATCATATGTGAAGACACGTCCCTTTCCTTCACTGTCAAGGCCGCCCAACACATTGAAAGAATAATAAGGAAAGGAGCGTTTGTAATAAAGTGTGTCTGAAAGAAACTGAGCCATTGCAGGGCAGCTCATTTGCTTGTTGTGTTGGTGCTGATATGTCAAATGTCTAGCAGACAAAACCTTCTGCAAAGCCTTCACATCAGCTTGAAAACCAGAAGAAGCCATAACACATTTCTCAGCTAAGTGGGAGATTTTGGAGTAATCACGAGTGAGGATGTTGTAACCAAAGGACATCCTCGTATCTGCTGCAATCACACGGTAGTCTGATCCGACAACAGCAACACAAGATCCTCCATTGTTGTCATATGGAGACCAATTAGCGTGTTCTTTAGTCATGGCGAATAAGACGTGGTGGAGCAAGGTTGTGATGTGGTTTGTGAAAGATGAGTGGGCATCGTGTACGGCGTACCGAACAACATCAAAAGAAATGTTGCGACTGGTATTTCACCTCATCACTTTTGTTTTCCTTTCTTTTTCCTCTACTCCTTCTCACTGTCCTGATTTTGCTTGTTGCAGAGGTAGCAGAATTGTGGCATGTTGTGTTGGTTTGATTGTCATGCGCGGTACGGCTTTGCAACTGGAAGCTTAGTGGGTCTGTTGCTGCAGAACGGTTGTAGCTGGTACGATTTTGGAGGGGGCCTGTTTTACTTGGCAGATTTTGTCTGCTATTGTTATGGGAAGGTTTTGGAGTGGGAGTGGTAATTTGTTTTGGATTAGCGTGGCTTTTTTTTTGCAATTTACGGCACTATTAGGGAGCACATGAGTTTTATGAGCATGGTAACTGTATTGTCGTTTCACAGTTGTGCGTATATGACATGAAGGTTTGATTCAGTGCTATGCAGGTGCGCCGGCTTAGAAGCTCGATGACAGGTGGTGGTACGTTTGGTGCAGAGTGCAAGCTTTGAATTTGTAGTGATGATAAACCATAGTTTAAAAGCTTTGTTGTGTAATTTGAAAAAAAAAACACGTTAGCCCTAAATTGTATGTGTTTGGAATTGTAATTATTCATAGCTTGCACGTAACTTTGAATTTTTCATGGCTTTGCTCAAATAGCTTGACTCAAAATCTTGGACACAATAATCATTGGTTTGACAACTTCCGCTCATGGCTCAAAGACTTGACTTGAAAAAAAAAATTCTCATGACTTAAAATCAAATCAAAACATGGCTTGAAATAGTTTATGTCTTGAAAATTTGGATCACATCTTGAAAATGCTTGAAATAAAGCTTGACTAGCCATAATCCCATGGATTTAGACAAATTTGAAATAAGGCTTGCCTTAATTTAAACTTCATGGCTTGAACGTTCATTAAAAATGCCCGATCATAACACTAGAACCAAACTAAATTATGTTTTTAATTTGGAAAACAAAGTTTTGACGTCTCTTGCACTTTGTGACAATCCTTGCGATTTAACTTTGTATTCCATGTACCTTGAAATCTCGTCCATTTGTACCTGTACCTTAAGTTCCTGCCATTTTGACCTTTTTTCAGTTTTATACCAGTCACGTTCCATGGCCTCTACATTACCCCTCCTTCAAGTTCAACAACTTTTGAAACTTCATGTCTTTAAGCATTCCCCAAAAGGTGACTCCATTGAGGAAAATTCAAGTCACGAAAGGCCATATTTGAAATAATCTTGGCGAATTAGTTCCATACATGACCTACCTCTCACATTACTTTCCCGAGTTCTTTTAACAACCATAGTTGATCTTCCACATGTGAAGCCACACACCTCCTAAATTTTTGCACCCTGACTGTGACATTTTTTTGGATTTTTTATTTATTTTAAAATTGGTTAGTGAGTGAAAGTTATATACAGGGTTAGGGCAAATTTTAGGGTGCAACAGCTGCCCCTATTCAAGCGACTTGAACCTGAAGGGATGAAAAGCGAACGACTTTCGAACATTCAAGGTAAAAGGCGGTTGAATACCAAAGAACCCGGAAATTTGCCAAAAACAGAACTGCAAATTCTGATAAGATAAAATCTCCAGAGATAACCGAATTGATAACCTGATAAGGGACATCTGACTTCGCCGTCAGAAAACACAAACATCCAATAAACATCTGACATCGCTGCCAGACAACCATAATGTTGAGAAACACCTGACATCGCCGCCGGATAAACACACTGTTCAACAAACATCTGACATCGCCGTCAGGCCTCTGTAGGGGATAATAATTCTGACATCGCCGTCATGAATCCACAAGCTTGATAACAACATCTGACATCGCCTTCAATGCTCAAAAAATAACCTGACTTCGCCGTCAGTTCTAAAAAAATCTGACTTTGCCGTCAGAACTCAATATCTAAATGGTAAACCACCTGCCTTTGCCGCCAATCCATAAAATAATCTGACTTCGCCGTCAATTCTCAAACAATCTTCTGACCTTACCGTCAATTTTACAATATTTTCTGACTTCGCCGTCATTTCTAACAGTTTTGACTCCGCCATCAATTCTTAAAATGATCGATAAAAGCATCTGACCTCACAGTCAGGCCTCGACATTAAGTCGGTAAAAAGATCTAACCTCGCCGTCAGTCCTCTGTTAAATACAAACAGATATTGAATCCAAAGATACGATCCTCCGACATCGCCGTCAAGGCAAAATCCAACATCGCCGTTGGAAGAACCAAACTACCTGACATCGCCGCCAAGAACAAACATCTAGCATCGCTGCTAAAGAATCAAACCACTCGACCTCGCCGCTGAACAAATAAATTACTCTGACATCGCTGCCAGAAACAAACTTCTCAACATCTCCGCTGAATAAACAAATTATTCCGACATCGCCGCCAGAAACAAACATCCAACCTCGCCGCTGAACAAACAAATCACTCTGACATTGCTGCTAGAAACAAACATCCAACCTCGCCGCTGAATAAACAAATCACTCTGACATCGCCGTCAAAACAAACTTCTCAACATCGCCGTTGAAGAATCAAATCAGTTGACATCGCCGTCAAGGCTAAATCATCTGACATCGCCGCCAGAACTAACTTCTCAACATCGCCGTTGAAGAAACAAATCACTTGACATCGCCGTCAAAACTAAATCATCTGACATCGCCGCCAGAACTAACTTCTCAACATCGCCGTTGAAGAATCAAATCACTTGACATCGCTGTCAAAACTAAATCATCTGACATCACCGCCAGAACTAACTTCTCAACATCGCCGCTGAATAAACAAATTATTCTGACATCGCCGCCAGAAACAAACATCCAACCTCGCCGCTGAACAAACAAATCACTCTGACATCGCTGCCAGAAACAAACATCCAACCTCGCCGCTGAATAAACAAATCACTCTGACATCGCCGTCAAAACAAACTTCTCAACATCGCCGTTGAAGAATCAAATCAGTTGACATCGCCGTCAAGGCTAAATCATCTGACATCGCCGCCAGAACTAACTTCTCAACATCGCCGTTGAAGAAACAAATCACTTGACATCGCCGTCAAAACTAAATCATCTGACATCGCCGCCAGAACTAACTTCTCAACATCGCCGTTGAAGAATCAAATCACTTGACATCGCTGTCAAAACTAAATCATCTGACATCACCGCCAGAACTAACTTCTCAACATCGCCGCTGAATAAACAAATTATTCTGACATCGCCGCCAGAAACAAACATCCAACCTCGCCGCTGAACAAACAAATCACTCTGACATCGCTGCCAGAAACAAACATCCAACCTCGCCGCTGAATAAACAAATCACTCTGACATCGCCGTCAAAACAAACTTCTCAACATCGCCGTTGAAGAATCAAATCAGTTGACATCGCCGTCAAGGCTAAATCATCTGACATCGCCGCCAGAACTAACTTCTCAACATCGTCGTTGAAGAAACAAATCACTTGACATCGCCGTCAAAACTAAATCATCTGACATCGCCGCCAGAACTAACTTCTCAACATCGCCGTTGAAGAAACAAATCACTTGACATCGCCGTCAAAACTAAATCATCTGACATCGCCGCCAGAACTAACTTCTCAACATCGCCGCTGAATAAACAAATTATTCCGACATCGCCGCCAGAAACAAACATCCAACCTCGCCGCTGAACAAACAAATCACTCTGACATCGCTGCCAGAAACAAACATCCAACCTCGCCGCTGAATAAACAAATTATTCCGACATCGCTGCCAGAAACAAACATCCAACCTCGCCGTTGAAAAACTCGAATCATCTGACATCGCCGTCAGAAACAAACATTCAACCTCGCCGTTGAAAAACTGAATCACTTGACATCGTCGTCAAAACTTCGCTAAATATAAGCGAGCAACAAGATTCAATTAAAATTAAGACCAACCGTTGGTGACAATCACAAAAGAACTCCGCTGGGGAGACAACATGAGCTGAGGTCTAGCCAACACACGGGAAAAGATACTAATCATCTGCGAGATTCGCTTGAAACAAAAGGGTAACGACCTGGCTTGTGTTTCACATGCATATGTTTGAATATGACGAAATGCTCCATGCGAAATGGAAATGCTTCGCGTTTGGGTGGATGCTATGCATGTATGTAAATGCAGATGAACCACTTTAGCAAAATAAATGCTAAAGAGAAAGAGCCAACTCAGTTGGGGAAAGGCTAGATACGCCTAGCGCAAACAAACTCATGCTGGGGAATACAAGCCTTGGATGGCCTCCGAGAAAAACTTCTGGGTAAAACTGCTTTGCTAAGAATAAATCCATTCCGCTGGGGATCCAAATCAAACTCTGCTGCGGAAAACGTCCCGGATGGCCTATCAGTCTACAACTCTTTTGGGGAACAAGCCACTTGGCTAGAGACAACAACTCCACTCTACCGGGGAAATCAACCATGAATGATTAGCCAGAATAACCCTACTGGGGAAACATAGCAGATTGCTGAGGAATAACTCTCTTTTGTCGGAGATTGAATCCACTATCTGCTAGGGATGTTGAATAAGACTTACCGGGAATTTATCCCACACTTTCTCTGCTGGGGATGGAGATGAACGATCTCTGAGTCAGCCCTACTCTGTGGGGAGGAGGATTAATTCCACTGACTTGGCTGGGGATTAGATACGGAGGGAATCAACATCAATCTCTGCTTGGGGAAAATGATAAGTAAACTCAACAAATACGACTTCCGCTTGAGGAATGAGTCAATGACCTAGACTCTGAGGGGAAAGAAGTCAACCATTTAGACTCTGTGGGGATAACAGTGCTGCGCTCGCCCTACTGCTGGGAAAATAAACCCAAATCTGCTTCTATAACTCTGATAAGCTCTTGAAGATATGGAGAGGAACACATCTCCTTTGTTTACGATTTTGCCCCAGCCTGTGGGACTTTTGTAAAAACCTTCCTCGAAAGGAAACCTGAAATTTCGGTACCCTGATGGTTAGATATGAACTGCCCCAGCGCTTCGAACCCCGAAGAAGTGCTTCAAGTTAATTTCCTTTCTGGACAAGGATAGTCATTGTGCTCTTCGGGTGACCTGCCCCAGCTTTGAAGTGATTTTCCCCTAATTGGCTGATTTGTAGAGAAGTGCCCTTGGCTGACTTCGAGAGATTTATCAAATCTCAACCTGATTGCCCCAAATTAACCGACCTTAGGGAATGACGTCTTCGACTGGACTTCGAGTGGTTTGATGAGTCTCGACCTGATTGCCCCAGATTAACCGCATCTAGGAATGACCGACTCTGCTTACGTTTACCTGACGTGACTTGCCCCTGCTCAAAGGAGTACTCGGGCGCTCTATATCTTATTTCTATCAAACTTCGCATTGTAGAAACTTTCCTGATGTCAAATGCTTTCTCGCGAGTAAAACAATTTGTTTTGCAAAAGATAATATTAATGCAATGCATATGACAGTTTTGAAATCCAAGTTTGTTCACTGGAAAAAAATGTGGCATTTAGTGAACGAATCACTTATCAGAAATATCAATATCCATACCCATAGGGTAAGAAAAATCCTTTTAGGAGTCAGTTTTGACGCGATCTTTACCGAAGTATGCTTCCGAAACAAAGTTGCTTCAATTAGGACTTTTGACGGTTGTAACTTGGTCAGGTTCACGGTTGGAAAGAAAGGATATGAGGCTCAAAGTTCTGTTTAACCCACCCACTCTCCTTAATACTCTCCAATCCTATGTTCAGCTAATTCGACACAAGCGCTCACCTCTCAAAGGTTAAATGACTAGAGTGATGGTTCGGGAAACCACAAATTTTTGGAGTGACAGTCACTCGCTTTTTGTCTTTGGTGTCTGGCTCACACGACTTGTTCTTCGTCATTTTTTTTATTCCCCTATTTTTGCCTGGACTGACTCTTTTGAGTATATCTTCTGATTTCAAGGTCCAGCGGGATAGCCTAATTTTTGCCTAAGCCATTTGTTTTCAAGTTATCGACTTAGCGGGCTTTTTTTTTGTTTCTTTCTTTTGATTCTTTTTTTTTGAACAAATCGTATGACACCGGCTTGTATGACTTGTTGAAGGGGTTGTGATTGTCTCACTCATTGGCTGGTGAAGGATAACCATTGTGGTTCTTTAGGTACGACCTATACAGGTGTGATTGATCCTCGAACGGACGCTCCGTTTGTAATTCAGATGTTTTAGTCGAATTAACTGACACCTACCCTACCCCAGGTTAAGATGGAGGGATTTTTAGTTTTCAGAAAGAAACTCATACTACTAGGCTCAAAGGGGTTAACAAGGGATTATCTTCCTTATATCTCCGGTGTTTAGGAATTTGAAACAATGCCTGTACATCATCAGCAATGGTTTTAATTCAAAAAGCATACATTCGGAAGTTTGCGTCTTTAAATTTCGTCATCCTCCCCCGGATTCCGCTTTAACAAGCGTTTGACAGCAATAAAAGCATTGAGTGAACACAAATGGATTTAATCAAAACAAACATATTCAATTCATTATCATTATCAACTGAAAACAACAGAGTTCCACAGACAAGATTTGCAAATAAGTTCAAATTTAAACAGAAAAGAAACTACAAATGCAAAGAAATGACATGATAAAAAGATTGCCAGCTTCGGGGAACTGGGCTTCCGAGTCTTGATTTGCTGCTGAACCAGCCATCTTCAGAATTGCTCGTCGAAGTCATCCTGATAATCTTCTGAACACCCGCTCTCGGTGAATCCCTCCATAACATTAGCTGCCGAACCCACATGACTGGACGAAGGAAGATCGTTGATCTGGATACCCTGAGGTGTGACAGAGAACATGTTGGAGTCAAGCAGAGTTTGAATCTTGCTTCTTAGCACTTTACAGTCTTCGGTTGAATGCCCCTGCGCCCCAACATGGTACTCACAGCGGGTGTCGACATCAGAACCTGGCGTATGTGGATGAATCTCTGGATCAGTGTTTTTTGGCACTATCAATCCATATGTGATCAAGTCTGGCAATATCTGACTGTACGACAACGACAAATGGGTGAACTACTTCTTTGGCTTCCTTGGTCTTCGTCGGGCGTGCTGACGCGGCTGATGACAGTATGACTGCTGACTCTGGCGGGGAACAGATATCTGATGCAAAGACCCAAAGGATCGTTGACTCTGAATAGTTGAGACATCAGGAGACTGAGTCTGAGGTATCGGGGACTCCCTTCGTTCAGGAACTTTCATTCTTAGGCTTGGCCTAGGAACGGGCAATAGTTGCGGGCAGGGAGACTTTAGGGTCACAAATTGCAAGACAGGCTCCTGACCTGATGCAACTTCAGGGGAGAGAATAGGAACATCCACATCTTCTGGAATAAGACCATTGCTCGGCATGAACTCAAATGCTCTGGAATCGATTAAATCCTGAACCTTGTGCTTAAAGGCTTTGCAGTTCTCGATATTATGCCCCGGTGCCCCAGAATGGAAATCACAATGGGCATTTTCATCATAGCCTTGTGGTGGCTCGCCAGTCAACGGAGCCATAGTGCGGAGCTTAACTAATCGAAGTTGAAGCAAGAGTTGCAACAACTGAGCATAAGTCATAGGGATCTGGTTGAAGATCCTGTCGGCCTGCTTCGTCCTTTGAGCATACCTCATAATCCTAGGATTGTCTCGGGAAACAGGAAGTAGTTGTTGACGAGGAAATACTGGAACCTCAGGTTGTGTAAAATATCTTTGAGGCACTTCACGCCTTGGGAGAGGTTCCATATGTAAAGGTGGAATGGCCATCTCTGCTGCAGCTTCGAGCACATGATCGTCTTCCTTTCTCAACACATTTCTCATGACTTCTGTTATCAGGTCCATCTGAGTCTTCAACTGATGGACTTCTTCTCTAAGCACTCTCTGATCCTGAAACAAAACTTGCATGTCCGTCATGAATTGTCCCATTTGGCTTCGGATTCCCCTCAACTCTTCTCGAATTTGTTCCATAGTTGTCTCTGTTGATTTTCTTTTGGTGGAATGATCTTCAATTCTGATACAAGCCGGATGGAAAACCACATGAAGCAATTACGTCCACAAAATTAGAACACCTCTATGCAAATGAATAATGATGCAATATGCAAGACATGCAAAGAAATGCAAATGAATATGCAAATGCAACAGGGGATCAAACGTTGTTGTGTTGTTGACGGTGACGGACCAGCGCTTCGCCTTGAGACCAAACAACATTAGTACAAGGAACCCACTGTAACTGTTCATACTGACAAACGGATAGGATGAAGGTCAAAATTTTTCCTGCAAGACAGCACAACAAGATACCTCTCACCTCGGGTGAGCAATCTATTGGTTTAAGAGGGTATTCCAAAGGCTTTTCAAACAAAGTCCCATGCACTAACCCTCAAAAGTTTCCCATCATAACGACTACTCGTAAGACGGTAATCCCTTCAAAAGGATGAACACAGAGTTATGTTTTAGCAACCTTCGGAATAAAGGTTCTACAAAAGGTCCTCAGAATCGCGGACTCTCAAGTTGAAAATAAGAACGCCCTTACGACTACACGTAAGACATTATTATTCCAACGGAGTCTCATCTGAGCGGTGAGATTCAATCCAACTCAACGAGTCCTAAGTCTCGCAAATCAGAAAGAAACCACCTCCTAACTTAGTGTATACTTGAAAGCTCGGGTAGAAAGCTTTATCCTCACAAACCATCCCAATAAACCCAACAGGTAGAGAATAAATCACAAAGCAAATTAAAGCAAAAAACAAAACACAAACACGACAAACAAATTAGGCTTGGCTCGCTAGGACTTCCCCAGCAGAGTCGCCAGTTGTCGCTACTCGAAAAATGCATCGCGCAACGACGGGGAGGCGAAAAAGATAGACAGAAGAGTCGCCACCGAACTTTATTTATCCCACGAGGGGAAAGGAAAATATCGAGAAAACCTTAAGAAAGAAATGGATAAGATGGTCTTGCAACCAAGAACGGGTTCGGAAGCCGGTTATGCGAAGGGAAGGTATTAGCACCCCTCGCATCCATCGTACTCGATGGGAACCTTTTGTTTGTCGATGTGTGAATTATTTGCTTAAATATTATGCTATAAAAGTGTTCCACGGGGTAAAAGAAGGGTTAGAAACAAGAAAGTTAGGAGGAAAGAGAGAACAGGGAAGAAAAGAGAAAGAACAGACTCGGTAGGACTTCGCAGTCCTATGCCTACGTATTCTCAATAGATGTGAGAAAGTCAGAGTCGACGTAGTTCGGGAAACTACGGGTGATGCGGGATTGTGCTCGGCAAGGATTGTGGCCCTTGTGCCTACGTATCTTTACTTAAAAGAAGTAAAGAATCAGAGCAGCCGTAGTTCGGCCTACGGTTTGCTGATGTATTTTATGGATGATGCTATCGTGCGCATTCTAGCAGTTAGGGGTTTCGCTGCTCGCTCGTTGGAGACTTAGGCGTTGCCTGTTTGCGGTAGAACGGACGTAACATATCTTTTTGAAAGATTAGGTTTTCGCCAGACGAGGCAAGATGTCACATTTGATTGATTGGGTTGTTTTTTAGGGAGCGAGACAGGTCCTCGGATAGTAACCCCTACGGGTAGTACCCAATTCTTTATCTCAAAGTTTTTGTTATAAAAGGGTGTGGTGAACGAGGCGTCTCCGTATTGAAAGACGAGCATCGAAACCACCCTCACTACAGTAGGCATCCCAATACTCGGAGAGGAAGAAAGACTACACTTAATCCTCTCTCTTTAATTCAATGCAAAGAGAACTTCGTTCTCTTATTAATGATGTTTTTGGTTTTGAATGGTAAGTGCTTTGCGACAGAGAACCCTACGGTAAACGTCAGCACTCGGGATAGGAGAAGGCCTACGCCTAACCACTCCACGACCATTCAAGTTTTGTTATGAAAATGATTTGAAAATGCACTCGGTGCGAGACCGAGGTTTTAGGCGACAAGGGTTACGGGAGGAAGTTGTGAAAGTGAGAGATGGTGGATAAAGTCGCGTCTTCGTATCGAAAGACGAGTATCGAGACCACCCTCACTACAGTGGGCATCCCATCACTCAGAGAAGAAGAGGTCTACACCCAATCTTCTCTCTTTAATTCGATACAAAGAGAAATCAATTTATTATTGAAAGTAGACTCGGTACGAGACCGAGGTTTTATGAGGAAATGTTGGAAGCGCCTTTGTATTGACAGCCGAGCATCGAGACCACCCTCACTATAGTGGGCATCCCTACGCTCGAAGAAGAAGGGGTCTACACCCAATCCTCTCGTTTAGTTCAATACAAAGATGATTTTGAGGATTGTTTGACAATGTTTTTGAATCGAGTCGGGACAAGAAGCGAGGAGAGAAAAAAGGTGGTCTCAGATCCAACATTACTTGTCAATAATTTGACTGGTAATGAATTACGGAGGTCTCGACCAAAAAAACAGAAAATGGGACAAAGTGTCCAATAACAAACGCGAAATAAAATGCTATAAACTTTTAAATGTAAATTGAAATGAAATTCTAAAAAAAACTATAACATAAAATATGATATAACAAATTTAATATAAACTAGAAAGTAATATAAAGTTCTAACAATATATATAATATTAAAATATATATATAAAATAAACAAAACAGTTTTTTTTTTTTAGAAAAAAGATAATTTACAAAATAAATATACAAAATAATAATAATAATAATAATATATAATGAGAATAAAAAAAAAGAAACAGAAAGAGGAGATTATGTGGATACGGACCAAACAGGCCTGAAGCCTATCTCTCCAAAGAAAATATGGTCATAAGGTCTTTTCTTCGAAGCACACAAAGGAAACTTATCCGTTCAATTCCAGAAGAAACATCATCAAGCATAACCACACACCTACTGAATGAAACGAAACATTTCATACCTTACAGACAAAAAGAAGCCGTCGATCAACAATAATCAACATGGTGAATCATCTCCGCCTTCGTGTAAACTCGTCACACTCTTGCTCAATCGTGTCTCGCCCAGGTTTAGGCTACGCCGTTCTCAATTTGGATTCATTTTTGATTTCGTCTTTTTGCGTTTCGAACTCTCTCCTTCATCTCTTCTCACTCTGTTGTGTAGAGATGTTTGAGTGGATTGGAGGTTGGTGGTTGATTGTCGAGTTATGGAATTCTTTCTACGGTATCTGAAGTGAGAAGTTGAGAAGTAAAACCGAACCCAACGACAGGAGTTCTCGCGAGAAGAAAATGGAGTTGAGAAGTTACGAGGAAAGATGTTGTTATGGATTCAAAATGAAGTTGGTGTGAAGGAGATGAAGAAGAATATGAGCAATATGAATGGAAGGGATGGTGTTTTAGGTTGTGAATTTGGGCGGTTGTTTATGGTATTTACAACCTCGCCTACCACATGTTTGATGGAAGTACAGTTATGGCTTGGATGGTTGTTGAAAGGTTCTCAACATTGATGCGAAAAAACTCGCTGTGATGAACATATTGACCGTAATGTCAACAGAGTTTCCATGGCATGACATTTGAGGTAAAACTCTTACCCTGTTTTTCCGAGTTTTGGTTTTTCTATTTCTGTTTATGGAGAGGTTATGGTGAGGAAGATGGAGGAAGATCTGCGGCAAGCTATGCCGGCGAGTTGGAGAAAGAAGAAAGTAGGGCGCTGGGATTTTGGAATGTGAATCTAAAGAGTAAGAGATGTCATTGTTAATTTGATGATGCTGTGAGCTGAGTTTTCTCATGGAGGATCGGCTTCGACGACGTCGGCGGCTGCAGCGGCATCCAGTTTAATCATTGTTGCCCACAACGGTGGATTTAGAGCCTTTGATTCTTGCTCGGTGACGATAGAAGATTGTGAGTTTTTGAGATTGTTGTTTCAGCTTAGTAGCAACAGTTGAGGAATGACAGAGAAAACTCAGACTCGCTTTCAAGGAGGAGGTTGAGGATGAAGTAGCAGGTTTTTTAGGGGAGCCGTTTTGAAGTTGTAATGGTTAAGGTTTATAAAGAATCCATGGAGGTTTGATGTTCTGGAGGTGGTTTGATGGTGTTGAATGGAAGTTGGTTATGTGGTTGAAGAGTGAGTTTTTTTGATGTCGTTTTTGTGTTGTTATTTGAAGAGGTTTGAACAAGTTTAGAATCCCCCCAGAGGTTGGTTGTCTGGCGTGGCTTTGAAGTAGTAGCAGGTTCTGTACCATTTTGGTTTGTGGTAGCAGAATAATGTAGAGTTTGGTCTGGTGTGTGTTTTTGTGCAGTAGTAGCAGAGTTGTAGTATGGTACTGCACGGTACGGTTGTGCAGAAGTTGTCTGGTATGTTGGGTGCAGTAGTGGTTTGCAGCAGGGTATTATCTGTGGTAGCAGAATGGTCTTTTGGAGTTTTGTATTGGTTTTCTTTTGTAGGATCTGATGGAATCAATTTGTGGTTCATTCCTTATTGCAAACTGATATGGTTGTCCTTTGTTTTGTAGGTGCGTATTGCAGAATTTCGAATGGTTCATGGAGTGCAGATATTGATGAAAGGTGGTGATAGCACCTGCTGCGGATGTAGGTCGGTGGGCCAGCCAAGAGCTTGTTTTTTGAGCTGAAGTGTTTTTCTTTGTCTGTTGTGTTAAAGTTTGTGGTCTAATGCGCGTAATGGCTAGTAGCAGCTGTGGCTTGAGGTGATTTGCGTCATACCGTCGTACGCACTGAAATTGTTTTGTGCCTATATTTGCAAATTGCTGCGTAGGACACTCAATATTTGTACGCATTCACCGCTTGTGGGGCGTGTTCAGGATTGTAAGTTTGTGTATGCAGCTGCGGGTACGGTTTATGCAAGTGTGTGGGCTGGCAGGTTTTTGTTGTGTTGTGTATTTTTCTTTTTGAGTCTGACTTGAGTAAAAACTAAATTTCAAGAGCTTCTTTTCAGGTAATGCGCTACCAGAGATCTTTTTCTTGACAGGACCTTGGCACTATCTCTTAAATTCAAGTACAAGTCTATCATGAACATAAATGTCAATCTTTCCAAAAATTCACGATGAATACCACTGGCGTTTAAGATGACAATTTCAACTCTATCCCCAGTGTATATATCTCTCTCAGATGCAGGTGCAAAAACAGTTTTGACCAGATCGACTGCTTCTGTTTCAGACAATGGAGTAACAGCATCCTGAGCAGGCAAAAGGAGTGGGCTGGGGGACTTCAGTTGGTTATCAAGAAAAGGCATAATGAGAGTTGATCCAGAACTCTGAGAGCTATATCCCACCCTCTCATAGGACCCAACAGCATCATATGTGAAGACACGTCCCTTTCCTTCACTGTCAAGGCCGCCCAACACATTGAAAGAATAATAAGGAAAGGAGCGTTTGTAATAAAGTGTGTCTGAAAGCAACTGAGCCATTGCAGGGCAGCTCATTTGCTTGTTGTGTTGGTGCTGATATGTCAAATGTCTAGCAGACAAAACCTTCTGCAAAGCCTTCACATCAGCTTGAAAACCAGAAGAAGCCATAACACATTTCTCAGCTAAGTGGGAGATTTTGGAGTAATCACGAGTGAGGATGTTGTAACCAAAGGACATCCTCGTATCTGCTGCAATCACACGGTAGTCTGATCCGACAACAGCAACACAAGATCCTCCATTGTTGTCATATGGAGACCAATTAGCGTGTTCTTTAGTCATGGCGAATAAGACGTGGTGGAGCAAGGTTGTGATGTGGTTTGTGAAAGATGAGTGGGCATCGTGTACGGCGTACCGAACAACATCAAAAGAAATGTTGCGACTGGTATTTCACCTCATCACTTTTGTTTTCCTTTCTTTTTCCTCTACTCCTTCTCACTGTCCTGATTTTGCTTGTTGCAGAGGTAGCAGAATTGTGGCATGTTGTGTTGGTTTGATTGTCATGCGCGGTACGGCTTTGCAACTGGAAGCTTAGTGGGTCTGTTGCTGCAGAACGGTTGTAGCTGGTACGATTTTGGAGGGGGCCTGTTTTACTTGGCAGATTTTGTCTGCTATTGTTATGGGAAGGTTTTGGAGTGGGAGTGGTAATTTGTTTTGGATTAGCGTGGCTTTTTTTTTTGCAATTTACGACACTATTAGGGAGCACATGAGTTGTATGAGCATGGTAACTGTATTGTCGTTTCGCAGTTGTGCGTATACGACATGAAGGTTTGATTCAGTGCTATGCAGGTGCGCCGGCTTAGAAGCTCGATGACAGGTGGTGGTACGTTTGGTGCAGAGTGCAAGCTTTGAATTTGTAGTGATGATAAACCATAGTTTAAAAGCTTTGTTGTGTAATTTGAAAAAAAACACGTTAGCCCTAAATTGTATGTGTTTGGAATTGTAATTATTCATAGCTTGCACGTAACTTTGAATTTTTCATGGCTTTGCTCAAATAGCTTGACTCAAAATCTTGGACACAATAATCATTGGTTTGACAACTTCCGCTCATGGCTCAAAGACTTGACTTGAAAAAAAAAAAATTCTCATGACTTAAAATCAAATCAAAACATGGCTTGAAATAGTTTATGTCTTGAAAATTTGGATCACATCTTGAAAATGCTTGAAATAAAGCTTGACTAGCCATAATCCCATGGATTTAGACAAATTTGAAATAAGGCTTGCCTTAATTTAAACTTCATGGCTTGAACGTTCATTAAAAATGCCCGATCATAACACTAGAACCAAACTAAATTATGTTTTTAATTTGGAAAACAAAGTTTTGACGTCTCTTGCACTTTGTGACAATCCTTGCGATTTAACTTTGTATTCCATGTACCTTGAAATCTCGTCCATTTGTACTTGTACCTTAAGTTCCTGCCATTTTGACCTTTTTTCAGTTTTATACCAGTCACGTTCCATGGCCTCTACATTACCCCTCCTTCAAGTTCAACAACTTTTGAAACTTCATGTCTTTAAGCATTCCCCAAAAGGTGACTCCATTGAGGAAAATTCAAGTCACGAAAGGCCATATTTGAAATAATCTTGGCGAATTAGTTCCATACATGACCTACCTCTCACATTACTTTCCCGAGTTCTTTTAACAACCATAGTTGATCTTCCACATGTGAAGCCACACACCTCCTAAATTTTTGCACCCTGACTGTGACATTTTTTTGGATTTTTTATTTATTTTAAAATTGGTTAGTGAGTGAAAGTTATATACAGGGTTAGGGCAAATTTTAGGGTGCAACACATATATGTGTAGATATATTACACCAACACCATATAAATCAATCAGATAGTAAACAAATTCATACTATAACACCATATATAACCACATCCCAACACCCGGGAACACACGATCCTACTGATCACTATATACATATACGTTAACTAATTGTCCACCAACAATATTAAGGGAAATGAGTACTATCACCCAGTACACAGGTTAGATCCCACGCTCATCGTCCTTACAATGCATCAAGGCCAGAAAGATCACCCCAGACCAATGCTCAAGGCCAAACATCACCAAAGTCACATTCTGGTTCTGCTACGCTCGCTGGCATTCGCTAGGCGAAGCTTCGCCAATACTCGCCAGGCGAAGCCCAGCGAATGCTGCGATTCACCAACTTCCCCACAGTTCTGCAGTACTATTCTAGGCCAAATCAAACTTATCATCTCAACTCAAATTCTCAGCCTACTCTAGTACCAACCTTGTACATTACCGTAACTAAATCGGTTCCTAAATCTTATTCCTAAAGTCATCGCTTAAACATTCTACCGATGCCTTAAAAGGTCACACAGAATCTCCCTAAAAACCTTAAACCCAGCCTATACGCCAAATTAACCAAAAACAACAATTCATCAACATTGACCTATACTCCATCGCTATCAATTACTAGTTATCATCAAACACAAACACACCATTATACTTACCAATTATCATATACTTCCTACTCTAGAACCAACATTACGGTACATTACCTACACTTCAGAGTTACTCTGAATCTCACCAAGGTCCTAACCAGAGTCACTAACAACATCACAGGGAACAACACATAATTTTCCCAAATTTATAATCATGGTCATTACCAACGCTACAATAACAACACAAAATCTCACCAAAACTCTATTCATAGTTACTATCAACACTGCAGTAACAACATATAATCTCACTAATACCACCATAATATATATATATACCAAATTCACCAATACCAATCAACAATTCATCAATATCAAGCATCAATTTATCATTAGCAAAAACAATAACACGCATGCCAATATAAAACTTCATAGATCGACATTTTCCTACGGGATTAAGGAATCCCCTCTACCCTATACATGTATATATATCATCCCAATCAAGTTTCTCCCCCCTTACCTGGATAATTATTCTGATCGGTGATAAATTCCTCCAAGATTCTTCATCCCTAGCCTTTTCCCTTTCTCTTTGTTCTTCACTTTTCTCTATTCTCCCAATTTCCCTTCTCACGGTTTCTATCGTGCCTTTTCATATTTCCATTCTAACTTCCCCATAACCCTTCCACTTCTTATTTTACTTATTCCAACCACTAATATTCCCAATAATAATTCTAATAATAATAATTATAATAATCATTATAATAATAATAATAATAACAATAATAATAATAATATAATACTATTATAATATTATAGTAATATTCAACATAATAATAATAATAATAATAATAATACACCCAACAATAATTATAATTATAATAATAATAATACTAATGATAATAATAACAATTATATTAATACTAATAATAAAATAATATTAATAATAATAATCTTAATATTAATAATACTAATATAATGTTACTAATATTAATAATACTAATCATAATAATACTATTAATAATAATAATAATAATACTAAGAATATTATTATTATCTCACCAAAATAATAATAATAATAATAATAATAATAATAGTAATAATATTATTATCTCACCAAAATAATAATAATATTAATAATACTAATAAATATAATAATGTATAATAATAATAATAATAATACCCCCACCAATATTACTATTATTCATTATATTATGATATTCACACCAAAAATCATAATAATATAATAACTATATTAATAATAATATTATATTCTCCATATTAATAATATTACTTCAAATATTAATAATAATCATAAATATAATAATAATAATAATAATAATAATAATAATAATAATAATAATAATAATAATAATAATAATAATAATAATAATAATAATAATAATACCACCACCAATATTACTATTATTTCTTATATTATTATAAACTCACCAAATTACCACCAATGATCCTCCCATCTCAGGGACACCCACCAAACATCATCAAATACACCCTACCAAAGGGCACATTAACATATAATATTTAAAATAATAATAAAATGACTAAATAATTAAAATGGGTGTTACAACTCTCCCCCACTTTAATTATTTTCGTCCTCGAAAATTACCTGATGGAAATAATTCCGGATACGCTCCCCGCATCCTTTATTCCAATTCTCAGGTCACACTGCCTTCTGCAGCACCTCCCCATACTACTTTCACCAAAGATATCTCCTCCCTTCGGAGTTGTTCCTCGCTCGCCAAAACGAACTAGCAATGCCTCAACAATCGGAATATTTTTCACTTGTACATCATCCACCTGGTTTAATGTACTTTCTCGACTAAGACACATGAAACATATCATGCCAATTCACAGCGACAACGGAAAAACAGTCTAACATGTTAATCCTCTCATGCCTCCGCTGCGCCACTCTGATACAACTACAGAACACGGTGCAAACTTCTGAGATTTCGAAGCTCGACCAACACCAGTCACCGACGTGACTCTCAAAACACATATTGCCTCGGATCCTCTCGATCTTCTCAGTCATCTCAAGCATAATTTTCAAGTCTGAGTATAACACTCTCACTCGATTTATTTCAACACAGGAGAGTCCTACACTCCCTATCTCACCAAGCCACATATAGTGCCATTCCGACACTATGATGGTAACCGTTATTATAGGTAACTCAATCAACGATAATTAATCATCCCACGATCCACCTTTATCCAACATACTAATGCTCCACAAATTCTCTAAAGTCTAGATAGTCCTCTTTCATTGTCCATCCCTCTGCGGGTGACAGGCAAAATTCAACCTCATCTTAATACCCGGAGCATCCGCAACTCCCCCAAAATCTCAACATAACTCCCAAATTTCCATCTGATACAATATTCGATATCTCATACAGCTTTGCCACTTCGCCAATATGCATCTCATATATCCTCAACATAGAATAGTCAATCCACTAACAATAATCCAAATTAAAATTATATCTTTCCAATTCTCTGGAAATCTCAACACCAACTCCGCGAAAATACTACCCGGTTTCTACTCTGGAATATTCAACGGCTGCATCAGACTCAACAGTCTCTGATGTTCACTCTTCGAATTCCGACAATTCTAACCAGCATATTCAACCTCAACTACTCCTCCCCTTATCCATGGTCTCCAAAACAATCTACTCAAATTCGGTTACTTCTTCATAGCATCGGGATGGATACTCCATCTACCTCAATGTATTTCTTCACGAGTACTCCTACTCCCCTCAACAACATCTGGTACACATACCCTATCATAACACATCATGGTACTATTTTCACAAACCCGACAATCCACTCTTCGACTCTAATTTATCAATTTCAACTAATTCACTACTCAACCCAGGATTCTGAATTTCTCGATTCTGCTCAAGGATATCACTAGTCAGATCTTAATAATAAAAGCTTAACTCCATAAGAAGTCTCCTTACTCACAAAACTCATATTATGAAATTGCTCAATTAGTTCTAACTCTTTTCACCATCATCTTCGGTATATGCAAATATTTCTAACTCACTGCATCATCTACCATGTTCGCTTTACCCGAATGGTAATTCAACTCGAAGTCGTACTCTTTTCGAAGTCCCAATTATTTCCTATGCCTCATATTCGTCTTATTCAAATTAAACAAACACCTTAAACTCTTAAGATCACCAAACATCTCTGATCTCAGTCTGAACTTTTGAAGACTCCGACTCCGGTACAATCACAATAGTAACCAACTCTAAATCACTGGTCAGATGATTTCTCTTATACACTTCAAGTTGCCTTTTGCATAATTGAAACTCGCTGAAGTTGTCTTTAGCAAATCCCCTAATTATATCAAAAATCATCACAAACACCACAATTAGTTCTATCGGATTCGGCAGAACTTTCCTTACGGAAGTATATCACCGCTCTTTTTCCAACACTGATAACTCCAGTTCCTTATGCTCAACATAATCCTCTATACTCTTCGAATACCTTAAAATATCATTTATTAACACAACCATTGCCTTATATAAATAATTAAAGAAGATCCCATGCCAAGTGGACAAACAAGTTGTGAGTTATAGCGGGAACACATACCGTACCGCCCGTCCTTACCACAACATTCAAACACACTTCATCAATAAATAGCTTAAATCTATGTCAATACTTCACCATCTCATAGATAATTTGAATAGCTTTCCAACGCTTCGAACCGCGCGTCATTCCGAGTTACGGTTCTCCCGTTACGGCAAAAACACCAGAATAACATTTTCTGCCCAGGACCCCTTCGCCAGACGAACACCGCAGCGAATATGGATGTTCGCCAGTATGCTCGCCAGGCGAACATGACAGTCCCAAAATCCTCTTTTCGACCGTTACCCGACTTCCGAGTGTCCGATTTCGATTCCGTAAAAAGCTGCGATCTTGGAATTTAACGTACAACAACAATTTTATACTTAGGAAGCTATCCAACACATTTTAAATATATGAATAATTTAAAACTCAATTACTTCCAATCTCAACAGCAGATCTTTGAGCCTCCTAATACGATAGAACTTTTGACCTTCGTCCCATCCACCACAAGAACTCTACTCGAGATCACATGACCAAGGGACTCACATCCCTCGATCAATTGTTCCATCAAATCATTAACTCTTGGAAGCAAACACCTATCCTTAATAGTCACCCTGTTCACTTATCTATAGTTCACCCAAAGCTTCACAAAACCTTCTATCTTTCTAACCAACAAAATTGGTGCATATTACGGTAGCACACTCAAACAAAAGAACCTCTCTCCTAGAAGGTCTTCAATTTGACTCTTCAACTTCTCCAATCCCAACGAAAACACACCATATGGAGTCACTAATATCGGACTCGTTCCAACGACAAAGTCAACGTGTGAGCTTTACTTCACACTCCGATAGTAAATCACCTACCTCATCCGGAAACCTCCGGCAATCGCAAATAATTGACAAATCCCAATTTTTCTCACTTTCCTTCTCATTCCAAGTTTCAGTCAAAATAGACACTTCAACACCGTCTTACGCCAAATTCCTCAAAATAATCCCTTAAGCACTTAGCTTAACTCAAGACTATTCACTGCTCATGCCACCCAAGCTTGCAAGACGTGTCTATCCCATCCAACACAATCTCGTCCAGTATTAACAAGAGATTAAGGGTGATCAGTTCCTCAATTTGTTAATAGACAGCCGAAATCATGATGGGGTACAAACCATCTTTACCAACTATTATATCTTTCCTCAACACCATAAGCCACCAAATTGTAGCTTTTCCGGAGAAATACAACTTCTCCCCCATTGGAATCATTCCACTTCTACCGAAAAACTTAACCAACAACATGTATCGACAGTGTTTTTTACGCACATGTCGCATACCAGGGAACAACAACACTAGACAACATTGGCCGGACGGACCGACCTGCTCTGATACCAATTGTAACACCCCACTTCCCAAATTAAATAAAATATAAACATTATAAATAAACATCAGAGTTTTCACCAAAATAGTGGGATATCACATCACCAAATTTTTATAAAAATACTTTATTAATTATTCTCAAAAATAATACAGCGGAAAACATTATTCCAACATTCTCGGCCATTCGCCAAATTTCATAAAATCCTTATTATTATAATTCACAAAAAAAAGTGATACGTCACAGGATTACAACAAGTTTGACATAAAACAATTAAAACATCTATATCCCGTGTTACGTATCAGAGCATCCTAGACTCGACTGGCACACCACCATCCAAGCTATCTAAGTACATGGATTATCTGTACTTCCGGAGAAGCACAGACACAACAACAACCAAGGGGTGAGAAAACATGATCAAAAATATATTGGTAATGTAATACATGTAAACAAGGTAGTAAACACACCAACACACCAATATTCACCCCAACAACTCCATATAACGAACCTACTGTTCAAATTACAATATAACATATTATAATGCAAATATGTTACACCTGGTATATGGTGTACTACCTGGTATATGTTACACCTGTGACAACACCAACAAACAGACAAGATACCCTTCTCAAAGGGACCTATCAAGGTTATCATCTTGTGACAATGTTCAAGTAATTCATTGTTTCAACAATCAGTGGCCTAGGCCAGTAAGTTTATGTATGCGCATTTTATCAAAAACATCGGCGTTCTTTTTCGCAAACAAAATAGGTAAATGCTAAACAAACAAACATAATTGCTGAATGGTATACATTTTATCGATAACAAACCCCTGAATGGGCCAAAATGTTTTACAACAGAGGCAAGCTCCTGGAATGAGGAAGCCACGCAAATATAAAACATAAATATACATCAGTATGTACACATGTCGGCAACGAGGCGTAGACGAACACCATGAGTTGATCCCTCTATGACCCACTCGACTTCGATACTTCTCCGACGCTTCAGCTTCAGAAGAGATTGATTCAGATAAACGGCCCTCAGGTCTTCCAAACCACTAAACAAATGTTGTCCACACGCGGAACGCAATCATTTGCTTTTTCGAATCCCTAACTTTTGCCTGAATCGCCCTTTCGGGTTTTCGATTCACCGGGATACCCTTTTTTGCCAAAGTCGCCCATCCGGGTTTTCGACTTTGCGGGTGTACATTCCTTTCTTTTATATCCCTAATTTTTGCCCGAACCTTTTTCCTTTTTTATGGTTCGCCGGGATGCCCCATTTTTGCCTGGATATTCTTTTTCTTCCAGCGGGTCGTTTTTAAGCAAAGTATTTTTTAACTGCGTCCGCGTTCACCGGGGATGCAAAATCTTCACCATCCATCGTGGATAACAACAAGGCTCCTCCCGAGAAGACCTTGCTGACGACGTACGGACCTTCGTAATTGGGAGTCCACTTGCCCTGGTGATCGGTGTGGGGAGGAAGAATCTTCTTCAGGACGAGATCACCCGTCTGAAAGCTTCTAGGACGCACCTTCTTATCATAGGCTTTCTTCATTCGGCTTTGGTACAGACGACCATATGCAATCGATGCTAACCTCTTCTCGTCCATCAGGCTGAGTTGGTTTAGTCGGTTCTTAATCCATTCTGCCTCATCGAGTTTCACATCAGCCAAAACTCGCAAAGAAAGAATCTCAACTTCTAACGGTAGGACAGCTTCCATACCATACACCAGTGAGAAAGGAGTTGCCCCGGTTGACGTACGTACCGTCGTACGATAACCGTGCAGTGCAAATGGCAGCATCTCGTGCCAATCCTTATAGGTCACAACCATCTTCTGCACAATCTTCTTAATGTTCTTATTGGCCACTTCAACGGCGCCATTCATCTTCGGCCGGTAAGGAGATGAGTTGTGGTGTTCAATCTTGAAACTCTGGCACAGCTCCTTCATCATCTTGTTATTCAGATTCGAACCATTATCAGTAATGATCCGCTCGGGAATTCCGTAACGACAGATGATGTCCCTCTTTATGAATTTAGCCACCACCTGCTTGGTCACGTTAGCATACGAGGCTGCCTCCACCCACTTGGTAAAGTAGTCGATGGCTACTAAAATGAAGCGATGACCATTAGATGCAGTGGGCTCGGTCTTGCCTATCATGTCGATGCCCCACATGGAGAACGACCACGGGGAGGACATGACATTTAACGGGCACGGTGGCACATGAACTTTATCAGCATAGATCTGGCATTTATGACATCTCTTCGCGAATTTAAAGCAATCCGACTCCATCGTCAGCCAGTAGTATCCTGCTCTCAGGATCTTTCTCGTCATAGCATGCCCTCCGGCGTGCGTACCAAATGTGCCTTCATGGACTTCTTCCATGAGCATACTCGCTTCTTTCTCATCTATACATCTGAGTAGCACGAGATCGTGGTGTCTCTTATACAAAACTCCATCAGGATTGAGATAAAAATTTCCAGACAGCCTCCTCAGAGTCTTCTTATCCTGGGTTGACGCTCCCGCAAGATACTCCTTAGTCATAAGGAAGGTCTGAATGTCATGGAACCATGGCTTGCCATCGGAGGCTTCCTCGATCGCAAAGAAGAATGCAGGTCTATCAAGACGAGAAAGGACAATTCTTGGAGCTTCATTCCAAAAATTGACTTTATACATCGAAGCCAACGTGGCTAAGGCATCAGCCATCTAATTTTCTGCTCTGGGCACATGATGGAGTTCCACTCGATCAAAGAACGGAAGCAGCCTTCTGGCATAGTTCATGTACGGCACCAAATTCGATTGACGAGTCTCCCACTCCCTTTTAATCTGGTTGATCACAAGTGTCGAGTCACCATATACATATAAGTTCTTGATTCTCAAATCAATTGCCTCTTCTAGACCCATGATGCATGCTTCGTACTCCGCTTCGTTATTGGTGACTGGAAACGTCAGTCTCGTAGTAAACGGGATGTGGGATCCATGGGGAGTCGTGATGACTGCCCCTATGCCACTTCCATAAGAGTTAACCGCCCCGTCAAATATCAATTTCCACTGGGATTTCCTATCTGGACCCTCGTTGGGAAACGGTTCATCGCAATCCTTCGCTTTGAGAAACATGATATCCTCATTAGGGAATTCAAATTTCATCGGCTGATAATCCTCGATCGGTTGTTCGGCCAGGTATTCAGACAATACGCTTCCCTTGATGGCCTTCTGGGAAACGTACTGAATATCATATTCCGTCAACACCATTTGCCATCTGGCAATCCTGCCCGAAAGCGCTTGCTTCTCGAAGACGTACTTGATCGGATCCATCTTCGAAATTAGCATGGTTGTATGATTGAGCATGTACTGTCGTAAACGTTTGGCAGCCCAGGCTAGTGCACAACACGTCTTATCCAGCATCGAGTAACGAGATTCACAATCTGTGAACTTTTTACTCAAGTAGTAAATGGCATGCTCCTTTCTGCCCGTCTCGTCGTGCTGACCGAGAACACACCCCATACTATTCTCAAGAACTGTCAAGTACATGATTAGGGGTCTTCCGGCCACTGGGGGTATCAAGATCGGAGGTTCCTGTAAATACTGTTTTATCTTATCAAATGCCTTCTGGAAATCCTCGTTCCAGATAATCGCCTGATCTTTCTTTAACAGTTTGAACATCGGTTCACACGTGGCCGTGAGCTGAGAAATAAACCTTGCAATGTAGTTTATTCTGCCCAGGAAACCACAAACTTCTTTTTCTGTTTTTGGCGCTGGCATCTCTTGTATTGCTTTTATCTTCGCAGGATCAACCTCGATGCCTCTTTCGCTCACGATAAACCCCAGTAGCTTTCCGGACCGTACTCCAAAAGTACACTTGTTAGGATTCAGCCTCAACCTGAACTTCCTAAGCCTCTCAAAAAGCTTCAGCAAATTGACCAGATGTCCCTCCTCCGTTTGGGACTTCGCAATCATGTCATCAACATAGACTTCAATCTCATGATGAATCATATCATGAAACAAAGTGACCATTGCTCGTTGGTAAGTGGCCTTGCGTTCTTCAGACCGAAAGGCATTACCTTGTAGCAAAATGTTCCCCAAGGCGTAATAAACGTAGTTTTCTCCATGTCCTCCGGTGCCATCTTGATCTGATTGTAGCCGGAGAAGCCATCCATGAACGAAAATACGGAGAACTGAGCTGTATTGTCGACCAACACATCAATATGGGGAAGCGGGAAATCATCTTTAGGGCTCGCCCTATTCAAATCCCGATAATCGACGCACATTCGCACCTTACCGTCCTTCTTCGGTACAGGAACTATGTTGGCGACCCACGGAGGGTAAGTAGTGACCGCTAAGAAGCCAGCATCAAGCTGCTTTTGCACTTCTTCTTTGATCTTAACGGCCATATCTGGTCGTGTCCTTCTAAGCTTCTGCTTAACGGGAGGACAATCGTCTCGCAGCGGCAAGTGGTGGACCACGATGTCAGTATCCAGTCCGGGCATATCCTCGTATGACCAAGCAAAGATGTCACTATACTCTCTCAGCATCTCGACCACTCTCTGCTTGACATCGCTCTGCAATGCAGCCCCTATCCTGACGTTCCTGACCAGTTATTTAGAACCCAAATTCACAATCTCGATCTCTTCCTCGTGAGGTAGAATAACTTTCTCTTCTTGTTTCAACAAGCGAGCCAACTCTTCGGGAAGGTCTTCGTCTTCATCAATCTCTTCTTCGGCTTGATAGATCGGGCAATCGAAGTCGAAGTGAGTCGTAGAAGGTCCAGAGTCGATGTCATCTGCTATGTGGATCCTGCAATAACAAAGGTTAAGCTTAAAACAAGGATATGCAGGTTAGCACAAACCCCATTGCCATTTTATTGTTTTTCAAAACAAATATAAAACAGGAATAACAGAGATCACAATATTTGGATACGAAGAAAAACGCCTTTTGATTTATTGATAAAATGCAAGTATATAATCAAACGAGGCCCTGAAAATAAAACCATTATGCCCCGGGTAGGACATAGGGTTGTACAATGATTGGAAAAAGTAAATCATTACTCTTTGTTTGTCATCTGGATGATATCCCTGACGGACCAGTTGTTGAGGCTCTCGCCTGGTTTGCTTGGCTGGATCCAAGAGTCTAGGTCGCAGTCGCTATCTCCGCTGTCTTCAGACACTGCGTTGACGCTTTCAAATATCACCCCGCCACTAGTAAACTGGATCGACCCTTTACCTCGCGACGCACTGCTAGAAGAGGAGGCTTCAGCTCCAGGAGAATATCCCAATCCAAACTTGTCTTGCTTGTTAGGTATCTCCAATATTCGCCCCCAGCCTAGGGTAGATCCGGCCTGAACAACGGCCCGGGCTTCCTTGAAGGAGGAGAGAGTCATCTCTGGCTTCTCAGTGACTGCAGGAGTTACGTTCTTGACTTTAACAGCTTCGAACGCTTGACATAGGGTTTCGTGGATTTCCCCATCCATCTCAACATACTTGAAGGATGACAAATGGCTCACCATTATGTCTTCCTCGGCACAAACAGTCACGATGCTACCTCCGACGGCATACTTGAGCTTCTGGTGCAACGTGGAGGTCACGGCTCCAGCAGAATGGATCCACGGCCGGCCTAAGAGACAGCTGTAGGCAGGCATGATGTCCATAATGTAAAAGACCGCGTCGAATGTTTCCGGCCCAACTTGGATTGGTAACGTCACTTCCCCGAAAACATGGCGTTTGGTTCCATTGAACGCTTTCACAACCAGATCACTGGGTGTGCAAATCACTCCGTGAGTATCTAACTTTATTAATGCCTTCTTCGGAAGAACATTGAGCGACGACCCCGTGTCCACCAACACGTGAGACATAATTGTTCCCCTACACTCTATCGAGATGTGCAGGGCGCTATTGTGGTTCCTTCCCTTCAGCGTCAGCTCTAGGTCAGTGAACCCTAACCCATTTCCAACATTCACGTGGGCTACGACCTCTTCTAACTTGTTTACCGATATTTCCTGCGGTACATACGCGACATTCAACACCTTCAGCAGCGCGTTGTGGTGTGCCTCAGAACACAGCAACAAATTCAGGATGGAAATCTTCGAGGGTGTTTGATGGAGATGATCCACGATCTTGTAATCACTCTTCTTGATCAACCTCATGAACTCTTCAGCATCCTTAAGAAGTAAGTCCTTCTCTACCCCACGAGGGGTTTCCTCAACGACTTTACTCTTTCCCTTATCATTTACCTCAGCTTTGTCGGCCTTGTCCGCTTTGTCCGCCACAATCTCGGGTGGAGCAAATACTCTTCCGCTGCGCGTGATTCCGCCGACTCCCACTAGGTTATCCACAGACCACCCAGATGGTTCTAGTTCCAACTTCTGCCCGTTACAATAATCGTATGCCCCATAATTCCATGAGACAGCATTGGTTCTTTCAAAAGGTATTGGCCCAGCCTTCGTGATGGTAATAGTGGGCGGTATGGGTGCAGAAATGGTGATCGTCCGGCGAGGGATGGTGATGGTGGCAACCTCATCATCTTGCTTCAGTATTACCTCTCTAGATCCATATTCGGCCCTTCGGCTAAACTGCAAGATTCCTTCAGTCACCAGACTTTGAATCCCCTCTATCAACTGTTCACATCCATCAGGACAAGTCGCACAGCCCATACACAGCTCTCCGCAACCTGGAAAGAAACCTCTTTTCATCAGCTTAGCTTTAACGAAGCTAAGCGGTGTCTTCAGATCTCTGACGTCAGTCAACAAATCCCCACTCTCGTCTTCAATAATGGAATTTACTCCACCTCCCCTATGATTCGGCATAGGGTTCTTCGTGACGTTTGGCACATTATCTGAGAAGTTGATGATCTTAGCGTCCACCATGTCCTGCACCTTGTGCTTGAACGCTTTGCAGTTTTCTATTGTGTGGCCTGGTGCTCCTGAGTGAAATTCGCAAGTCGCATTCGCATCATAACCTGGCGGAGGTGCCCCTGTCAAGGGAGCCAGGGTTCTCTTCTGGATCAACTGTAGCTGGAGCAAGGTCTGCAATAGTTGAGCGTAAGACATGGGTGGAGTCTCGAGGTGACGATTGGACAAAGGTGCCCGGTTCTGATACTTTCTGTACCCTTGTTGATTTGGTTGCTGCTGTTGTTGTGGCTGTTGAACTACCGGGATAGTTATGTTGGCCACCTGCTGGTGAGGGCCTTTACCCTTCCTTCGAGCGTTGGACACGACGTTCGTCTCTCCTTCCCTCCTTTTGCCACCATAAGGTTTCTTTCCGCCTCCTCCAACTGAGGATGAATCACCTTGAATTTTCCCCTGTTTGATCCCATTTTCAATGTGCTCACCCGTGATAATGAGATCTGAGAAGGTTCCAGACATACCGCTGACTAATTTCTCATAATAAACCCCTGGGAGGGTGGCTATGAACATTTGCACAAGCTCCCGTTCAACCATCGGCGGCTGAACCCTGGCTGCCAATTCACGCCACCGCTGGGCGTATTCCTTGAACCCTTCATTGTTCCTTTGCGACAGATTCTGTAGTTGGACTCGGTTCGGAGCCAAGTCACTGTTATATTGGTAGTGGTGCACAAATGCTTCAGCAAGTTCCTTCCACGTGTGCACACTGGTAGGTTCCAGACTCATGTACCATTCAAGGGATGGCCCGGACAGACTGTCCTGAAAGAAGTGCATCAGCAACTTCTCGTCCTCAGAATGAGCGGACATTTTTCTGTAATATGATCTCAGGTGGACGCGGGGGCAAGTGGTGCCCTTGTACTTTTCAAAGTCAGGTACCTTGAACTTGGGAGGCACCTTGAAATCAGCAATCAGTCCCAACTTGGACATATCAACACCCAAGGTGTTCTGGTTCTCGATATTCCTCATCTTGTCCTCGAGGGCCTTGAACCTTAGTCGTGCTTCAGCAGTCAGCTCCCCTTCAGCACCTCTCTGAGAGAACACATCGTCTTGACGGTCTTCTAACCACGGCTGAGGCCCAAACAGATTTCCAACACCCGCATTGCCGTTGCCCAGCCCAACATTGACGTTAGCTTCAAAATTCCCATTACCGACGCCCGTCGTATTACCATTGAGTCCCATGTTAGCTATCACATTGCCGTTGGCACTGCCATTCCCCCCGGTCATGGGGACGCCATTCTGAGGAGTTTCAACAGGTGGAGGGGTTGGCACAGTCCCACCATGGAGTATACCATTGCTGTCGACCCTTGAAATCAGAGGCTGAACTAAGGTTTTGAGCTGATCCTGGCCATTGGCGACTGCTTGCATGAGCTCCATGAAGCGGTCCATTCTTTCGCAGAGTTCTTGAACATCAGTTTGCACTTGCTCCATGATTCTGGTTTGATTTGCTCTGGTCGGATAGCGGTGGATAGGTCTCTGATCAATCCTGGAACAACCTGAAACAACCTGTCAACACAAAAGGGTTAGGAAAAAACGACAAAGTCCTCGTTATGCAAATGCTTCATGCAAATGCAAACGTGTGTATGTGCGTTAGGGAGATTTCCCCCGATCCTAGTGCCTGAGTGCCAGTGCTGATAATAAGAAGTCCGAGTCCAGTCATGGAAATAACATCTCATATATAAAGAAAGCCCATCAAGGCAGTACACAAAGTCACTGAGTATAAGCAGAATCAATGGCATGACCTCGACCAACAAGCCTGGAGATGGTCAGCATACAACAATGATCAAAACAAAAGGAATACAAATAGTCAAGCACGGCCACGGGCGTGAAACTCTTCTAATAACCCCTTCGTTTCTGGATGATCAGGCCGAGTGAGCAACCCTTCGACGAGTAACTCCCTCTGCATAATAGTGTACTGAAGACCTTCGACCGAATCTTCCCATGCTCCTTCGCCGAAACAATCTTCTAACTTCCGCTTCTTGGATTCAAACGTCAGTTTGTGCTCCTTTAGGTTAGCAAGAGCCTTGTTCAGCAAGCCTTCAGCGGCATATCTGCGAGCGGTTTCTTCATCAAACCTCTTCTCACTAGCCTTCACCTGGGCTTTCAGCTTGGAGATCTGTTGCATCAGTTTATCCTCCCGCTCTTTCCTGTTGGCTAGGGTGGCCTTCCAGTGCTGGTTAAACTTGGATATCCTCCGATACGCTTCGTCCAAGTGTTGCTTCTTCGTGGCCAGCACATCGTTGACAGCTTTGAAGTCTTGACCCATGCGCTCACGCTCAGCCATTTGCTTAGTCAAATCTGTCCCCAGCTGGTTCACCAGCTCGGTATGCCTCTTGAAGGAATGAACGGCTTCGCTTCTCTCGCTTCTGAGTTGCGCCAATTCTTTCTCCAATTCCTCATTTTCCCTCTTCAATTCATCTCTCTCAGCTAACACCTGATTATGCTGCTGAATGGGCACGGTGGTAGGCTCTTCAATCACTAGAGGGCTTTCTGGCTTGGCAGGAGGAAACGGCATCCCTACAGCATCTGCTCTGGCTCTGATCCAAGTCACATACGGAGCGTAGGCTTGACTATTACTTTTCCCCAGCAATGGTTTTCCCCGCTTACTGATACCATTCCAAGTGCGCTGAAGCTTAGATAACATATCCCCCTCTAGAAGACCAGTGAGGTACAGAGATTCCTGCACCTCTTCATCCTTCGGCAGAGCTCTCAAAGCGTAAGCAAACTATCGGACCAGCAAAGACGGATTATAGTTTATACAGCCCTTCCTGCCTATCAAAGGCACGTTTGGAAACTCGCTGCAGCTGAAGATAATCTCGGTACCCAACCTATCTCTGTCAAACGCTCAGACCACTCAGCTGTGGCTGCAGACGAAGGAAAGGGACCCCTCTTAGGTAGATGACTATCAAGCCATCTATAAAGCAGGGGCACACAGCACGTGACATTCTTGCCCCTTCTGTTCTCGTTTTTGTAGTGGACGGAATGGTAGACATCTCCTATCAAGGTAGGGACTGGATTCCCTGAAGCAAAAATGTAGAAGGCGTCGAAGTCTACAAAATCGGGCATATTGAGGAACAGAATGATGCCATATATGCACAGAGCGAGAATGGCGTTGAACATGACCCAACATCCATCTTTGGCGCACTGCTGAGCCTTTCCCACTAAGAACTGCAAGGAGAAACCGGGAACCTTATTCCAACTAGACAATACCAACTCGGAGGCATCCAGATGAAGTGAAGGAGCTAGACTAGCCAGATTAGGCTCAGCATCCATATGGACAAAGGGCATCTGACTCTTGATAGGCACACCTAACAAATCAACATACTCCTCTAGTGTGGGTGCGAGGACAAAATCCTGGAAAGTAAAGCATCTCAACGGAGGATCGTAGAACTGCAGCAGAGCGTGCAACCCATTCAACTCAAACACAGAGGGTTTACGAACCAAACTGAGTAGTTTACCGTAAGACTTTCTGAATTCATCTCTCACAGAATCATCTGCTAAAGCAATCAAACCAGTCAGCTGAACAACATCAGGAGCAGGGAGCTTGTAAGCCACGGTCTTCCTCAGAGAACCCATGATAGCACAATAGAAGGCAAGAAATCCTGAATCGGGGGAAACGGTACCTGCAACACAGACACACGTTAATGAAATGCAAATGAGCATGCAAAGCAATGTAAAATGCAATCATGCAGCAGGAGATCAAAGCAATTGTGCTATGGAGATTCTGTATCAACAAAACCATAATCCTGCTCTATCAAGAACAACCACTATATCTGATAATAAGAAAACCCTGGCATCGGACCACCAATCTGCTCTGTCAAGAACACACATCTGATAATAAGGACCTTTGATACAAGACCAAAACTCTGCTCTGTCAAGAACAAACATACATCTGATAATAAGGACCTCTGATACAGGACCAAAACTATGCTCTGTCAAGAACAAACATCTCTGAAAATAAGGACCTCTGATACAGGACCAAAACTCTGCTCTGTCAAGAACAAACTTACATCTGATAATAAGGACCTCTGATACAGGACCAAAACTCTGCTCTGTCAAGAACAAACATCTCTGAAAATAAGGACCTCTGATACAGGACCAAAACTCTGCTCTGTCAAGAACAAACATCTCTGAAAATAAGGACCTCTGATACAGGACCAAAACTCTGTTCTGTCAAGAACAAACATACATCTGCTGATGAGATCCTCTGATCCCAACCAAAAACCTGCTCTGTCAAGAACAACACACACATCTGTTGATGAGATCCTCTGATCCCAACCAAAACTGATTCACTATCAAGAAAACCAGGTAGTCTGAAGGTTAAGATTTCCTGCAACAAACCCAACCCTGCTCACAGGTATGGACCTAAACTGACACAAGTTCGGCATCCTATGCGGTCATCAGCGTCACAGACATTCAAGAGGGGTGATACGATACCCAAAAGGTGTGGCATCACCAGCTCATGAAGCGGCCTCACTCGGCTGAATCCCAAATGATCGATCCCCAGAGTTGACAATCCTCCAAACCAACAACCCCCTCAACCCAAAGGGTTGAAAAAGAAGTCAATCGGGAGAACCTCGTCTGAGCGTGGATTTCATGAGACACTAGTGCCTGCCAAGCAAGCACGCGCCCACTAATTTCCACAACTAATGCTAGGTACACTCAAGCCTGGGTCTGGCTTCTCACTCATCAGAATGCCCCTCCCACAACAGCACAGATAATCATATCATACTGAAAATAAAATGCGGGAAATAAAATGCGATAAATAAACACAACCCAACAAGTAATCATACAAGCGCTAGGATTGACTCTCGCAGGGCCGTTGGATCCCCAGACTGACTCGCATAAGGGACGTTGGATCCTAGGAAACTATCAAGTCCCCAGCAGAGTCGCCAGCTGTCGCTTCCGCGAAAATAAGGTGCCGGCAAAACAGAAGAGTCGCCACCTTTCGTTATTTATCCCTCAGAGCGGGAAAGGAAACGATCGGAAAAACCTGACGAAAAAGGTATAAGACAAGGTCATCGCAACCATTGTCTGGGTTCGGGAGTCGGTTACGCAAGGGGAAGGTATTAGCACCCCTCACGTCCATCGTACTCGATGGGATCCATGCTTGTTGTGTTTACTGGACGAGTTGGTTTTATCTATCTACCTATTAAGGCCAGTCTAAAAAAGAAAAGAAAATGACTCGGCAAAGCGTCGCGCTTTATGCCTACGTATTCCCATCAGAGAATGAGAAATCAGAGTCAACGTAGTTCGGCCAACTACGGGTTACGGGGAAGGTGGCTCGCCAATACGTCAGTATTGTGCCTACGTACTCTCAACAGGTATGAGAGATCAGAGCTTACGTAGTTCGGGATAATACGGATTACGGGAATTCAGATTCATCTGTTTTTATCGAGTAGGGTTAACAAACAGTTTCAGCAGTTTGGCGTACGCAGCTCGACCCTTGGAGACTTAGGCGTTACCGTTTGCGATAGAACTGGGAGTTAACGACACTCTTTTCTTCAGAAAAGCTTCCTTTGAATTACGGGCCTGTTGCACCCCAAAATTTGACCAACATCTCTTTGCCTAGCTTGTGTTTCATTTCATTCACATTAGCATTAGCATTTGCATTTCATTGACATGTATGCAGGAGATCAAGAGGTATGAGTACCAATTAAGAGTTATACAAGACTATGAAGCTAGCTAAGAAGGTTATTCAAGTGTTCAAGGGTTGATATCCTTGTCAGAGAAGTTCAAAGATCCTCAGAGAGAGTGGTTGAAACCAAGAAAGTGTGCCTCCTAACTTGAGAGTTGTGGGGAGATCCTCAGATGATTCTGAAGCCAAGAATGTGGACTTGGAGCCTTCAGAGAGCTTATGAGAGGTCATAGTGCAAGAATAAGAAGCCTTAGCCATGAGTGGTGCGGTTAGGGTTTGACTGGGTCAACCCTAGGTCAACTGATGATTTGAACAAGGTTGAGACTTAATCCAAGAGCCATGTGATCATGGATTGATGCATTGAGATGCTATAAGGATGATTCCAAGGTCAACTCATCATGATTGAAGAGTTTGAGAAGTTTCAAGCTAGGGTTTCTAAGGCTTGATAGTGTAAAATCCCCTAGTTTGACCCCTATCTCCAAGGAAGTTTAGCCCAAGATGTGATTGTCATCTCATCTTTCCCCTAACATAAATGTTGTAGAGATTGTTCTTAGCTTTAATTTGAGTACTAGAAGTCCTTGATAGGATTTGTAGAACTCAAGTTATGACTTTGACAAGTTACAAGTCATCTGAGGTATGTGAATCTGGGGCCTTGAAAGTTACCCAACTTGCATCAAACTTTTGCCCAAGAAGGATGATTACTATGAACTTTTGGTCAACATGAATGTTGTTCCTTATCTTCTTAGATTTCTATAGAGTACTATAAGTCCTTGATAGGATTTGTAGAACTCAAGTTATGGCTTTGACAAGTCAAGGGCATTTTGGTCATTTGGAGATTACAGGTCATTTCAAGCATAAGGCCATAACTCCTATTTCCAAGCTTCAAATGGAAAAATCTTCAACATAAAACTTGTTCAAAATGATGTTTTAAGGCTAGTAAGGAGGTCATGAAATGATGGAAAGGCTTGTAGCTCAAAGTTGCAAAAATGACCTAAAATAAGGGTATAAGTTAAATAAACCAAAGTTGGAAATTGATATTTTCAATCTACACATCCAAACCATGGAATGTAATATATCATTTTGACTCTAGAAAACATTTTAAGAACATTGGTTTAGCCACATTTTTGATTTGAGGTCTAAATTGTGGACTTGCTTTGAAAATCACTTGCTTGCATATTAAGTAACACTTGCAAAACTCAAAATCAAGGCATGAGCAAGGCTTTTTGCAAGCTAAACACCTCTAATATCTCACTTGGGGAGATTTTGGGATGAGAACAAGTTGCTGCACCAAGGGAAACAGAATTGTGCATGTCATGATACATGATTGGAAATCTCATGACATGAGAAGTGGAAAATCTCATTAGAAGGATCTAGAGGATTCTAGATCATCCAAACTTCATCTATATAAGGAGTAGAGTGGATCCATTGAAGAGGTTGGTGATCATTGAAGGAGAGAGCTTAGTTTGAGATTGAAATTTCATAGCTTGCAAGTGCAATCGGTTTCACCAAATTCCTCATTTTCTTTCCATTTTCTTGATTGATACTTCTTCCATGGATGTCAAGGAGTGATTCCAGATCATTTTCAAGAAGAATTGGTGGCTGAATCGTGTCTGAGCAAGTGAATTTCTCCACCTGCAACTCACCATCGGGTTTCAAGATTCAAGCACTTTCAACTGGTTCTTTTGCATACAGAAGCAAGAAGAAGGTTCTTTGATCGTGTCCAGAAGATTAGAGAGCTTGAAGTGGAGGTTTAGTGCATCTGTTCATCCAAGATTTTCAGGTTGGTAACCTTCTTCCTATAGCATGATTTAGGTTGAATTAAGGTGTTAGATTGATTGTAGAATGGTGTAGGATGGATTTCAGATAGTTAATTGATGAATTAGAGACAAATTAGGTGAATTGCCATTTTCGGTTGAGATTGGGATTTGGTGAATCTTGAGGTTTCAGAAGAAACTAAGGGTATGGTTGAACTCGTGGCAAGATTTGGGATAAGATTCATGTTTTGACCTCTTGGATTGGAGGCCTCTAGGGAGAATTAGGATTGAGGAAGATGATCGGAGCTCCACCGGCGGTGGCCGGAGCTGGGCGCGAAATTGCAGAGGTTTGAATGGAGAAGGTGACTCTGGGACCATCAGATCTTGTTTTGACCTTTGACTGGGAGCTGATCCAATGGCCATGTTCTATCCTCAGCTTGTGAATGAGTTCTGAAGGAAACGATGCGTTTCATTTATTTGTTGTGCTGGGCTTAGTGAACTAGGCGCTATCCACACCCCCCTGTTGGCCCAACCCATGATTTTAACTGAATCTGATTGCTATTTGCACCGTGCGCTTATTAATTTTGTTTGATTTTCTTTTAATTTTCATTTTATTCATGATTCTTGAAAAATTCATATAAAATTGAAAATTAATCCAATTAAACCCATTCTTTTTGCATTCTACTCATGATTGAGTCTAGTATTTTTTAGATAAAAAATATTTTCATTTCATGTATTTTCTGATTTAATGGGAATTTTACATTTTAATTGATATTAAAATGGTTATGTTTGATACATAATTTTGTGGAATTTTGTGTGATCATGTGGTGATGATTTTGAGCCTAATATTTTATGTGTGATTAGGTTAGACATGTATGATCCCATAGAATTTTTCTCAAATTTTTGTGATGAAAATAGGTTAGCTTTCTAGATTGATATTTAGGTGCTTCTTTTTAGGGTTTAGGTTTGATACCTTGTAATGTAGAATTTAGCTCTAGGTCTAATTTGATGGTTTGATCTTTGAATTAATGTGGTAGAGTCATGATTGACCTAGGTTCCCATAGTAATTTTTGTAGGATTTTACAATTGGTTCTAGTATTTTAGTTAGGACTAACTTTAGTACTAGGTTTTAGGTGATCCTAACTTACTAATTCAATTAGTTTAACTTCCCTAGATCCCTTAGATTAGGGTTTGTGCTTGGTTTGCCTTTGGTTGAGATTGAAGACAAGTTGAAGACAAGAGGAGGATGTTTGAAGTTGCTTGAAGTTACTTGGAGCTTTGGATTTGTTGGTGCCTGAAGGTGTTTGATGAAGATTAGGAGATAGGACATAGGGAGAGCCTTATAGTTAGAATGATTTCTTTCACAAACATGGAAAGCATCTTGTGCTTCCATTCCTCCCAATGACTAAAAGTCCTTCTCAGATATTCACATCCCTCCTTTGGAAGGATGAGTGGCTTTATCTAGGAAGTAGAACTTTGAGGGAACCAGTCTCTCATAATGATGAACCCTTGCAGGCTTCCTTTCGTTGTCAGTAAGCTGTTTATCATTTCCACTCATCCTGTTAAATCATTTGTCCTCTGGTTTGAGTATCTTGAAAGATGTTGGACTTGAGTTTGAAGATGAGGATTTCATTGAAGAGTGTGGAAGAGGATGATTCCTTGAGCATTGCCATTTCAGTTGAAGCTTGAAGAGCAAGTTGATACTTGAAGACCCCATGGAGATTGAATGAAGAGCTGAGGCTTAAAGAATTGAAGGATGAAGTTGACACTTCTAAGTGATTGAAGACTACTCTGAGAAGCTGAAGCCTGTAAGAGGAGAAGACCAAGTTGATACTGGTAAAGCAAAGAGAGCTAAAGCTTGAAGAATGAGTTGATACTTGTGAAGGAGATTCAATTGAGATTGAGTGTAGAGCTGAGGCTTGAGGAATAAAAGATGAGTTGATATTGACACTGATGCATTGAGAGCCAGAAGGAATCAAGTTGATACTTGTAGTTGAGAGTGAAGCCTGAAGGTGGAATTGACTGAAGAGCTGAAGCTTGGGGAAGAAGGATAAGTTGAAACTTATGTTGATGGGTTGAACCCTGGAGAAGCAAATTGATATTTTTCATGGAAAGGGATAGCCTTGAAGGGTGATTGAAGTCTGAAGACTAAATTGCTGTCAGAAGAGCTGAAGCTTGGAATTGGAAGAGTAGGAAGCTGTTAATCTGTTTTCTCTCTTGTCTGTTTTCTTTGCTGTATTGCTGATGTGCCTTGTTTGACTTGCTTGATGCATTAGAATAAGTCCATGATTAGACTGACTTTAATCTAGGAGCATGATTGCACTAGAGGTTGAGTTGCTCCCTCTGCTTGTATTGTTATTGTATGGCTTTGCTTGCGGGTATTCGATAGAGCCCAGCTCCCTTGCCCATGTGGTTTATTCTGCTTGATAGCATGTTTTACTTTTACTGTATGATTACAGTCCCTTATATGTTGCTTGATAGCATGTTATTTCTTCTGTATGATTACAGTCCCTTATATGTTGCTTGACAACATGTTATTTCTTCTGTATGATTGCAGTTTACTGTATTTTGCTTGACAACATTTTATTTTCTTCTGTATGATTACAGTCTCTTCTATTCTGCTTGATGGCATGTTTTATCTTTCTGTATGATTGCTGTTATTCATTCTGGCTTGAGGTTGAGATGAGCTTGTGGAGGCTGCTGCCCCACACACATTTCCTCCCTCACTTGCATTGCATGCATTTTACTGTTTAAGCTGATGCTTTATCTGTTTCTGTTTATCATTGACATGATCCCTTAGGACTCTCACCTCCTTTGATAAGGAAGTGATGATAGAACTTTAGGTTGAAACCTATGCATGATAACTTCTAGGAGTTCCCTGTTTCAAACCTCAACTATAGGATGAATCCTTGGCATGACAATAGTAGGACTTAATAGTCTCCCCTTAGTTGAGCCTGTTCTCTTCTCATCTCAAAACAGCTTAAAATACAGTAACCATGAATCATTTCTTTCGTACGTTACGAGCCTTAAGCTATCTGAGAAAGGATTGTTGGAGAGCTTCTTTTCAACAGTCTGGATGTTTAGTATGGCACCCTTTGGGTGACATGCGACGCATTCACTCTCAGGTCATAGTCTTTAGTGCGATTGAAATTGCAAACACAATAAAAAACACTTCTTCCGTAAAAGACAGAAAACAAACTTCAAACCTTTTTGCCCCGTGGGCCCATAATTCAAAGGAAGCTTTTCTGAAGAAAAGAGTGTCGTTAAACCTCAGTTCTACCGCAAACAGGCTTTGTCCCTAACTGCTGGAACTGCTGTTTAACCCTACTCGATAAAACAGATGAATCTGAATCCTCATAATTTGTATCCCGAACTATGTAAGCTCTGATCTCTCATGACTGTTGAGAGTACGTAGGCACAATACTGATGTATTGGCGAGCCACCTTCCCCGTAACCCGTAGTAGGTCGAACTACGTTGACTCTGATTTCTCATTCTCTGATGAGAATACGTAGGCATAAAGCGCAACGCTTTGCCGAGTCATTTTCTTTTCTTTTCAGACCGGCCTTGATAGGTAGATAGATAAACCAACTCGTCCAGTAAACACAACAAGCATGGATCCCATCGAGTACGATGAACGTGAGGGGTGCTAATACCTTCCCCTTGCGTAACCGACTCCCGAACCCAGACAACGGTTGCGACGACCTTGTCTTACCCTTTTCTTCAGGTTTTTCCGATCGTTTCCTTTCCCGTTCCGAGGGATAAATAACGAAAGGTGGCGACTCTTCTGTTTTTTCGGCACCTTATTTTCGCGGAAGCGACAGCTGGAGACTCTGCTGGGGACTTGATAGTTTCCTAGGATCCAACGTCCCGTATGCGAGTCAGTTTGGGGATCCGACGTCCCCTACGAGAGTCAATCTTAGCGCTTGTATGATTACTTGTTGGGTTGTGTTTATTTATCGCACTTTATTTCCCGCACTTTATTTTCAGTATGATATGATTATCTGTGCTGTTGTGGGAGGGGCATTCTGATGAGTGAGAAGCCAGACCCAGGCTTGAGTGAACATAGCATTAGTTGTGGAAATTAGTGGGCGCATGCTTGCTTGGCAGGCACTAGTGTCTCATGAAATCCACGCTCAGACGAGGTTCTCCCGGTTGGCTTCTTTTTCAACCCTTTGGGTTGAGGGGGTTGTTGGTTTGGAGGATTGTCGACTCTAGGGACCGATCATTTGTGATTCAGCCGAGTGAGGCCGCTTCATGAGCTGGTGATGCCACACCTTCTGGGTATCGTATCACCCCTCTTGAATGTCTGTGATGCTGATGAACGCATAGGATGCCGAACTTGAGTCAGTTTAGGTCCATACCTGTGAGCAGGGTTGGGTTTATTGCAGGAAACTTTGACCTTCAGATTACCTGGTTTTCTTGACAGTGAATCAGTTTTGTTGGTACCGGAGGTTCTCATCATCAGACATATGATTGTTCTTGATAGAGCAGAGCTTTGGTCCTGTATCAGAGGACCTTACATTCAGAGATATATATGTGTGTTCTTGATAGAGCAGATTTATGATAGGGGTCTGAGGATCTCATCAGCAGATGTATGGTTGTTCTTGACAGAGCAGAGTTTTGGTCCTGTATCAGAGGTCCTTATTATCAGATGTTTGTTCTTGACAGAGCAGAGTTTTAGTCCCGGATCAGAGGATCTTATCATCAGATATGTGTGTTCTTGACAGAGCAGATGTATGGTCCTTATTATTAGATGTCTGTTCTTGACAGAGCAGATTTATGGTCCTATATATGTGTGTTCTTGACAGAGCAGATTTGTGGTCTGATACCAGGGTTTTCTTATTATCAGAGACAGTGGTTGTTCTTGATAGAGCAGGATTATGGTTTTGTTGACACAGAATCTCCACAGCACAGTTGCCTTGATCTCCTGCTGCATGATTGCATTTTACATTGCTTTGCATACTCATTTGCATTTCATTAACGTGTGTCTGTGTTGCAGGTACCATTTTCCCCGATCCAGGATTTCTTGCCTCCTATTGTATTGTTATGGGTTCTCTGAGGAAGACCGTGGCTTACAAGCTCCCTGCCCCTGATGTGGTTCAGCTGACTGGTTTGATTGCTTTAGCAGATGATTCTGTGAGAGATGAGTTCAGAAAATCTTACGACAAATTGCTCGGTTTGGTTCGTAAACCTTCTGCGTTCGAGTTGAATGGGTTGCACCCTCTGCTGCAGTTCTACGATCCTCCGTTGAGATGCTTTACTTTCCAGGATTTTGTTCTCGCACCCACGCTAGAGGAATATGCTGATTTCTTAGGTGTGCCTATCAAGAGGCAGATGCCTTTTGTTCATATGGATGCTGAGCCTGATCTGGCTAGTCTAGCTCCTTCACTTCATTTGGATGCCTCCGAGTTGGTATTGTCTAGATGGAACAGGGTTCCCGGTTTCTCCTTGCAGTTCTTAGTGGGAAAGGCTCAGCAGTGCGCCAAAGACGGATGTTGGGTCGTGTTCAACGCCATTCTCGCCCTGTGCATATATGGCATCATTCTGTTCCCCAATATGCCCGACTTTGTAGACTTCGACGCCTTTCACATCTTTGCTTCAGGGAATCCGGTCCCTACCTTGATAGGAGATGTCTACCATTCCATCCACTACAAAAACGAGAACAGAAGGGGTAAGAATGTCTCGTGTTATGTGCCCTTGCTTTATAAATGGCTTGATAGTCATCTACCCAAGAGGGGTCCCTTTGTTTCGTCTGCAGCCACAGCTGAGTGGTCTGAGCGTTTGATGAATCTATCGGCAGAGGATATTGACTAGTTTGACAGAGATAGGTTGGGTACTGAGATTATCTTCAGCTGCAGCGGGTTTCCGAACGTGCCTTTGATAGGAAGGAAGGGTTGTATAAACTATAATCCATCTTTGCTAGTCCGACAGTTTGCTTACGCTTTGAGAGCTCCACCGAAGGATGAAGAGGTGCAGGAATCTCTGTACCTCACTGGTCTTCTAGAGGGGGATCTGTTATCTAAGCTTCAGCGCGCTTGGAATGGCATCAGTAAGAGGGGAAAACCATTGCTGGGGAGAAGTAATAATCAAGCCTACCCTCCGTATGAGACGTGGATCAGAGCCAGAGCCGATGCTATAGGGATGCCGTTTCTTCATGCCAAGCCAGAAAGCCCTCCAGTGATTGAAGAGCCTACTATTGTGCCCATTCAGCAGCATAATCAGGTGTTAGCTGAGCGAGATGAATTGAAGAGGGCAAATGAAGAATTGGAGAAAGAGTTGGCTCAGCTCCGAAGCGAGAGAAACGAAGTTGTTCATTCCTTCAAGAGGCAGACAGAGCTGGTAAACCAGCTGGGACAGATTTGACTAAGCAGATAGCTGAGCGTGAACGCATGGGTCGAGACTTCAAAGCTGTCAACGATGTATTGGCCACGAAGAAGCAGCACTTGGACGAATCGTATCGGAGGATATCCAAGTTCAACCAGCACTGGAAGGCCTCCCTAGCCAACAGGAAAGAGCGGGAGGATAAGCTGATGCAACAGATCTCCAAGCTGAAAGCCCAGGTGAAGGCTAGTGAGAAGAGTTTTGATGAAGAAACCGCTCACAGATATGCCGCCGAAGGCCAGCTCAACAAAGCTCTCGCTAACCTGAAGGAGCGCAAACTGACGTTTGAGTCCAAGAAACGGAAGATAGAAGATTGTTTCGGCGAAGGAGCATGGGAAGATTCGGTCGAAGGTCTTCAATACACCATTATGCAGAGGGAGTTACTCGTCGAAGGGTTACTCACTCATCCTGATCATCCGGAAACGAAGGGGTTGTTAGAAGAGTTTCGCGCCTGTGGCCGTGCTTGACTATATTTGTATTCCTTTTGTATGATAATCGTTGTAGGCTGACCATCACCAGACTTATTGGTCGAGGTCATGCTATTGATTCATCTTGTACTCACTGATGTCGTGTACTGCCTTGATGGGCTTTCTTTATATATGAGATTGTTATTTCCATGACTGGACTCAGACTTCTTATTATCAGCACTGGCACTAGGATCGGGGGAGATCTCCCGAACGCACAGACACACGTTTGCATTTGCATGAAGCATTTGCATAACGAGCACTTTGTCGTTTTTTCCTAACCCTTTTGTATTTCCACGTTGTTTTAGGTTGTTCCAGGATTGATCAAAGGCCTATTCACCGCTATCCGACAAGAGCAAATCAAACCAGAATCATGGAGCAAGTGCAAACTGATGTTCAGGAACTCCGCGAAAGAATGGATCGCTTCATGGAGCTCATGCAAGCGGTCGCCAATGGCCAGGATCAGTTCAGAACCTTGGTTCAGCCTCTGATTTCAAGGGTCGATAGCAATGGCGTACTCCATGATGGGACTGTTCCAACTCCTCCACCAGTTGAAACTCCACAGAATGGCGTCCCCGTGACCGGGAGGAATGGTAGCGCCAACGGCAATGTGATAGCTAACATGGGACTCAATGGCAATACGACGGGCGTCGGTAATGGGAGTCTTGAAGCTAATGTCAATGTTGGGCTGGGCAACGGCAATGCAGGTGTTGGGAATCTGTTTGGGCCTCAGCCATGGTTAGAAAACCGTCAAGACGATGTGTTCTCACAGAGAGGTGCTGACTGCTGAAGCACGGCTAAGATTCAAGGCACTCGAGGATAAGATGAGAAATATTGAGAACCAGAACACCCTGGGCGTTGATATGTCCAAGTTGGGACTGATTGCTGATTTCAAGGTGCCTCCCAAGTTCAAGGTACCTGACTTTGAAAAATACAAGGGCACCACTTGCCCTCGCGTCCACCTGAGATCGTATTACAGGAAAATGTCCGCTCACTCTGAGGACGAGAAGTTGCTGATGCACTTCTTTCAGGACAGTCTATCCGGACCCTTCCTCGAATGGTACATGAGTCTGGAGCCTACCAGTGTGCGCACGTGGAAGGACCTTGCTGAAGCATTTGTGCACCACTACCAATATAATAGTGACTTGGCCCCGAATCGAGTCCAGCTGCAGAATCTGTCGCAAAAGAACAACGAAGGGTTTAAGGAATACGCCCAGCGGTGGCGTGAATTGGCAGCCAGGGTTCAGCCGCCGATGGTTGAACGTGAGCTTGTACAGATGTTCGTAGCCACCCTCCCGTGGGTTTACTATGAGAAATTGGTCAGCGGTATGTCTGGAACCTTCTCAGATCTCATTATCACGGGTGAGCACATCGAAAATGGGATCAAACTCGGGAAAATTCAAGGAGAGTCATCCTCAGCTGAAGGAGGAGGAAAGAAACCTTATAGTGGCAAAAGACGGGAAGGAGAAACGAGCGCTGTGACCAACGCTCGAAGGAAGGGTAAAGGCCCTCACCAACAGGTGGCCAGCATAACTATCCCGACAGTTCCACAGCAGCAGCAGCAGCAGCCGAATCAACCAGGGTACATAAAGTATTAGAATAGGGCACCTCTGTCGAGCCGTCACCTCGAGACACCGCCCATGTCGTACGCGCAACTATTGCAGACTTTGCTTCAGCTACAGTTGATCCAGAAGAGAACGCTGGCTCCCTTGACAGGGGCACCTCCGCCAGGTTATGACGCGAATGCAACTTGTGAGTTTCACTCAGGGGCACCAGGCCACACAATAGAGAACTGCAAAGCCTTCAAGCATAAGGCGCAGGACATGGTGGATGCTAAGATCATCAACTTCTCCGATAATGTGCCAAAAGTCACGAAGAATCCTATGCCAAATCATAGGGGAGGGTATTTGCACCATTACCAAAGCTGGGCCAATACCCTTCGAAAGCACTAATGCTGTCCCATGGCATTATGGGGCTGAAGTCTACTGCAATGGAAAGAAGTTGGAACTGGAACCGTTTGGGTCGTCTGTAGAGAACCTTGCGGGAATCAGTGGTATCACTCGCAGCGGGAGAGTATTTGCACCACCTGAGGTCGTAGCGGACAAAGCGGACAGAGCTGATGCAGCCGATAAAGGTAAGAGTAAAGTCGTCGAAGAGATCCCTCGGGGGGCAGAAAAAGACTTACTCGTTAAAGACGCCGAGGAGTTTATGCGGTTGATTAAAAAGAGTGACTACAAGATTGTGGATCATCTCCATCAGACACCCTCGAAAATTTCCATCCTGAATCTGTTGCTGTGTTCTGAAGCGCACCGCAACGCGCTGCTGAAGGTGTTGAACGCCGCGTATGTACCGCAGGAAATATCGGTAAATCAGCTGGAAGAGGTCGTAGCCCATGTGAATACTGGAAATGGGTTAGGGTTCACTGACCTAGAGCTGACGCCGAAAGGGAGGAACCACAATAGTGCTCTGCACGTCTCGATAGAGTGTAGGGGAACGATTATGTCTCACGTGCTGGTGGACACTGGGTCGTCACTTAATGTTCTTCCGAAGAAGGCATTAATGAAGTTGGATACTCGTGGAGTGATTTGCACACCCAGTGATCTGGTTGTGAAAGCGTTCGATGGAACCAAACGCCATGTTTTCGGGGAGGTGACCCTGCCTATCCAAGTCGGGCCGGAAACGTTCGACGCAATCTTTTACATTATGGACATCATGCCTGCCTACAGATGTCTCTTGGGCCGGCCGTGGATCCATGTTGCGGGTGCCGTGACCTCCACGTTGCACCAGAAACTCAAGTATGCTGTCGGAGGTAGCATCGTGACTGTTTGTGGCGAGGAAGACATAATGGTGAGCCATTTGTCGTCCTTCAAGTATGTTGAGATGGATGGGGAAATCCATGAAACCCTATGCCAAGCGTTCGAAGTTGTTAAAGTTAAGGACGTAGCTCCTGTAGTCATTGAAAAGCCAGAGATGACTCTCTCCTCCTTCAAGGAAGCTCGGGCCGTTGTCCAAGCCGGATCTACCCCAGGTTGGGGGAGAATTTTGGAGATACCTAACAAGCAAGACAAGTTTGGGTTGGAATACTCTCCTGGAGCTGAAGCTTCTTCTTCTAGCAGTGCGTCTCAAGGTAAAGGGCCGATCCAGTTTACCAGTGGCGGGGTGATATTTGAAAGCGTCAACGCGGTGTTTGAAGACAGCGGAGATAGCGACTGTGACCTCGACTCTTGGATCCAGCCAAGCAAGCCAGGCGAGGGCCTTACCAACTGGTCCGTCAAGGATATCATCCAGATGACAAGCGAAGAGTAATGATTTACTTTTTCCAATCATTGTACAACCCTATGTCCTACCCGGGGCATAGTGGTTTTATTGTCAGGGCCTTGTTGGATTATGTACATGCATTTTATCAATAAATCAAAAGGCGTTTTTCTTCGTATTCAAATATTGTGATCTCTGTTATTCCTGTTTTATATTCGTTTTGAAAAACAATAAAATGGCAATGGGGTTTGTGCTAACCTGCACATCCTTGTTTTAAACTTAACCCTTGTTATTGCAGGATCCACATAGCAGATGACATCGACTCTGGACCTTCTACGACTCACTTCGACTTCGATTGCCCGATCTATCAAGCCGAAGAAGAGATTGATGAAGATGAAGACCTTCCTGAAGAGTTGGCCCGCTTGTTGAAACAAGAGGAGAAAGTTATTCTGCCTCATGAAGAGGAGATCGAGATTGTGAATCTGGGTTCTGAAGAACTCGTCAGAAACGTCAGGATAGGGGATGCATTGCAGAATGATGTCAAGCAGAGATTAGTCGAGATGCTGAGAGAGTATGGTGACGTCTTTGCTTGGTCATACGAAGATATGCCCGAACTTGACACTGACATCGTGGTCCACCACTTGCCGCTGCGAGAAGATTGTCCTCCCGTTAAGCAGAAGCTTAGAAGGACGCGACCAGATATGGCCGTTAAGATCAAAGAAGAAGTGCAAAAGCAGCTTGATGTTGGCTTCTTAGCGGTCACTACTTACCCTCCGTGGGTCACCAACATAGTGCCTGTACCGAAAAAGGACGGTAAGGTACGCATGTGCGTCAATTATCGGGATTTGAATAGGGCGAGCCCTAAAGATGATTTCCCGCTGCCTCATATCGATGTGTTGGTCGACAATACAGCTCAATTCTCCGTGTTTTCATTCATGGATGACTTCTCCGGTTACAATCAGATCAAGATGGCGCCGGAGGACATGGAGAAAACGACGTTTATCACTCCTTGGGGAACATTTTGCTACAAGGTAATGCCTTTCGGTCTGAAGAACGCAGGGGCCACTTACCAACGAGCAATGGTTACTTTGTTTCATGACATGATTCATCATGAGATTGAAGTCTATGTTGATGACATGATTGCGAAGTCCCAAACGGAGGAGGGACATCTGGTCAATTTGCTGAAGCTTTTTGAGAGGCTTAGGAAGTTCAGGTTGAGGCTGAATCCTAACAAGTGTACTTTCGGAGTACGGTCCGGAAAGCTACTGGGGTTTATCGTGAGCGAAAAAGGCATCGAGGTTGATCCTGCGAAGATTAAAGCGATACAAGAAATGCTAGTGCCAAAAACAGAAAAAGAAGTTCGTGGTTTCCTGGGCAGGATAAACTACATTGCGAGGTTTATTTCTCAGCTCACGGCCACGTGTGAACCGATGTTCAAACTGTTAAAGAAAGACCAGGCGATTATCTGGAACGAGGATTGCCAGAAGGCATTCGACAAGATAAAACAGTATCTGCAGGAACCTCCAATCTTGATATCCCCAGTGGCTGGACGGCCATTAATCATGTACTTGACAGTTCTTGAGAATAGTATAGGGTGTGTTCTCGGTCAGCACGACGAGACGGGCAGAAAGGAGCATGCCATTTACTACTTGAGTAAAAAGTTCACAGACTGTGAATCTCGCTACTCGATGCTGGAGAAGACGTGTTGTGCACTAGCCTGGGCTGCCAAATGTTTACGACAGTACATGCTCAATCACACCACCATGCTAATTTCGAAGATGGATCCGATCAAGTACGTCTTCGAGAGGCAAGCGCTTTCGGGCAGGATTGCCAGATGGCAAATGGTGTTGACGGAATATGACATCCAGTACGTTTCCCAGAAGGCCATCAAGGGAAGTGTATTGTCTGAGTACCTTGCCGAACAGCCAATCGAGGATTATCAGCTGATGAAATTTGAATTCCCTGATGAGGATATCATGTTTCTCAAAGCGAAGGATTGCGATGAACCGTTGCCCGGCGAGGGGCCAGATAGGAGATCCCACTGGAAATTGATATTTGACGGGGCGGTTAATTCCTACGGAAGTGGCATTGGGGCGATCATCACGACTCCCCACGGATCCCACATCCCGTTCACTGCGAGACTGATGTTTCCAGTCACCAATAATGAAGCGGAGTACGAAGCATGCATCATGGGTCTAGAAGAGGCAATTGGTTTGAGAATCAAGAACCTAGACGTATATGGTGACTCGGCGCTTGTGATCAACCAGATTAAAAGGGAGTGGGAGACTCGTCAATCGAATTTGGTGTCGTACATGAACTATGCCAGAAGGCTGCTTCCGTTCTTTGATCGAGTGGAACTCCATCATGTGCCCAGAGCAGAAAATTAGATGGCTGATGCCTTAGCCACGTTGGCTTCGATGTATAAAGTCAATTTTTGGAATGAAGCTCCAAGAATTGTCCTTTCTCGTCTTGATAGACCTGCATTCGTCTTTGCGATCGAGGAAGCCGCCGACGGCAAGCCATGGTTCCATGATATCCAGACTTTCCTTATGACTAAGGAGTATCCTGCGGGTGCGTCAACCCAGGATAAGAAGACTCTGAGGAGGCTGTCTGGAAATTTTTATCTCAATCCTAATGGAGTTTTGTATAAAAGAAACCACGATCTCGTGCTACTCAGATGTGTAGATGAGAAAGAAGCGAGTATGCTCATGGAAGAAGTCCATGAAGGCACATTTGGTACGCACGCCGGCGGGCATGCTATGACGAGAAAGATCCTGAGAGCAGGATACTACTGGCTGACGATGGAATCGGATTGTTTTAAATTCGCGAAGAGGTGTCATAAATGCCAGATTTATGCTGATAAAGTTCATGTGTCGCCGTGCCCGTTAAATGTCATGTCCTCCCCGTGGCCGTTCTCCATGTGGGGCATCGACGTGATAGGCAAGATCGAGCCCACTGCATCTAAAGGTCATCGCTTCATTTTAGTAGCTATCGACTACTTCACCAAGTGGGTGGAGGCAGCCTCATATGCTAATGTGACCAGGCAGTTGGTGGCTAAATTCATAAAGAGGGATATCATCTGTCGTTACGGAATTCCCGAGCGGATCATTACCGATAATGGTTCGAATCTGAATAACAAGATGATGAAGGAGTTGTGCCAGAGTTTCAAGATTGAACACCACAACTCATCTCCTTACCGGCCGAAGATGAATGGAGCCGTTGAAGCGGCCAATAAGAACATCAAGAAGACTGTTCAGAAGATGGTTGTGACCTATAAAGATTGGCACGAGATGTTGCCCTTCGCATTGCACGGTTATCGTACGACGATACGTACATCAACCGGGGCAACTCCTTTCTCCTTAGTGTACGGTATGGAGGCTGTCCTACCGTTAGAAGTGGAGATCCCTTCAATACGAGTTTTGGTTGATGTGAAACTCGACGAGGCAGAATGGATTAAGAACCGACTGAACCAACTCAGCCTGATGGACGAGAAGAGGTTGGCATCGATTGCATATGGTCGTCTGTACCAAAGCCGAATGAAGAAAGCTTATGATAAGAAGGTGCGTCCTAGAAGCTTTCAGACGGGTGATCTCGTCCTGAAGAAGATTCTTCCTCCACACTCCGATCACCGGGGCAAGTGGACTCCCAATTACGAAGGTCCGTATGTTGTCAGCAAGGTCTTCTCGGGAGGAGCCTTGTTGTTATCAACGATGGATGGTGAAGATTTTGCATCCCCGGTGAACGCGGACGCAGTTAAAAAATACTTTGCTTAAAAATGACCCGCTGGAAAGAAAAAGAATATCCAGGCAAAAATGGGGCATCCTGGCGAACCATAAAAAAGGAAAAAGGTTCGGGCAAAAATTAGGGATATAAATTGAAAAGAATGTACACCCGCAAAGTCGAAAACCCAGATGGGCGACTTTGGCAAAAAAGGGTATCCCGGTGAACTGAAAACCCGCAAAGGGCGGTTCACGCCAAAGTTAGGGATTTGAAAAAGCAAATGACTGCGTTCCGCGTGTGGACTTTCATTGTTTACTGGTTTGGAAGACCTGAGGGCCGTTTATCTGAATCAATCTCTTCTGAAGCTGAAGCGTCGGAGAAGTATCAAAGTCGAGTGGGTCCTAGAGGGATCAACTCATGGTGTTCGTCTACGCCTCGTTGCCGACATTTGTATATACTGATGTATATTTATGTTTTATTTTTGCGCATGCTTCCTCATTCCAGGAGCTTGCATCTGTTGTAAAACATTTTTACCCATTCAGGGGTTCGTTATCAATAAAATGTATACTATTCAGCAGTTCTGTTTGTCTGTTTAGTATTTATCTGTTTTGTTTGCGAAAAAAACGCCGATGTTTTTGACAAAATGCGTATACATAAACTTACTGGCCTAGGCCACTGATTGTTGAAACAATGAATTACTTAAACATTGTCACAAGATGATAACCTTGATAGGTCCCTTTGAGAAGGGTATCTTGTCTGTTTGTTTGTGTTGGTGCAGGTGTAGCATGTACCAGGTAGTATGCCGTATGCGTCCCCAAGCATGATGATTCCTTCTTCTCCAGCAAAGTTCAGCGGCCTCTCCCCGCAGAGGCTGAACATGAGATCGTGAGCATTGATATGTCTCCCTAGGCAGAGAATATTCTCTCCCCAGTCAGATGCATCCTGAAGGAATGTCATCTCCCTAGCTGAGTCACATACTGAAGTGTGCAGCAACTGATAGTTCCAGACTGAAGTCCCCAGCGGAATTGAGATTCCCCACAGAGTCGTACTCTCCCCTGTAAGCAGGATGATTCCTTCCTCCCCAACCGAGTTTGCAGATCCCCAAGAGAGCTGAGTCCTTGGAAGCAGTTGGGACCATGATTGGTTTTCCCCAGTGAAGTGTTGAATAGCTGATGCTATATTTCCCCGCCGGAGTCGTTATCTCCAGGAAGGTTAGCCGTGAAGGCCGTGTAGTTTATCTCCGCGATTGATATCGCTTTCCTCAGCAGGTCCAGGTTCTCGTAGAGCTTCGCTCCCCTGCAGCAGTCAACTGAAGTTTGCTTCCCCAGGCGGAGTCCGATTGAGATTGGCGTGACTTCTTCTCAATGGCAGGATGATTCCTTCCTCCACCAGAGTGGTTCTCTCTCCCTGACAGGAGGATTCTCCCTTCGACATTTATTTTGCTGACGGGATCGCAGCATTTTGCATAGTTGCATAGCATTTATCATAAACGCATAGTATTTCCACCGTGTGGAGCATTGCGCCGTTGTCAAAACATATGCATACTAAACATGAGCTAGGTCGTTACCGTTCTTGTTTTGCAGGTGTTCCTCCGCAGAGTCGCTTGCTCAAGATGATTCTTGAATTCTCCCCAGAAAGGTCGTTTGCTTAAGATGATTCTTAAAATCCCCAGTGAATTCGCCAGAGTTGGTTGCTCAAGTTGATGCTTAGAGTCCTCGGCAGAGTGATTGCTCAGGATGATTCCTGAAAAGCTATGGGTTCAATATGATTCTTGAGGCCCCTGCGGAGTTATTTGTTCAGATGATTCTTGAAGTCCTCAGCAGAGATGATTCGCCCAGAATGATTTCTGGATCCCCGAAGCAGAGTTACTTGATAGTTCTCCAGAATCCCCAGCGGAGATGCATCATCCCCAGCAGGTTTCTGAACAGCGAAGTTGAAACTCCCCTCGAAGACTTGATGATTGAAGTCCAACCGTATTGACGAAGCAGTTCTCTCAGCTGACGCAGAGTGCCTGATGGTAGAAGTTGGATATCCCTAACTGGTTCATGATTGACCGGGAATTCTATTCCCGACTTACTGATGAAGTCCGGCTGATGCCCGAAAGTCCTCTTCGAACGCCCGATGGTATGATTAACTTGATTGTTGACCTGATGAGTCCCGAGGAATCCTGATGCCTGACGGCATGATCGGCCATGTATTACTGGTTACCGTGCGACCAATTCCCCCAGCTAGTTGTCGTGCAGCTAGTATTTCAGTTTTCGAAGATTTATTCCCATCAGAGTACCGTGTACTTGTGCAGTTGGCAAATTTCCGGGTTTATCGGTATTCAACCGTCTCACACCTTGATTGGTTGAGAGCCGTTCGCATCTCACCAAGTCAAGTCCAAGCCGCTTGAATAGGGGCAGCTGTTGCACCCCAAAATTTGACCAACATCTCTTTGCCTAGCTTGTGTTTCATTTCATTCACATTAGCATTAGCATTTGCATTTCATTGACATGTATGCAGGAGATCAAGAGGTATGAGTACCAATCAAGAGCTATACAAGACTATGAAGTTAGCTAAGAAGGTTATTCAAGTGTTCAAGGGTTGATACCCTTGTCAGAGAAGTTCAAAGATCCTCAGAGAGAGTGGTTGAAACCAAGAGAGTGTGCCTCCTAACTTGAGAGTTGTGGGGAGCTCCTCAAATAATTCTGAAGCCAAGAATGTGGACTTGGAGCCTTGAGAGAGATTATGAGAGGTCATAGTGCAAGAATAAGAAACCTCAGCCATGAGTGGTGCAGTTAGGGTTTGACTGGGTCAACCCTAGGTCAACTGATGAATTGAACAAGGTTGAGACTTAATCCAAGAGCCATGTGATCATGGATTGATGCATTGAGATTCTATAAGGATGATTACAAGGTCAACTCATCATGATTGAAGAGTTTGAGAAGTTTCAAGCTAGGGTTTCTAAGGCTTGACAGTGTAAAATCCCCTAGTTTGACCCCTATCTCCAAGGAAGTTTAGCCCAAGATAATGTTGTCATCTCATATTGCCCCCAACATGAATGTTGTAGAGCTTGTTCTTAGCTTTAATTTGAGTACTAGAAGTACTTGATAGGATTTGTAGAACTCAAGTTATGACTTTGACAAGTTACAAGTCATCTGAGGTATGTGAATCTGGGGCCTTGAAAGTTACCCAACTTGCATCAAACTTTTGCCCAAGAAGGATGATTCCTATGAACTTTTGGTCAACATGAATGTTGTTCCTTATCTTCTTAGCTTTCTAGAGAGTACTAGAAGTCCTTGATAGGATTTGTAGAACTCAAGTTATGGCTTTGACAAGTCAAGGGCAGTTTGGTCATTTGGAGATTACAGGTTATTTCAAGCATAAGGCCATAACTCCTATTTCCAAGCTTCAAATGGAAAAATATTCAACATCAAACTTGTTCAAAATGATGTTTAAGGCTAGTAAGGAGGTCATCAGATGATGGAAAGGCTTGTAGCTCAAAGTTGCAAAAATGACCTAAAATAAGGGTATAAGTTAAATAAACCAAAGTTGGAAATTGATATTTTCAATCTACACATCCAAACCATGGAATGTAATATATCATTTTGACTCTAGAAAACATTTTAAGAACATTGGTTTAGCCACATTTTTTATTTGAGGTCTAAATTGTGGACTTGCTTTGAAAATCACTTGCTTGCATATTAAGTAACACTTGCAAAACTCAAAATCAAGGCATGAGCAATGCTTTTTGCAAGCTAAACACCTCTAATATCTCACTTGGGGAGATTTTGGGATGAGAACAAGTTGTTGCACCAAGGGAAACAGAATTGTGCATGTCATGATACATGATTGGAAATCTCATGACATGAGAAGTGGAAAATCTCATTAGAAGGATCTAGAGGATTCTAGATCATCCAAACTTCATCTATATAAGGAGTAGAGTGGATCCATTGAAGAGGTTGGTGATCATTGAAAGAGAGAGCTTAGTTTGAGATTGAAATTTCATAGCTTGCAAGTGCAATCGGTTTCACCAAATTCCTCATTTTCTTTCCATTTTCTTGATTGATACTTCTTCCATGGATGTCAAGGAGTGATTCCAGATCATTTTCAAGAAGAATTGGTGGCTGAATCGTGTCTGAGCAAGTGAATTTCTCCACCTGCAACTCACCATCGGGTTTCAAGATTCAAGCACTTTCAACTGGTTCTTTTGCATACAGAAGCAAGAAGAAGGTTCTTTGATCGTGTCCAGAAGATTAGAGAGCTTGAAGTGGAGGTTTAGTGCATCTGTTCATCCAAGATTTTCAGGTTGGTAACCTTTTTCCTATAGCATGATTTAGGTAGAATTAGGTTGAATTAAGGTGTTAGATTGATTGTAGAATGGTGTAGGATGGATTTCAGATAGTTAATTGATGAATTAGAGACAAATTAGGTGAATTGCCATTTTCGGTTGAGATTGGGATTTGGTGAATCTTGAGGTTTCAGAAGAAACTAAGGGTATGGTTGAACTCGTGGCAAGATTTGGGATAAGATTCATGTTTTGACCTCTTGGATTGGAGGCCTCTAGGGAGAATTAGGGTTGAGGAAGATGATCGGAGCTCCACCGGCGGTGGCCAAAGCTGGGCGCGAAATTGCAGAGGTTTGAATGGAGAAGATGACTCTGGGACCATCAGATCTTGTTTTGACCTTTGACTGGGAGCTGATCCAATGGCCACGTTCTAATCTCAGCTTGTGAACGAGTTCTGAAGGAAACGCTGCGTTTCATTTATTTGTTGTGCTGGGCTTAGTGAACTAGGCGCTATCCACACACCCCTGTTGGCCCAACCCATGATTTTAACTGAATCTGATTGCTATTTGCACCGTGCGCTTATTAATTTTGTTTGATTTTCTTTTAATTTTCATTTTATTCATGATTCTTGAAAAATTCATATAAAATTGAAAATTAATCCAATTAAACCCATTCTTTTTGCATTCTACTCATGATTGAGTCTAGTATTTTTTAGATAAAAAATATTTTCATTTCATGTATTTTCTGATTTAATGGGAATTTTACATTTTAATTGATATTAAAATGGTTATGTTTGATACATAATTTTGTGGAATTTTGTGTGATCATGTGGTGATGATTTTGAGCCTAATTTTTTATGTGTGATTAGGTTAGACATGTATGATCCCATAGAATGTTTCTCACATTTTTGTGATGAAAATAGGTTAGCTTTCTAGATTGATATTTAGGTGCTTCTTTTTAGGGTTTAGGTTTGATACCTTGTAATGTAGAATTTAGCTCTAGGTCTAATTTGATGGTTTGATCTTTGAAATTAATGTGGTAGAGTCATGATTGACCTAGGTTCCCATAGTAATTTTTGTAGGATTTTAAAATTGGTTCTAGTATTTTAGTTAGGACTAACTTTAGTACAAGGTTTTAGGTGATCCTAACTTACTAATTCAATTAGTTTAACTTCCCTAGTTCCCTTAGATTAGGGTTTGTGCTTGGTTTGCCTTTGGTTGAGATTGAAGACAAGTTGAAGACAAGAGGAGGATGCTTGAAGTTGCTTGAAGTTGCTTGGAGCTTTGGATTTGTTGGTGCCTGAAGGTGTCTGATGAAGATTAGGAGATAGGACATAGGGAGAGCCTTATAGTTAGAATGATTTCTTTCACAAACATGGAAAGCATCTTGTGCTTCCATTCCTCCCAATGACTAAATGTCCTTCTCAGATATTCACATCCCTCCTTTGGAAGGATGAGTGGCTTTATCTGGGAAGTAGAACTTTGAGGGAACCAGTCTCTCATAATGATGAACCCTTGCAGGCTTCCTTTCGTTGTCAGTAAGCTGTTTATCATTTCCACTCATCCTGTTAAATCAATTGTCCTCTGGTTTGAGTATCTTGAAAGATGTTGGAATTGAGTTTGAAGATGAGGATTTCATTAAAGAGTGTGGAAGAGGATGATTCCTTGAGCATTGCCATTTCAGCTGAAGCTTGAAGAGCAAGTTGATACTTGAAGACCCCATGAAGATTGAATGAAGAGCTGAGGCTTAAAGAATTGAAGGATGAAGTTGACACTTCTAAGTGATTGAAGACTACTCTGAGAAGCTGAAGCCTGTAAGAGGAGAAGACCAAGTTGATACTGGTAAAGCAAAGAGAGTTGAAGCTTGAAGACTGAGTTGATACTTGTGAAGGAGATTCAATTGAGATTGAGTGTAGAGCTGAGGCTTGAGGAATAAAAGATGAGTTGATATTGACACTGATGCATTGAGAGCCAGAAGGAATCAAGTTGATACTTGTAGTTGAGAATGAAGCCTGAAGGTGGAATTGACTGAAGAGCTGAAGCTTGGGGAAGAAGGATAAGTTGAAACTTATGTTGATGGGTTGAACCCTGGAGAAGCAAATTGATATTTTTCATGGAAAGGGATAGCCTTGAAGGGTGATTGAAGTCTGAAGACTAAATTGCTGTCAGAAGAGCTGAAGCTTGGAATTGGAAGAGTAGGAAGCTGTTGATCTGTTTTCTCTCTTGTCTGTTTTCTTTGCTGTATTGCTGATGTGCCTTGTTTGACTTGCTTGATGCATTAGAATAAGTCCATGATTAGACTGACTTTAATCTAGGAGCATGATTGAACTAGAGGTTGAGTTGCTCCCTCTGCTTGTATTGTTATTGTATGGCTTTGCTTGCGGGTATTCGATAGAGCCCAGCTCCCTTGCCCATGTGGTTTATTCTGCTTGATAGCATGTTTTACTTTTACTGTATGATTACAGTCGCTTATATGTTGCTTGATAGCTGTCGCTTGCGCGAAAATAAGGTGCCGGCATGACAGAAGAGTCGCCACCTTTCGTTATTTATCCCTCAGAGCGGGAAAGGAAACGATCGGAAAAACCTGACGAAAAAGGGTAAGACAAGGTCATCGCAACCATTGTCTGGGTTCGGGAGTCGGTTACGCAAGGGGAAGGTATTAGCACCCCTCACGTCCGTCGTACTCGACGGGATCCTCGCTTGTTTGTTTACTTGGATGGGTTGGTTATAATCTATCTACCTATCAAGGCTGGCTGAAAAAGAAAAGAAAACTGACTCGGCAAAGCATCGCGCTTTATGCCTACGTATTCCCGTCTGGAACGAGAAATCAGAGTCAACGTAGTTCGGCTAACTACGGGTGAAGGTGGGGAAAGGGTGAAGGTTGCTCGCTAGGATGTCGCATCCTATGCCTACGTACTTTCATCTGGTATGAAAGATCAGAGCAGACGTAGTTCGGGATAACTACGGAAAAATGGCTCAACTAGGAGGGAGACTATCAAGTCCTACTGTTATCATGCCATGGATTCATCCTATGGTTGAGGTTTGAACAGGGAATTCCTAGCTGTTGTCATGCATAGGTTTCAACCTAAAAGTCTATCATCAAATCCTTATCAAAGGAAATGAGAGTCCTAAGGGATCATGTCAATGATACACCAAAACAGACAAAAGCATCAGCTTTAACAGTAAAATGCATGCAATGCAAGTGAGGGAGGAAATGTGTGTGGGGTTTCAGCCTCCACAAGCTCGTCTCGACCTCAAGCCAGTCATGAAATAACGGTAATCATACTGAAGATAAATAACATGTTATCAAGCAATGAACAGATAAAAGAAATGAGGTGCCATCAGGCAAACAAAACACACTTGAGAAAGAATCATCTATTCTCTAATCCTAACCCTAACACAGAATCTGAATCAAATCTAAGCAAAGCCCTAAAGCAAAACCCTGAACAAGAGAAATCCATCCCAGTCTTCAAGCTTCAGAACAAGCTTACCAAAGAGAGGGAGCTAAGCAAGCAGACTCATAGTGTCTTCCTCAGGAAAGCACTAGGAGGTGTATACTCAGGAGTCATATCCTATGTGGCTCAACCACTGTGATCAGTTTACATTCCTCCTCAGGAGAAATTAAACTCACAAGCAGGCTCCAACATCACTGGATATTTAGGAAATCCTATCTGAACTAGTGGAACTAAATGAACAGACTCATAGGACCTTCCTCAGGTAAGTACTAGGAGGCTTCCACTTAGGAGTTGTATCCTATGTGGCTCAACAACTGTGATCAGTTTATATTCCTCCTCAGGAGAAACTAAACTCACAAGTTGGCTCCAACATCATTGGATACTTGAGAAATCCTAGATAAACTAAGGGAACTAAGTGGATAGACTCATAGGACCTTCCTCAGGAAAGTACTAGGAGGCTTCTACTTAGGAGTTGTATCCCATGTGGCTCAACAACATGTGATCAGTTTACATTCCTCCTCGGGAGAAACTAAACTCACAAGTTGGCTCCAACATCATTGGATACTTAAGAAAGAGGTGAGAAGAAAGAATGAAAGTCATTCATAGTGCCTTCCTCAGGAAAGTACCATGAACTTCCCTCAAACTTCAGGATCTCAACCCTCACAGACAGGGGACAAGCCAAGCTCTAGGTCTCTGAATCTTGATCTACAATCTTCTCTCCATCATGCTCTTCAACAAGCTCTTCAAGGCAACACAAACCCCACAACAAATTCCTCAAAACGAACCCCAGAGATGAACAGATGACCACAGCATAGACAAAATTATCAGGCAACTTCAGAAAATACCTAAAAATACTAAACCAAGGGGAAAAAATCTAACAATTATTCACAAGGGTCCTCAACACCTACTCATAACATCTACATAGGCCTCTACCTCAAAATCAAGACAAAACTTAATCAAAGAAAGGAATTCATCACCTAAACACAATCTAAACCCTAATTAGGATACCCTACATCTACCCTAATTAAACTAATCAAAATTTGATTCTAAAATTCTAGAAAAAATCCTATGGGGAACTATGATTCATCATCTAATTGCACAAAAAAGAATGGATTAAAAAACCTAAGGGAAGGTCCTAAAATAATTCCTACAAAATCATGATACAAAACTAAACATTATAAAAGCTACTTTAAAAGAAAAATCTATTAAAATACTAAACTTAAAAATAAAATCCCATTTTCATTTTTAATATTTTCTACACAAAATGATCTAATCATAGAAAAAAGAAGAAGTCAAAAATCATTTTTTATCATTTATTTATGAATTAATCAAAACAGAAAAATATTAAAACAATATTAAAACAATTAAATCAATTAAAAGGGAGGGGGGGTGCAACAAGCAAGGCGCGCCAGTTCAAATATTTGGGCCAGCAATAGGGGGAGGTGTGATTAGCGAGCTAAGCCCAGAATGGCTTTAAGTGAAACGACCGCGTTTCGCTTCTTTTGAATCTTCCCTCCATTTCTCAGACTCACTCACGGCCGTTGGATCAGATTAATGAGTCAAACTCTGGAGCCAATCTAAGGGACCTCCTTCATCGTCCCAAATGAAACTAGGGTTTTCAGAACCCTCTCCTCCATGCCCTAATCTTCCTCTCCCTCGTTCTCTCTGCTCAGGCCATGGTTTAACACGATCCCAAAACGAAAAATGCTCTACTACTCAAGAGCAACACAACCATACGCGCACTTTCCCCTAACTCGCCCTAGATCATCCTAACAGAAGACTTCAAGATCATGGTTCCACCATGATCACCTGAGATCAACCATGGTGAAGCTTCAACCTAAGGATCTAACCCTGCTCTACATGCTACCCTAGTCAATCTGACCTAACTCATGCTAACTAAAACTCCCTAAACAACTAGTTCTTGAAGATTAAAGAATCACTCACCTGCCATGAAACCTCACGCAGAGCTCTCAAACTCTCAGAAATTGATCTTCTATCCTAGCATATTAATTCTACACCTAAAGAATGAACTAAAACTAAATAAATTAAGAGGATTAAGGAGGAGAAAGAACCTGTCAAGTAATGATGGAGAAGGCTCGTGGGGATGCTTGCAGGCCTTGAAATTGGTTCAAGATGCTCCTTGGATGATCCACAACCTTCTGTTTGCAAGAGTTGTTGATGGAAGATGCTTGTGATGGAAGAAAACTCAAGTTGCTTGATTGTGAAGGTAGCTCTTTAATGGCAATGTATCTCTCTCTTTCTCCTCTGACTTGACTCTCTATCACCAACCCTGAATACTATGAAGATCATCTTTCTTATAATGATGGATGGAAGAAGCTGGATCCTTCTAGAATCATCTAGAAAAGTGTGGAAAATTCTTGAAAATCTCATGACATGCCATATTGGTTATCTCATATCTCATATGTTATGCCTTGCAATTTTGTCTTAAAATGTCCTTATGTGAGATATTGAGAAGGGATGAGTGACAAACAAGCTCATCTTTGGCTTGTGTAGGGTTTTTCAACATTGCCTTCTTTTTCAAGTAACAACTTTTCAAAGCATCACCCATTTTAAGGCTCCAAATCAAAATTCTAGCTAAACCAATGTTCTCAAAATGGTTTTTCCAATCAAAATGATATATTGGATGACCTATTTTGGATTTGTGGATCTTCCAAATCACTTTTCAAATTCAACTTTTCAAACTTATATGCCATTTTTAGTTCATTTTTGACCAATCATGTAATCTCATGCCATGAGCTTTTCCAACAATTTGTGACCTTCTTTCTAGACTTAAAATCACATTTTGAACAACTTTCATGTTTTGAGTTTTTCCATTTGAGGCTTGGAGATAGGAGTTTTAGGCATTGGATAAAATGACCTATAACTGACAAATGACCAAAATACCCCTGTCTTGTTCAAACCATAAGTTGAGTTCTACAAATCCTATCAAGGACTTCTACCACTCAAATTAAAGCTAAGAAGATCCTCTTCAACATCCATGTTGACCAAGAAATCATAGGAATCCTCCTACTAGGGCAAAAGTTGTCTGCAAGTTGGGTGACTTTCAAGGACCCAGATTCACACACCTCTGCTGACCTGTAATTTGTCAAAACCCTAACTTGAGCTCTGTAACTCCTATCAAGGACTTCCACCACTCAAATTAAATCTTAGAACAAGCTCTACAACATTCATGTTATGGGGAGGATGAGATATCAATCACATCTAGAGCTAAAACTGCCTGGAAAATAGGGATCAAATTAGGGTTTTCTCACTGACAATCCTTGGGGACCCTGACTTGAAACTTCTCAAACTCCTCACTCATGATGAGTTGGCCTAGGAATCATCTTTATATCATCTCTATGCATCATTCCATGATCTCATGGCCCTTGGATTAGGTCTCAACCTTCTCCAAATTTTCAGTTACCCTAGGGTTGACCCAGTCAAAACCCTAATTCTACCATTCATGGTTGAATCTTCTGAACTCTTACACAATGACCTCTCTGGGATTCATGAAGGCTATCAAGACATCTCATAGGCTTTCCCAAAACATCAAATTCATTCTCAAAGTCCCAGAACCATCTGAGGAGCACCCACAACTTTCAAACTATGAAGCACACAACCCTGGTTTCAACCCATTCCTCTGAGGATCTCTGGAACTTTCTGATGAAGGTATCTATTTCCAAACACTCAATGAATAAATAATTGTTGGTCAAATTTTGGGGTGCAACAGCTGCCCCTATTCAAACGGCTTGAACCTGACTGGGTGAGAAGCGAACGGCTCTCAACCAATCAAGGTACGAGACGGTTGAATATCGGTAAACCCGAAAATTTGCCAACTGCACGAGCACACGGTACTCTGCGGGGAACAAATCTTTGAATACTGCAACACTAGCTGCTCATCAACTATCTGGAGAAATATCGACCTGACATCACCGTCAGACAATCAAAATACTCAACATCACCGCTGGAGAACTAAATCTGACATCACCGTCGGAAAATCGAAATACCCCACATCACCGCTGGAGAACTAAATCTGACATCACCGTCGGACGATCGAAGTACTCTGCGTCACCGCTGGAGAAACATCTTCGAATTCAATCAGAAGACATATCCTTCATTTGATCGCAATCAATCATCACCTCAGGATAACTGACCTGGTCTTCAGACTCACACGAATCACTCTGTTGTATCTACAACCTCTGGAACCTTGTCTTCAACCACCCGTTGATTCATCAACACGGAAATCTGAACTCACAGGAACCTTCTGATATCGCCTTCAGGCGCTTACGAAATCCATCTTCAGATTAGACATCATTGTTGGAGCAGACATACCACGCTGCTGAGGACTTCAAGAATCATCTTGAACAAACAGATCCGTCGGGCATCTTCAAGAATCGTCCTGAACTAATAACCTTTCTGGAGCAAACATTTTGTTGGGTATTCCAGGAATCTTCCTGGGCAACTCTTACTGGGGACGCTACTGGGGAGCTCAAGCATCATACTAGGCGAACAACTCGGGAAGCTGTACTGAGGTCTTAAGAATCGTCTTAAGCAAATGGCCCTGCTGAGGGATTCAAGGGTCGTTTTGAACTGAAAACTTCGCTGGGGATCTCAAAAATCATCTTGAGCGAGCGACCGTGGGGATTACACCGGGGTCTTTAAGAATCATCTCAAGAGTGACCTTGCTGGGGAGAATATCAAGAATCGTCCTGAGCAACCGGTCTTTTGGTCGCACACCTGGAAGGCAAGAATGATAATGACCTAGATCATGCTTATGATGCGTATACTTCGGCACCATGCCCCACACGGCGGGAATGATATGCGTTTATGCTAAATGCCATGCAATCATGCACAATGCTATGCAACGTTAAATGCTATGCAGTGTTAGATGCTATGCAGTCATGCATAATGATGCGATCCCGTCCGTAAAATAAATGCCGAGGGGAGATTCTCCTGTCAAGGAGAAAGAACCATTCAGGTAGAGGAATCATCCTGCTGAGGAGAACGTGAACACGCCAATATCAATCAGGCTCTGTCTGGGGAATTGATCTTCCGCGGACTGCTGCAGGGGAACAACTTCAGCTGACTGCTGCAGGGGAACGAAGCTCTACGAGCACTTGGATCTGCTGATATCAATCGCGAGAATGAACTGCGCGGCCGTCTCGGCTACTCTTCTGGGGATGACCACTATGTGGGGAACCAACTTCAGCTGCTTCACACTCCACCCGGGAAAAAACCAATCATGACCTGATCAACTTCCAAGGATTCGGATCTCTTGGACCTCTGCAGACTTGGCTGAGGAAGGAGAAATCATTCTGCTTTGATGGAGAGAGTGCGATTCTGGGGAAACACAGCATTAGCTGCCCCACGCTCTGCTGGGGAAAATCAATCATGATCCGATCAATGTTCAAGGATTCTGCTTTTCCGCGGACTCAGCCGGGGAGAGAAATCATTCTACTTCACTGGAGAGTGCGACTCTGATGGGGAATTCGATTCCACTGGGGAGGAAAGAATCATCTGACTTCGGGGAAGAGAGTACGACTCTGCAGGGGAATATAACATCAGCTGTTCCGATACTCTACTGGGGAAGAGGGAATCATCCCATCTCAGGAGAGAATACGGCTCTGGTGCGGAATCTCAATTCCACTGGAGACTTCAGTCTGGCACCATCAGTTACTGCATACTTCGGCATACGGCTAGCTTCTTGCGAATCCTGCACTTGTGACCCGGTGCGGGGGGAGAATCCTGCTTCAGTGCTTGACTCAGCTGATGAGGTGACATTCCTTCAGGATGCGTCTGCTTGGGGAAGAGAATCACCTCTACCTGGGGAAGACCTATCAATGCTCACTATTCTGATTCTGATTCTGCGGAGGAGAGACTACTGAACTCTGCTGGGGAAGGAGGACTCATCCTGCCTCGGGGATACGCACGGCACATCTTCTGGCGAGGTGCTACACCTGCAACAACACAAACAAACAGACAAGATACCCTCCTCAAAGGGGCCTATCCAGGTTATTATCTCGTGACAATGTTCAGTTAGTTAATTGTTTCAACAATCAATGGGCTTAGGCCCGCAAGTTTATGTATGCACATTTTATCAAAAACACATCGGCGTTATCATTCGCAAACAAAACAGATAAATGCTAAACAGACAAGTAGAATTGCTGAATAATGTGCATTTTATTGATGATGAACCCCTGAATGGGCAAAAATGTTTTACAACAGAGGCAAGCTCCTGGAATGAGGAAGCTGCGCAAAAAGAAAACATAAATATACATCAGTATATACAAATGTCGGCAATCGAGGCGTAGACGAACACCATGAGTTGATCCCTCTAAGACCCACTCGACTTCGATACTTCTCCGATGCTTCAGCTTTGGAAGAGATTGATTCAGATAAACGGCCCTCAGGTCTTCCGAACCACTAAACAATGAAAGTCCATACGCGGAACGCAGTCATTTGCTTATTCAAATCCCTAACTTTTGCGTGAACCGCCCTTTCGGGTTTTCAGTTCACCGGGATACCCTTTTTTGCCGAAGCCGCCCAGTGTAGGTTTTCGACTTCGCGGGTGTACATTTTTCAATATATCCCTAATTTTTGCCCGAACCTTTTATTCTGTTTTTGGTTCGCCGGGATGCCCTTTTTTGCCTGGACTCTTTCCTTTTTTGTCCAGCGGGTCTCTTTCAAGCAAAGTATTTTTTAACTGCGTCCGCGTTCACCGGGGATGCAAAATCTTCACCATCCATCGTGGATAACAACAAAGCTCCTCCCGAGAAGACCTTGCTGACGACATACGGCCCTTCGTAATTCGGAGTCCACTTGCCCCGGTGATCGGAGTGTGGCGGAAGAATCTTCTTCAGGACGAGATCACCCGTCTGAAAGCTTCGAGGACGCACCTTCTTATCATAAGCTTTCTTCATTCGGCTTTGGTACAGGCGACCAAATGCAATCGATGCTAACCTCTTCTCGTCCATCAGGCTGAGCTGGTTCAGGCGATTCGTAACCCATTCTGCCTCATCAAGTTTCACATCAACCAATACTCGCAAAGAGGGAATCTCCACTTCTAGCGGTAGGACAGCTTCCATACCGTACACCAAGGAGAAAGGAGTTGCCCCGGTCGACGTACGCACCGTAGTACGATAACCGTGCAAGGCAAACGGCAGCATCTCGTGCCAATCTTTATACGTCACAACCATCTTCTGAACAATCTTCTTGATGTTCTTGTTGGCTGCTTCAACAGCGCTATTCATCTTCGGCCGGTAAGGAGACGAGTTGTGGTGTTCGATCTTGAAGCTCTGGCACAGCTCCTTCATCATCTTATTATTCAAATTCGAACCATTATCAGTAATGATCCGCTCGGGAATTCCATAGCGACAGATGATGTCCCTCTTTATGAACTTAGCTACCACCTGCTTGGTCACATTAGCGTACGAGGCTGCCTCCACCCACTTGGTGAAGTAGTCGATAGCTACCAGAATAAAACGATGACCATTGGATGCGGTGGGCTCGATCTTGCCTATCATGTCGATGCCCCACATGGAGAACGGCCAAGGGGAGGACATGACATTCAATGGGCACGGCGGCACATGAACTTTATCAGCATAAATCTGGCATTTGTGACATTTCTTCGCGAATCTGAAGCAATCCGACTCCATAGTCAGCCAGTAATACCCTGCTCTCAGGATCTTTCTCGTCATGGCATGCCCGCCGGCGTGCGTACCAAATGTGCCCTCATGGACTTCTTCCATGAGCATACTTGCTTCCTTCTCATCCACACATCTGAGTAGCACGAGATCGTGGTTTCTCTTATACAGCACTCCATCAGGGTTGAGGTAAAAATTCCCAGATAGCCTCCTCAGAGTCTTCTTATCCTGGGTTGACACACCCGCAGGATACTCCTTGGTCATAAGGAAGGTCTGGATGTCGTGGAACCATGGCTTGCCGTCAGTGGCATCCTCGATTGCAAAGACAAACGCTGGTCTATCAAGATGCGAAAGAACAATGCTTGGCGCTTCATTCCAAAGATTGACCTTATACATCGAAGCCAACGTGGCTAAGGCATCAGCCATTTGATTTTCAGCCCGGGGTACATGATGAAGTTCTACTCGGTCGAAGAACGGAAGCAGCCTCCTGGCATAATTCATGTACGGCACTAAATTCGCTTGACGAGTTTCCCACTCCCCTTTAACCTGATTGATTACAAGCGCTGAGTCACCATATATGTCTAGATTCTTGATTCTCAAATCAATTGCCTCTTCTAGACCCATAATACATGCTTCGTACTCGGCTTCGTTGTTGGTAACTGGAAACGTCAGTCTCGCAGTAAACGGGATGTGGGATCCGTGAGGAGTCGTGATGATGGCCCCGATGCCACTTCCATAGGAATTAACCGCTCCGTCGAATATCAACTTCCACTGAGACTTCCTATCTGGCCCCTCATCGGGCAATGGCTCATCGCAATCCTTCGCTTTGAGAAACATAATGTCCTCGTCAGGGAATTCGAACTTCATCGGCTGATAGTCTTCGATTGGCTGTTCGGCAAGGTAGTCAGACAATACGCTTCCCTTGATGGCTTTCTGAGAGACGTACTGAATATCATATTCTGTTAACACCATTTGCCACCTGGCAATCCTGCACGAAAGAGCCTGCTTCTCGAAGACGTACTTGATCGGATCCATCTTCGAAATGAGCATAGTGGTGTGGTTGAGCATATACTGTCGTAGACGTTTGGCAGCCCAAGCTAGTGCACAACACGTCTTCTCCAGCATCGAGTATCGAGATTCACACTCAGTGAACTTTTTACTCAAATAGTAAATGGCATGCTCTTTTCTGCCCGTCTCGTCGTGCTGACCGAGAACACACCCCATACTGTTCTCCAGAACTGTCAGGTACATGATTAATGGCCGTCCAGCCACTGGGGGTATCAAGATTGGAGGTTCTTGAAGATACTGCTTTATCTTGTCGAATGCCTTCTGGCAATCCTCATTCCAAGTAATCGCCTGATTTTTCTTTAACAGCTTGAACATCGGTTCACAAGTGGCTGTGAGCTGAGAGATAAACCTTGCAATGTAGTTTATTCGGCCCAAGAAACCACGAACTTCTTTTTCTGTCTTCGGCGCTGGCATTTCTTGGATAGCTTTTATCTTTGCAGGATCAACTTCAATACCTCGTTTACTAACGATAAACCCCAATAACTTTCCGGACCGCACTCCGAAAGTGCACTTGTTAGGATTCAGCCTCAACCTGAACTTCCTAAGCCTTTCAAACAGCTTCAGCAAATTGACCAGATGCTCTTCCTCCGTTTGGGACTTTGCAATCATGTCATCAACATAGACCTCGATCTCATGGTGAATCATATCATGAAACAAAGTTACCATTGCTCGCTGGTAAGTGGCCCCTGCGTTCTTCAAACCGAAAGGCATTACCTTGTAGCAAAACGTGCCCCAGGGGGTAATAAACGTCGTTTTCTCCATGTCCTCCGGCGCCATCTTAATCTGATTGTAACCGGAGAAGCCATCCATGAACGAAAACACGGAAAACTGGGCTGTATTGTCGACCAACACATCGATATGAGGAAACGGGAAATCATCCTTAGGGCTCGCCCTATTCAAATCCCGATAATCGACGCACATGCGTACCTTACCGTCTTTCTTCGGTACAGGCACTATGTTGGCGACCCACGGAGGGTAAGTGGTAACGGCTAGAAATCCTGCGTCCAACTGCTTCTGGACTTCCTCTTTGATTTTTACAGCCATGTCTGGTCTTGTCCTCCTGAGCTTCTGCTTGACTGGAGGGCAATCTTCTCGCAACGGCAAGCGATGAACCACGATATCTGTGTCAAGTCCGGGCATATCCTCATATGACCAAGCAAAGACGTCACTATACTCTCGAAGCATCTCGACCAGTCTATGCTTGACATCCTTCTGCAGCGCGGCCCCAACTCTGACATTTCTGACAAGCTCCTCAGAACCCAGATTTATGATCTCAATATCCTCCTCATGAGGCAGAATAACCTTCTCCTCTTGTCTCAACAAGCGGGCCAATTCTTCCGGAAGGTCTTCGTCTTCATCAATCTCATCCTCGGCTTGATAGATCGGGCAATCAAAGTCGTAGTGAGCCGTAGAGGGTCCAGAGTCGATGTCATCCGTTACGTGGATCCTGCAATAACAAGGGTTAAGTTTAAAGCAAGAATATGCAGGTTAGCACGAACCTCGTTGCCATTTTGCTGTTTTTCGAAACAAACATAAAACATGAATAACAGAGAACACAATATTTGATTACGAAGAAACCGCCTTTTATTTATTAACAAAATGCATACACATAATCCAACAAGGCCCTGACAGTAAAACCACTATGCCCCGGGCAGGACATAGGGTTGTACAAAGATTGTAAAAAGCAAATCATTACTCTTCACTTGTCAGCTTGATAATCTCCTTGATGGTCCAATTGTGGAGGCACTCGCCTGGCTTGCTCGGTTGAATCTAGGCGTCAAGATCACAATCACTGTCCCCGCTGTCCTCTGACGTAGCGTTGATACTCTCGAAGATTACTCCCCCCTTGGTGAATAAGATCGGCCCTTTCCCACGAGACGAACTGCCAGAAGAAGATGAAGCTTCAGCTTCCGGAGAATATCCCAATCCAAACTTATCCTGTTTGATTGGTATATCCAAGACATGCCCCCAGCCTGGGGTGGAACCAGCTTCGACAACGGCCCGAGCCTCCTTAAACGAGGAGAGGTTCAACCCTTGCTTCTCTGCAACAACGGGAGCTACCTCCTTCACCCTGACGGTTTCAAAAGCCTAGCAAAGAGTCTCATGGATCTCACCATCCATTTCAACGTATTTAAAGGACGACAGGTGGCTTACCATGATGTCCTCCTCTCCACAGACTGTGACTATGCTGCCCCCAACAGCATATTTAAGCTTCTGATGCAGCGTGGACGTCACGGCACCAGCAGAATGGATCCACGGCCGACCTAAGAGGCAACTATAGGCGGGCATGATATCCATGATATAGAACACCGCATTAAACGTCTCTGGACCAACTTGAATTGGCAGGGTCAATTCTCCGAAGACGTGGCGCTTGGTTCCGTCAAAGGCCTTCACGACCAGATCACTGGGCGTGCACAGCAGTCCACGGGTATCCAACTTCATCAGTGCCTTCTTCGGAAGCACGTTAAGCGAGGAGCCCGTATCTACTAGGACATGTGACATAATCGTGCCTCTGCACTCTATCGAGACGTGCAAGGCGCTGTTGTGATCTCTTCCCTTGGGAGTCAGCTCCAGATCGGTAAATCCCAGCCCATTACCAGCATTGACATGGGCTACTACTTCCTCGAGTTGATTCACTGATATCTCCTGCGGCACGTATGCAGCATTCAATACCTTCAACAATGCGTTGCGGTGCGCTTCAGAACACAGCAACAGGTTAAGAATCGAGATCTTCGACGGAGTCTGGTGAAGATGATCTACAATCTTGTAGTCACTTTTCCTGATCAGTCGCATGAACTCTTCTGCATCTTTAACCAACAAGTCTTTCTCTGCCCCTGCAGGGACCTCCTCAACAGCTTTACCTTTACCCTTATCCACAGCGTCAGCTCGGACCACTTTCTCTGCTGCAACCTCTGCCGGTGCGAATACTCCTCCGCTCTTGGTGATACCACTGACTTCATTAAGATTCTGCGCAGTCGATCCGGATGACTCAAGCTCTATCTTCTGACCATTACAATAAACCTCGGCGCCATAATGCCATGGGACGGCATTAGTGCTCTCGAATGGGATTGGTCCGGCCCTGGTGATGGTGATAGTAGGCGGACGGGGCGCAGAAATAGTGATAGGGTGGCGAGGAATGGTAATGGTAGCAACTTCGTCCGCCTGCTTCAGCACGACTTCCCCTGACGCATTCTCAACGCTCCGACTGAACTGCAAAATACCCTCGGTCATCAGACTTTGGACACCTTCGGTCAACTGCTCACACCCATCAGGAAGTGTAGCACAAGCCATACACATCTCTCCACATCCAGGAAAGAAGCCCTTCTTCAGCAACTTAGCCTTAACAAAACTCAATGGCGTCTTCAAATCTTTGACATCAGTCAGCAAGTCTGAATTCTCTTCAGTGATGACAGCATTCACTCCGCCCCCCCTATGATGAGGCATTGGATTCTTGGTGACGTTGGGCACGCTGTCAGAAAAGTTGATCACCTTGGCGTCGACCAAGTCCTGGACTTTGTGCTTAAAAGCTTTACAATTCTCAACTGTATGGCCAGGTGCCCCCGAATGAAATTCACAAGTAGCATTAGCATCATACCCTGGTGGTGGTGCCCCTGTCAAGGGAGCCATTGTCCTTTTATGAACTAATTGGAGCTGAAGCAACGTCTGCAGAAGCTGTGCATACGGCATAGGGGGAGTTTCAAACTGACGATTTGCCAGGGGACCCCGATTCTGATATCTCTTATATCCCGGATTATTCTGTGGCTGGGGCTGCTGTTGCGGCTGCGAGGGTGCAGCTGGGATGTTTATGCTAGCGATCTGAGACTGAGGGCCCTTGCCCTTTCTCCTAGCATTAGTGACAGCACTGGCATCTCCCTCTCGACGCTTGCCAGTATAGGGTTTCTTGCTAGCTCCTCCAGCTGAGGATGATTCGCCCTGAATCTTTCCGATCTTTATACCGTTTTCGACATGCTCGCCCAAAGTGATGAGGGCCGAGAACGTTCCAGTCATGCCACTGATCAGCTTCTCATAATAGACTCCAGGAAGGGTAGCCACGAACATTTGTACCAACTCACGCTCAACCATCGGCGGTTGAACCCGAGCAGCCAATTCACGCCACCGCTGGGCGTACTCTTTGAAGCTTTCATTGCTCCGCTGCGAGAGATTCTGAAGCTGAACTCGGTTGGGAGCCAAGTCGCTATTATATTGATAGTGGAGAACAAACGCTTCTGCAAGATCTTTCCAGGTGCGCACAGTAGCGGGCTCCAAACCCATATACCATTCGAGCGACGGACCAGAAAGACTATCCTGAAAGAAGTGCATCAGCAACTTCTCATCGTCAGAATAAGCGGACATCTTTCTATAATAAGATCGGAGGTGAACACGGGGACAAGTAGTGCCCCTATACTTCTCAAAGATAGGCACCTTAAACTTGTGAGGTACTTTAAAGTCAGCAATCAACCCAAGTTTGGACATGTCAACGCCCAATGTGTTCTGATTTTCTATATCTCTCATTTTATCTTCCAGTGCCTTGAACCTGAGTCGAGCTTCAGCAGTCAACTCAGCCTCTACACCTCTCTGAGAGAAAATATCATCCTGATGGTCCTCCAGCCACGGTTGAGGCACCATCATATTTCCTGCACCAACATTGCCGTTGACCGGCCCCATGTTAACATTGGCTCCCAAACCACCATTGACGGCGCCCGCCGCGTTAAGTCTGAGATTAGTCATGAGATTGCCGTTAGCACTACTGTTGCCTCCGGCAGCAGGAACAACGTTCTGTGGAGTATCCCCTTGAGGAGGAGTGGGCACGGCCCCGCCGTGAAGTATTCCATTACTGTCAACCCTGGAGATGAGAGGTTGCACCAAAGTACGAAGCTGATCTTGCCCATTCGCAACTACTTGCATCAGCTCCATAAAACGATCCATCCGTTCACGAATCTCTTGAACATCTGACTGTACCTGGTCCATGATTCTCGTTTGATTGGCGCGAGTTGAGTAGCGGTGGATGAATCTTTGATCAATCCTGGAGATCGAAAACAGCTCGGGACCTGAGTACCTGAAAAACCTGTCAACATCAAAAGTTAGGAAAAGGTAACAGGATGTATGTCATGCAAAAATGCTTTATGCAGATGCATGCGTGTGTCTGTGTGCTTGAGAGATTGTCCCCTGATCCTGGCACCTGCTGACAATAATAAGGAGAGGAATCTGGGCCCAATCATGGAAATAGTAACCTCACATAGCAATAGTCAGATTCGACACATCAAGGACCGAGAACTCGTACGCAACAGTCTTTCTGAGAACGGTTGCAGTAACACAATGAGAGATCTTGGATCAGGGAAACGGTACCTGTCACAGACACACGCTAATGGAATGCGAATGATTATGCAAGCTAATGCAAAATGCAGGTATGCAACAATATATCCAGGTGGCTGCTGTGGAGAATCGATGTCAACAGTCACTGATGAGAAGGAAACCCCGGTGTAAAACCACTGATCTGATCTGCTGTGAATAACCATCGGGTAGGATCGAGATCAGCATTCTGCCCTGACAAGAACGAGGGCCTGATAATAAAGACCCCGGATGCAAGATCAAGGAATATCTGTTGATGAAGTCTTCGGACCCCAAATCACAAATCTGCCCTCTCTAGAACAAACACACAGCTGCTGATGAGATCTTCAAACCCCACTCAAAATCTGCCCTATCAAGAACAAAATAACAACCGCTGACGAGATCCTCAGACCCCACTCAAAAATCTGCTCCATCCAGAACAAACCTCTGATAACAATACTCTGATCGGAACCTGCTCTATCAGGAACAGACAAACACCCGATGATAAAATCCTTTGATCAAACCCTTGCTCTATCAAGAACATATCTGCAACTGAGAACCCAATCATAACTGATTTACTGTCAAGAAAACCAGGTAGTCTGGAGGTCAAAGTTTCCTGCAATATCCCAACCCCACTCACAGGTATGATGGACCTAATCCACGGACAAAGGTACGGCATCCTATGCGGTTGTCAGCGTCACAGACTTTCATGAGTGACAATACGATTCCCAGAAGGAGTGGCATCGTCAAGTCATGAAGAGGCCTCTCTTAGCTGACTTCCAAATGATCGGTCCCCAGAGTCGACAATCCTTACGTCTGGACTCCCCTCAGATCCTCAGGACCGGAAAGGAGCACCTCTGCAAGAATCTCGTCTGAGCGCAGATTTTCGTAGGGAACTGTGCCTGCTCAGCAGACAGGTTCGTCTACTACTTCTCCGCAACTATATCTAGGTGTGTACTCAAAGCCCAGGTCCGGCTTTTCACTCACAGTAACATCCCTCTCCCACAGCAGCACAGATAATCATATTAAACTGGAAATAAAATGCGGGAAATAAAATGCGGGAAGTAAAGTGCGGGAAGTAAAGTGCGGGAAGTAAAGTGCGGGAAATAAACGCAACCCAACAAGCAAACACACAAACGATAGGATTGACTCTCATAGGGAACCGGAGAACCAGAGATTCTGGGTTCGATCCCCAGCAGAGTCGCCAGCTGCTGGGGACGGTCCCAGACAGCTAGGAAGAAAACCCAAGGCGAGACTCGCATAGGGAACCATCGCAATCCCCAGCAGAGTCGCCAGCTGTCGCTTGCGCGAAAATAAGGTGCCGGCATGACAGAAGAGTCGCCACCTTTCGTTATTTATCCCTCAGAGCGGGAAAGGAAACGATCGGAAAAACCTGACGAAAAAGGGTAAGACAAGGTCATCGCAACCATTGTCTGGGTTCGGGAGTCGGTTACGCAAGGGGAAGGTATTAGCACCCCTCACGTCCGTCGTACTCGACGGGATCCTCGCTTGTTTGTTTACTTGGACGGGTTGGTTATAATCTATCTACCTATCAAGGCTGGCTGAAAAAGAAAAGAAAACTGACTCGGCAAAGCATCGCGCTTTATGCCTACGTATTCCCGTCTGGAACGAGAAATCAGAGTCAACGTAGTTCGGCTAACTACGGGTGAAGGTGGGGAAAGGGTGAAGGTTGCTCGCTAGGATGTCGCATCCTATGCCTACGTACTTTCATCTGGTATGAAAGATCAGAGCAGACGTAGTTCGGGATAACTACGGAAAAATGGCTCAACTAGGAGGGAGACTATCAAGTCCTACTGTTATCATGCCATGGATTCATCCTATGGTTGAGGTTTGAACAGGGAATTCCTAGCTGTTGTCATGCATAGGTTTCAACCTAAAAGTCTATCATCAAATCCTTATCAAAGGAAATGAGAGTCCTAAGGGATCATGTCAATGATACACCAAAACAGACAAAAGCATCAGCTTTAACAGTAAAATGCATGCAATGCAAGTGAGGGAGGAAATGTGTGTGGGGTTTCATCCTCCACAAGCTCGTCTCGACCTCAAGCCAGTCATGAAATAACGGTAATCATACTGAAGATAAATAACATGTTATCAAGCAATGAACAGATAAAAGAAATGAGGTGCCATCAGGCAAACAAAACACACTTGAGAAAGAATCATCTATTCTCTAATCCTAACCCTAACACAGAATCTGAATCAAATCTAAGCAAAGCCCTAAAGCAAAACCCTGAACAAGAGAAATCCATCCCAGTCTTCAAGCTTCAGAACAAGCTTACCAAAGAGAGGGAGCTAAGCAAGCAGACTCATAGTGTCTTCCTCAGGAAAGCACTAGGAGGTGTATACTCAGGAGTCATATCCTATGTGGCTCAACCACTGTGATCAGTTTACATTCCTCCTCAGGAGAAATTAAACTCACAAGCAGGCTCCAACATCACTGGATATTTAGGAAATCCTATCTGAACTAGTGGAACTAAATGAACAGACTCATAGGACCTTCCTCAGGTAAGTACTAGGAGGCTTCCACTTAGGAGTTGTATCCTATGTGGCTCAACAACTGTGATCAGTTTATATTCCTCCTCAGGAGAAACTAAACTCACAAGTTGGCTCCAACATCATTGGATACTTGAGAAATCCTAGATAAACTAAGGGAACTAAGTGGATAGACTCATAGGACCTTCCTCAGGAAAGTACTAGGAGGCTTCTACTTAGGAGTTGTATCCCATGTGGCTCAACAACATGTGATCAGTTTACATTCCTCCTCAGGAGAAACTAAACTCACAAGTTGGCTCCAACATCATTGGATACTTAAGAAAGAGGTGAGAAGAAAGAATGAAAGTCATTCATAGTGCCTTCCTCAGGAAAGTACCATGAACTTCCCTCAAACTTCAGGATCTCAACCCTCACAGACAGGGGACAAGCCAAGCTCTAGGTCTCTGAATCTTGATCTACAATCTTCTCTCCATCATGCTCTTCAACAAGCTCTTCAAGGCAACACAAACCCCACAACAAATTCCTCAAAACGAACCCCAGAGATGAACAGATGACCACAGCATAGACAAAATTATCAGGCAACTTCAGAAAATACCTAAAAATACTAAACCAAGGGGAAAAAATCTAACAATTATTCACAAGGGTCCTCAACACCTACTCATAACATCTACATAGGCCTCTACCTCAAAATCAAGACAAAACTTAATCAAAGAAAGGAATTCATCACCTAAACACAATCTAAACCCTAATTAGGATACCCTACATCTACCCTAATTAAACTAATCAAAATTTGATTCTAAAATTCTAGAAAAAATCCTATGGGGAACTATGATTCATCATCTAATTGCACAAAAAAGAATGGATTAAAAAACCTAAGGGAAGGTCCTAAAATAATTCCTACAAAATCATGATACAAAACTAAACATTATAAAAGCTACTTTAAAAGAAAAATCTATTAAAATACTAAACTTAAAAATAAAATCCCATTTTCATTTTTAATATTTTCTACACAAAATGATCTAATCATAGAAAAAAGAAGAAGTCAAAAATCATTTTTTATCATTTATTTATGAATTAATCAAAACAGAAAAATATTAAAACAATATTAAAACAATTAAATCAATTAAAAGGGAGGGGGGGTGCAACAAGCAAGGCGCGCCAGTTCAAATATTTGGGCCAGCAATAGGGGGAGGTGTGATTAGCGAGCTAAGCCCAGAATGGCTTTAAGTGAAACGACCGCGTTTCGCTTCTTTTGAATCTTCCCTCCATTTCTCAGACTCACTCACGGCCGTTGGATCAGATTAATGAGTCAAACTCTGGAGCCAATCTAAGGGACCTCCTTCATCGTCCCAAACGAAACTAGGGTTTTCAGAACCCTCTCCTCCATGCCCTAATCTTCCTCTCCCTCGTTCTCTCTGCTCAGGCCATGGTTTAACACGATCCCAAAACGAAAAATGCTCTACTACTCAAGAGCAACACAACCATACGCGCACTTTCCCCTAACTCGCCCTAGATCATCCTAACAGAAGACTTCAAGATCATGGTTCCACCATGATCACCTGAGATCAACCATGGTGAAGCTTCAACCTAAGGATCTAACCCTGCTCTACATGCTACCCTAGTCAATCTGACCTAACTCATGCTAACTAAAACTCCCTAAACAACTAGTTCTTGAAGATTAAAGAATCACTCACCTGCCATGAAACCTCACGCAGAGCTCTCAAACTCTCAGAAATTGATCTTCTATCCTAGCATATTAATTCTACACCTAAAGAATGAACTAAAACTAAATAAATTAAGAGGATTAAGGAGGAGAAAGAACCTGTCAAGTAATGATGGAGAAGGCTCGTGGGGATGCTTGCAGGCCTTGGAATTGGTTCAAGATGCTCCTTGGATGATCCACAACCTTCTGTTTGCAAGAGTTGTTGATGGAAGATGCTTGTGATGGAAGAAAACTCAAGTTGCTTGATTGTGAAGGTAGCTCTTTAATGGCAATGTATCTCTCTCTTTCTCCTCTGACTTGACTCTCTATCACCAACCCTGAATACTATGAAGATCATCTTTCTTATAATGATGGATGGAAGAAGCTGGATCCTTCTAGAATCATCTAGAAAAGTGTGGAAAGTTCTTGAAAATCTCATGACATGCCATATTGGTTATCTCATATCTCATATGTTATGCCTTGCAATTTTGTCTTAAAATGTCCTTATGTGAGATATTGAGAAGGGATGAGTGACAAACAAGCTCATCTTTGGCTTGTGTAGGGTTTTTCAACATTGCCTTCTTTTTCAAGTAACAACTTTTCAAAGCATCACCCATTTTAAGGCTCCAAATCAAAATTCTAGCTAAACCAATGTTCTCAAAATGGTTTTTCCAATCAAAATGATATATTGGATGACCTATTTTGGATTTGTGGATCTTCCAAATCACTTTTCAAATTCAACTTTTCAAACTTATATGCCATTTTTAGTTCATTTTTGACCAATCATGTAATCTCATGCCATGAGCTTTTCCAACAATTTGTGACCTTCTTTCTAGACTTAAAATCACATTTTGAACAACTTTCATGTTTTGAGTTTTTCCATTTGAGGCTTGGAGATAGGACTTTTAGGCATTGGATAAAATGACCTATAACTGACAAATGACCAAAATACCCCTGTCTTGTTCAAACCATAAGTTGAGTTCTACAAATCCTATCAAGGACTTATACCACTCAAATTAAAGCTAAGAAGATCCTCTTCAACATCCATGTTGACCAAGAAATCATAGGAATCCTCCTACTAGGGCAAAAGTTGTCTGCAAGTTGGGTGACTTTCAAGGACCCAGATTCACACACCTCTGCTGACCTGTAATTTGTCAAAACCATAACTTGAGCTCTGTAACTCCTATCAAGGACTTCCACCACTCAAATTAAATCTTAGAACAAGCTCTACAACATTCATGTTATGGGGAGGATGAGATATCAATCACATCTAGAGCTAAAACTGCCTGGAAAATAGGGATCAAATTAGGGTTTTCTCACTGACAATCCTTGGGGACCCTGACTTGAAACTTCTCAAACTCCTCACTCATGATGAGTTGGCCTAGGAATCATCTTTATATCATCTCTATGCATCATTACATGATCTCATGGCCCTTGGATTAGGTCTCAACCTTCTCCAAATTTTCAGTTACCCTAGGGTTGACCTAGTCAAAACCCTAATTCTACCATTCATGGTTGAATCTTCTGAACTCTTACACAATGACCTCTCTGGGATTCATGAAGGCTATCAAGACATCTCATAGGCTTTCCCAAAACATCAAATTCATTCTCAAAGTCCCAGAACCATCTGAGGAGCACCCACAACTTTCAAACTATGAAGCACACAACCCTGGTTTCAACCCATTCCTCTGAGGATCTCTGGAACTTTCTGATGAAGGTATCTATTTCCAAACACTCAATGAATAAATAATTGTTGGTCAAATTTTGGGGTGCAACAATAGCATGTTATTTCTTCTGTATGATTACAGTCCCTTATATGTTGCTTGACAACATGTTATTTCTTCTGTATGATTGCAGTTTACTGTATTTTGCTTGACAGCATTTTATTTTCTTCTGTATGATTACAGTCTCTTCTATTTTGCTTGATGGTATGTTTTATCTTTCTGTATGATTGCTGTTATTCATTCTGGCTTGAGGTTGAGATGAGCTTGTGGAGGCTGCTGCCCCACACACATTTCCTCCCTCACTTGCATTGCATGCATTTTACTGTTTAAGCTGATGCTTTATCTGTTTCTGTTTATCATTGACATGATCCCTTAGGACTCTCACCTCCTTTGATAAGGAAGTGATGATAGAACTTTAGGTTGAAACCTATGCATGATAACTTCTAGGAGTTCTCTGTTTCAAACCTCAACTATAGGATGAATCCTTGGCATGACAACAGTAGGACTTGATAGTCTCCCCTTAGTTGAGCCTGTTCTCTTCTCATCTTAAAACAGCTTAAAATACAGTAACCATGAATCATTTCTTTCGTACGTTACGAGCCTTAAGCTATCTGAGAAAGGATTGTTGGAGAGCTTCTTTTCAACAGTCTGGATGTTTAGTATGGCACCCTTTGGGTGACATGCGACGCATTCACTCTCAGGTCATAGTCTTTAGTGCGATTGAAATTGCAAACAAAATAAAAAACACTTCTTCCGTAAAAGACAGAAAACAAAATTCAAACCTTTTTGCCCCGTGGGCCCATAATTCAAAGGAAGCTTTTCTGGAGAAAAGAGTGTCGTTAAACCTCAGTTCTACCGCAAACAGGCTTTGTCCCTAACTGCTGGAACTGCTGTTTAACCCTACTCGATAAAAAAGATGAATCTGAATCCCTGTAATTCGTATCCCGAACTACGTAAGCTCTGATCTCTCATGACTGTTGAGAGTACGTAGGCACAATACTGATGTATTGGCGAGCCACCTTCCCTGTAACCCGTAGTAGGTCGAACTACGTTGACTCTGATTTCTCATTCTCTGATGAGAATACGTAGGCATAAAGCGCAACGCTTTTCCGAGTCATTTTCTTTTCTTTTCAGACCGACCTTGATAGGTAGATAGATAAACCAACTCGTCCAGTAAACACAACAAGCATGGATCCCATCGAGTACGATGGACGTGAGGGGTGTTAATACCTACCCCTTGCGTAACCGACTCCCGAACCCAGACAACGGTTGCGACGACCTTGTCTTACCCTTTTCGTCAGGTTTTTCCAATCGTTTCCTTTCCCGTTCCGAGGGATAAATAACGAAAGGTGGCGACTCTTCTGTTTTGCCGGCACCTTATTTTCGTGGAAGCGACAGGGCCCACGGGGCAAAAAGGTTTGAAGTTTGTTTTCTGTCTTTTACGAAAGAACTGTTTTTTATGTTTGTTTGCAACTAGTATCGCACTAGAGACTATGACCTGAGAGTGAATGCGTCGCATGTCACCCAAAGGGTGTCATACTAAACATCCAAGCTGTCGAAAAGAAACTCTCCGACAATCCTTTCTCAGATAGCTTAAGGCTCGTAACGTACGACGTCAGTTAACCTTTATTACGGTATTTTAATTTGTTTTGAGATGAGAAGAGAGCACTGGCTCAACTAAAGGGAGACTGTCAAGTCCTAATGTTGTCATGCCAAGGATTCATCCTATGGTTGAGGTTTAAAACAGGGAACTCCTAGAAGTTATCATGCATAGGTTTCAACCTAAAGTTCTATCATCACTTCCTTATCAAAGGAAGTGAGATTCCTAGGGGATCATGTCAATGGTAACCAGTAACAGATAAAGCATCAGCTTAAACAGTAAACGGTAAACAGATATATAGTAAAATGCATGCAATGCAAGTGAGGGAGGAAATGTGTGTGGGGCATCAGCCTCCACAAGCTCATCTCAACCTCAAGCCAGATATGAATAACTGCAATCATACAGAGGAAATAACAAGCTATCAAGCAAAATAGAAGTAACTGCAATCATACATAAGAAATGAAATGCTATTAAGTAAACACAAACCACATAGGCAAGGGAGCTGGGCTCTACCGAATACCCGCAAGCAAAGTCATACAGTAAAAATACAAGCAGAGGGAGCAACTCAACCTCTAGTGCAATCATGCTCCTAGCTTACATCAGTCTAGATATGGACTTATTCTAATGCATCAAGCAAGTCAAACAAGTCACACCAATACAGTTGCACAGAAAGCAAACAGACAGGAAAGAAAGCAGATCAACAGCTTCCACAGCAAAGCAATCTTCTGACAGCAGCTCAGTCCTCAGTCTTCAACCACCCTTCAAGGCTATCATCTTCAATAGCAAGTATCAACTTGCTCCTCTTCATCTACAAGCTTCCAATACATCAACATAAGTATCAACTTGTTCCATCTTCTCCAAGCCTCAGCTCTTCAGGCAATTCCACCTTCAGGCTTCACTCATAACTACAAGTATCAACTTGATTCCTTCAGGCTCTCAATGTATCAATGTAAGTGTCAACTTATCCTTCATTCCTCAAGCCTCAGCTCTTCACTCAATCTCAATTGGATCTTCTTCACAAGTATCAACTTGGTCTTCAAGCTTCAGCTCTCTTTGCTTTACCAATATCAACTAGTTCCTCTTCATCTACAAGCTTCAGCTTCTCAGAGTAATCTTCAAACACAAAGAAGTATCAACTCCATCCTTCAGTCTTCTTCAAGCAAGTAACTCCATCCTCTAACAAGGGAGAAAGATTCATCTATCCAGAGCAAAGTTTGGATGATTGGTAGCAGAGTGAAGACCAAAGGTCACCACTAAGCATCCTGTCATCAGAGAAAGGGACCCTCAAAGGTTCTACCAATTTGCAAAGAGCCACACATCCTACCAAAGGAGGGATGAGGCCTTTACAGATGGACCTTTCATCATAGGGAAGAATGGAAGTGATCAACATCATCCATGTTTATGAAGGAAGAGAACTATCTAGAAGCTCTGCCTACAAAACCCTAATCTTAACCTAATCAAAACTACACCAAAAGAAGGGAAGATCTTCACATACAAGCCTCTTCAAGCAATCCAATGCCTCTTCAACTTGCCTCCATCATCATCCAAGAACAAGCAAAGTAAAACCCTAATCTAAGGGAACTAAAGATGTTAATCTAGTTGAGTTAGTGCATCAGAATCATCTAAGGCTAGCACTCAAACTAAAATCAATCAAAAATAGTAAAATATATTATAAATTTCTACCAAAATTCCTAAGGGATCCTAATTCAATTAAGAATGCCTCCTACAAAAACCAGGGACTAAATCATCTATTAAGTCCTAAAATCAAGTCCTAAATCCAAAGGTATCAACCATAAACCCTAAAAATGGAGCTTCTAAAGGTTTCAACCTAAACTACCACTTATGCTAATCACAAAAATGTGAGAAAAATCTATGGGGATCATGCATATCTATGCTAGCCACATACCAAAAATCAGGGCAAGAATCATCACCCATTATTCACACAAAATTTCACAACATCAAGCATCAAGCATGACTATTTTAATATCAATTAAAATGTGAAAATTCCCATAAAATCAGAAAATGCATGAAATAACAATATTTTTTATCTAAAAAAATACTAGATTCTATCATGAATCTAATGCCAAAAGAATGGGGTCAATTGGATCATTTTTCCATTTTCTATGATTTTATCAAGAACCATGAATAAAATGAAAAAAATAAAGAAAATCAAGATAAAATGGCAAACACACGGTGCAGATAGTAAACAAAATCAATTCATTTTATGGATTGGGCCATCAGGGGGGTGTGAGTAGCAGTTAGATCCTTAAGCCCAAAATCAACAACTAAATGAAACGATGCGTTTCATTAAAGTTCAGACTCTTCACAAAATGAAACGCACGCGTGGCCGTTGGATGGGGTTCCTAGTCAAAGTCCAACCTTGATCTGATGGCTATCAAGTCATCTTCTTCCTTTTGAATCTCTGCAATTCAGATCACCTACGCGCCCAAAACCACCGCCGGTGACTTTCTCCGGTCACCATTCCACAACCCTAGTTCAACATAGAGTTCACCATAGGCCACGATCCCTTAATGAAACATGTCCCAAATTTCCTCATGAATTCATTCATGCCCTTAATTCTCTCTGAAACCTCAAGATTCGCAAGAACCAACTCTCAACCGAAAATGGAAACATCCCTAATTGGTCACTAATTCTCAAATTAATGATCTGAAATCCTTCCTACACCGTTCTACACTGCATCTATCATCCTAATTCCTATTGATTCTAACTAAAACAAGCCAGAGATCAAAGGTTACCAACCTGAAAATTTCGCGTGCACAGAAGTAGCAAGACCTCAAATCAAGCCCTCAAATGCTCCAGACTCCTTCAGTGAATCACTCCCAAGCTTCTGTATGCAATAGAATTGATTGAAATGGCTTCAATTCTTAGATTCGAATATGAGTTGCAGGTGGAGAAATCTGAGCTCAAGAACACCAATCAGCCACGAATTCCCTTTGATTATGATCTGGAATCATTCCCTAGCATCCATGGAAGAGATTGCAATCAAGAAAATGGGTGGAAAGTGAGTGAAATGATGTAACCGAATTCAGTTGCAAGCAATGAAGTTTCAATCTCAATCTCTGCTCTCTCCTTCAATTATCACCAAAAAATGATCTGAACCACTTCTATTCCATATATAGAGTGTGTAGGTATGATCTAGAAAGCTCTATATCCTTCCAAGGAGAAATTCAATCTCTCATGACATGAGAAGTTCACTTATATGCCATGGTGTGCATAATCCTGTTAACAGCTTGAAATCAATCCCATTCCCTTCCAATTTCTCCCCTAGTGACATTTTGGAAGTGTTTGGCTTGCAAGGGACCTTGATTATGCCTTGCATTTTGGTTTTGCAAATGTTACTTAAGATGTAAGTAACTACTTTTCAAAGCAAGTCCACAAATTAGACCTCAATTCAAAAATGTGGCTAAACCAATATTCTTAAAATGCTTTTTAGAGTCAAAATGACCTATTACATGCCTTAGTTTGGATGTGTAGATCAAAAGTATCAATTTCCAACTTTGGTTCATTTAACTTATACCCTCTTTTTAGGTCATTTTTGCAACTTTGAGCCACAAGCAAATCCAACATCTCATGACCTCTTAACTAGCCTTAAAACATCATTTTGAACAAGTTTGATGTTGAACATTTTCTCATTTGAAGCTTGGAAATAGGAGTTATGGCCTTATGGTTGAAATGACCTATAATCTCCAAATGACCAAAATGCCCTTGACTTGTCAAAGCCATAACTTGAGTTCTACAAATCCTATCAAGGACTTCTAGTACTCTCTAGAAATCTAAGAGGATAAGGAACAACATTCGTGTTGACCAAAAGTTCATAGGAATCATCCTTCTAGGGTAAAAGTTTCATGCAAGTTGGGCAACTTTCAAGCCCCCAAATTCACATACCTCAGATGACCTGTAACTTGTCAAAGTCATAACATGAGTTCTACAAATCCTATCAAGGACTTCTAGCACTTAAATTAAATCTAAGATCATGCTCTACAACATTCATGTTGGGGGCAAGATGAGATGACAATCACATCTTGAGCTAAACTGCCTTGAAGATAGGGGTCAAACTAGGGGATTTTACACTGTCAAGCCTTTGGAACCCTAGCTTGAAAACTTCTCAAACTCTTCAATCATGATGAGTTGACCTTGGAATCATCCTTATAACATCTCAATGCATCAATCCATGATCACATGGCTCTTGGATTAGGTCTCAACCTTGTCCAAATCATCAGTTGACTTAGGGTTGACCCAGTCAAACCCTAATTGCACCACTCATGGCTAAGTCTTCTTAATCTTGCACAATGACCTGTATAGGCCTCAAAGTGATCTTCAACACTTCTCATGAGCTCTCTCAAGACCTCCAGTCCATCCTCATGGCTTCATAATCATCTGATGACTTCCCACAACTCTCAAGCTAGGAGACACACCCTCTTAGTTTCAACCACTCTCTCTGAGGATCTTTTAACTTCTCTGACAAGGATATCAACCCTTGAACACCTGAATAACCTTTTTAGCTAGCTTCAAACTCTTGTGTAGCCCTTGATTGGTAATCATACCTCATGATTTCTTGCGTACATGTCAATGAAATGCAAATGATAATGCTAATGTGCATGAAATGAAACACAAGCTAGGTAAAGAAATGTTGGGCAAATTTTGGGGTGCAACACTATGCTATTGCTTGCTGGATGCAACTATTAAGGGGGAGCATGATAGTTTGTGTAAACTACTGTTGCTTCCCTGATAAGTTATTTGGTTGTTTTAGCCAAAATTTGCCAAAGGGGGAGATTGTTAGTTCCATGATTCTGTGATTGTCCATGGTTCTATAATTGGCTAAATTTTGGTAAAACAAGATTCTGCACTGATGTTAAACAAGATATCACGACAGATGCTATGACATCCATCTGCTGTCATGACAAAACTGCTGTCATGAGTTTTAATCAGGATGTCATGACCAATGTCATGACATTTGCTGTCTGGTACAACAGGAGCTTCCATCACTTGATAGAAGTGGTTTGGTTTGATGAGATCCTGCTGGATATACCTCATTAGTATGTGCAGGCCAAAGAGAGGTATTAGAAACAAAGTGCAGATTTAATTGGTGTTCATAAAAAGGATCTTTGAGACTTTTTAGGAAACTATAAAATATTTGTTTCTACTGTCATGAATAAGATTCTGCATAAGTGTTCAGCAAGGCAAGTTGGAAAGCTAAGAGTAAGTGAAGCTGAATGTCATAAGTGAATGTTATGACATTGATCATATAACATTAGGTGTGCAGGGTTTGTTTTTCTGTTATGATACCTGATATATCTCAGGCTAGATTTCAGGAAACCTATTAGGGTCCCTTAGTTATCTTAGACGAGATTCTAGGCAGTGCTGAGCTTATCATGACCTATTTGAAAGCACCTTGAATTATGCAAAATGGTTTAACTTGGTTAAACCTAAGGTTTGTTACTTTTAAACAGCCCAATCCCAGTCTACACTACTATTTAAGGAGGAGCAAAAGCAGAGGAAATTAATCACTCACATCAAGAACAACTTGAGTGTAAAATAAAGGTATAGGGTTTGAGAGTCCCTTGTGTGTAAGTCACCCTTTGTATCTTTTGATACATTGTGGTAGACATATTTGTGAGTGAAGAGTGTTGCTCTTCACGTTTGTTTTGTGAGTAAAGAGTATTGCTCTTCACGTGTGTTGTGTGAGTGAAGAAGTTTGGTTCTTCACGTGTGTCTTAGGATACTTGTGTGTCAAGCAATTGTATGTTGTATAATTGCTTTGGTTAGTGTGTATGAACTGTTGTGTTCATTGTCCTTGATTGAAGGTGTTACGCAAAATCAAATATTATGACTTTGAAGAGTGTCTTCTAAAGTCTGTCTTTTGTATTGAATTGTATATCACTGCTGTGATTGAGGGGGATTGAGTGGGTATACTCTTGTCTAGTGGTCTCTAGACAAAAATTGCATTGGGTAGAGATTAAGTAAGAGGTTGTAAACGGTGGAGTTTAGCTCTGAATTAATTATGTTAATAATGGATTTACTTCCTGGCTTGGTAGCCCCCAGATGTAGGTGATGTTGCACCGAACTGGATTAACAATTCATTGTGTTAGTTATTTTTCAACATTTACAATTCTGCACAACTTAAATGGTGAGATAAATAGTTCTGTCAGACTGCAGATGTTACAACAGACGTCATGACATTGGTCATGACATTGAGACAATTTAAAGGAATTTAAATTAGTCATGATTTGTCCTCGTCCTTGTTTGAGCAGAGATCAATGTTCTTGGGACATCTGAGATCTGCATACCATAATTTCACTGGCTAACGTTGCTTAAAACAAAAAATATATACGTCCTGTTTTGAATTCCATAAATCTACGTCTTTGAATTTTCCTTGTTTTTGGCTCGTATCCAAAATAGCCTTGATAGCACCTTCACCCAAAAGACCATCTACACCCAAACGTCCTGTTTTGAATTCCATAAATCTATGTCTTTGAATTTTCCTTGTTTTTGGCAAGTCCCTGCACTCGAATTTCCCTCAAGCACGCACTGATTATGAGCAATGAATGACTCTTCACCTACAAAACATATAGAAACATCATTCACATATTCGACAGAAGATATATTGCACGTGAAAGTAAACAGACTAATTTCAATAAAGATCCAACTTCCATTCACTTCCTAGGATGCTCCTTCCAATATGGTGAATATTATTTCAAAAGATTACGACCAATTATGCAGGTGCGATTCAGAACGAGTAAGGATGATTTGGAAACTGGTATGTATTACCTTAAATTATGGTGAGCTTCCGTTAGCAATATACGATGAGCCGCTGTTCCGCCTGCAGCCGCTTTATTCATCTACCTTTAAATTTACTTGACAAGGAAAAAGGACTTGAGTCTAAAGCTCGAAGATTAGCCAATGTTCGTATACTATTAGTTTCATTACTTGACACGTCAAAATGTTGTCATATTTAAGTCAGCGTTGCTACAATAATGGGTTGAACTCTTGCACGCCTTGTTTCGAAACATGTTTGGCTATATATTGAGATGCTTGCAGCATTACATCAACTACTATTTGTAAAAATAACAGAAGCAAGTGTTAGTATTCGGGATGGAGATGAAACTCGAACAAAAAAAGGTTCTTTTGGTAAAGATAGATGGTGAACTTACTGGCTCTGAAGAAGGAGTATACAATGAACCCAACCATTGTTAATAACAAGAATGAATTAGACAAGCCTGAGCTTAAGTCGTGGTTCCTATAAATATGGATTTGATAAAGGAAAGTTATCAGACATAATTAAACAATGAAAAGTCAAGGAAGGAAAGATTTCATCACAATAAGCACGCATCATCAAGATTGGCAATGTCAGATCCACAAATCATGCAAAATAGAATCGAGCAGGGAAAGAATTAAGACTTGCTCAAGATATATCAAGATAGAAACAACAGAAAGTCGGTGTTTTCAACTTCTAGGAACAAAGTACATACATCTAATGGTTGCGAGAGCTGGCTCTGCTATGTGGATGCGCGGTGCCGACTTCAAACTTTTGATCAAAATTTAAAGCTGCAGGAATGTTTCCGCAGCAGAACAATGATGTATTCATGGAAGAAGATTGCCTGTAGGCATAACACCAAGGAAAGAATCAATAATCGGCTTATGGACAAAAATTACAGAAATGGCATGTTTAGATCATTGTCATCAACCACACGATAACCATACACTTTCTTTCCAAAAACAAGAATCACAACCATCATTAACCCAGATTTTCAGCATCAATTTTTTAAAATGAAAGCAGAAAGATTTAATCATAAAATCTCTTATTCAATGCTAGAATTCAATTCGTAAAGTCTGTAAAAGGGGAAGAAATCACAATAGCACTAGAGAACTAAAAAAAGAGATACATGCAACATTGCCGACATCACCAAAACCTCCGTATCACCACGCCTGGACTTGCAGCAGTAGCTTGCGAACCCTGTTGATGAAGCCAACTGCAATCACCTTTTCATCGTCCGACATCGCCATAATTCGTTCCTCAATTTCAATCGTGGGTAATGTTGTTTCGACTTGATTGTTTCACAACCACTTCCACATTGAATCATAAGTTAGGTGCCTAATTTTAATGGATGTGAGATTGTTGTTATTGTTGATTTCAAATTGTGATAACAAGAAAGGGTATAACTCAGAAATGTGAGCGGATAGGGTGGAACACCGCGGCGAAGTAGAACGCACAAAAGAGAAAGGAAGGAATAGAGGTTGGAGAACAAAACTTTGAGATAGAGGAGAGCGTGATGAGTTCTGTGAGCAAGGATAATAGAAGAAAGAACACAACAAGGGAGAAGAAGAAGAGAGGAAGTCGTGCGATGCCATTCTGTGGTGGGGGAAGTTATAAAGGTGATGGCGAGTGAGAGAGAGAGAGAGAGAGACGACGAAGGGAATGGCGGAGGGACGCGGTGAAAGAGAAGGTGATGGAGAGAATGGGTCGCGAGAGGAAGAAGAGGAACATTTTGGTTCCTTCATTACCTTGTGAGTCTAAGGGATACGGGTGGGCCCTAACAGCGGACCAAGTTTGTTTTATTTATTTATTTATTTTTTACCTTTATTTTTATTTGATTCTGATGGGTCTAGTAGCAGGCCCATTTATCTTTTTTTTTTTTCTTTTTTTTTCAACCATAATCCTTTTTATGCATTCCATTATGTTTCTTTGCCTTTAATTCATTTTTATTGATTTAATTTGGACTTAATTTCGGTATCAGAGGGTAAATTGAATTGATGAGATGATGTTGTTTTTTTTTATCTTGGTATTAATTTCAATGTTAACTCCATGGCTAAATATCGACTTAGATGTAGGTTCCTCTTTAAGAACTACAAGTTGTGATCAAGGTTGGTAATTAAAGTTTGATGCATCTTTGCGATTAAACTTCGTTTTGATCTTATTACATTGTCTGACATTTGTATGTGACACCTTTTGTTTAAACGTTAGTGTTACTTCGTCTACTCCCTTAGGTTTGGTTTTAGTCCAATTTAATCAAGTCTTATATTTGGTTAAATTGATTTAAAACGTTGAGTCTCTTTAGAGTCTAACTTTGCGAGATAACTTTTAGGATAGTCTCCCTTGTAACCTCAACTATAAGACCATTTTGCATGATAACATCTAGGACCAAGTCTCCCATGGATCTTATAATGTGTCTTCCTCTTCTCTCGAATCAATTCATGATACTTAATAAATACGATATGTATATTATGTCATGAGCCTTTAAGCACATGGGAAAAAATGAGCGGATGCATTTCCACTCATGAACACTCCTAAACAACTACCCTAAAACCTTATTTAAAATCATCTAAAAATCCCAACAAAAATTACACAACATCATCAACATGTATATAACCAGCACACAAAGTTTCAAGATCAAACTCAAAAATATGGATGAGAAATAAAATGAACAAAATCAGCACACAATTATTCCATCATTACAAACTTATTACAAAAGAAAATATGAAACTAATTGCAAAATAAATGGAAAATTAAAATAAAAAGCATGGAAATATTCTGCACATTTCAATCTATAACCACCAATTTTTCCATAATTTATTACCAATATTCACTATTTTTTGTGAATTAAACAAGCAATCAATAAAACAAAAGAAATAAGAAAAAAGAAATTAAAAGAAATGAAGCAGGGAGGTGGGCTCAGCAATAAATTCCAGTGCAAACTCGCCTGGACCCAAGGATGGGGGGTGTGAAAAGCGCATGGGCGCTGGGCCCATCTGAGTTTCAACTCAGTTTAATTCCTTCTCATTAACCACGCCAGGGGGGGGGGGGTTCATTAAGTAAGGCTTTCTACGCATTATTTCCGTTGGGCCTATCAAGGGGAGGCGTGGATAGCACAAGAAGCCAAGGCGCAAAACCATTGATCAGTTAGTCACAATTACACAAAAATGACTACGCGAGGGATCGAACCCAAGCCCTCTAGGTTCAAGTAGCGCGCTGCAAAAAGCTTGTGACTTTCACTAATTGAAACGACACAGCTTTGGGGAGGAGGTGACGTGGCGCGAGCTGAAGCGATGGATACAATGACTTAGTATACATTTTTCTCATGCTTGAACGGTGAGGATTACGTCTTCTCCAATTTGAAAAACGCAGGGGGGAAAAGTGCAGAATTCGGCCGCGAATGGCCGGAGCTTCGCCGACGAAACTCACAAACTCCTATCTCTCTCAATACTCAACCAATCAACATGATTCTTGAACGAAAGTTGAGGGAAATTCCATGAGGATTACAACTATACCACTCAATCACGCTAAAACCTCAAGACCAGCGAAATCTATGTCCAAACCGAAAATGGATTCAAGCCTAATTTGTCACTAAACCTCAATTTTACTATCCAGAATCCATCTACACCTTAATTACAACCTAGCCACATGAATCTAAGGTGCTAGAAACGCGTGAATTAAGAGAAAGTTTGAGAAATGGAAACCTGAGTTTGAGCTTCGAGTATGGTGGTTTCAGGCCTCAATTCTCCTCCAACAAGTGCAGATTGCTTCAGTGATTGATGATAAACGTTTCTTGATAACCAATTCTTGATGAAACTCTCTGAATCTCCAAAACCGAAAATCCAATTTCAAGCTCTTTCACCAACTTGCTCCAATGGATTCTCAACTGAATTTGCCACTAGAAGCTTCTCAGAATGATCCACATCCAATTTATATTCTGTTTAACCACTTTGGAGGCCCAAACAAAGCCCAATTTAAAATTTTCATTTTCACTTTCCTTCCAAAATTTCAATGGTGATGTGCACGTTTTTGCTTTACTCTCCCCTCAAATCCAGTCCAATTTACTCACTTAACAGTTGTGGAGTACAATGGCATAGATTCCCCTCCTTGATTTCAATCCATGGGGTGTACTTGGTATGTTTCTTCATTATGAAGCAAGACTCCATATGGCCATGTTATGCACTTCAATTCAAAATTGTGATGATGCCAATCTCTTTATAATGTCAATTCCAATCAAAATGATCACAAATTTGGCCTGAAAACATCTCATTTCCAATTGTTTTGAATTTTTACATTTTAATTCATTAAAATGGTCTTTATGTGAATTTTCTTCAACCAATGCTTGATATAATCCATATCAATGGACTCTTGATACTTGGCTAAGCTAAAAACATTGTTTTGAGCAACTTTCATGTTGAACAAAACTCCATTTGAAGCTTGCAAGATAGTGAAATTGACCTATAATTCAAAATGACCTGTAATGTCCAAATACCCAAAATACCCTTGACTTGTCAAAGCCATAACTTGAGTTCTACAAATCCAATCATGGACTTCTAGTACTCTTTAGAAAGCTAAGAGAATAAGGAACATCATTCATGTTGACCAAAAGTTCATAGGAATCATCCTTTTAAGGCAAAGGTGTCATGCAAGTTGGTAACTTTCAAGCTCCAAATTCACATGCCTCAGATGACTTGTAACTTGTCTGGCTCATAACTTGAGTTCTATAAACCCTATCAAGGACTTCTAGTACTCAAATTAAAGCTAAGATCATGCCCTATAACAATCATGTTGGGGTTAAGATGAGATGACAATCATATCTTGAGTTAAATAGTCTTGAAGTCAGGGGTCAAGCTAGGGGATTTTACACTGTCAAGTCTTAGAAACCCTAGCCTGAAACTTCTCAAACTCTTCAATCATGATGAGTTAACCTTGGAATCCTCCTTATAACATCTCAATTTATCAATCCATGATCACATGGCTCTTGGATTAAGTCTCCACCTTCTTCAAATCATCAGTTGACTTAGGGTTGACCCAGTCAAACTCTAGCTGCACCAATGACCTGTCTAGGCCTCAAAGTGATCTTCCACACTTCTCATGAGCTCTCTCAAGACCTCAAGTCCAATTTCATGACCTCAGAACCATCTGGTGGCTCTCCACAACTCTCAAGTTAGGAGACCTACACACTTGGCTTCAACCACTCTCTCTGAGGATCTTTTAACTTCTCTGACAAGGATATCAACCCTTGAACATCTGAATAATCTTCTTAGCTAGCCTCACAGTCTTGTATAGCTCTTGATTGGTAATCATACCTCTTGATCTCCTACACACATGTTAATGAAATACAAATGATAATGCTAATGTGAATGAAATGAAACACAAGCTAGGTAGAGAAAAGTTGGGCAAATTTTGGGGTGCAACAACTGCCCCTATTCAAACGGCTTGAACCTGACTGGGTGAGAAGCGAACGACTCTCAAACAATCAAGGTAAAATACGGTTGAATACCAATAAACCCAGAAATTTGCCAACTGCACAAGTACACGGTACTCTGATGGGGACAAATCTTCAGAAACTGAAACAATAGCTGCACGACAACTAGCTGAAGGAATACTGATCTGAACCTCTGTCAGGATGATTCTCTGATTTATCTGATATCATTGTGTCCTCAAATCATCAAGGGATCACCGATTGCACGGTAACTGGCGATCTGCCACCACACAGATAAACGATACTTTGATTGGTAGGAACATCTTCAAAAACTGAGCACAACAGTTGCACGACAACTCTGCTGGGGAATTGGTCACACGGTAATTGGCGAAGGGTCTAATCTCAAATCTCCGTCATGATGATCATCTTATTTTGCTGTAGATCTTTGTCCTCAAATCATCAAGGGATCACCAGTTACACGGTAACTGGTAATGGGTGTCGATTATGCCGTCAGGCATTCTGCGTCATAGTAGAAGAATTCCTTATCGTCGCCTATGGACTCATCATGTCGCTAGGAACGTCGACAACATCTTTGTCGGACTTCATCAGTAAGTCCATAAGGGATCACCGGTCATTCGGTAACTGGTGCAGGGCTACTCTCAAATCTCTGTCGGGATGATTATCAGATTTCGCTGCAGCTTCTTCCTCAAATCATCAAGGGATCACTGGTCACTCGGTAACCGGCGATACATAGCTGATATTTCCGTCAGGCATTCTGCGACACCGCAACAGAAGGATTCCTCGGGACTCATCAGGTCATTAGGAACTTTTTAACAATCAAGCTAATTATGCCGTCGGGCGTCCAAAGAACATCTCGGGCATCAGCCGGACATTGTTGGCAAGTCTGAAATAGAATCCTCGGTCAATCATGAACCCAATTGGGATATCTGTTCTTTCTCCATCAGGAACTCCACATCAGCGGGGAGAACTGCTTCTACCTCACAGTTGGACTTCATCATTAAGTCAGGACATATAACCCTTAATCGATCACGGGCCCATAAGGATATACAATCTTTTGCCGTCAGGCACTCTGCGTCAGCTAGGAGAACTACTTCGACATCGTAGTTGGACTTCGTCAGTAAGTCTTGGTAGTTTGGCACTACTGCCGAATTTCAATCACCAAGTCCCCAAGGGAAATTTCAACTTCTCTGTTTAAGACCTGCTGGGGATGACACCTCTCCGTTGGGGATTCTGGAGAACTATCAAGTAACTCTACTTCAGGGATCCAGAAATCATTCTGGATGAATCAACTCTGCTGAGGACTTCAAGAATCATCTTGGACAAATAAATCTGCCGGGGACTTCAAGAATCATCCTGAACCAATAACTCTGCTGGAGATTTCAGGAATCATCCTGAGAAAACACTCTGCTGGGGACTCTAAGCATCAACTCGAGTAACCAACTCTGGCGACTTCATTGGGGATTTTAAGAATCATCTTAAGCAAACCAGTCCGCTGGGAAATTCAAGAATCATCTTGAGCAAACCATTCTGCGAAGGAACACCTGCAATACAAGAACGGTAACAACCTAGCTCATGTTTCATATGCATATGCTTTGACAATGGTGCAATGCTCCCCACGGTGGAAATGCTACGCCTTTTTAGGGTAAATGCTATGCAATCATGCAAAATGCTACGACCCCACCAGCAAAATAAATGCTGAAGGGAGAATCCTCCTGTCAAGGAGAAAGAACCACTCTGGTGGAGGAAGGAATCATCCTGCTGAGGAGAAGAAGTCACACCAATCTCCATTGGATTCTGCCTGGGGAAACGAACTTCAGTCGACTGCTGCAGGGGACGAAGTTCTATGAGAACCTGTACATGCTCGACTAGGTATACGAACCACAAACTGCTGAGGACAAACAATGTCAATCGCAAAAATAAACTGCACGGCCTTTGCGACAAAGCTTTCTTGGAGATAACGACTCTGATGGGGAAATACAACATCAGCTATTCAGTACTCTACTAGAGAAAACCAATCATAGCCTAAACGGCTTCCACGGACTCGGCTCTCTTGGGGGACTGCAAACTCGGCTGAGGATGGTAACCGGACGCTGGAATCACTCCTACCTGCTGGGGAGAGTATAAATCTGTGGGGAATTTCAATTCTCCTGGAGACTTCAATCTGAATCATCAGAAGCTGAACACTTACGAATAGTCTTCTACGAGACAACTGCATACTGACCCAGTGTTGGGGATGAGTATACCCTTCAGCGTATGACTCAGCTGGAGAAATGATGATCCTGCCTAGGATGCATCTGGCTGGGAGAATCTATCTCTTCTTGGGGAGACATATCAATGCTCACAGTCTCTATTCAGACTCGGTGGGGAAAACACTGTTGAACTTGCTGGGGAAGAAGGAATCATCCTGCTTGGAAGACATACGGCGTATCGCCTGGAATATGCCATACCTGCAACAACACAAACAAGCAGACAAGATACCCTTCTCAAAGGGACCTATCAAGGTTATCATTCTGCGACAATATTCAAGTAATTCAATGTTTCAACAATTATTGGCCTAGGCCAGCAAGTTTATGTATGCGCATTTTATCAAAAACATCGGGCGTTCTTTTTTGCAAACAAAACAGATAAATGCTAAACAAACAAACAGAGTTGCTGAATAGTATATGTTTCATTGATAATGCGCCCTTGAATGGGTAAAAATGTTTTACAACAGATGCAAGCTCCTGGAATGAGGAAGTTGCGCAGGTATAATAACATAAATATACATCAGTATATACACAAATGTCGGCAATGTGGCATAGACAAACACCATGAGTTGATCCCTCTATGACCCACTCGACTTCGATACTTCTCTGACACTTCAGCTTCAGAAGAGATTGATTCAGATACACGGCCCTCAGGTCTTCCAAACCACTAAACAATGAAAGTCCATACGCGGAACACAGTCATTTGCTTTTTCAAATCCCTAACTTTTGCCTGAACCGCCCTTTCGGGTTTTCGATTCACCGGGATACCCTTTTTTGCCAAAGTCGCCCTTCCAGGTTTTCGACTTTGCGGGTGTACATTTTTCATTTATATCCCTAATTTTTGCCCAAACCTTTTTCCTTTTTTATGGTTCGCCGGGATGCCCCATTTTTTCCTGGATATTCTTTTTCTTTCCAGCGGGTCATTTTTTAAGCAAAGTATTTTTTAACAGCGTCCGCGTTCACTAGGGATGCAAAATCTTCGCCATCCATTGTGGATAACAGCAAGACTCCTCCCGAAAAGACCTTGCTGACGACGTATGGACCCTCGTAGTTGGGAGTCCACTTGCCCCTGTGATCGGAGTGTGGAGGAAGAATCTTCTTCAGGACGAGATCACTCGTCTGAAAGCTTCTAGGACGCACCTTCTTATCATAAGCTTTCTTCATTCGGCTCTAGTACAGACGACCATATGTAATCGATGCTAATCTCTTCTCGTCCATCAGGCTGAGTTGGTTCAGTCGATTCTTAATCCATTATGCCTCATCGAGTTTCACGTCAACCAAAACTCGTAAAGAAGGAATCTCAACTTCTAACGGTAGGACAGCTTCCATACCGTACACTAGTGAGAAAGGAGTTGCCTCGGTTGATGTGCGTACTGTCGTACGATAACCGTGCAATGCAAATGGCAACATCTCGTGCCAATCTTTATAGGTCACAACCATCTTCTGTACAATCTTCTTAATGTTTTTATTGGCCACTTCAACCGCGCCATTCATCTTCGACCGGTAAGGAGATGAGTTGTGGTGTTCAATCTTGAAACTTTGGCATAACTCCTTCATCATCTTGTTATTCAGATTCGAACCATTATCAGTAATGATCCGCTCGTGAATTCCGTATCGACAGATGATGTCCCTCTTTATGAATTTAGCCACCACCTGCTTGGTCACGTTAGCATACGAGGTTGCCTCCACCCACTTGGTGAAGTAGTCGATGGCTACTAAAATGAAGCGATGACCGTTAGATGCAGTGGGCTCGATCTTGCCTATCATGTCGATGTCCCACATGGAGAACGGCCACGGGGAGGACATGACATTCAACGGGCACGGCGGCACATGAATTTTATCAGCATAAATCTGGCATTTATGACATCTTTCCGCGAATTTAAAGCAATCCGACTCCATCGTCAGCCAGTAATATCCTGCTCTCAGGATCTTTCTCGTCATAGCATGCCCGCCGGCGTGCGTACCAAATGTGCCTTCATGGAATTCTTCCATGAGCAAACTTGTTCCTTCTCATCTACACATCTGGGTAGCACGAGATCGTGGTTTCTTTTATAGAGAACTCCATCAGGATTGAGATAGAAATTTCCAGACAGCCTCCTCAGAGTCTTTTTATCCTGGGTTGACGCTCCCGCAGGATACTCCTTAGTCATAAGGAAAGTCTGGATATCATGGAACCATGGCTTACCGTCGGAGGCTTCCTCGATTGCAAAAATGAACGCATGTCTATCAAGACAAGAAATGACAATTCTTGGAGCTTCATTCCAAAAATTGACTTTATACATTGAAGCCAACGTGGCTAAGGCATCAGCCATCTGATTTTCAGCTCTGGGCACATGATGGAGTTCCACTCGATCGAAGAACGGAAGCAGCCTTCTGGCATAATTCATGTACGACACCATATTCGATTGACGAGTCTCCCACTCCCCTTTAATCTGGTTAACCAAGTGTCGAGTCACCATATACATCTAGGTTTTTTATTCTCAAATCAATCGCTTCTTCTAAACCCATGATGCAGGCTTCGTACTCTGCTTCGTTATTGGTGACCGGAAACGTCAATCTAGCAGTGAACGGGATGTGGGATCCACGGGGAGTCGTGATGATTGCCCCAATGCCACTTCCATAAGAATTAACCGCCCCGTCAAATATCAATTTCCACTGGGACTTCCTGTCTGGCCCCTCGTCGGGCAACGGTTCATCACAATCTTTCATCTTGAGAAACATGATATCCTCATCAGGGAATTCAAATTTCATCGGCTGATAATCTTCGATTGGCTGTTCGGCAAGGTATTTAGACAATACGCTTCCCTTGATGGCCTTCTGGGAAACGTACTGAATGTCATATTCTGTCAACACCATTTGCCATCTGGCAATCCTGCCCGAAAGCGCTTGCTTCTTGAAGATGTATTTGATCGGATCCATCTTCGAAATTAGCATGGTTGTGTTATTGAGCATATACTGTCGTAAACGTTTGGCAGCCCACACGAGTGCGCAACACGTTTTCTCCAGCATCGAGTAACGGGATTCACAATCTGTGAACTTTTTACTCAAGTAATAAATGGCATGCTCCTTTCTACCCGTCTCGTCGTGCTGACCGAGAACACATCCCATACTATTCTCAAGAACTGTCAAGTACATGATTAAGGGTCTTCCGGCCACTGGGGATATCAAGATTGGAGGTTCCTGTAGATACTTTTTTATCTTGTCGAATGCCTTTTGGAAATCCTCGTTCCAGTTAATCACCTGATCTTTCTTTAGTAGTTTGAACATTGGTTCACACGTGGCCGTGAGCTGAGATATAAACCTTACAATGTAGTTTATTCTGCCCAGGAACCCACGAACTCCTTTTTCAGTTTTTGGTGCTGGCATTTCTTGTATTGCTTTTATCTTTGCAGGATCAACCTCAATGCCTCTTTCACTCACAATAAACCCCAGTAGTTTTCCAGACCGTACTCCGAAAGTACACTTGTTAGGATTCAGCCTCAACCTGAACTTCCTAAGCCTCTCAAAAAGCTTCAGCAAATTGACCAGATGCCCCTCCTCCGTTTGGGACTTCGCAATCATGTCATCAACATAGACTTCAATCTCATGGTGAATCATGTCATGAAACAAAGTGACCATTGCTCGTTGGTAAGTGGCCCCTGCGTTCTTCAGACCGAAGGGCATTACCTTGTGACAAAATGTTCCCCAAGGTGTAATAAACGTGGTTTTCTCCATGTCCTCCGGCGCCATCTTGATCTGGTTGTAGCCGGAGAAGCCATCCATGAACGAAAACACGGAGAACTGAGTTGTATTGTCGACCAACACATCAATATGAGGGAGCGGGAAATCATCTTTAGGGCTCGCCCTATTCAAATCCCGATAATCGACGCACATTCGTACCTTACCGTCCTTCTTCGGTACAGGCACTATGTTGGCGACCCACGGAGGGTAAGTAGTAACCGCTAAGAAGCCAGCATCCAGCTGCTTTTGCACTTCTTCTTTGATCTTAACGGCCATATCTGGTCACGTCCTTCTAAGCTTCTGCTTAACGGGAGGACAATCTTCTCGCAGTGGCAAGTGGTGGACCACGATGTCAGTATCAAGTCTGGGCATATCTTCGTATGACCAAGCAAAGACGTCACTATACTCTCGAAGCATCTCGACTAATCTCTGCTTGACATCACTCTGCAATGCGGCCCCTATCCTGACATTCCTGACAAGTTCCTCAGAACCCAGATTTACAATCTCAATCTCTTCCTCGTGAGGCAGAATGACTTTCTTTTCTTGTTTCAACAAACGGGCCAACTCTTCGGGAAGGTCTTCGTCTTCATCAATCTCTTCTTCAGCTTGATATATCGGGCAATCAAAGTCGAAGTGAGTCGTAGAAGGTCCAGAGTCGATGTCATCTGCTATGTGGATCCTGCAATAACAAGGGTTAAACTTAAAACAAGGATATGCAGGTTAGCACAAACCATATTGCCATTTTATTGTTTTTTAAAACAAGTATAAAACAGGAATAATAGAGATCGCAACATTTGAATGTGAAGAAAAACGCCCTTTGATTTATTGGTAAAATGCATGTACATAATTAAACAAGGCCCTGACAATAAAACCACTATGCCCCGGGCAGGACATAGGGTTGTACAATAATTGGAGAAAGTAAATCATTACTCTTTGCTTGTCACTTGGATGATATCCCTGATAGACCAGTTGTCGAGGCTCTGGCCTGGTTTGCTTGGCTGGATCCAGGAATCCAGGTCGCAATCGCTGTCTTCGCCGTCTTCGCCGTCTTCAGACACTGTGTTGACACTTTCAAATATCACCCCGCCGCTTGTAAATTGGATCGGCCCTTTAACTCGGGACGCACTGTGAGAGGAAGAGGCCTCAGCAGCAGGAGAGTATCCTAACCCAAACTTGTCCTATTTGTTAAGTATTTCTAGAACTTGCCCCCAGCCTGGGGCAGATCCAGCTTGAACAACGGCCCGAGCTTCCTTGAAGGAAGAGAGAGTCATCTCCGGTTTCTCAATCATTATTGGAGTCACGTCTTTGACCTTAACAGCTTCGAATGCCTGGCATAAGGTTTCGTGGACCTCGCCATCCATCTCAACATATTTGAAAGATGACAAATGGCTCACCATTATGTCTTCCTCGCCACAGACAGTTACAATGCTGCCCCCTACAGTATACTTGAGCTTCTGGTGCAATGTGGAGGTCACCGCACCAGCAGAATGGATCCATGGCCGACCTAATAGACAACTATAGGCGGGCATGATATCCATGATGTAGAAGACTGCGTTGAAAGTTTTCGGCCCAACTTGGATTGGCAGAGTTACCTCTCCAAAGACATGACACTTGGTTCCATCGAAAGCCTTCACAACCAGATCACTGGGTGTGCAAATCAATCCCCTCGTATCCAGCTTCATCAGTGCCTTCTTCGGGAGAACATTGAGCGATGATCCAGTGTCCATCAACACATGGGACATAACTGCTCCCCTACATTCTATCGAGATATGTAGGGCGCTGTTGTGGTTTCTTCCCTTCGGCGTCAGCTCCAGGTCAGTGAACCCTAACCCGTTTCCAGCATTCACGTGGGCTACTACCCCTTCCATATGGTTGACCGAGATCTCCTGCGGTACATACGTGGCATTCAAAACCTTTAGCAGCACGTTGCGATGTGCCTCAGAACACAGCAACAAATTCAGAATAGAGATTTTCGAAGGCGTTTGATGGAGGTGATCAACGATCTTGTAATCACTCTTCTTGATCAACCTCATGAACTCTTCAGCGTCCTTTACAAGTAAGTCCTTCTCTACCCCGCGACGGGTTTCCTCAACGACCTTACTCTTTCCCTTATCGGTTTTCTCAACTTTGTCAGCTTTATCAGCCACAACCTCGGGTGGAGTAAATACTCTTCCGCTACGTGTGATTCCGCCGGTTCCCACTAGGTTATCCATAGACTGCCCCGATGGCTCCAGTTCCAATTTTTGTCCGTTACAGTAGACGTCTGCCCCATAGTGCCATGGGACAGCGTTGGTGCTTTCAAAAGGTATCGGCCCAGCCTTTGTGATGGTAATCGTGGGTGGCCTGGACGCAGAAATGGTTATTGTCTTGCGAGGGATGGTGATGGTGGAATCTTCATCATCCTGTTTCAGCACTACCTCTCCAGATCCATATTCGGCCCTTCGGCTAAACTGCAAGATTCCTTCGGTCACCAGACTCTGAACCCCCATTATCAACTGTTCACAGCCGTCTGAACGAATCGCACAACCCATACATAATTCTCCACAGCCCGGAAAGATGCCTCTCTTCGTCAGCTTGGCTTTAATGAAGCTAAGCGGTGTCTTCAGATCCTTGATAACGCGAAATCGTATATATATATTGACGCATAATTTAACTAATGTTTGACTGGTTTCAATCCGATTTCGGGTTTTTTCCATGTTATTTGTCTGATATTTTGCAGGTATTTGAAGATCATGTCCAAACAAAGCAATATGAAGAAAAGAAGCAATTACAGATGAAATATGGACGGAAACCAGATGAAAACAACATGAAAAACAGCAGATGCGCATTTTGCTGCTGTGACGACCGTCACACCTCCATGACGACCGTCACACGGGTGACGACCGTCACACGCCATGACGACCGTCATGCAGGCAAAAACGCAAAGCTTCATTTAACGTGCAAAAACCAGTTCCAAGTCCCAAATAATGGACCACTACTCCCTAATTTTTCTGACTCCAAGTCCACCTTCTGCAAATTACAACCGTTAGCATTTCACCTCTATAAAAGGGGAAGGAGGGGAGCTGAGAAAGGGAGCCGCATTCAGATAACGAAGTGCTGCCCAAATTATTTTCCAGAGCAAAATTTAGTTTCAGTCTTGTTGTTTTTGTTTCCTTTCCTTTTTCCTGTATTCCATTTCTGCAATATTCATTTGTGCGCTCTATTGGTTTGAAGACACAATCCTGCCGACATCGTTGGGATTTGGCCAAAAGCCAATTGGATACGTTACAGGTTTTTATTATTTCGTTAATTGTAACTTTAATTCCCAGCAATATGAATGTTCTAAATTTATGCTTTTATTTACGCTTTACTTATTCCAAATCCATGTCTAGCTAAACCAGAGTAATCGATATGTAATAATAATTCAGACGGGATTTGATAATAACCGGTTAAAACCTTTCTTTTTCAAAATTTGTTTATGGCCTGAGTGTTTAAACTTATTTCCTGAATAAACGTTCGTCGCGACAGCGAGAACTTATTTAAAAGTAGTTTTGCCACGACAGTGGGAAATTAATTAAGGTACGAACCAACAAGCGGCAGCTGCGGCTAAGACCAGATAGTAAACACTAGGCATTTGTTTTAATAACAACGAAAGCACTTTAAAATAGATTAGAACTTAGAGATTTCCAAAAAGCGATTTTAACCCCGAACGGGATAGCGACAACATACGTTCCGCCTTAAAGTTGCGACTAGCGTCAACAACCATCGTGAGACGAAAGTTTTTAAATCACTATTTTCTTCTTAAATAAATTCTGAAAAATATTTTATATACCGGTAACTTGTCAAATCCCCGAAGAACATAATTATTGCATATCGATTCGTGTAATTACAATTCAAGTAACGTTTTTAGTTCCCTTTAGTGATAGAAATTATTCCCTTAAACATTATCTACCTAGCTAAACATAGTAACTCCCGAGAACACTAGTTTGATTACGAGTCCTTGTGGGATCGATATCTTTTATTACTACGCGATAGACTGTGCACTTGCAGTTAAGTTGTATTAGACATAGAAAGTCGCGATCAAGTTTTTGGCGCCATTGTCGGGGACCCGTTTAGTCAATAGTGTAACCTTCTGTTACACCGTATAGACTAGGTTAACTATTTTTATTTTCTCTTTACTGGTTCTGTCGATTGTATGCCAAGTAATCGCCCACAAGACGATATCTTAAAACCTTCAGTCGCAGAACTAGAGCACTTCTTACATTTAAGAAGTCGCATCATTGAGTACCAACAAAAACATAACATTCCCGATCCTCTCACTCACATTCCCAAATATGAAGAAGAACCAAAGATGGCTGAAGGACCTCAAAACAAACCGCTGAAGGCATACGCTACACCCTCTCAGATGGAGCCTAGAAGTAGCATTGCTGCCCCAGCTATTACTCGAAACGATTTTGAGCTGAAACCGTCACTGCTGTCAGCTGTACAACAAAACCAATTCTCAGGAAATGCAACTGAGGATCCCAACGAACATTTAACGAAGTTTGTACAATACGCAGACACAGTGAAAGCAAATGGAGTAACTCCAGACGCAATAAGACTCCGTCTTTTCCCTTTCTCTCTTAGAGATAGAGCGTGGACATGGTTACAATCCTTACCATCCAACTCCGTTACGACGTGGGAACAGTTGAAGAACGTCTTCTTAGCAAGATATTTTCCGCCAAGCAAAACTGCTATGCTTAGAGCTAAATCAACGGATTTCGACAAAAAGATACTGAATCTCTTTACGAAGCATGGGAACGATTCAAAGATATGATGAGAACATGTCCTCACCACGGTCTAGAAGACTGGGTGACGATCCATACTTTCTATAATGGGCTTTTATACAACACCAGATTAACGGTAGACGCCGCCGCGGGCGGTGCACTTATGGATAAGCCATACGATGAAGCCTATCAACTAATCGAAAACATGTCTCAGAACCATTGCCAATGGGGAGGTGTTGCACCCCAAAATTTGACCAACAATTATTCATTCATTGAGTGTTTGAAAGTTGATACCTTCATCAGAAAGTTCAAGAGATCCCCAGAGAAGTGGTTTGAAACCAGGGTTGTGTGCTTCACAGTTTGAAAGTTGTGGGTGCTCCTCAGATGATTTTGAGACTTTGAGAATGAACTTGATGTTTTGAGAAAGTGTATGAGATGTCTTGATAGCCATCATAAAGTCCAGAGAAGTCATTGTGCAAAAGTTCAGAAGATTCAACCATGAATGGTAGAATTAGGGTTTTGACTGGGTCAACCCTAGATCAGCTGAAGATTTGGAGAAGGTTGAGACTCAATCCAAGGGCCATGAGATCATGGAATGATGCATAGAGATGTTATAAAGATGGATCCTAGACCAACTCATCATGATTGAGGAGTTTGAGAAGTTTCAAGTCAGGGCTTCTGAGGATTGTCAGTGAAAAACCCTAATTTGATCCCTATTTTCCAGGCAGTTTTAACTCTAGATGTGATTGATATCTCATCTTCCCCACAACATGAATGTTGTAGAGCTTGTTCTAAGCTTTAATTTGAGTGATGGAAGTCCTTGATAGGAGTTACAGAGCTCAAGTTATGGTCTTGACAAATTACAGGTCAGCAGAGGTGTGTGAATCTGGGTCCTTGAAAGTCACCCAACTTCCAGACAACTTTTGCCCTAGTAGGTTGATTCCTATGGTTTCTTGGTCAACATGAATGTTGAAGAGGATCTTCTTAGCTTTAATTTTAGTGGTAGAAGTCCTTGATTGGATTTGTGGAACTCAACTTATGGTTTGAACAAGGCAGGGGTATTTTGGTCATTTGTCAGTTACAGGTCATTTTATCCAATGCCTAAAACTCCTATTTCCAAGCCTCAAATGGAAAAACTCAAAACATGAAAGTTGCTCAAAATGTGATTTTAAGTCTAGAAAGAAGGTCACAAATTGTTGAAAAAGCTCATAGCATGAGATTCCATGATTGGTCAAAAATGAACTAAAAAAGGCTTATAACTTTGAAAAGTTGAAATTGAAAAGTGATTTGGGAGATCCACAAATCCAAAATAGGTCATCCAATATATCATTTTGATTGGAAAAACCATTTTAAGAACTTTGGTTTAAGTAGAATTTTCATTTGAGGCTCCAAAGATGGACTTCCTTTGGAAATTTCTTACTTGAAAAAGAAGGTAGCATTGAAAAACCCTACACAAGCCAAGAATGCCCTTGTTTTTCACTCATCCCTTCTCAATATCTCACATAAGGACATTTTGAGACAAAATAACAAGGCATGGCATATGAGATGAGATAACCATTATGGAATATCATGGAATTTTCAAGAAACTTCCACACCCTTCTAGATGAATCTAGAAGCATCCAATCAATCAATATATAAAGAATGCATTGTGGAGAGTCTAAGGTTGGTGAAAGTTGAGCCAAGTCAGAGGAGAGAGAGAGATACATAGCCATTGGAGAAGTTTCTTCAAGTGGAAGCAACTCAAGAATTCTTCCATTACAAGTCTTCTCCTTCAAGAATTGTGCAAACAGAAGGCTATCCATCATCAAAGGATCATCCTGAAGGATTTGCAAGCCCTGGTTCGAGCCATAGCATCACTCACCATAGCTTCTTGACAGGTTGGTGAACTCATCTCTTTCTCTTTATTTATGCTTAGATAGATCATATTCTAGGTATAGAATGATTGTATTAGGATAGGTGACCAAGTACTGAGAATTAGAGCAAGATTGGTGAGGTTGTATAACAGAACCATGATTCTTGGATCTTCAATAACTGGCTGTTTGATGAGTTTTAATCAGCATGAATTGGTTTAGAATAGTAAGGGTAACTTGTAGAGTATCTGTAAATCATTAGGCTGAAGTTTAATGAAGATTGATGTCAGTTGAAAATTTTGAACCATGGTTGTACCAAGATCTTCTAGCTTTCTGTTAGAGCAATCTAGGAAGAATTAAGAAAAAGTGAGCGTATGGTTTTATTCCTCTCGTTTAGTAGATCATTTTTCGTGTTTAGATCTTGCTGAATCATGGCGTGTGGAGAGAGCTAGGGGAGCTCGAAGGTATGAGTGCATGAGAGAGGGTTCTGCAAAACCCTAGTTTGTTTGAAGACGATGAAGGTTAGCCTTTGGATCTTCTCCAGATGTTGACAAATTCTCCCAATCCAACGGCGTTGATTGAATCTGAAAAGAGAGGGAAGATTTGAATATGGTGAAACACGGTCGTTTCACTTAAGACCGCTTCTGGGCCTATAGCGCTACTTGCACCCCCCTTTTTGTGTTGGCCCAATTAATTCAACTGGCGCGTTTACTTGTTGCACCCCCCACCCCTTTAATTCATTTTAATTATTTTATTTTTCTTCTTTTATTTTTCTGTTTTGTAAAATGCATTAAAAATGATAGAAATTGATTTTTTAATGCTTCTTTTTTCTATGAGTAGATTAAAATGTGTAGAAAATTATAAAAATAAAATTGAGATTTTATTTTTAGGTTTAATATTTTTAATAGATTTTCTAGTTAAATAGCTTTTTAATTGTTTAATTTTGTATCATGATTTTGTAGGAATTGTTTCATGACCTTGCCTTAGGTTTTTTAATCCATTCTTTTTTATGCAATTAGATGATGAGTCATAGTTCCCTATAGGATTTTTTCTAGATTTTTAGAATTTAATCTTGGTTAGTTTAATTAGGGTAGACTTAGGGTGTCCTGATTAGGGTTTAGATTGTGTTTAGGTGATGAATCCCTTTCTTTGATTGAGTTTTATCTTGATTTTTAGGTAGAGACCTTTGTAGATGTTATGAGTAGGTGTTGAGGACCCTTATGAATATTTGTTAGATTTTTCCCCATTAGTTTAGTATTTTTAGGTATTATCTGAAGATTGCCTGATGATTTGGTCTGTTCAGTGGGTTATCTGTTCATCTGGGGGGATCTTTCTGAGGAATTTGTTGAGGGGCTTGTGCTGCCTTGGAGATATTGCTGGAGAGCATGATGAAGTGGAGATTGGAGATCAATATTCAGAGACCCAGAGCTTGGCTGATGCCCTGTCCGTGAGGTTTGAGAGCCTGAAGTTTGAAGGAAGTTCATGGTACTTTCCTGAGGAAGGCACTATGAATGACTTTCATCCTTCCTTCTCACCTCTTTCTTAAGTATCCAATGATGTCGGAGCCAACTTGTGAGTTTAATTTCTCCTGAGGAGGAATGTAAACTGATCACATGTTGTTGAGCCACATGGGATACAACTCCTAAGTGGAAGCCTCCTAGTACTTTCCTGAGGAAGGTCCTATGGGTCTATTCACTTAGTTCCACTAGTTTGTCTAGGATTTCTCAAGTATCCAATGATGTTGGAGCCAACTTGTGAGTTTAATTTCTCCTGAGGAGGAATGTAAACTGATCACATGTTGTTGAGCCACATGGGATACAACTCCTAAGTGGAAGCCTCCTAGTACTTTCCTGAGGAAGGTCCTATGAGTCGATTCACTTAGTTCCACTAGTTCAGATAGGATTTCCTAAATATCCAGTGATGTTGGAGCCTGCTTGTGAGTTTAATTTCTCCTGAGGAGGAATATAAACTGATCACAGTGGTTGAGCCACCTAGGGTATGACTCCTGAGTATACACCTCCTAGTGCTTTCCTGAGGAAGACACTATGAGTCTGATTGCTTAGCTCCCTGTCTTTGGTAAGCTTGTTCTGAAGCTTGAAGACTGGGATTGTTTTCTCTTGTTAGAGTTTTGCTTGAGAGCTTTGCTTAGGTTTGATTAGGATCCTGTGATTAGGGTTAGGATTAGAGAATAGATGATTCTTTCTCAAGTTTGTGTTTTGTTTGCCTGATGGCACTTCATTTCTCTTATCTGTTTTGCTTGATAGCATGTTGTTGATCTTCAGTATGATTACTGTTATTTCATGACTGGCTTGAGGTTGAGATGAGCTTGTGGAGGCCGAAGCCCCACACACATTTCCTCCCTCACTTGCATTGCATGCATTTTACTGTCAAAGCCGAAGTTTTTGTCTGTTTCTGTGTATCATTGATATGATCCCTTAGGACTCTCATTTCTTCTGACGAGGACTTGATGATAGACTTTTAGGTTGAAACCTATGCATGACAACTTCTAGGTGTTCCCTGTTTCAAACTTCAACCATAGGATGAATCCATGGCATGATAACAGTAGGACTTGATAGTCTCCCTCCTAGTTGAGCCATTTTAACCCGTAGTTTCCCGAACTACGTTTGCTCTGATCTTTCATACCAGATGAAAGTACGTAGGCATAGGATGCGACGTCCTAGCGAGCAACCTTTCCCCTGTAACCCGTAGTTAGCCGAACTACGTTGACTCTGATTTCTCATTCTCTGATGGGAATACGTAGGCATAAAGCGCGACGCTTTGCCGAGTCATTTTTCTTTTCTTTTTCAGCCAACCTTGATAGGTAGATAGATTATAACCAACCCGTCCAAGTAAACAAACAAGCGAGGATCCCGTCGAGTACGACGGACGTGAGGGGTGCTAATACCTTCCCCTCGCGTAACCGACTCCCGAACCCAGACAATGGTTGCGATGACCTTGTCTTACCCTTATTCGTCAGGTTTTTCCGATCGTTTCCTTTCCCGCTCTGAGGGATAAATAACGAAAGGTGGCGACTCTTCTGTCATGCCGGCACCTTATTTTCGCGCAAGCGACAGCTGGCGACTCTGCTGGGGACCTACAGCATCTAGGGCCTTTTCCCATCCCTTATGCTGGGACCGTTTCCCATCCCCTACGAGAGTCAATCCTATCGTTTGTGTGTTTGCTTGTTGGGTTGCGTTTATTTATCGCATTCTTTACTTCCCGCATTTTATTTCCCGCATTTTATTTCCAGTTTGATATGATTATCTGTGCTGCTGTGGGAGAGGGATGTTACTATGAGTGAAAAGCCGGACCTGGGCTTGAGTACACATCTAGATATAGTTGCGGAGAAGTAGTAGACGAACCTGTCTGTTGAGCAGGCACAGTTCCCTACGAAAATCTGCGCTCAGACGAGATTCTTGCAGAGGTGCTCCTTTCCGGTCCTGAGGATCTGAGGGGAGTCCAGACGTGAGGATTGTCGACTCTGGGGACCGATCATTTGGAAGTCAGCTAAGAGAGGCCTCTTCATGACTTGACGATGCCACTCCTTCTGGGAATCGTATTGTCACTCATGAATGTCTGTGACGCTGACGACCGCATAGGATGCCGTACCTTTGTCCGTGGATTAGGTCCATCATACCTGTGAGTGGGGTTGGGATATTGCAGGAAACTTTGACCTCCAGACCACCTGGTTTTCTTGACAGTGAATCAGTTATGTTGGGTTCTCAGTTGCAGAGATGTTCTTGATAGAGCAAGGGTTTGATCAGAGGATCTTGTCATCGGATGATTGTTTGTTCTTGATAGAGCAGGGTTTGATCAGTGGATTATTATCAGAGGTTTGTTCTGGATGGAGCAGATTTTTGAGTGGGGTCTGAGGATCTCGTCAGCAGTTGTTATTTTGTTCTTGATAGGGCAGATTTGTGATTTGGGGTCTGAAGACTTCATCAACAGATGTTCCTTGATCTTGCATCCGGGGTCTTTATTATCAGGCCTTCGTTCTTGTCAGAGCAGAATTTTGATCTCGATCCTACCAGATGGTTATTCTCAGCAGATCAGATCATTGGTTTTACACCGGGGTTTCTTTCTCAGCAGTGACTGTTAACACCGAATCTCCACAGCAGCCACCTGGATATATTATTGCATGCCTGCATTTTGCATTAGCTTGCATATTCATGTTTGCATTCCATTAGTATGTGTCTGTGCTACAGGCACGTTTCGTACCCTGATCTTGGTGTCCCGAGCAATATGAGATATTTTCTTCCATGAATGGATCCAGTCTTATCATTGCATTGACACTGTGTTGGCACGTTGACACCAAAATCAGGGGTGATCTCCTGAACGTACAGACACCCATAATTCATCTTGCATGGCAGAAGTCGGGACTTGTCTTCTAACCTTTGTGTTTGCAGGTTTGACTCAGAATCGAGCAGCTCAGACTAATGGAGCAGATACAAGCTGAACTAGGGAAAATCCAAAGCCAGCTGGGGCAGGTCATGAATGACATACAGGCAGTGCGTCTGGACCAGCAAGTGCTCAGAGAGGAGAATCAGCAGCTGCAGAATCAGCTGAGCTTTCTCATGGGAGTGGTGAGAAGTATGCTAGATAAGGAGAGTGGTCAAGCACCCAAGGAGGAGACCAGAGTGTTTCCTCCGTTACCGTCATTGCCACCTGTGCTGAAGCCAAGTGGACCTCATGGACCCTCTACACAGCATGAAGCTCGAAACCTGTCTCGTCATCAGCCGCGCCGAGCATCTCAGAATAATCCTGGAGGTTATGGTCAAAAGAAGAAGCTACTTGATAGAGCTGTAGACCCACTACCTGTGAGTTATGCCCAGCTGCTGCCGCTGTTGGTTCAGAACCATGTTCTCAAGCTTCGGACCTTAAATCCGCCAGACGAGGGGTCACTAGACGTTGATCTAAGCGTGCATTGTGATTTCCACTCAGGAGCACCGGGGCACCATGTTGAAACATGTAAGGCTCTCCGGAATAAGATTCAGGACCTGATCGACTCGAGGACAATTAGGCTTGTGCCGGGCGGCATGAGAGCATCGGGAAAGTTTATCCCCTACCCTGCAGGAGAGGTGGATGATTCCACTCCTTTGCCTGAAGCGGGGAAAGATCTTGAATATGTCCCGCGACCTTTGGTGACTGAATCACCTCGCTCGCAGTTCCTACCTGGATCGAGCTCAAGGACGCAAGCGCCTAAACAAGAGACCGTCGCCACTCAGAAACGACGACCTCTTGCCCCTAGGCGGAAAGAATACCAGCCCCAGGATCACAAGAGACCTCGCAACCACGTGGAACAAAGGAATGTTTCTCCCCATCCAGTGCCTGTGCCGTATAGCCAGATTCTTCCACTGTTGGTTCAAAATTCCTTGGTGGAACCGAAAGCTCTCAAGCCCGTGCTAGAGCCTTACACTCCAGGGTACGATCCTCATGCTCAGTGTGGCTACCATGGTGGATCTCTGGGGCATTCAACTGAAGATTGCAAGGCTTTCCAGGCGAAGGTGCAGCAATTGATCGACCAAGGGTGTATTTCCTTTCCAGATGGAGTCTTGGTTGTGCGTGGCGACCTCTCAGCTGTTTGAGCTCGTAGACTCAGAGGGTTGTTTCCAGAAGCTGGTGATCCAGACAGGCAGACATCCTCAACATTGGCAGTTCTCGGACTTTTTACCATTTGCACTTGTAGTTTCTTTTCTGTTAGTTGCTACTTGTTGTTAAACATTGTATGTTTCGAATGGTAATGATAATAAAGTGACTATGCATTTCTTCTGAATTAGTTATGTCGTTGTCACTCATTTACTGCATTGCACTGACACTTGCATTTTATTTACTCCACTTTATTACTATGATTAGCAATGAGCGGAGGGAGGATGATGAAACTGAATACTCATAGCCAATGATCGTATTGCTTTCAGATAAAGCTTTGCCGATGACGTATAAGGCATTGTTTCAAATCCCCAAACACCGGAGAGATAAGGAAGAGAATCCCTTGTTAACCACTTCGAGCCGAGAAGTAGGAGTTTCTTTCGGATTTTTAAACCCTCATATCTTAACCTGGGGCAGGGTAGTTGTCAGTTAGCTTGATCGAGCGTTCAAGTCTTATAGAGGAGTGTTGTCCTTCGAGGACCAATCACATCATATTCCTCTCCAGAGGTCGTACCTCATTAACCACAATGGTTAAACCTCACCAATCAGGAGTGAGACAGTTATAATCCTTTCGGAGCAATCAAGACAACCAGTGTCACACGACTTGTTCCAAGAAAAAAGAGAAATAAGAAAGCCCGCTAAGTAAAAAAGAAAAAAGCTAGAAAGCAAATACTTAGGCAAAAATCAGGGCATCCCGCTGGACTTCAAAAGAAAAAATCGAAAAAAACTCAAAAGGAGTCAGTCCAGGCAAAAGTTAGGGAATCAAAAGAATGAAAAGAAAGGATATAAAAAAGAAAAATCCTCGAACAAGGACGAAGTCGTGTAGACACAGACGCCGAAAACGAAAAAGGAGTAACTGTCACTCCGAAACACCTTGTGAATTCTTTAACCGGTTGTTCCCAATGTTCAACGTACCTCTCGAAGAGGCGAGCGCTCGACCCAAGTTAACTGGACTTTAGGATCGGAGAACATCACGTAGGAGGGGTGGGTACAAATCATAATTTGAGCCAAATATCCTTTGTTTCACGAACCGTGAACCCGACCACGATACAACCCTTAAAAGACCTAATTGAGGTAGGGTTTATCCTGAGAGTGCATTACGATAAGGTTGAGTAACCTGACTCCTTCATGATTTGCTAATCATATCCTTATTGCATTTTTTCACTGATCGCATCAGCACTACGTTTGAACTCTTTGGTTCATTCGTCACTCACTAGCATGACACGTAAATGAGTGACAGTACAACGTTTTTCGAAATTTGCATGAACACTGCATTAAAATTACTATTCGTGAATAAACAATTTTAGTTGCAGGTTAGTAGCTGATACGAAGGAACTTCAGCAAGGAATAGTCAATCAGGACTGAATCGCCAGAGGTCTGGATCAGAATGGTGTGCCTTGAAACCCTGTGAATCTGGGGCAATGACTTCCTGTGAGTTTGGAACCAGTTTGTCTGAGGACAAGTCCCGGAACATCAGTTGATTATGGGGCAGTTTATGCAAACAGCGGTTGATCGGAAGTGAATCTTCTCGAGACCCAATCAGGGGCAGTTATCCGGAATCCTTGCGATTTAAGGGCAGATCCCCCCAGTGTTCGATCAGAGCATGTTGAGTCGCTCATCGCTCGTTCAGGGGCAAACTACTTCAGAGATATTGAACCTAACCATGCTGAAAGATGATTAGTTGAGGATGAATCCTCCCCGTTGTGCAGATGCTGGGGCAAGCCCTCTGAAGATTGTCTTGTTGCCAGTTGTTTTCGGCTCAGAATGAATTATTCCCAAAGGTCGGATTGGGGCAAGTTGAATTGCGCTGGGGCAAGTTGTTCAAATGAGTTTGTTCACCCTAGCAAGAATGGAGTATCGGGGAATCGTGTCATTACCCTGCCAAAGCCAGAGCCTTCTGAAGAAGCCTGGCGGTCATTGGATTGCTATCCTATAGCATAACCTGTTACTTGACTCCATGATTGGTAGCCCGTATTCCCTGTGTTGGCGTTGTTGAATCAGGATTGTTCCTCCGCAGAGATGTACGGTTTGAGGTTGTTCCCCCTGTACAGTTTGAGACTGCAGCAGATTGAGATGGCGTTTATCCCTCATCAGATTAGGGTCAAGATTACCCTCAGTAGACCAGGATTGATATCCCCGAAGCAGGATGAGTCCTCCTTCTCCAGCAGAGTTCAGTAGTCTCTCCTCCGTAGAATCAGAATCAGATAGTGAGCATTGATATGTCCTCCCCAGGTAGAGGTGATTCTCTTCCCCAAGCAGACGCGTCCTGAAGGAATGTCACCTCATCGGCTGAGTCAGGCACCAAAGAATGATGTCTTCCCCAGCACCGGGTCACAAGTGCAGAGTTCATAGAAATGCTCGGGAGCTGAAGCTCGAGTTTTCCCCAGTAAAGTCGCTGAAGCAGGATTTTCCCCCGCACCGGGTCACAAGTGCAGGTTTCGCAGGAAGCTAGTCGTATGCCGAAGTATGCAGTAACTGATAGTGCCAGACTGAAGTCTCCAGTGGAATTGAGATTCCTCACCAGAATCAGGCTCTCTCCTGAAGATGGACGATTCCTTCTTCCCCAGTAGAGTGTTGGAACAGCTGATGTTGTATTCCCCTTGCAGAGCTGTACTCTCCCCCGAAGTCAGATGATTCTTTCTTCCCCAGTGGAATCGAATTCCCCATCAGAGTCGTACTCTCCAGTGAAGTAGAATGATTTCTCTCCCCAGCTGAGTCCGCAGAAAAGCAGAATCCTTGGAAGTTGATCAGATCCTGATCAATTTTCCCCAGCAGAGCGTGGGGCAGCCGATGTTGTATTTCCCCCTGAGTCGCACTCTCTCCAGCAAAGCAAAATGATTTCTCCTTCTTCAGCCGAGTTTGCAGATGTCCAAGGGACCCGAATCCTTGGAAGTTGATCAGATCATGATTGGTTTCTCCCCAGTGGAGTGTTGAGCAGCTGAAGTTGTTTCCCCATAGAGTTATCATCCCCAGAAGAGTAGCCGAGACGGCCACGCAGTTCATTCTCGCGATTGATATCAGCAGATCCAAGTTCTCGCAGAGCTTCATCCCCTGCAGCAGTCAGCTGAAGTTGTTCCCCTGCAGCAGTCCGCGGAAGATCGATTCCCCAGACAGAGCCTAATTGATATTGGCGTGTTCACGTTCTCCTCAGCAGGATGATTCCTCTACCTGAGTGGTTCTTTCTCCTTGACAGGAGGATTCCCCCTTTCGGCATTTATTTTGCTGACAGGATCATAGCATTGTGCATGACTGCATAGCACCTGACGTTGCAATAGCATTGTGCATGACTGCATAGCATCTGACGTTGCAATAGCATTGTGCATGACTGCATAGCATCTGACGTTGCAATAGCATTGTGCATGACTACATAGCATCTGACGTTGCAATAGCATTGTGCATGATTGCATGGCATTTAGCATAAATACATATCATTCCCACCGTGAGGGGCATAACGCAGAAGCATATGCATCATAAGCATGATCTAGGTCATTATCATCCTTATTGTACAGGTGTACTACCGAAAGATCGGTTGCTCAGGACGATTCTTGATGTTCTCCCCAGCGAGGTTGTTTTCTTAGATGATTCTAAAGATCCCGGTGTAATCCCCGCAGTCGCTCGCTCAAAATGATTTTTGAGATCCCCGGCGAAGTCTTCAGTGCAAGATGATGCTTGAATTCCTCAACAGGGCCGTTTGCTTAAGATGACTCTTAAGACCTCAATACAGTTTCCCGAGTTGTTTGCTTAGGATGATTCTAGAGCTCCCCAGTAGCGTCCGCAGCAAGAGCTGCCCAGGAAGATTCCTGGAAGTACCCAGCAGAATAAAGTCTCCAGAAAGGTTATCAGTTCAGGATGATTCTTGGAAGCGCCCGCCGGAGTTGTTTGTTCAAGGTGATTTCTGGAACCCCCAACAGAGTGGAGGTCTTTTCCCCAGCAGGTGGTTGGCATTTCCCCAGCAGCAGGCAGGTAGATTGATGTCCCCAGCCGAGCACAATCATGATTGGCAGATGAAAGGTTCCCCCAAACAGATCCCGAAGGATTGTCCAGCAAGCTGAAGTTTGTTTATCCCACAAGTTTGAGAACTTAATGACATGAGTGTCTTGTAGCCTGACGGCTATGTTCCCCAGAAGGGTCATTTCCCAAAAAGCCGTTCAGAGCATTTATCGCTTTCCCCGTGCAGAAGTACTTACTCCCTAGTAAAGTTGGTAGGAATCGTCTGAGTGAACTCTGTCATTATTCCCCAGCAGTTGTTGAAGTCGTTTGGGTGAACTCTCTCGTCTTTCTGCAGCAAAGTCTACAAGGTTGTTTGGGTGAACCCTTCTTCCTTTTCCCCAGTGAGTCGTCAAGGTTGTTTGGGTGAACCCTCACTCCTCTCTCCTCAACGGAGTTGTTAACTTGGTGATTGTGCCCGGTGACCCGGCATGTTTGCTTTTATTTAGCAACGACTTGACAGGATGTCAAGAGAATAGCAGCGTGATATGTCTGCTCCAACAACGATGTCTAATCTGAAGATGGATTTCGTAAGCGCCCGATGGCGATATCAGAAGGTTCCTGTGAGCTCAGATGTCCTTGTTGATGAATCAACGGGTGGCTGCAGACAAGGTTCCAAATTTTGTAGATGATCCGTGTTGGCCTGAAGACCAAGTCAGTTGTCCTGAGGAGATGATTGATTGCGATCAAGTGAATGATACGTCTTCTGACTGAAGTCGAAGATGTTTCTCCAGCTGAAGCGGAGTTTGCCTGAAGGCAAAGTGTTTGAATCCCCGTAGGGTCATGAATGGCTCAGGATACCATTTCTCTGACTGAAGTCACAGATTTCCCAAGCTGAAGCGAAGGTGCCTAAGGGCAAGGTTCTCCCCAAGGTTATGAATGACCTAGGATTCGTTTTTCGGACTGAAGGCCGAAGTATATCCCTGACTGCAGTCTCGGACGCTCTATAGCAGAGGCGGAGTTGCCTGAAGGCATATCCATGTATCCTTGAAGGCCAAGGACCATTTCTTCAGACTGAAGTCGAAGATACCTCCTGCAGAGTTGCCGACGGGCAAAGTTTACGTCCTTGAAGGCCAAGGATGTTCTTTCTAGCTGAAGCTGGAATAGCCGACGGGCAGGGTTTCATCTATCTTCAGAAATACTTGAAGATTCTCCAGCGGATCTGGAGTGGCCAGGGGCCAGGGTTTCATTCATATTCAGAAATACTTGAAGATTGTTTTCTAGCTGAAGCTGGAAAGGGCCAGGGGCCAGGGTTTCATATATCTTTAGTATTGAAGTTCTACGGCAGGCAGTGTGCAGCAGTATTCCGATGTTCGTTACGGTTCTGAGGGTGAACCCCAGATCAGAGTGTGCTCGGTTAAGTCTCTCATTCCCAGTAGAGTAGTTTCAAATACACAAATGTACCTTTTGTTCCATTTACCAGGGGTGAACCCCGGGTCAGAATTGTTCAGTGATATAGTTGTCCAGCAGTGAGGTTGGGTATTTTGATTATTCGACGGCGAGGTTGAATGTTTGACGGCGAGGTCAGATTATGATTTGTTCGACGGCAATGTCAGGCTCTTTGAATCCCCAACAGAGATGATGTTTGTGCGACGGCGATGTCGAGTGTCTCTCAGAATGATGTTTGTTTTCGGCGGCGATGTCAGATCAGTATCTCTCCAGCTAGTTGTTGAACAGCTAGTGTTGCAGTATTCAAAGATTTGTTCCCCGCAGAGTACCGTGTGCTCATGCAGTTGGCAAATTTTCGGGTTTACCGATATTCAACCGTCTCGCACCTTGATTGGTTGAGAGCCGTTCGCTTCTCACCCAGTCAGGTTCAAGCCGTTTGAATAGGGGCAGCTGTTGCACCCCAAAATTTGACCAACAATTATTCATTCATTGAGTGTTTGAAAGTTGATACCTTCATCAGAAAGTTCAAGAGATCCCCAGAGAAGTGGTTTGAAACCAGGGTTGTGTGCTTCACAGTTTGAAAGTTGTGGGTGCTCCTCAGATGATTTTGAGACTTTGAGAATGAACTTGATGTTTTGAGAAAGTGTATGAGATGTCTTGATAGCCATCATAAAGTCCAGAGAAGTCATTGTGCAAAAGTTCAGAAGATTCAACCATGAATGGTAGAATTAGGGTTTTGACTGGGTCAACCCTAGATCAGCTGAAGATTTGGAGAAGGTTGAGACTCAATCCAAGGGCCATGAGATCATGGAATGATGCATAGAGATGTTATAAAGATGGATCCTAGACCAACTCATCATGATTGAGGAGTTTGAGAAGTTTCAAGTCAGGGCTTCTGAGGATTGTCAGTGAAAAACCCTAATTTGATCCCTATTTTCCAGGCAGTTTTAACTCTAGATGTGATTGATATCTCATCTTCCCCACAACATGAATGTTGTAGAGCTTGTTCTAAGCTTTAATTTGAGTGATGGAAGTCCTTGATAGGAGTTACAGAGCTCAAGTTATGGTCTTGACAAATTACAGGTCAGCAGAGGTGTGTGAATCTGGGTCCTTGAAAGTCACCCAACTTCCAGACAACTTTTGCCCTAGTAGGTTGATTCCTATGGTTTCTTGGTCAACATGAATGTTGAAGAGGATCTTCTTAGCTTTAATTTTAGTGGTAGAAGTCCTTGATTGGATTTGTGGAACTCAACTTATGGTTTGAACAAGGCAGGGGTATTTTGGTCATTTGTCAGTTACAGGTCATTTTATCCAATGCCTAAAACTCCTATTTCCAAGCCTCAAATGGAAAAACTCAAAACATGAAAGTTGCTCAAAATGTGATTTTAAGTCTAGAAAGAAGGTCACAAATTGTTGAAAAAGCTCATAGCATGAGATTCCATGATTGGTCAAAAATGAACTAAAAAAGGCTTATAACTTTGAAAAGTTGAAATTGAAAAGTGATTTGGGAGATCCACAAATCCAAAATAGGTCATCCAATATATCATTTTGATTGGAAAAACCATTTTAAGAACTTTGGTTTAAGTAGAATTTTCATTTGAGGCTCCAAAGATGGACTTCCTTTGGAAATTTCTTACTTGAAAAAGAAGGTAGCATTGAAAAACCCTACACAAGCCAAGAATGCCCTTGTTTTTCACTCATCCCTTCTCAATATCTCACATAAGGACATTTTGAGACAAAATAACAAGGCATGGCATATGAGATGAGATAACCATTATGGAATATCATGGAATTTTCAAGAAACTTCCACACCCTTCTAGATGAATCTAGAAGCATCCAATCAATCAATATATAAAGAATGCATTGTGGAGAGTCTAAGGTTGGTGAAAGTTGAGCCAAGTCAGAGGAGAGAGAGAGATACATAGCCATTGGAGAAGTTTCTTCAAGTGGAAGCAACTCAAGAATTCTTCCATTACAAGTCTTCTCCTTCAAGAATTGTGCAAACAGAAGGCTATCCATCATCAAAGGATCATCCTGAAGGATTTGCAAGCCCTGGTTCGAGCCATAGCATCACTCACCATAGCTTCTTGACAGGTTGGTGAACTCATCTCTTTCTCTTTATTTATGCTTAGATAGATCATATTCTAGGTATAGAATGATTGTATTAGGATAGGTGACCAAGTACTGAGAATTAGAGCAAGATTGGTGAGGTTGTATAACAGAACCATGATTCTTGGATCTTCAATAACTGGCTGTTTGATGAGTTTTAATCAGCATGAATTGGTTTAGAATAGTAAGGGTAACTTGTAGAGTATCTGTAAATCATTAGGCTGAAGTTTAATGAAGATTGATGTCAGTTGAAAATTTTGAACCATGGTTGTACCAAGATCTTCTAGCTTTCTGTTAGAGCAATCTAGGAAGAATTAAGAAAAAGTGAGCGTATGGTTTTATTCCTCTCGTTTAGTAGATCATTTTTCGTGTTTAGATCTTGCTGAATCATGGCGTGTGGAGAGAGCTAGGGGAGCTCGAAGGTATGAGTGCATGAGAGAGGGTTCTGCAAAACCCTAGTTTGTTTGAAGACGATGAAGGTTAGCCTTTGGATCTTCTCCAGATGTTGACAAATTCTCCCAATCCAACGGCGTTGATTGAATCTGAAAAGAGAGGGAAGATTTGAATATGGTGAAACACGGTCGTTTCACTTAAGACCGCTTCTGGGCCTATAGCGCTACTTGCACCCCCCTTTTTGTGTTGGCCCAATTAATTCAACTGGCGCGTTTACTTGTTGCACCCCCCACCCCTTTAATTCATTTTAATTATTTTATTTTTCTTCTTTTATTTTTCTGTTTTGTAAAATGCATTAAAAATGATAGAAATTGATTTTTTAATGCTTCTTTTTTCTATGAGTAGATTAAAATGTGTAGAAAATTATAAAAATAAAATTGAGATTTTATTTTTAGGTTTAATATTTTTAATAGATTTTCTAGTTAAATAGCTTTTTAATTGTTTAATTTTGTATCATGATTTTGTAGGAATTGTTTCATGACCTTGCCTTAGGTTTTTTAATCCATTCTTTTTTATGCAATTAGATGATGAGTCATAGTTCCCTATAGGATTTTTTCTAGATTTTTAGAATTTAATCTTGGTTAGTTTAATTAGGGTAGACTTAGGGTGTCCTGATTAGGGTTTAGATTGTGTTTAGGTGATGAATCCCTTTCTTTGATTGAGTTTTATCTTGATTTTTAGGTAGAGACCTTTGTAGATGTTATGAGTAGGTGTTGAGGACCCTTATGAATATTTGTTAGATTTTTCCCCATTAGTTTAGTATTTTTAGGTATTATCTGAAGATTGCCTGATGATTTGGTCTGTTCAGTGGGTTATCTGTTCATCTGGGGGGATCTTTCTGAGGAATTTGTTGAGGGGCTTGTGCTGCCTTGGAGATATTGCTGGAGAGCATGATGAAGTGGAGATTGGAGATCAATATTCAGAGACCCAGAGCTTGGCTGATGCCCTGTCCGTGAGGTTTGAGAGCCTGAAGTTTGAAGGAAGTTCATGGTACTTTCCTGAGGAAGGCACTATGAATGACTTTCATCCTTCCTTCTCACCTCTTTCTTAAGTATCCAATGATGTCGGAGCCAACTTGTGAGTTTAATTTCTCCTGAGGAGGAATGTAAACTGATCACATGTTGTTGAGCCACATGGGATACAACTCCTAAGTGGAAGCCTCCTAGTACTTTCCTGAGGAAGGTCCTATGGGTCTATTCACTTAGTTCCACTAGTTTGTCTAGGATTTCTCAAGTATCCAATGATGTTGGAGCCAACTTGTGAGTTTAATTTCTCCTGAGGAGGAATGTAAACTGATCACATGTTGTTGAGCCACATGGGATACAACTCCTAAGTGGAAGCCTCCTAGTACTTTCCTGAGGAAGGTCCTATGAGTCGATTCACTTAGTTCCACTAGTTCAGATAGGATTTCCTAAATATCCAGTGATGTTGGAGCCTGCTTGTGAGTTTAATTTCTCCTGAGGAGGAATATAAACTGATCACAGTGGTTGAGCCACCTAGGGTATGACTCCTGAGTATACACCTCCTAGTGCTTTCCTGAGGAAGACACTATGAGTCTGATTGCTTAGCTCCCTGTCTTTGGTAAGCTTGTTCTGAAGCTTGAAGACTGGGATTGTTTTCTCTTGTTAGAGTTTTGCTTGAGAGCTTTGCTTAGGTTTGATTAGGATCCTGTGATTAGGGTTAGGATTAGAGAATAGATGATTCTTTCTCAAGTTTGTGTTTTGTTTGCCTGATGGCACTTCATTTCTCTTATCTGTTTTGCTTGATAGCATGTTGTTGATCTTCAGTATGATTACTGTTATTTCATGACTGGCTTGAGGTTGAGATGAGCTTGTGGAGGCCGAAGCCCCACACACATTTCCTCCCTCACTTGCATTGCATGCATTTTACTGTCAAAGCCGAAGTTTTTGTCTGTTTCTGTGTATCATTGATATGATCCCTTAGGACTCTCATTTCTTCTGACGAGGACTTGATGATAGACTTTTAGGTTGAAACCTATGCATGACAACTTCTAGGTGTTCCCTGTTTCAAACTTCAACCATAGGATGAATCCATGGCATGATAACAGTAGGACTTGATAGTCTCCCTCCTAGTTGAGCCATTTTAACCCGTAGTTTCCCGAACTACGTTTGCTCTGATCTTTCATACCAGATGAAAGTACGTAGGCATAGGATGCGACGTCCTAGCGAGCAACCTTTCCCCTGTAACCCGTAGTTAGCCGAACTACGTTGACTCTGATTTCTCATTCTCTGATGGGAATACGTAGGCATAAAGCGCGACGCTTTGCCGAGTCATTTTTCTTTTCTTTTTCAGCCAACCTTGATAGGTAGATAGATTATAACCAACCCGTCCAAGTAAACAAACAAGCGAGGATCCCGTCGAGTACGACGGACGTGAGGGGTGCTAATACCTTCCCCTCGCGTAACCGACTCCCGAACCCAGACAATGGTTGCGATGACCTTGTCTTACCCTTATTCGTCAGGTTTTTCCGATCGTTTCCTTTCCCGCTCTGAGGGATAAATAACGAAAGGTGGCGACTCTTCTGTCATGCCGGCACCTTATTTTCGCGCAAGCGACAGGAGGTGAACGCATTCCAGCAGAGAAACCCGCAGCGAAAGGTGGGATGTACGAGATCAGCAGCCTTGAAAAGTTCAACGCTAAAGTAGATGCTCTAGCACAGAAAATTGACAGTCTGACCGTTAACCCCACTGTAACCGTCGCTGCCGTAACTCCAAACTGCGAGTTATGCGGAATCGCCACTCATAATGCGCCCGAATGCCCATTGCTGGCCGGAATCCCACCAGACCAAGTAAATTATGCTCAAGGAAATCCTTACGCAAATACATACAACCCAGGTTGGCGAAACCATCCAAACTTTTCTTACAAAAGCGATAATGCATTGCAGATGCCTGCTGCTCCGCCAGGATATCAGAAACCAGCTGCTGCCCAGACTGCCCCTAGGAAATCAAACCTCGAGTTGATGATGGAAAAATTCATAGCTACTCAAGCTCAAACAAACAAAGAATTCCTAAATCAAAACATACACACTAGCGAGCAAATTAAACAGCTGACTAGAAAAGTAGACGCTTTAGCCACCCACAACAAAATGCTAGAAACACAGATATCACAAGTGGCTCAACAACAAGCCTCTGCTGCCGCACCCGCTGGCACATTTCCTGGACAACCCAAACAAAATCCAAAAGGACAAGCAAATGCTGTCATATTAAGAAGCGGAAAAGAATTGGACAAACCGATCGATCCGAGAACCGAAAACTCAGCCATGCAACAAAAACTAACTAAACAAGCAGAAAAGGAATCCGAGTTAGAGAAGAAGGAAGACAACGAGAAGGAGGACACCGCAAGTGAAAAAACGCAAGCACCTTCAGCGCCATATAAACCACCTATCCCTTATCCTCAAAGATTAATAAACTCCAAAACTTCAGGATAATTTAAGAAATTTGTAGAGCTCCTTAAGCAGTTGAATATCACTATTCCTTTTACAGAAGCGATAACTCAAATGCCGTCATACGCCAAATTTCTTAAAGAAATTTTGTCTAATAAAAGGAAAATAGAGAATAACGAAACAATTACACTTACTACAGAGTGTAGTGCTATTATTCAAAACCACATGCCTCCTAAATTAAAAGACCCAGGTAGTTTCTCCATACCCTGCGTCATAGGAAAGTTCGTAATAGACAAAGCTCTATGCGATTTAGGAGCCAGTATCAGTGTTATGCCTCTATCTATATGCAAAAAGCTAAATATGGGAGAATTGAGACCAACCAAAATGTCCGTACAATTGGCTGACCGATCAGTCAAATATCCCGTCGGAATACTGGAAAATGTTCCAGTACGCATAGGACAATTCTACATCCCAACCGACTTCATAATCATGGACATCAAAGAGGACTCTGTTACCCCAATTATCCTAGGAAGACCGTTCCTAGCTACAGCCGGAGCTATTATAGACGTGAAGAAAGGAAGGCTAACATTCGAAGTAGGAGAAGAAAAGATAGAGTTCATTCTCACCAAGTTCTTACAAGCACCAGCCATAGACGATACCTGCTATTTAGTAGATGTAATTGACGAATGCATAAGAGTACTTGAAAATGAAGAGACCACGTATTCAGAAATAATAAAGATTCAAATACCCAATATTTCTGAAGACGATGATTGGCGTAAACCGTATAAAGACGACAGTCTAAGCGAAAGCTTAACACTAACCCCAAACCATATGCCAGGTCCGAAGAACCCATCTTTAGAACTTAAAACACTACCCAAAAACCTTAGATATGAATTCCTAGACGATGAACTAAAAAGACCAGTGATAGTCAACGCCGACTTAGGACAATTAGAAACCGTAAAGCTATTAGAAGTCCTAAAGAAGTACCCCACCGCGTTAGGCTATAACATAAGCGATCTAAAAGGTATAAGCCCTTCGATTTGTATGCATCGAATTACAATAGAGGAAGACTGTAAAACCTCTAGAGAGCATCAGAGGAGACTGAACCCCATCCTAAGCACTGTAGTCAGAGACGAAGTAAAGAAATTGCTAGATGCAGGAATCATCTATCCAATCTCCGATAGTGAATGGGTCAGCCCAGTTCATGTCGTACCTAAGAAAGGAGGAGTCACAGTAGTTAAGAACGAAAAAGGCGAATCAATAACAAAAAGAGTCGTGACTGGAAGCAGAATGTGCATTGATTATAGAAAGCTTAACAAAGCCACACGAAAAGATCACTTCCCCTTACCCTTTATAGACCAAATGTTGGAAAGATTAGCCAAACATTCATATTTCTGCTATCTAGATGGTTATTCAGGATTTTTTCAAATTCCCATTCATCCTGATGACCAAGAAAAGACTACATTCACATGTCCTTATGGTACTTTTGCTTACCGCCGAATGTCGTTCGGACTTTGTAATGCTCCAGCAACCTTCCAAAGATGCATGATGGCAATCTTCGCAGATTTCATAGACGACATCATGGAAGTATTTATGGACGATTTCTCAGTATGTGGACAAAGTTTCAAAGGATGCCTACAAAACTTAGAAATGGTATTAGAACGTTGTGTAAAAGTGAACCTCGTCCTAAATTGGGAAAAATGCCATTTTATGGTCCGACAAGGAATAGTTCTAGGACATGTCATATCTAATAAAGGGATTGAGGTCGACAAAGCTAAAATAGAAATTATAAAAGACCTCCAACCTCCAAAATCCGTAAGAGAAATACAGAGTTTTCTAGGACATGCCGGTTTCTACCGCAGATTTATAAAAGATTTTTCAAAAATCATAAAACCTTTGACCGGCCTGTTGATGAAAGATGCTGAGTTTGTCTTTGACGACGACTGTCTAAAAGCATTCGAAACATTAAAATCAGCCCTTATCACCGCACCGATTATGCAACCACCCGATTGGCGACTACCGTTCGAAATCATGTGCGATGCGAGTGATTATGCTGTAGGTGCAGTTCTAGGATAAAGGAAGGACAAGAAGCTTCATGCCATCTACTATGCCAGTAGAACCTTAGACCCTGCGCAAATGAACTACGCTACAACAGAAAAGGAACTTCTAGCAGTTATATTTGCGCTTGACAAATTCCGTTCTTACTTAGTAGGAGCAAAAATTATCATATACACAGACCACGCTGCCATTAGGTACCTAATAAGCAAAAAGGATGCCAAACCAAGATTATTGAGATGTATCCTATTATTACAAGAGTTTGACTTAGAAATTAAAGATAAGAAAGGAACCGAGAACGTAGTTGCAGATCACTTATCCCGAATAGAAGGCATCAAACATGAACCAGTACCGATAAATGACGATTTTCCATACGAACATCTGATAGCCAAATTAGAAAGTGACATGCCTAACTTAATCTCGGAAGATCCAGAACTCGAAAAAGCCGTAGAATCCGTCTATGCCCAAGTCACATTACCTTGGTATGCTGACATCGTTAATTACCTAGCTGCAGGCGTGCTTCCACCGGATCTCACTTATCAGCAAAAGAAGAAATTCTTCCACGATCTGAAACACTATTATTGGGACGAACCTCTACTCTTCAAGAGAGGGGCCGACAACATATACCGTCGCTGTGTCCCAGGGGAAGAAATAGAAAATATCATTTCCCAATGCCATTCAGCACCATATGGTGGTCATTCCAGTACATCCAAGACGTGCGCTAAGATTCTCCAAGCCGGCTTATTCTGGCCTAACCTCTGGAAAGACGTTCACATCGCTGTGCTAAAATGTGATCGATGCCAACGAACGGGCAACATCTCACGACGCGATGAAATTCCTCAGAAAGGAATCTTAGAGGTAGAAATCTTTGACGTATGGGGAATAGATTTCATGGGACCCTTCCCGTCTTCTTTTGGTAATAACTACATACTCGTCGCTGTAGACTATGTGTCTAAATGGATAGAAGCCATTGCTGCTCCAACAAATGACGCACGAGTAGTAATCAAACTCTTCAAAAACACAATCTTTCCTAGATTCGGTGCACCCAGACTCGTCATTAGTGACGGCGGATCACACTTCATATCGCGAATCTTTGACAAACTTCTTTCTAAATATGGAGTCCGACACCGAGTAGCTACACCTTATCATCCGCAAACTAGCGGACAAGTAGAGGTCTCGAACAGGGAAATAAAACAAATATTGGAAAAGACTGTCGCTAACTCAAGGAAAGATTGGTCATCAAAGCTAAATGAAGCTTTATGGGCTTATAGGACCGCTTTTAAGACACCAATAGGTACTACACCCTTCAAATTAGTTTACGGTAAATCCTGTCATCTCCCTGTAGAATTAGAGCATAAAGCCTTCTGGAAAATTAAGACACTTAATTTCAACTACACTGAGGCAGGAGAGAAGCGAATCTTGAACTTATACGAATTAGAAGAACTTCGATTGGATGCTTACGAAAACGCCCGTATCTACAAAGAACGAACAAACAATTGGCATGATAAACATTCAGTCCGGAAACAATTCAGTGTGGGAGACATCGTACTTCTATTTAATTCAAGATTAAAACTCTTCCTAGGTAAACTAAAATCTAGGTGGTCTGGACCTTTTGAAGTGACTAAAGTACTTCAAAGTGGAGCTGTTGAAATTACTGATAAGACGAATGCACCGTTTATCGTAAACGGGCAACGTCTAAAACATTATAATAAGAACGAAAACATCCCTCAAGTCAGTAGTATAACATTGCTCGAGCTTCCTGCTCAAACACTCGAATAACTTGTCACCAATCTATCGTCAGGCTTTTGACGTTAAAAACAGCGCTTAATGGGAGGCAACCCAATTTTCCCGTATTTCCCTCTTTACTGTATTTCATTCTCATTTTTATTTGAAATCTTACTTTGAAATTTTAACAAAAATTCTAAACTTAAATTGCTATTATTTTTACTTTATTTTATTTTATTTTTCTCTTTTATTTAAACTTTGTTTTTATTTCTACCACCTTTTGTTTCTAAAAATTATGACTTAAAATTTCTGTTTTAAACTTTTCAGGATTTTAAAAGCCTTCAAACCTTCCTCCTGTTTTTCTCCGACTAACCTGCGAGTATGGTCGCGTACGACTTCACAAAGGTTCATTTTCGAGGATTAGCTCAAAAGGCAAGATTTGAAGCATTAACTGAGAGAGACATAGCCTTAACACTATATTATGATAAGTCTACCATGGAGAAACTAGGAATTACTGATAGCATTCAATTCCTGTTTAATCAATTAGGCTGGGAGAACACCTCCTTGAAAACCCGTTTTGCTACATATAAGGACCTCATCTACGAATTCCTTAGTTCCTTCAGGTACCTACCCAACTATGGTTTTGGATCAAACACATAGCTGATAACCTGTAGGATGTTTGGAATGGACCAAACCCATAGCCGGATGTCATTAGCTAACCTCCTAGGATTTCCTAGCGGACCACATGTGTTAATCAGTGCCGAAGATGACGATCTTGATTTTGAACTAAACCAGTTCTGGGGTAAAATCACAGGCGACTATTACCCTGACCCAAATGGCATGTATAATGATGAGATTCATAACCCAGCTTTCAGATACTTTCATAAGATCCTAGCTCACACCCTTTTCGGAAAAGAAGAAAACATTACTACAGTATCTAAAGAAGAGTTATTTATCATGTTCTGTGCTTCTCTGGGCCGTACAGTGAATGTCGTACCTTTTATGATGAGATCCTTCCAACGCCTCACTCAGGAACCACAATCACCTATTCTAATAGGAGGCCTCGTGACAATGATTGCCCACGAGCTTGGCCTTAGATTCCACCTAAATGCAAGAACTAGTTTTGGCACCATCCGACCCATGAATATCCAGTTTTGCTTTAACAGGCGCATTTTAAGAACCATGGGACCTGGACCTTACGAGTACCTCATCAATGACAAACCTGTCCAGCTATTCACATCGCCAAATCATCAGATGACAAGTATCCATAACAAGGACAATTGGGTTTATGAATTGGATGAGCCTATGGGACCTCCTTCACCTCAATCAACACCACAGAATTACATGTACGACAGTGATCACATCTCTGAAGCACATGATTATATGTACTATGAGGATGCTGTATCAGAAGCTGAGGTAGACCCTGAGACCCCTCCACATTACAACACCTATCCTGAGCCCATTCCTGAAGAAACCACTGACAAAATGGATACTGTTCTGCACCGATTAGACAACGTCGACGCAGCCCTGACCACCGTAAGAGAAGAAATCACAAGCATACACAACGAACTCGCAGTTTTCATGGACTTAGTTTGTGACCAGCTCGATTACTACGCCCGGAAGTTTGACGAATTAAAGGCACAAAAGGACTGAGATTTTAGCTTTAGTTTAGTTTATTTTTTTTTTCTGTTTTCCGTCCGTTTTCAATTATTTTGATTTTCGCATTGTTTCATTTCACTTATGTATTACATTAAAAACAATCATTTTAATTAAATGTTATTTCAATTTTGTTCTTTATTCCTTTATTCTGTTTTTACGTTATCATATGCTTCTTGGCTGATTTAATACATTGCCATATCAATTATAAGCCTTAAAACCATGACAAAAGCACCCCTGTAGCAAAATTCTGCGTTCTGCAGAATTTGCTGGTGTGACGACCGTCACAGAAGCATGATGCCCGTCACACGGGTGACGACCGTCACAGATGTGTGATGACCATCACGAGTCCATAACCTGTTATCTGCTATAACAGAGGTTACGTTTTCTCCCCCAATCCCATCCTATCAACTTCCATTCACCACACACTCAAACCCCACTTCAAAAATTCGTTTTCCCTCCTTACTACATATAATCCCAACTCCCATTTCATCTTTCTAATCCACTTCTGTGACATTTCTCATTCCACAGAAACAACTTAATCCCCATTCCATCAGCATCCTCCAACCATGGCAAGAAACAATGAAACCCCTGACCTTAGCAATATCATGTTCAGCGATGGCGACTCCGGCGAGAAACAGAGAGCAAACTATGTCGCCTTCCATCAACGGTCGCTACAGCCGACCCACTATCCGCACATACCATCTCTCATGGAGCTCGGCCTCCTTGACGGCGTCACTTGGATGCTCCAGAGATCCGACATTTGGCATCTGTGCACAAATCCGCAGCCGACTTACGAACAAGTCACCCTTGAATTCCTCAGTTGGTTCAGTTACTTCACCTCCAGCGGCGACCTCATCCAACATTCCGGCGCCGCCTGCTTCCGTATGTTCGGCACGAACTACCAACTGAATCAAAATCAGATTGTCGACATCCTACATTTCCCTCGCGGCGACGATGCTCACCGCCGCATTACCGAACAATTTCAACATGAAGCCTTTGCGCTTTGGTACCAATTGACCGGAATCAATGCCGACGGCTGGGATTCTCTGCATGCAACACACATCCACAACCCGACCATCCGGTATTTCCACCGAGCACTGAGCAATACCATCTTCGCAAGGGATAACAACCATAAGGTGAACTCCAAAGAACTTTTCTTTCTCCGCTGCGTGTTCAATTCTGAGCCCATCAACGCCGCTCCGTTCCTCCTGGCCCACATTCAGGCCAACTGCAACCGTGGCTCTAATCCATTTTACTTTGGCGGGATTGTTACCTCCATTGCACTAGGGCTGAACCTCGGTAACCAACTACAGAATCTCCATACAATTCCTTCGGTATTTCTCGACACCGACCATTGCAGAGCTTCTCACCTCATCCGCTCCAGGGCCGATGGAAAGTACCATCCGGTCGTGCGTGGCAAAACCGTCAGAAGTATCATCATGCCGTCACGTACCCGGATGCACCCACAGGATCGTGCCAACTGGCTTTTTGACCTCAATGCCCCTGCTGCTACCGCTGCCCCAACTCAAACCAACACCCAAGGTTCTGTTGACGAAATGCAAGATGAGTTGGACAGAACTGAGCAACCTGAGGCATCGCAACCACTTCCTTCTGAAGGCACATCCTACCGTCGTCGCCGCCAACGTCCAGAGCCCGACTTCTCTGAAGAAGACCTCCGCCGATCCCTCGACCAGCAAGCACAGATACTCGCCATGATGTAGCAACAAAATCAGCGAGCAGAGCAATTCGAAGCTTGGCATTGGACCATGATGCAACAACTCCAAACTGGCCAGGAAACCATCACTGAGAACTTGGCAAATCTTACCTTGCAATTTGAAGGACTCCGAGATTATGTCTATCACACCGGAGCGCTGAACTTTGAGGCCCGAGTCGACCAAGCCAGAGGTAGAGGACGAGACAGAGGACGTGACCGAGGCAGAGGCCGTGATTAGTTTTTCTTTCTTTATTTGTTTACTATATTTTCCGTTTCCTGTATTTTCATTTCCCTTGTACTTCCCTCTCGCTTTATTTCAAATCAGTGGGGACACTGATTGAGATAGTGTGGGAGCTGAGCGTTTATTTCCCGTTCCCTTGTACTTTTAATTCAGTAATTTCAATTCAAACATTTTCCCATTTTAGCAAATAAAAGTTCTTTTATATATCTTCTTCCGTTACGCAAATATCCCCACTTTATTCGACATAAACAAAATTTTTCAGTCGTTCCTCAAAAGTAAAAGCATCACGAGAATGCGACAAAGTTCAAACCAAGTTTTGAAACTCCGAGACGAAAATTCTAACAAAACCAGTACCGTCCTGACACCTTAAACCTCCGGTTTATGCGAGTCAGTTTCACTACCTACGTGTACCAAAGTTTCAAGTTTCTACGCAAACTCATCCCCAAGTAGTTTATACAAGTAGTCAGCACTATCCTAAACACTTCTAAGCGAGCGACCAATGCAAATAAGTGTATGATCTCTAAAAAGATGAAAAATCATGAAAAGAAAGCCATATAGCCCAAGTATAGAGACATGTTCCCTCTAAGTTAGGTGCTCCTCACCCGAGCATTTAGCACAACGGTACAAAAACTCATTAAAAAATCAATAGTATAAGCTTATGAGCAATGAAAAGATCAAAACAGCAATGAGATCATATTCACTAACAGGTTGACTTGCCATGAAAGTGTATGCACAACGGGCTTAATGTGATTGCGCTAGAACAAACAGGGTAAACTTGACGCGAGAACCTTGAAACCAAGTTGCAGTAGCGTGATTGGGACCGATTTGCATAAAAAGGAGACCTCCGAAGACTTATAGTCCAATGTCGTCACCGTACTCGTTTTGTTCCTATTTAGAATCCCGGTTTTTCCCAACTTTCTGAATGAGGAAGCTGCCTCGTGCTTGCCGACTTTTATTCTTCCTGTTTTTACTTGAGGACAAGCAAAGATTCAAGCTTAGGGGAGTTTGATAACGCGAAATCGTATATATATATTGACGCATAATTCAACTAATGTTTGACTGGTTTCAATCTGATTTCGGGTTTTTTCCATGTTATTTGTCTGATATTTTGCAGGTATTTGAAGATCATGTCCAAACAAAGCAATATGAAGAAAAGAAGCAATTATAGATGAAATATGGACGAAAACCAGATGAAAACAACATGAAAAACAGCAGATGCGCATTTTGCTGCTGTGACGATCGTCACACCTCCATGACGACCGTCACACGCCATGACGACCGTCATGCAGGCAAAAACACAAAGCTTCATTTAACGTGCAAAAACCAGTTCCAAGTCCCAAATAATGGACCACTACTCCCTAATTTTTCTGACTCCAAGTCCACCTTCTGCAAATTACAACCGTTAGCATTTCACCTCTATAAAAGGGGAAGGAGGGGAGCTGAGAAAGGGAGCCGCATTCAGATAACGAAGTGCTGCCCAAATTATTTTCCAGAGTAAAATTTAGTTTCAGTCTTGTTGTTTTTGTTTCCTTTCCTTTTTCCTGTATTCCATTTCTACAATATTCATTTGTGCGCTCTATTGGTTTGAAGACACAATCCTGCCGACATCGTTGGGATTTGGCCAAAAGCCAATTGGACACGTTACAGGTTTTTATTATTTTGTTAATTGTAACTTTAATTCCCAGCAATATGAATGTTCTAAATTTCTGCTTTTATTTCTGCTTTACTTATCCCAAATCCATGTCTAGCTAAACCAGAGTAATCGATATGTAATAATAATTCAGACGGGATTTGATAATAACCGGTTAAAATCTTTCTTTTTCAAAAGTTGTTTATGGCCTGAGTGTTTAAACTTATTTCCTGAATAAACGTTCGTCGCGACAGCGAGAACTTATTTAAAAGTAGTTTTGCCACGACAGTGGGAAATTAATTAAGGTACGAACCAACAAGCGACAGTTGCGGCTAAGACCAGATAGTAAACACTAGGCATTTGTTTTAATAACAGCGAAAGCACTTTAAAATAGATTAGAACTTAGAGATTTCCAAAAAGCGATTTTAACCCCGAACGGGATAGCGACAGCATACGTTCCGCCTTAAAGTTGCGACTAACGTCAACAACCATCGTGAGACGAAAGTCTTTAAATCACTATTTTCTTCTTAAATAAATTCTGAAAAATATTTTATATACCGGTAACTTGTCAAATCCCCGAAGAACATAATTATTGCATATCGATTCGCGTAATTACAATTCAAGTAACGTTTTTAGTTCCCTTTAGTGATAGAAATTATTCCCTTAAACATTATCTACCTAGCTAAACATAGTAACTCCCGAGAACACTAGTTTGATTACGAGTCCTTGTGGGATCGATATCTTTTATTACTACGCGATAGACTGTGCAGTTGCAGTTAAGTTGTATTAGACATAGAAAGTCGCGATCAATCCTTGACATCAGTCAATCTGAGTCCTCTTCTTCAATAATGGCATTCACCCCACCTCCCCCATGGTTCGGCATAAGGTTCTTTGTGACGTTCGGTGCGTTATCAGAAAAATTGATGATTTTAGCATCCATCATATCTTGCACCTTGTGCTTGAATGCCTTAGAGTTTTCTATCGTGTGGCCTGGTGCCCCTGAGTGAAAATCACATTTTGCATTCGCGTCATAACCCTGTGGAGGTGCCCCTGTCAAGGGAGCTAGGGTTCTTTTCTGGACTAGATGTAATTGAAGCAAAGTTTGTAATAGCTAAGCATAAGACATGGGTGGTGTCTCAAGATGAAGATTTTCCAGAGGTGCTCTGTTCTGATACCTTATGTACCCTTGTTGATTTTGCTGCTGCTGCTGCGGCTGTTGGGGCTGTTGGACAGCAGGGATGGTTATGCTAGCAACCTGCTGGCGCTGGCCCTTACCCTTCCTCCGAGTGTTAGACATTGCGCTCGTCTCTCCTTCACGCCTTTTGTTACTGTATGGTTTCTTTCCTCCTCCAGCTGAGGATAGATCAACACCCTGAATTTTCCCTAATTTGATCCCATTCTTAACGTGTTCGCCAGTAATTATGAGATCGGAGAAACTCCCTGACATACCACTGACCAGTTTCTCGTAATAGACCCCCGGGAGAGTGGCTACAAACATCTCAACAAGCTCTCGTGCAACCATCGGCGGCTGAACTCTAGCTGCTAATTCACGCCATCTCTGGGTGTATTCTTTGAACCCCTCATTGTTCTTCTGGGACAAGTTCTGCAGTTGAACCCGATTAGGTGCCAAATCATTGTTATACTGATAATGGTGTACAAAGGCCTCAACAAGTTCTTTCCATGTACGCACACTGGTGGGTTCCAAACCCATATACCATTCCAAGGATGGATCGGACAAGCTATCCTGAAAGAAGTGCATCAGCAGCTTCTCATCTTCAGAGTGAGCGGACATCTTTCGGTAGTATGACCTTAAGTGGACACGAGGGTAAGTGGTACCCTTGTATTTTTCAAAGTCGGGTACCTTAAATTTGGGAGGCACCTTGAAATCAGAAATCAATCCCAGTTTAGTCATGTCGACACCCATAGTGTTCAGGTTCTCGAAACTCTTCATTTTGTCCTCCAGTGCTTTAAACCTCATACAGGCCTCGGCATTCAATTCTCCCTCAGCACTCTTCTGTGAGAATAAATCCTCTTGGCGATCTTCTAGCCATGGCTGAGTGCCATTGCCAGCAGCAAACCCAGTAGCATGAGGCCCATACAAATTTCCAGCATCCATGTTCCCTGTGTTGCCAGGGCCTAGTCCAGTATTGCCATTGGCCTCAAAGTTACCGTTACCGACGCCAGTCGTATTACCATTAAGCCCGATGTTAGTGACCACATTGTCGTTACCACTTCCATTCCCACCGGTCACAGGGACGCCATTCTGTGGAGTCTCAACAAGTGGAGGGTTTGAAGTGTGTCCACCATGAAGTACACCGTTGCTGTCAACCCTTGAGATCAGAGGCTGAACCAAGGTTCTAAGCTGGTCTTGGCCGTTAGCGACCACTTGCATGAGCTCCATGAAGCGGTTCATCCTCTCTCGGAGTTCCTGGACATCTGTCTGCACTTGTTCCATTGCTCTCGCTTGATTCGCTCTGGTCGAGTATCGGTGGATCGGTCTCCGGCCAATCCTGGAACAACTTGCACATATAAAGGGTTAGCAAAATGGCCAGGTACCTGTCATGCAAATGCAAACACATATCCATGCATTAGGAGGAAGTCCCCCTCGATTCTAGCTTCCGAGACAAATAAAGTCTACCGTCCAATCATGGAAAGAAAACCCTCATATATTCATCTGAAAAAGAAACCCACACGGGCAGTGTACAATAGTGACTAAATACAACTGAAGCGACAATCGTGATCCCGACCAACAGGCCTGGCGGTGATCAGCATATCAATGCATAAAAAGAAATACAAAGAGATCAGGTGCGACTACGGGCACGGAAATCCTCTAGTAACTTCTTCGTAGCGGGATGATCAGGCTGGGTGAGCAGGCCTTGGATCAGCAGATCCCTCTGCCTAATGGACTCTGGGAGGTTTTCGGCAACGCTCCTAGAAACACCTTCTTCAGAACGGTTCTCTACTCTACTCCTCTTAGCATCATCCCGGAGTTGACAATCCATCAGGTTTGCCTTGGTCTCAATCAACCTATACTGGACATCTCGTTGCAGCGAGGCTTCAGCCTCTATATTCTTGTCTTTGACTTTCACCTGAGCTTCCAACTGGGCGATCCGTTGCTTCAGTTTTTCTTCCTTCTCTTTGTGGTTAGTCAACGTGTTGTTCCACAGCTTCTCGTACTGGGTCAACTTCCGGTACACCTTATCCAGCTCCTGCTTCTTGGTAGTCAATACTCCGTGCACTGCCTTCAGGTCTAACCCAATACGTTCCCTAGAATCAGTCTCTTTGGTCAGATTAGCGCCCAGGTGGTTGATCAACTCTGTCTGCTTCTTGCAGGTGTAGACGGCTTCACTCTTTTCTCTTCGGAGTTGAGCTATCTCGTTTTCCAATTCTTCGTTGGCTTTGACTAGCTCTGATTTCTTAGCTTGAAGTTGCTCATACTTCTGGATTTCAATCATGGTAGGCTCTGGACGGCAGTCCTGCTTGACAGGAGGAAAAGGCATCAGCACTTTCTCTGCTCTGTTACGAATCCAATCCACGTAAGGAGGATAAGCCTGATTGTTGCTTTTCCCCAACGAGGTATTCCCCTTGCGGTGTGTGTTATTCCAGGCATGTTCAAATCTAACCAGATCACCCCCCTCTAATGCACCAGTGAGGTACAGAGATTCCTGTACCTCTTCGTCTTTAGGAGGGCCCCTCAGGCATACCCGAATTGCCTGATAGCGATAGATGGATTATAGTTGATACAACCCTTCCTCCCCACAAGAGGGACATTAGGAAACTTCCCACAACTGTAGATGATTTCACTCCCCAAGCGATCTCTATCAAACCAATCAATGTCATCGGCAGACAAGCTCATCAGACGCTCAGACCACTCTTTTGTTTCTGCAGTCTTTATAAACGGACCGTCCTTCGGCATATGAGTGACAAACCATATGTAGAATAGTGAAGCACAACAGGATACACTTTTACCTCTTCTATTCTCGTTTTCGTAGTGCACCGAATGGTACACATCTCCGAGCAAGGTTGGGATTGGATTCCTTGAGACGAAGATATGCAGAGCATCCACATCTACAAAATCTGGAATATTGGGGAATAACATGATACCGTATACGCACAGTGCCAAAATAGCTTTGAATGCCACCCAACATTCCTCCTTAGCGTAGTGTCGGGCTCTCTCAGCTAGAAACGGTAATGGGAACCCCCAGACTCCATTTCTTTTGAAGGTCTTCCCTTCTAACTCAGAAACATCAACATGCAGAGCTATAGTAATCTTAGCCAAATCTGGCTCCTGACCAATAGGCCAAAAGGGTACCTGAGCAAGAATGGGTATCTCCAATATGACAGAAAACTCTTCCAAAGTGGGGGCCAACACATAGCTTGGAAATGTGAAGCAACGCAACGGTGGATCATAAAACTGAAGCAGAGTTTGGAGTCTGTTCAATTCGTACACAGATGGCTTGCACACAACACTGAGTAGCTTCCCATAGGTTCCCCTGAAGTCTCTCATAGCTTCCTTAACAGGCAAAGAAATCAAACTCCTCAGAGTAGTAATGTCTGGAGTAGGGAATTTGTAGGCCAAAGTTCTTCTCACTTGGGTTCCATAATGCACAAAGAACAGACAAGATTGCTAGAATCGAGAGGGAACTGCACACCTGCAACACAGATACGCGTTAGATACAATGCAATATGAAAATGTGAATGCGAATGCAAAATGCGGCAGGAGATCAAGGGTGTTGTGCTGTGCTGTGAAGTGGCAGGTCATAATTTTGCTTCAGCAAGAAAATACCATAGTCTGATAATAAAGGCCTACTAAAACCCACAATACTGATTCACTGTCAAGAAAACCAGGTTGTCTGAAGGTTACGGTTTCCTACAATAACCCGACCCCGCTCATAGGTATGGACCTAATCACTGACAAAGGTACGACATCCTATGCGGTCATCAGTGTCACAGACTTTCAAGAAACAATGATACGATACCCAGAAGGTGTGGCATCATCATCTCTTGAAGTGGCCTCACTCAGCTGAATCACAAATGATAGGTTCCCAGAGTCGACAATCCTTAAATCTGAAATCCTTTCGACGACCCACCGGGCTGGAAATGGAATTCATCTCAGAAAATCTCGTCTAAGTGCAGATTACGTGGGAACTAGTGCATGCCTAACATGCAGGTTCACCACTAATATGCTCTAATACTATGTAGCTCTCAAGCCTGGGTCTGGCTTATCACTCATCAGAGTCCCTCCCACAACAGCACAGATAATCATATCATACTGAAAATAAAATACGGGAAGTAAAATGCGATAAAAATACACAACCCAACAGGTAAACACGCAAGCGCTAGGATTGACTCGTGTAGGGAACCGTTGGAGTCCCCAGCAGAGTCTCCAGCTGTTGGGGATGACCCAGACAGCTAGGAAGAAAATCCAAGGCGAGACTCGCATAGGGAACCATCGCAGTCCCCAGCAGAGTCGTCAGCTGTCGCTACCGCGAAAATAAGGTACCGGCAAAACAGAAGAGTCGCCACCTTTGGTTATTTATCCCTCAGAACGGGAAAGGAAACGATCGGAAAAACCTGAGGAAAAGGTATAAGACAAGGTCGTCGCAACCATTGTCTGGATTCGGGAGTCGGTTACGCAAGAGGAAGGTATTAGCACCCCTCACGTCCATCGTACTTGATGGGATCCACGCTTGTTGTGTTTATCTGACGGGTTGGTTTTACTATCTACCTATCAAGGCTGGTCTGAAAAGAAAAGAAAATGACTCGGCGAAGCGTCGCACTTTATGCCTACGTATTCTCATCAGAGAATGAGAAATCAAAGTCAACGTAGTTTGGCTAACTACGGGTTACGGGGAAGGTGGCTCACCAATACATCAGTATTGTGCCTACGTACTCTCAACAGATATGAGAGATCAGAGCTTACGTAGTTCGTGATAATACGGATTACAGGAATTCAGATTCATCTGTTTTTCGAGTAGGGTTAACAAACAGTTCCAGCAGTTTGGTGTATGCAGCTTAACCCTTGGAGACTTAGGCGTTACCGTTTGCGGTAGAACTGGGAGTTAACGACACTTTTTTCTTCAGAAAAGCTTTCCTTTGAATTATGGGCCCATGGGGCAAAAAGGTTTGAAGTTTGTTTTCTGTCTTTTACGGAAGAACTGTTTTTTATGGTTGTCTGTAGTTTGTACAACACTAGAGACTATGACTTAGGAGCGAATGAGTCGTATAGCGTCCAAAGGACATATACTAAACATCCTAGATGATTGAGAGGAGACCGCTCAATTATCATTTCCCAAGTAGCTTAAGGCTCCTAACGCGCTTATACTAACTTGCCTTTATTATGTTTTTTACTGTTGTTTTGAGATGAGAAGAGAACGAACTCTACGGGGATACTGTCAAGTCCTAATGTTGTCATGCCAAGGATTCATCCTATGGTTGAGGTTTGAAACAGGGAACTCCTAGATGTTATCATGCATAGGTTTCAACCTAAAGTTCTAATCATCACTTCCTTATCAAAGGAAGTGAGATTCCTAGGGATCATGCCAGGGTATACAGAAACAGATAAAGCATCAGCTTAAACAGTAAACAGATATACAGTAAAGATGCATATGCAATGCATCAATACAAGCAGAGGGAGACTCACTCAACCTCTTAGCAATCAAGCAAAAGAAAAACAGACAAAACAGACAAGCAGAGGGAGCTCACTAAACCTCTATTATGCAAATACGTCAAGTAGAAAAAGAAAAATAACACACAAGCAAGGGGAGCACCACCTCAACCCTTAATGCAATACAAGCAGAGGGAGACCCACTCGACCTCTTGATGCAATCATGCACCTACTCTTATGCTACTCTAAGCATGAACTATCCTAGCACACCACATAATCATGCATGAAGGAAAGGAATTTATGACAAGTAAGGGGTTCATCCCGTAAGTAATCATACAAGCATCTATCCTAAGGAAAGAAATTGAGTGTTGGGAGGCCAGGGTAAGTTCCACAGGAACTTATCCCAGGCACTTAACCAACTAGGAGAGATCTTGGGGTAATCCTAGGGGTTTGGCTCCTTCAAGAGATGTGCAACATTCCCCCCACAGGAGGGACTATGCTATCTCAAGAAGTTCCTAGAAAGAATTGAATGAGAGAAATTTTAGGAGAATGGAGATGGGAAGCAAGGTAAGTTCCACAGGAACTTACCACAGACACTCAACCAACTCCATTTCCTTTAGAGAGAGAGGTAGCTTTCATGGACTCAACCCCTTTATGATAGTGCAATGTATTCCTCCATAGGAGAAAACATTACTCACAAGCGGGATTCCAATCAAGCAAGAAAAATTGAAGAGGAAACTACCTCTATAGGAAGAATCATCCACCTATTTAAGCTTCTAAAGAAACCACAAATGATACCTTCTAAGAACATCCATCCTAAAGATCAAGGGTTCTAGAAGGAGGCTTCTATCTAATACCAATCTATCAAGAGAGGAAATGGGACCTAGAATCATCTAGAGGTCATTTACAAGCCTAATTTATGCATCTAACCTAGTTAGGATCACCTAATCTAAGGTTAACTTGTAAAATAGGAACTTAATAGAAAATCACTTCTAACAATTCCAAGAAAATTACTACACTATCCTACATGTATCAACATTCCATGGTAGAAAAATCAGAGGTTAAACCTAAGTCAAAAGGTTCGAACTAAATCTAAAGTTTCAAGGGTACACTAAAGGGATCCACTCATGAACACTCCTAAACAACTACCCTAAAACCTTATTTAAAATCATCTAAAAATCCTTAAAAAAATTACACAACATCATCAACATGTATATAACCAGCACACAAAGTTTCAAGATCAAACTCAGATATATGGATGAGAAATAAAATGAACAAAATCAGCACACAATTATTCCATCATTACAAACTTATTACAAAAGAAAATATGAAACTAATTGCAAAATAAATGGAAAATTAAAATAAAAAGCATGGAAATATTCTACACATCTCAATCTATAACCACTAATTTTTCCAGAATTTATTACCAATATTCACTATTTTTTGTGAATTAAACAAGCAATCAATAAAACAAAAGAAATAAGAAAAAAGAAATTAAAAGAAATGAAGCAGGGAGGTGGGCTCAGCAATAAATTCCAGTGCAAACACACCTGGGCCCAAGGATGGGGGGTGTGAAAAGCGCATGGGCGCTGGGCCCATCTGAGTTTCAACTCAGTTTAATTCCTTCTCATTAACCACGCCAGGGGGGTTCATTAAGTACGGCTTTCTATGCATTATTTCCGTTGGGCCTATCAAGGGGAGGCGTGGATAGCACAAGAAGCCAAGGCCCAACACCATTGATCAGTTACACACAGCTCTCACAATTAAACAAAAATGACTACGCAAGGGATCGAACCCAAGCCCTCTAGGTTCAAGTAGCGCGCTGCAACAAGCTTGTGACTTTCACTAATTGAAACGACACAACTTTGGGGAGGGGGTGACGTGGCGCGAGTTGAAGCGATGGATACAATGACTTAGTCTACGTTTTCCTCATGCTTGAACGGTGAGGATTACATCTTCTCCAATTTGAAAAACGCAGGGGGGAAAAGTGCAGAATCCGGCCGCGAATGGTCGGAGCTTCGCCGGCGAAACTCACAAACTCCTATCTCTCTCAATACTCAACCAATCAACATGATTCTTGAACGAAAGTTGAGGGAAATTCCATGAGGATTACAAATATACCACTCAATCACGCTAAAACCTCAAGACCAGCGAAATCTATGTCCAAACTGAAAATGGATCCAAGCCTAATTTGTCACTAAACCTCAATTTTACTATCCAGAATCCATCTACACCTTAATTACAACCTAGCCACATGAATCTAAGGTGCTAGAAACGCGTGAATTAAGAGAAAGTTTGAGAAATGGAAACCTGAGTTTGAGCTTCGAGTATGGTGGTTTCAGGCCTCAATTCTCCTCCAACAAGTGCAGATTGCTTCAGTGATTGATGATAAACGTTTCTTGATAACCAATTCTTGATGAAACTCTCTGAATCTCCAAAACCGAAAATCCAATTTCAAGCTCTTTCACCAACTTGCTCCAATGTATTCTCAATTGAATTTGCCACTAGAAGCTTCTCAGAATGATCCACATCCAATTTATATTCTGTTTAACCACTTTGGAGGCCCAAACAAAGCCCAATTTAAGATTTTCATTTTCACTTTCCTTCCAAAATTCCAATGGTGATGTGCATGTTTTTGCTTTACTCTCCCCTCAAATCCAGTCCAATTTACTCACTTAACAGTTGTGGAGTACAATGGCATAGTTTCCCCTCCTTGATTTCAATCCATGGGGTGTACTTGGTATGTTTCTTCATTATGAAGAAAGACTCCATATGGCCATGTTATGCACTTCAATTCAAAATTATGATGATGCCAATCTCTTTCTAATGTCAATTCCAATCAAAATGATCACAAATTTATCCTGAAAACATCTCATTTCCAATTGTTTTGAATTTTTGCATTTTAATTCATTAAAATGGTCTTTATGTGAATTTTCTTCAACCAATGCTTGATATAATCCATATCAATGGACTCTTGATACTTGGCTAAGCTAAAAACATCATTTTGAGAAACTTTCATGTTGAACAAAACTCCATTTGAAGCTTGCAAGATAGTGAAATTGACCTATAATTCAAAATGACCTGTAATGTCCAAATACCCAAAATACCCTTGACTTGTCAAAGCCATAACTTGAGTTCTACAAATCCAATCATGGACTTCTAGAACTCTTTAGAAAGCTAAGAGAATAAGGAAAAACATTCATGTTGACCAAAAGTTCATAGGAACCATCCTTCTAGGGAAAAGGTATCATGAAAGTTGGGTAACTTTCAAGCTCCAAATTCACATGCCTCAGATGACTTGTAACTTGTCTGGCTCATAACTTGAGTTCTATAAACCCTATCAAGGACTTCTAGTACTCAAATAAAATATAAGATCATGCCCTACAACAATCATGTTGGGGTAAAGATGAGATGACAATCATATATTGAGTTAAATAGTCTTGAAGTCAGGGGTCAAGCTAGGGGATTTTACACTGTCAAGTCTTAGAAACCCTAGCCTGAAACTTCTCAAACTCTTCAATCATGATGAGTTAACCTTGGAATCCTCATTATAACATCTCAATGTATCAATCCATGATCACATGGCTCTTGGATTAAGTCTCAACCTTCTTCAAATCATCAGTTGACTTAGGGTTGACCCAGTCAAACCCTAGCTGCACCAATCATGGCTGAGTCTTCTTAATCTTGCACAATGATCTGTCTAGGCCTCAAAGTGATCTTCCACACTTCTCATGAGCTCTCTCAAGACCTCAAGTCCAACTTCATGACCTCAGAACCATCTGATGGCTCTCCACAACTCTCAAGTTAGAAGACCTACACACTTGGCTTCAACCACTCTCTCTGAGGATCTTTTAACTTCTCTAACAAGGATATCAACCCTTGAACATCTGAATAATATTATTAGCTAGCCTCACAGTCCTGTATAGCTCTTGATTAGTAATCATAGCTCTTGATCTCCTGCACAAATGTCAATGAAATGCAAATGATAATGCTAATATGAATGAAATGAAACACAAGCTAGGTAGAGAAAAGTTGGGCAAATTTTGGGGTGAAACAATAGGTAAGCTTAAAGTCAAGTGTTATAATGAGTTTAGTGTGTCTAAAGTCATGCTAGAGAGTGTAGGTTGATGGCTGTTTGCAGAACTTACTTTCCACCTCTTGCTTTTTATAATTCTTTAATGCAAGTTGCAAGCCCACTTGCAAGCCCACTTGCTAACTTGCCGAAATCAATTCTTATGCATAACTTTCATATTTTCATGCTTCAAAACATCCAAATATCAGAAATAATAAGATTCAAAGGCTGAGAAATGATCCAAGTGACCAAAGGATGAACTTATGAAGAATCACCAATGTGGGACTCAAGTATGAAAACACTAACTTGCCAAATCCATAACTCCCAGCTCACAAATGCTATTGAGATGTTCTAGTATTTTTTTAGAAAGCCCTAAACTAGCTCTAAAACATTAATGTTTTCATGAGTTTCAAATTCTCAAAGGATCTTGGCCAAAAATCCTCTCAAAGTTGCTAAAAAATGAGCTTAAAAGTGAAATTTTTCTAAGTCTTTTTCCCTTCTCAAAATGAATTTGGTCATAACTCCAAATCTATGCATTTTCTGATCATGGACCACTTAGGGAATTTTGTAGGATTTGTCAAGAGCTTTCTAATGAGCTTTGAAACAACTCAATTGGATGTGTGGTTAAGGAGTTATGGTTTAGCCCCTTTCAAAACCCTAATTTCCCGATTTTTCGATTACTTCCTCATCCTTGATCCAATGGTCATGAAAATTGATAGGCAAGTGCAAAATGACATAAGGAACATTTTTGATTCACACTTAGAAGTCCAATTCCTTAAATTTGAAGAGTTGACTTTTCGGTCAACCGTACGATCGATCGGTGACTACCGAGTTGTCTGTTGACACTCTGGACCTCCTGAGACTTTGAAACTTCTTGAATGAACTTTATTAAGCTATATGAACTTCATGGATCATGATCCCACCATTAAAACACCTTCCAACACCAAAGTCAAACTACAATTGACTTTTACCGATCAAAAACCCTAATCGGGTACCCTGAAATGCACTGTTCTTGATTCTAGGGTAACAACCTCAAATTGGATTCTAAATTGACATCATATGATACCCTTGATCTTGTTTCATGATTGAATTAGCCTAAAACTTTGATTGATCACAAACCCTGAAGCTTCGATTTGACTGTACAAAACCCTGATTCATCTGTAACTTGAAAAAGATAAACTTGCACTGGGTTAGGGTTAAATAATTCATGAGTATGCTCCTAAAAATGATAATGAGAATCTAAGGGGTCAAAACTTGGGGTGCAACACTTAGCGAGCACAATCCCTTTATTCACTTGTAGTCCTCCGTGTTAGAACACAGATTGTTGTCTAATATATCTCATTGTTTTAATGATAACATAAATGAAATTTTGTATAAAACAAATATATACTCTAATTGTGTTTAAGTATTTTTGTTTCAGATCTAAAATTTAATATTCATCTAGAAGCAAAAACTGCATCTGAACATTATAGAACGTCAAGGCTCTGAACGTCAGAAGCAACATATCAGAAGACTCTGAGCGCTGCTTGAAGAGACTCTGATCTGCTACAAATGACTCTGAGCGAAGATAAGAAGAAGTTGAGTAAAGAGCACTCAGTAAAGCTTCAGAAGACTCTGGATGTACTTAATGCTGCAAGTACAGAGGCTCTAATATGCAAGTATGCTCTGATCAAAGTTATTCACGCTAAAGCACTTATGCTGCAAAACTCTGATAGAGTAACTCTGGATAGAGTAACTCTGATCTGAAGAACAAGGAACTACATCAGAGGATCTGATGCTAAGTTATTTGAAGAAGTTGTTTTATTTAAAAGGATGCCAGCTCAAAGAAAAGATTCGCTGCTAATCTCAATGTCTACTCCAACGACAAACGACACTATTCCTCATTTGTGCATGACACAAGAATTCAGACAAAAAGCATGTGTCTGAACATTCCTCTTCTGAGAAAGGAAGAGTCAATAGAAGACAAAAAGGCAACAGTGACAACAGAATGCACAGCGTTGCACAGTGTTGCAGTGAGAATCGTGATACCAAGCTATTGATTAACTTGAATCTTTAATTCTTAAATTCACAACTGGTCTTTAATTTATCCAAAGGAAAGGTCTAAAGAAAGAAAAACCCTTTTCGCGATGTAACAACAACGCTAAGAGATTCGGGGATCGAGGGTTGTGTCGCGGTGAAAATCGGATACCAAACTATTGATTAGTTTGAATCTTTAATTCATTTTGCAACCGAACTTTGATTTGTCTAAAGGAGGGGATAAAGATCGAAATTCCCACAATACAATACAAATGCAAGGTTTAGAGAGTTATAGGTTCGGGGGTTGGTTAAACTTAGGGAAGGTGCTAGCATCCTAAGTTTTTGTAGTACTCTACAGGAACCTCTTATTTTACGTTTGTTTATTGCTAAGTGTTTTTATCTGCTTAAGGTTAAAAGACCTAGGGGTTTATTTCTAAGTATACTCGATAAGATATCGGATCTTATGCCTACATATCCTCACGGGAGTGGAATCAGAGTATTTGTAGTTCCCCTAAAGGGTTTGAGGAGTTCTTTGACTGTGGTCAAAGTTCCTACGGGTTTAGGGTAGTTGATTGATTGATTTTAGGAGAAAAGATGAGTTATCATTTTAAGGGAGATTTAACCGCCACAAGTTGTAGGAATGTAGTTTTTGCATCATCTTAAGAGAATGACTCAAGTACTCGGATAGGGATCGACGAGGTACACCTTTATCTCTCTTAAGGCAAAGTTCTTACAGTATTGACTGTATTGATGTGGGGTGGAGATTCTATCTCGCTTAAGATGATTTGGCATCTTTCTCTAATGTGTTTGAGTATTTGTTGTTTTGAATTGATTGTTTGTATTGTGTTTATTTCTATGTTGTAAGAGAAAAGGTCCTTCCTATGGGGTAAGATCTAACTTAATCGATCAACTTGAATAGGATCAAGGATCGAGGGGAAAATGATGCAAATGATGCACTACACACAATTGTTGAATCAAGTGTAGGGTTTTCCTTTGGACGGAATGCAATACGATAAAGTAAATTGCGAAAATAAATTACGGAAAATAAACCATACACATGCATGAAAGCGCTAAGGTGTAGGTGAGTGAATTGTGATTGTGAAGTGTGCACGATTAGTCTGTGTTTTGCGCTGTGAGTTGATTTTAATTTAATTGATTTTAAGAGGATTGATTTTGATTATTTTAAGAAAATGTTCGAATTGGTGTGGTTAATTGATTTTAGTTGAATTGCACTTATGTAAAAATTATTTTAGGTGAGGTTGACTTTATAAGAGATTATATTATTAGATTAAGTGAATTTGATTTTTAAGAATTTCTTTGATTATTTTAAGGAGATTAATTTTATGGGATAAATTAAGTTTGGATAGAAATATTTTTTTAGATAAGTAATGATTATAGAAAAAGCTCTTTTTATTGTTTATTAGGTAGATTTATAAAAGATAAAGGTTTATAATGTTGAATAAAAAAGTTTTGGTTATTATTATTAGTAAATAAAAACAAATCAAATAGATTATTATGAAGTAGGTTTAATTACAATGCAAATGATTTTAGTTATTAATGAGTTAATTTTAAAAGATTTTGCTGAATAATTATTATATTAAAAGGTTGTTAACTAAATAAACTTAATTATAAAAAGATTAGATTAAAAAGAATTATATTAAGTTAGAAAGTCAGACTAATGGTTTTATAAAAACAGGGAGATTATTTAAGAGGATTAATTAAAGGATTAAAATTAGGATTAAATGGTGGTTAATTGAATGTTTGATTAAAATTAGTGATTAAATAAAATCTGATTAGTGGAGTTAATGGAGGATTAGTGGGCGGATGGTTGGGTGTTACGCGGGTGCAAGCTTACGGTGAACACGCATGTGAGGGTCACATGATGTGAATCACGTGGTTGTGATTGTGATGGTGCATGGTGATACCGTGTATGTGTGTGCACAGGATTACAATATAAAAAATTAAAAAAAGAACAGAAACAGAAACCCTAAGATCCCCTTTTTTTCACCCCTCGCCGCGATTCTTCCTCTCCTCCGATTCTTCTCAACCTTTCCGATCCATCCTCCTCTTCAATCTCGTTCACCTTTCCTTCATTTCACTCGTGATCCCTTCTTCTCTCCCTTGATTTCGGCCTTCTTCTCCTTCTCGAACCCTCTCGAGTCCCTCATGATCTATCTAAAATCCACAAACAAACAAACATCAATCCTGGAAAAAAAAAGGACAAGCGAATGATCGTTACCCATGATAGTACTGACGACGGCCTCGTCGGCGGCTTCGCGGTAGCGACATCGAGGTCGATTCGCGGCGGCGTTGCGATTTCCGGTGAAGATTGTGGATGGTTTTCGACGGTGGCTAGCGGCAGAGATGGCAATGGATTTCGCGGCGGATGGAAACGGAGATTTCTGGGATTGAGATGTTGATTTCTGAAAAGTGTGAAGGGTTTTGCGGAAGACTGATTTGCGGACGAAAAATCAGTGCGAGATAAGTATTCCTCCTACCAACTTTCGTATCTTAGGTTTTGTTGAACTTGGGATTTTGTGATTTATGTGTAAACTACTATGAATCTTGTCTGTGTGGTGTTTGGACGTTGTGAATCCCCTATCTTATACTCCTCTGATAATCAAGTCATGACCCTCTCTTTAAAAAAAACTTCCAAATTCGTCTTAACATGCTTTAACCGATTTTGGAAAGATTGGGGAACATGTTTTGGGTTGATACAGAAATAAAATGATTTGTTGCTCGCTTTGTTCGTTCAATTGAATTCTAGATTTAATGCCTGATATTCTTGTCGAAGCGTGTTCTGAACATGTCCAATTTGTGTTAAAGGCATTCGAAAACTTGCCGCAAATGTAGGATTGCGACTTTCCTTTTTGAACCAATCCTGTCTGCTTGTCCATTGATACCTTTATGAAAGTTAATGACATTTTAACTTCCTGTTAAGTACTAATGACTATCCACGATTCTTCTTTTTCTTTGTAGCATTTGTGGTCGAATTGATAACTATTGATCATCTCTCGGAGGAAGCTGTTGGATTTTGAGGAGATATTCCAACATTGTGACCACGACTGGATAAAATAGATGGTGTGAGACGGAATTGATATCTTCTTGTTGTTGTTGCAGGGTAATGATGGTTGAGTGATGTTGTGGTGTCTTAATTGTTGTAATTAGCAGGATTTCCTTTTGTTTAGGTTGAAATTTCTATTCCCGTCAAACGTGTTCAATCATAACACTTAATATTCTGATTTAATAGATACTATTGTGATGATACTAATGCAGAGTTTTGTTATGCAGGTAACAAAGAACATATCTCTTCTTGATTATTATGTATGTCGGACTTCTCGCATGTGTTGAATTCAGAATTTTCACTAAACCTATGACAAAAGTACACAAGAGGAAATGACAAGAACTTCCGCCCGGGGCAATAAAGGTTTAAGCTTCTTGAGAATGATGTTTCTAATTTCCGGCAGGTCGCGTTAAATGGCGAGTCATGGTTTAATTTTCCATTCAGCATGAGCAACTGCGACTAACACTACCGGTTATTACCGCCTGCCTTCAGATGCACTCAGGTAAGCTTGCTTTATTGTGTGTATCGTTGCTGATACTTCACTGAAGTTGCGGCACTTGATTTGTGTATCCATTGCTGTTTCGGTAACCTTCAGTAGTCTTGATAATCCGCAGGGTTGTAGTAAGTGCTTAAATAAGTTGCGGATCCGGCATAAGACCCAGTACTCTGAAAGGAAGAAATGGGCTGATAAGGAGCACTTGTATTTGATATGCTCCTACAGGCTGTGAATAAGCATGATTAGGTTGTTGCCGCTGATATCTGTTATAGTAGCCTGAGTATCCCGTATTACTGCCATAACCATATGGATTAGAATAATTTGCATATGATGTGTATGCATTGTAATCTTGCGGTGTATTAGCTGTTCCAAAATTTGATGTATTAGCGGCAACTGATGGTACATTTTGACCTTCTTGAACGTTTTTTTCAGGTGGTTGCGGATGCTGATCATGCTGGTAGGTTGGATTAGAATAAACTCCATTTGCCGTGGAGCTCTGAACAGTCCATAATACAACTCCGGGTCCAGATGTTGTGGTAGCATATGAAGATGTTGATCTTTCTTGCGGCTTTGGAGACTCTGCTATGAAAGTAAGCAGGACTTGAAATAAGCCCGGTCAACCCGAAATGATGATACGGTAAATTGTTTGTTCAGGCACTTAATTTAGTGAAACCTTCTCTTAAAATGGCTCAAATTTTAATTCTTGAATATTGTGCTAAGTCTCAGGATTCGTTTGCGAAGCCCTGCATTTTCAACAAATTTTGAGGAGTCATAGAACAATGTCAGTAACTCAATCGTAAGTTCCTGATAAGCTTTCCCATCTTTCTTTTTAGGCATGTTCTGAACTTGACTGTGTTAGTTTGTACTAACAGCTTCAAAATGAATTGTCTTAAATTCCAGGAAAGTCGTAACCGAAGTTATTTGCCACGACGACTTCCCTTAGTGCTGCGTGTTTTTTCCTGCAGATGCAACCTGGGCACATGGATGTTATCTATCACAAGCTCATGTCGGAGCCGACCGGCCTCCTTTAAATTCACAGGTTGCTCATGCCCTCAGATTTTTAGTTAGTACTTTTTTAGCATCCATAATAGCCTCTTATCATCTATCCACCGTCTCAACCAGCTATCAGCAGTAGTAATAACAACCACAATGAAAATGAGAAGATGAAGAGGAAGAGAAAATAGGACAAAACCAACAACCACATAAGGCGCAACAACATAATTAGAAGTGAAGATAGTGAGAAGAAAGGCAGTGTGGATGGAAAAGCTGTGAATGATATTCAGAGTAACACATAGCAGGGAAAAATCTTCATTAGGCAACCGAGGGGATAACAAAGTTCCGGATGGCCGTTCCTTCTACTACAAATCCTGCAGCACATCAAATGCGGCCGTAGTTTATAAGTTCCCTCTCTGTTTAATAATTGCTCAGTATTTATTCATGTAATAGTTTTCTGGTGCCAACTCGTTTTAGGATCCTGTAAATTAAGTTATGTCTTTTGGATCATTTATGTGTATCTGGGGAATTTGTACTTTTGAATTGTCGGGAAAAAGTCGTGAACAGTAGCGATATCATTCGTATTCTTGTAGTTAATTTGGGCAAAGTTGTAACAGGATCATATAGTTGTTGAATGCCTTCAGAAACTATTATAATTTGTATGAGTTTAAAATTGTAGTTGTATTGTACTACTCCCTTTGATGGATATAGCCGTGTCATATGGTGTGCGAGTCCTTTGAATTTGGATTTTTGAACCTCGTGGTAGCAAGATCTACCAACTGCAGCCTTAGACTTGAAAGCTCCACGAGATTTTTGGATTTGTAGATAGCTTGTAAAGTAAAAACATGGTATCCATATATTGCGAACCGTTTGCTAGTGGTAACTTAAGAGTTTAAATGAGGGTCCTTATGTAATTTGTCTTCAAACAAATGAACAGGTCGATGAGACTATGAGACTATAAATAAGTATGTTCATGCCTCCTTTGATTGTTAAACCAATTCTTCTTAGATTCATATACCAAGGCTTGGTCGGGATGAAAAGGCTCGCATTTATGTAAGGTCGTGGACTAGTTGAAACAAGAATGAGTTCTCGCTTAACTTTTGAACTTGCAAACCAATACTTGAACCTTGTAATGGAACGAAACTCATGGACTTTGTAATTTGGTCACAAAGCTCTTGAATCTAATGAACTTCAAGGGCTTGAGCCTTGCCTCTTTAAACCTTTTAATTGAATTTGAACTTTGAAGTAAGGAAATCAAATTATGCAAGCCAATCTTAAAGCCAGTAATTAATGGTAATGTCCTTATTTTGTAGTCTCTTGACAACATTTGAATAAGTCGTCAACACACTTTAATGCGAATACCCAACACCGTCCAGAATATGTGAAAGTCAAACGCAAGTATAACAAAGAACAAAGGGAAAGTAGAGTTACTGATACAGTTGAATCCGCTTTTGTGGTTACAGCCAGATCCGTAGCAAATTGAGTTTTGAAAATGATTGGTACTCTCTGAATCTTCAACTTGAATCTGATAGTCTTAATCATATGCAAAATTTCCTTCAATTAAGCTTAAGTTCCTGAACGGTGAATTTAAACCTAAATGTACTAGTCAAGTCCCCGTGATGCCTAGTTGTAAGAGTATATACCTCGATATTACTGCGTCTGCACAAATTGGTTAGTCGCATGAATAAAGTCAAATAACAATAGACAATGCGCAAAAAGAGGTGGGATCTTATGGTCAAAAATTAGGGTGCAACTGGTTGGTTATGCATAGGGTAGGTATTTCACATCCTAAACATCTGTAGTACTCTACAGGAACCTTTTGTTTGTTTACATGCTAAGTTTGCTAAATGTTTTCTATGGATTGGGATTGGGTAAAGGTGCAGGTTAAAACCTAAAGATAGTTTGTAAGTTTGCTCGCAAAGACGTCGCGTCCTCTGCCTACATATCCTAACTAGGATAGAATCAGAGAAATCGTAGTTCACCTTACTAAGGTTGAAGAAAACTTGATTATGATCAAGGTTCAAAGGGGAACAAACTTATCCATGCTTGTGTAGAGTTTCACGAAACTCTCTAGGTCTATGTTGAACTCTCAAGAAAGGGAAGTAAGTAATCATATCCATGATTCTTACATAGAGTTTACCAAACTCTATCCTAAAGTTCTACATTGTGAGACCAATTGGTTCTATCCAGACCAAAAGGTGAGAGAAAGGGGGAAGGTTGCTCGTCAAGATATCGCATCTTGTGCCTATGTATTCTCATTGTACAATGAGAAATCAGAGCGGTCGTAGTTCGGGCCCGAACTACAGAATAAGGATCTATTGGTTCTTTCCAGACCAAAAGAGGGTGAAGGTTCTATCCAGACCTATGAGTTTAAATCCTATTGGTTCTATCCAGACCAAAAGGAGGGGAAGGTTCTATCCAGACCTATGAGTTTAAATCCTATTGGTTCTATCCAGACCAAAAGGAGGGGGAGGTTCTATCCAGACCTATGAGTTTAAATCCTATTGGTTCTATCCAGACCAAAAGGAGGGGGAGGTTCTATCCAGACCTATGAGTGTGTTGCGCTATCTATGACCCAAGGGTCAATAGAGAGACTTTTCCTTTGGAAGGAGAGAGAGGAGGCAACTTGGATGAGAACTAAAGAGTTCCATCACTTTGGGGAAATAAAATTAAAAAAGCAATAAACAATTGAGCAAGATGAAATAAGATTAAGATAGGTAAGCATGCATATTATAATAAGCAGATACTTCAAATAATACCAATGGTTACAACCGATAATCAATCAATCTTAACAAAGATTGGAGCATATCTTAACAAAGCTTGAGGACATATCTTAACAAAGATTGAAATATGATGAAGGTAACAACCACATAAATAAATCACAAATTGAAAGTAAGCATGTCATAAGTTCAAAGCATAGCAAATGTAACAACAATATGCATAGATGATAATTGAACACAAGTAAATCAGTTTAACCTCATAGTTTAGGAGGAATGTAAGACAAGATTATGGTGACAACCAAAGGGGGATACCCTAGCATGTTAACTAACAAGGGGAATAAACATCTCTCAAGAAATTCAAACATGCTCAAAGGAATTCAACTGCAAGTAGGATCACTAATCACAATAAATGAACAAATTTCCATATGGGAAAAATGTATCACAATTTATGACAACAAGTAATATTTTCACATCATATAAAAATATACATTATCACAAACACAATGCAAAAAGAATGAGCAAAAAAGGATGAAAAATGAGAGAGTTGTGATTATTTAAAGTTTCATGAATTTAAATGCATAAAAACAATAATTACAAGTAAAAAAATATAAGGAAGTGAAAGGGGTGGGGGTTGAACCCACGCCCCTCAGCTTGCAGGCAAGCAACCTGGCCACTAGAACACACACACACACACACGCGCGCTATCCAGGTAGAAAACAAGGTGAAGCATGGAAAATATGAAAAGAGGAAAAAAAACAAAAGGGTTTATCCTCCTCAGGGATCGAGCCCAGGTCTGGCTAATGAAAGGTTTGATATGCGCGCATGCTTCTACCACTGGGGTGGCTATACATCCGTTGATATAGCCACCCCTAAAAACATATATGGCATGCTTTCAAGGATTTCCGGGCAAGGCAAAAAACCAAGAACAAGGCAATAAAGCTGATTTGCATTTTGATTCACAACTATATCAATACTTCATGGAATCAGATGAAATTTTAGTCAAACTTGAGTGTTTTTAAACAAGGAACAAGATGGTGTAATTGAAATTTTGAAATAAGGCCTTGAAATGAAAACACGATGCAACTTGCAAATTTGGTGATTGGTTTGCATTTTGAAAATTACCAACAACTGTGAGATCAAATTCATGTAAAAGGTACTGCACACACAACACATATGTCATAACAATGGTACAGGACACTTAAGGCTCAAGCAAAAAGCAATAGAATGGAATATAGCACATGAGTTGCAAAATCATTAAGAAAGTGCAGCAAATTAATTTTTTTCAACAGATGGAAAGTAATGATTATGCATATATGGCCTAGTCCTGATCAGGTTAATGATGATGTGCTCAAAGTTTACAAACCAAATACAAGTGTTCTAGTAGAAGAGATGAGCAAGGATGCATCATGGCAGCAATATGGATGAATTGGAACAGCAGGCCCACATGTATGTTCACATTAAAAATTGATCAATTAAAGCAGGAAAATCATGAGGCATACTTGAAATGAAATGAGTAACACCTATAACCATCACAATGCTAATTACAAGCACAAAAAAACACAACTGCTATGCTATGCCAAAATTGGAGGAAAATGCAAGTTGAAACCAAAATCAAGTAGCAGACAGAATTGGAATGAAAAAACCTATCAAACATCTTCAAAACATCATATGAAAAGTGTATATACCTCAAAAATGTTCACAAACATTATGCAAATGAAAAACATAGGTCAGCTGCTCAAACACTTAAATAAATGCAATATGAGAGTCAAAACTGGTTTGGAACAGATTGAGATGCAAGGGATACCATACACAAGTTTCAAATAAGATAACAAGTGAGTCTAGCACTTAAGGTATTCATGGACTGCACACAACAAGGATATGGCCATCAACTTGCAAAGTGTACCAACATGTGGAATGAGGTTGTCATAACAGAAGAACAGGACATGCAAAAATGATTGAGAATGTACATACAAGTTTTAAAACACTACCAAAGATCCAATGCTAGATGAACTGACTTAGAACAACTCAAGTAAGAAAGAGTGAAGTGTGTGCAATTGATTTCAAAACAGTTGTAGTAGCAGGGCACAAATATAGTTCAGCTATGCATCAAAGGTCTCATGTTGACAAGCATTATACACACACATCCTAAATGTAGCAAACAATGAGTCATAACTCAGAAAATAGACATATTGCAAGTAAGCAAGAATTTGGCATACTCGTGGTAGGTTTTAGCTCAAAAATGCAGTTGGAAGGTGAAATGAGAAAACAGGTACATATAGATCAAACCAAACATCTACACACATCAAAATCAAGCAAATAGATGAGTTTCAACTCACAAATTAGGCATATGACAGTTGGAGCACAAAATTGGTATGTTGTGGTAGGAAGTATGAAAAACTGTCTTGGTAAAACTTAGCACAACAGGTTATTTTGGTAAGCAAAGGGTTTTGTGTTGAAACAAACAATATGCACATAACATGAACATGCTAACAGATGAGGATATGCTCTAGAAATAGATGAAAACCTTACCAAACAGAAAATAGCATTTTGGAGCTTATGAATATGCACATAACCAAATTCAAACATGCAGCAGGCAATTTCATAATAGTTGGGGAGATTTGATAGCACATACAAGTTTCAAATAAGTAAGGCAGTGATTCTATGCACATAGATCATGTAGAATGCAGTTGAAACAGAATATGGTATGTGTTTGGTATTAATGAGGTTTTGAAATGCAAGTGGAGGAATGACAAAGCAATTTGAACACATAATGAAGATTTGAACATATAGGCACATCATACATCTCCAAAACATAATGACAAATGATTCTCCAATCTAAAAACAAGTACCAACTGCTCCAAACCAGAAATGGTATGCCTATCCAATTTTGACAGCAAAACCAACAAGATCTCATGACAGGCCCTAATGGCTAAGTTTCATGTTTCTCATCATTCACCCAAATCAAACAAGCAAGTAAGATGTAAGCATTAAAAAATGACTTAGAACAAATGAGATACACTCATGGCAAGCACAACAGTCCACTACACAATTCAATAGTGATAAAGCTAGAATGACACAAAAATAGCATAAGTGTGAAACAAGTGCCACAATAGATTCAAACATGATCTAGGGCAGTGGGATCCTATAAATAACTTACAAGTTATCCAAATCTCACTAATGAACTAAAACTAACAAGCCTAGGGCAGGCTCATCAATATTTCCATATTGGCTCCTAAAACTACCACAATGACCAAAACCTCACTAACAAGTCTAAACATGATATCAAGACACAAACTTACAATCTAACATCCACATATCATTTACAAATGACAAAATATTTGACAAAACAAGCATCATGATCACAAAAATAGGATTCTTGACAAAGAAACATAATAGGGCAGCCATGGTATGTTTTCACACAAATCCTCACAAAATGGCAATACATGATAATGTATGATTTCTAGACAGTTAGAACATCATATACCTCTTGCTGACCAGCCTTGGACAAGCTAAAAAGCTTAGAAACCCAGAGATGCTCCTTCCTTTGCAATGATGTGAAACTTACTTCCTCTTGAAGCAACAAGACCAAACTTCAAGACAGTTGGAGTTAGGGGATTTCCAGTTGGTTTTTAATGCTTTAGACAGTTGTAATATGACATGTGTGAGGTGTGTGGATGGTTAGAACAACAAGAACAAGCCTAGACAAGGATTTGGCAAGTTTTGAATATGGTGGTCAAACATTCTTGGTGTGAAAGTTGACTTTTTGCAAAATGGTAGTTTTGAGAGATTTGAGGGTATAGACACCTTCTATACTATATTTAGGGATTGTGTGGATGATTTTTAGAGGCTTGGAAATGATAGAACTGGTCTTGAGCAGAGTTTTGCTCAAGACAGCTTTTTGGTCAAAATGGTGACTTTGAGATTTTTTGAAATTCTTGAGGAATGAGAGGAGAATGAGAGCTATGTTTTCTATGGTTTTTTGAGATTGCTCTGGTGTACTTAAACTCATAGAAGAGGCCTCTATTTATAGCCAAACAAGAGTGAGGGCAACCTTGGTCTTTTACCACTTTTGGAGGGAGTTTTCATGAGATTTTCAAATGATTCTTGCAAGATCTTCTCCTATCAGCTCCAATGTTCAAAGGAGATCAGAAAACTCAAGTGGAGATGGACATGAAGTGACTGAGATGATTTGTGAGGGTAGAGTAAGCCAGCTGCAACAGTCCTAGCATTAAAGTTTCTCTCTCCTTCTCACATTTGATTATTATATTGTCATGTTGCAACAACTTGCTATGTTCACCAAACCATCCTTTTTTCTGGTTTTCTTTCTATCTATGCCTCACACTATCAGTTTGGATCAAGAATGAAGGGTTGAGAGTAGCTTAAGTTGTGAAAATTAAATTTTGAGAATTCTTGACAAAGTGATTTCAAGTGTGACAGGCCCAATTTTCATGGTGCATAACTTCCTGCTCAAACATGCTATTGAGGAGTTCTACCATAATTTGGAAAGCCCTCAAGTAGCTCTATAAATTTAATGTTTTGGGAATTTCCAAATTCTTGATGGAACTAGGTTGAAAAATCCTTCAAAGTTTCTGAAAAAACCACTTAAAAGTGCTAAATAACTTAGAATTTTTCTAAGTTATTTCCCCTTCAAAAATGCATTTTGCTATAACTCCAATTCTATGCATTTTTTGATCATGGACCACTTTGAGGCTTTTGTAGGATTTGTCAAGAGCTTTCCAACGAGCTTCGAACCACTTCATTTGGATGTGTGGTTGAGGAGTTATGGTCTTGCCCCTTTCGAAACCCTAATTCCCGATTTTTGCAATTACTTCTTAACCCTTGATCCAATGGTCATGAAATTTTATGGGGAGGTGTAATATGATATAAGGAACATTTTTTATTCACACCTTGAAGTCAAATTCCTTATTGTTGAAGAGTTAACTTTTCGGTCAAACGTTCGATCAATCGGTGACTACCGAGTCGACTGTCGATGATCCGGACATCCTGAGAACTTGAAACTCTTTGAATTTACTTTACTAAGCCATAGGAGCTTAATGGATCAAAATCCTACCATTGAAATACTCTTTAAACCAAAGGTCAAACTACAGTTGACTTTTCCTGATCGGAAAACCCTAATCGGGCGTCTTGAACTGCACTGTTCTCAATTTCCGGGTGACCACCTCAAATTGAATACATACTTGATCCAATGTTGTATTCTTGATGATGTCGAGACTTATTTGAAGTTGAATCAGTCCAAAACATTGATTGATCAGACCACCAAAATCTCGATTTTAATGGTACGGAACCCTAATTCATCTGCATCTTAACAAAGATAAACTTGAAATGGGTTAAGGTTAGTTAATCAAATGAACATGATCCTGTTAGAACACAGATTGGTTCTTAATAATATCTCTATGTTTTGATGATAACTAATATGAAATTTTGGATTTAAGAATTATATACTCTAAAATTTGCTTGAGAGTTTTTACTGCAGATAGTAAAGAAATTAACACTCCAGAAGAAAATCAGAATTGAACACAAGAAATTAGCTAGACTCTGAAGCGCCAGATGCACTCATTAGAAGACTCTGATTGCTGCCAACAGAAGATTCTGAGCGTAGCCTCCAGAAGAATCTGAAGCAGAAGCTCCAGAAGGATCTGAAGCAGAAGCTCCAGAAGAATCTGAAGCAAGTCAGAAGCATCTGAAGCAAAGAAGAAATTTGTATGAAGAGTTTTTCGAAGCATAGTTTCTACAGAAGATTCTGAAAGTACTAAAGCTGCCAGTAGTGAAGTTCTGTCTCAAATATGCTTTAATATTTAACACGCTGAAAGCACACCTGCTGCAGAAGACTCTGATTCAGCAAGACTCTGATCATCATTAGAAGACTCTGACCCAATTAGACTCTAATGAATTTGCTGAAAACTGAAGAAGAAATATTCAAAGATTATATCCGTTGGAGTAAATCAAACGTCTCTTTCCTTGTTTATGCTAGACACAAGAACACAGACAAAAAGGATTTTTCTGTGCTTTCTTCTTCTAGGAAAGGTCACTTGATGTGAAGACAAAAAGGCTCAGACCTTTTGGACACTCTTCTCAACGTGAAGGTCACCTTGGATCAGCTGCCTATAAAAGCAAGACTCCACCAATTTCTTCAGTCGACGTTTGCATTGAAAAGAAATCAAATATTCAAGCTCTCATATTTCATATTCATTCTAAGAATTTATTTCATTGTTCTTAAACGTAAGAGAAATATCACAGTTGTGATAATAGCTTTTTAGAAGCATTCTTACTCTTGTAATAGTTTTACATTGATTGTAAAAGATTTCCTTAAGAGGATCCAGTTGGGATCAGTAGCTCTTGAGAAGACTAAGAACAGTTGTTCTTAGGTGTTACTATTGTAATCTGTTTGATTAAATAGTGGATTAAGTCCTTGATTGAGAAAGGCAAATCACTCTAGGAAGGGTGGACTGGAGTAGTTGAGTTCAACGAACCAGGATAAAAATACTTGTGTTTTAATTCTAAGTTTTAATCTTTCATACTTATTCAACCCCCCTTCTAAGTATTATCTCACCTTCAGATCCTACAATGATGATGAGGATCTAAGGGGTCAAAATTTGGGGTGCAACAGATGCCCCTATTTAAATATCTTCACTAGATGATAATGAGAGATAACAATCCTCATAGAATCGTAGTGAAAGGTATTTAAATATAGCAAACCAGAAATTTTGTCTCTTAGATCCGATGGTATGCAAAAGGACAAATGCAAATATGCCATGAATCTAAATGATGTTATATGATGCTTGAATGCAAGACAGATGCAAACGCACGAGCAAATATAAAAGAACGGCAATACAACGAGTAAGCACTCACGAGGGGTCCAACACACTGGGGAAAGATTCAAGACCAAGTAAGCAAGGTAGTTCAAACATGACTAAGGATGCTTGTTCAATGAAATCTTTCACGCAGGGGACACAAATTTCGCCAGGGAAGACATACCTTCATTGGGGAAAGGAGATACGAACCTCACTGGGGATAACCAGATGAGGAAGCCCACCGGGGAAGATAACAATTCTTCACTGGGGAAACGAAAGAAAAGAAATGCAAACCACACTGGGGAAAACTTCACTGGGGAAAAAATCCACTGGGGAAGCACAACTTCAACAAGGAAAAGACGGAACGGAGACACGAATCTCACTGGGGATAACCAGATGAGAAATTTCCTATAACGAAGAGTTCAAACGGGATCTTCAGGAAAAGGTTAGAAACAAGACCGGACGCGTCGGGGAAACTAGTATCCACTAGTTCTCCGAGACTCGACTGGAAAATCAAAATTTTAAACTGGAGAGACTGGTGATGACCAGAACAACAAATAGCTTCAAGTAGTGCTAGTTTCCACTAGACTTACTGGGGATATGGTGGCGACCAATCCAGAGTTTGGTTTCCAAAAAGTGCTAAATACCGTTAGACTTCCTGGGGATATGGTGACAACCAAGTCGAAGTTCCAATTTCAATTGAGAATTTCCAAACGATATTGATAAAACATAGGACTTCAAACTGAGGAATTTGGTAACGACCGACTAATAACGATTAGTTTTCAAGCAATGCCAGTGACCACTGGATTTAGAAAGAACTGGATTTTCAAAGAGTTTGGTGACGACCAGGTCTGCAAACAGGAAGCATAAATATATCCCTCAATACTTTAGGAACAAAATCTAAAATCCTCAAAGCGTTAGGATACAGCAGAGACACAACCCTCAATATGTTAGGATTGTACCCAGGCTCTCAAAACATTAGGAACGAAAGCTGAACATCCTCAATACATTAGGATATAGAAGAGACACAACCCTCAACACATTAGGATTGGACGAAGACCCTCAAAACCTTAGGATCAAAAACTAATATCCTCAAAACATTAGGATATAGAACACTTCATGCAAATGCAACCACTTTAGTCTCTGGGAATTTCTGAACTCGGGATTCAAAGTATACATCTCCAAAGGTACACAACCTGTGCTCGGGATGGCAAAAAACATCTTCCAAAGGTACAAAACCTGTGCTTGGAATCAAACAGTACATCTTCCAAAGGTACGAAACCTGTGCTTGGAATCAAACAACACATCTCCAAAGGTACGACACCTGAGCTTGGGATCAAACAATTCATCTATCTCCAAAGGTACTAAACCTGTGCTTGGGATAGCAATACATCTTCCAAAGATACAAAACCTGTGCTTGGAATCGAACAATACATCTATCTCCAAAGGTACACAACCTGTGCTTGGGATAGAAACAAACCTCTTCTAAAGGTACGAAACTTGTGCTTGGAATCAAACAATACATCTTCCCAAAGCACAAAACCTGAGCTTGGGATGGCAACCATCGTGTCTTAGTTTGGAATGATACACAACCAAATTGTCAGTATTTGTTGTCCATGGATTTTCATGATGTCAGTTACCAACGGGCCTTAAATATGATTGGTCACCACCAAATTACTTATATCAGTATCCATTGGATTTTCAAACAATGCTGGTCACAACCGTGCGTCGACATCCTTAAGATAAACTTCTCAAATGTGACTACCATTTATCACTGGTGCAGGTTAAGCTTCTCCCAAGAGACTGCCACTTACCACTGAAGACGATTAAACTTCTCCGAAGAGACTGCCATTTATCGCTGAAGACGATTAAACTTCTCCGAAGAGACTGCCATTTATCGTTGATGAAGGTTAAGCTTCTCCCAAGAGATTGCCTCTCACCACTGAAGACGATTACAATTCTCCGAAGAGACTGCCATTTATCGTTGATGAAGGTTAAGCTTCTCCCAAGAGACTGCCACTCACCTGTTGATGACGATTAAACTTCTCCGAAGAGACTGCCATTTATCGCTGAGGACGACTAAACTTCTCCGAAGAGACTGCCATTTACCGCTGAGGACGACTAAACTTCTCCGAAGAGATTGCCATTTATCGTTGATGAAGGTTAAGCTTCTCCCAAGAGATTACCTCTCACCACTGAAGACGATTACAATTCTCCGAAGAGACTGCTATTTATCGTTGATGAAGGTTAAGATTCTCCCAAGAGACTGCCACTCACCTGTTGATGACGATTAAACTTCTCCGAAGAGACTGCCATTTATCGCTGAGGACGATTAAACTTCTCTGAAGAGATGGCCATTTATCGCTGAGGACGATTAAACTTCTCCGAAGAGATTGCCATTTATCGTTGATGAAGGTTAAGCTTCTCCCAAGAGACTGCCACTCACCTGTTGATGACGATTAAACTTCTCCGAAGAGACTGCCATTTATCGCTGAGGACGATTAAACTTCTTCGAAGAGACTGCCATTTATCGTTGATGAAGGTTAAGCTTCTCCCAAGAGACTGCCGCTCACCTGTTGATGACGATTAAACTTCTCCGAAGAGACTGCCATTTATCGCTGAGGACGATTAAACTTCTCCGAAGAGACTGCCATTTATCGTTGATAAAGGTTAAGCTTCTCCCAAGAGACTGCCACTCACTTGTTGATGACGATTAAACTTCTCCGAAGAGACTGCCATTTATTGCTGAGGACGATTAAACTTCTTCGAAGAGACTGCCATTTATCGTTGATGAAGGTTAAGCTTCTCCCAAGAGACTGCCACTCACCTGTTGATGACGATTAAACTTCTCCGAAGAGACTGCCATTTTATCATTGAGGACGATTAAACTTCTCCGAAGAGACTGCCATTTATCGCTGAGGACGATTAAACTTCTCCGAAAAGACTGCCATTTATCGTTGATGAAGGTTAAGCTTCTCCCAAGAGACTGCCACTTACCTCTATTGTAATTTAAGATGTTCTTCTTGATAGATAGTGCAAAATAAATGCACGTCCAGGTAGGTTCGGCGACCGACAGGGACCAAAGTTCAATCCAGAACCAAGCTAGAAAGAAACTGTCAAACAAGACTCCAACCATTGAGAAATGAACTCGAATGGTGACTTACCTTATCTAATCATGGAAAAAGATAACTGAAGCAACCATCATCCACGAGGATTTAAACTCCGTGGGTAATTGATAAAGGACGTACATTTTATGCTTAAGGGCTGACAACTCTATTAGAGAGAGACAACACACCCAATCACTAAGGAGGGAACCAAAGTGAAACAGGAATAGGTAACAACCAGAGATAGCAACGATGCACGGATGCTATGCTTTATGCCATGCTTATGTTTATGCTGACGAAACAGACAAAACAAAATAGGAGATGAAATAAACATCTTGACATGGAGACCCAACCAAACTTTACCAAGATTGGACATCAAAGGGATGATCATGAAGAACAACAATTCCACTTCAAGGTTACCACCTTCTTTGGGAGAGAGTAATCTTCTTAGGCCAAAACCTCAGGACTTCACTTGGATTGCCATCATGAGTTTGAATTCTTTGTTGAAGGAAAATTACATCGAGAGATTCCCGGATCAACTGAGGTAACAAATTAACTGGAGAGCTGACAAATGGCATCATGAGAACAAAACATTTATGCCCCATTATGACAATAGTCATTTTTCAAGTGAGCAACGGCTCTTGCGACAAATAGTCTTCAACTTTTTCTGCCCCAGATTGCACAGTCTGTGAGAAGAAGTCATAAGAATGCTTTTAAAAGAAACGGCATAAAGATGCTTCAATGTCTTCAAACACTTAGAGAGATTTTCAAATCTCGACGTGATTGCCCCAGTTTAATGGTGCTTGCACAACAAAGTCTTCAGACTGTGGAAGTAACGACTGGGTAATAAACTTGCCTCTGCTAGTTGGTAACTGCAAAAGTATTGCCCCAAACTAAATTGTTCATCGAGAGTTTCATCTGATCTTGACCTGGTTGGCTCTAATTAGCTGAACGTTACAACAAATGATTAACAAATCCTTCAAATTGGTTACCCCAGGTTGAGCTTCCTTTATCAATTTAAATTCCCTAGCAGACAGCGCTTGTTGGGATTCCTTTGATATTGGATTGTTTTGCACACAATGTTGTTCATTAAAAATTGGCAATTTTCAATGTAAAATTCATGCAATCTTTTGAAAACATTTTTTTTGATGAAACACACACGGCGAAGTGATTAAGTGATAAAAGTGAAAGTGGTCCAATCCTTTTACAAATGATGGATAAAGTGATGAACACACACAATTAACAAAGATCATTAGGAGTCAGGTTATCCAACCTTGCTGTAATATGCTTTCAAAACAACCTTATCTCAATTAGGTCTTTTAAGGGTTGTAACGTGGCTTAGTTTACAGTTCATGAAACAAAGAATGAAGGCTCAAAGTTATTTGGTCCCACCCACTCTCCATGATTAACTCCAATCCTACGCTCAGTTAACTCAAACTATACACTCAGGTTCTTACAGACTTTAAGAATTGAACTGATGATAGTTGGTGATGGCTCACAAACCTATGATAGTCACAACTCCCTTACAGTATTTGATAGCTTTTTGAGGATTCTTAAGAGTGATAACTCTTACAACATTCCTCTCTTTTGTTTATCCCCGACTTCTTTGTCTGAACTTCTTTGTTCGGTTAAACAGTCAATGGGATGCCCCATTTTTGCCTAAGTCTCCTTCACAGGTTTTGACTTAGCGTGCTTTTTTCTTCTTCTCTTTTTTCTTTTAAGAAAGGAGGCGACTACCCAGTTTAACGGCTACGGCGAACCATCATCATCTTTTGTGCTGAAAAGCATCTTCGACACTCTCTTGTTGTGTTCGAAGAAAAAGCCTGAATGCACCACTTCTATATGAAAAGTGTCTTGTATGCACGTATCTTCAAGTTAACTGAGAACTACCCGCCCCAGGTTTGAGATTTAAGGTTTTGTTTTGTAAAGAAAGAAAAACTCCTACGCCTAGGCTCGAAGGGGTTAACGAGGGATTATCTTCCTTATTTCTTCAGTGTTTAGGGATTGAAACAATGCCTTACATCATCGGCAAAGTTAAATTGAAAGCATATCAACAGCAGTTATGGATATGATTTTCATCATCCTCCCCAATCTTTGCTTTAAACAACTGTTTAGTAAACAATAGAAATTTTTGCATTTTTCGTTATCTCATAACAATGAAAAGAAAGAGAAAGAGTGAAACGAATGGACTTAATCAAAAGATGCACAAACATTTCATTTAATCTTTCCAATTCAAATAAACAACAGCTTACAAGCAACACAAATGCGAAGAAAACACAACAAAATGCTGAAACAGTCTACAACTGCCAGCCTTAGGGAATTAAAATTGTTTAACAAAACAAATTTCAAATTTTAGGCCCATACGGGGAAACACCTTCAACAACCACATGCTCCTTGTGATATAGAATTATGAGGGGTCTCACGGGTCCTTTGCCTTTAGATTCAGGAATCGCAGCACTGTCATTTGATTTATCCTCTTGAGGTTTCAGCAACTCTTGCAGTCTTAGTTTAAAACCTTCACATTCTTCAACTAGGTGCCCTGTTGTTCCAGTATGATATCCACATTCCACTCTTGGATGGTCTTCCTTGAGGATCAAGCGTTTGTCAATGATTAGCTCTTGCACAAGATAACTCAATGTTATACATGCATCCAAGTTGTGTCCTTCGGCTCCTTTGTGAAATTCACAGTTTAGGTTCGCATTATGCCATGGTCCTGGCACCGGATTGGATAATCGTGGAGTCACTAGTGAGTTCTGAATCAATAGCGGGTAAAGTTTGCTTAACAGTACTGGAGTTTGTCTACCGCAAGTCTTATCTTTCCTGACATGATCCTTCTTGTTCAATTTTCGGCTTTGAGAAGCTTGAGGAGGAACAAACACTGAGTGTTGGGCGTACTGACGCGATTGACGGTTATTTGTTCGTTGATGCCGAGGATGTCCTTGAGTTGGAGGAACCATCGGAGATAATGCATCCCTAGTTTCTCTAGACGCAACATGGTCAGAGTGACCCTCTTTCTTCATCATATTCTGCAATGTCTCAAGTACCCAATTCATCTGACACTTGAGAATTCTGATGTCCTCTTTCAGCATTTCCTGAGCTTTCAAAAGTCCCTCCATTGTTGCCATTTGTGCTAGATATCCTCCCTCTCTTGTCAACGAAACAGAGAATGAACCAAAAAGACCAATGCAATGAAGTATGATATGTAAAATGTTGATGCAAGTGCAAAAACGTAACTGGTTTTACAAAACTCAGAAGTTTAATTAGGTTAAAACCCTCATTCCATTGATCGTTGAAAAAGTTAAAACTTTTAAAAATACTAGAGATCGACTGAGTTTTACAAAACTAATTACGACATGATATTCTTATGGTGATATGATGTGATGATGCACACATAACGCAAAGACAAGTATTCACAAATACAAAGCATATACAAAGACATCCTAGGCTCAAGATCAAAGCAAGGAGTCAAAGGTCTACCCATCCCCAAGGATTTGTACTATGGATTGATTTGTACCTGCCGAACGGGTTCTACAAAGTTCCCAGAGTCATCAACCCATCTTTCGGATATTATCAATTTCCCAAATCACTTGGTAATCGATAATATTCTCAAGAGAATCTCGTCTGAGTGTAGTATCGCGTATCAACTATTTCGGAAATACTTCCTTATGGTCATCGCACTACGTCCTAATAAGGCCAAAGTGGGGTAAAGTGTATTCTAAAAGTCCATAGTGTCACGGGCTCCTTCGTCGAAAGCAGCATTATTTTCACGAATACTCGATCAACAATACTAAACTTTCAACAAGGCCTACACTAGCGGTGGTTTCTCAAGTTAGCTTGGTCGGGAATCAACTCCCTATAAGCCTTCTTAAATATACCACCATCCTATCATAAGTGCACTCGAGTCCGGGTATAGGACCGTCTCACCACTCAAAGCACCCAATATCCAACATACAAATATATTGACAAATATACATGTTAAGCAAATATTTACAAATATAGCATACAATCAAACAAAATAGGCTAAACCCTCAAGCTCTAAGTTTTCCCCAGTGAAGTTTCCATTTCTGTTGCGGTGAGAATTGTGATACCAAGCTATTGATTAACTTGAATCTTTAATTCTTAAATTCACAACCGGTCTTTAATTTATCCAAAGGAAAGGTCTAAAGAAAGAAAAACCCTTTTCGCGATGTAACAACGCTAAGAGATTCGGGGATCGGGGGTTGGTTATGCATAGGGTAGGTATTTCACATCCTAAACATCTGTAGTACTCTACAGGAACCTTTTGTTTGTTTTCATGCTAAGTTTGCTAAATGTTTGCTATGGATTGGGATTGTGTAAAGGTGCAGGTTAAAACCTAAAGATAGTTTCTAAGTTTGCTCGCAAAGACGTCGCGTCCTCTGCCTACGTATCCTAACTAGGATAGAATCAGAGCAATCGTAGTTCACCTCACTAAGGTTGAAGAAAACTTGATTATGATCAAGGTTCAAAGGGGAACAAACATATCCATGCTTGTGTAGAGTTTCACGAAACTCTCTAGGTCTATGTTGAACTCTCAAAAAAGGGAAGTAAGTAATCATATCCATGATTCTTACATAGAGTTTACCAAACTCTATCCTAAAGTTCTACATTGTGAGACCAATTGGTTCTATCCAGACCAAAAGGTGGGAGAAAGGGGGAAGGTTGCTCGTCAAGATATCGCATCTTGTGCCTACGTATTCTCATTGTCCAATGGGAAATCAGAGCGGTCGTAGTTCGGGCCCGAACTACAGAATAAGGATCTATTGGTTCTTTCCAGACCAAAAGCGGGTGAAGGTTCTACCCAGACCTATAAGTTTAAATCCTATTGGTTCTATCCAGACCAAAAGGAGGGGAAGGTTCTATCCAGACCTATGAGTTTAAATCCTATTGGTTCTATCCAGACCAAAAGGAGGGGGAGGTTCTATCCAGACCTATGAGTTTAAATCCTATTGGCTCTATCCAGACCAAAAGGAGGGGGAGGTTCTATCCAGACCTATGAGTGTGTTGCGCTATCTATGACCCAAGGGTCAATAGAGAGACTATTCCTTTGGAAGGAGAGAGAGGAGGCAACTTGGATGAGAACTAAAGAGTTCCATCACTTTGGGAAAATAAACTTAAAAAAGTAATAAACAATTGAGCAAGATGAAATAAGATTAAGATAGGTAAGCATGCATATTACAATAAGCAGATACTTCAAATAATACCAATGGTTACAACCGATAATCAATCAATCTTAACAAAGATTGGAGCATATCTTAACAAAGCTTGAGGACATATCTTAACAAAGATTGAAACATGATGAAGGTAACAACCACATAAATAAATCACAAATTGAAAGTAAGCATGTCATAAGTTCAAAGCATAGAAAATGTAACAACAATATGCATAGATGATAATTGAACACAGGTATATCAGTTTAACCTCATAATTTAGGAGGAATGTAAGATAAGATTATGGTGACAACCAAAGGGGGATACCCTAGCATGTTAACTAACAAGGGGAATAAACATCTCACAAGAAATTCAAACATGCTCAAAGGAATTCAACTGCAAGTAGGATCACTAATCACAATAAATGAACAAATTTCCATATGGGCAAAATGTATCACAATTTATGACAACAAGTAATATTTTCACATCATATAAAAATAGACATTATAACAAACACAATGCAAAAAGAATGAGCAAAAAAGGATGAAAAATGAGAGAGTTGTGATTATTTGAAGTTTCATGAATTTAAATGCACAAAAACAATAATAACAAGTAAAAAAATAGAAGGAAGTGCAAGGGGTGGGGGTTGAACCCACGCCCCTCAGCTTGCAGGCAAGCAACCTGGCCACTAGAACACACACACGCGCGCTATCCAGGTAGAAAACAAGGTGAAGCATGGAAAATATGAAAAGAGGAAAAAAAACAAAAGGGTTTATCCTCGTCAGGGATCGAGCCCAGGTTTGGCTAATGAAAGGTTTGATATGCGCGCATGCTTCTACCACTGGGGTGGCTATACATCCGTTGATATAGCCACCCCTAAAAACATATATGGCATGCTTTCAAGGATTTCTAGGCAAGGCAAAAAACCAAGAACAAGGCAATAAAGCTGATTTGCATTTTGATTCACAACTATATCAATACTTCATGGAATCAGATGAAATTTTAGTCAAACTTGAGTGTTTTTAAACAAGGAACAAGATGGTGCAATTGGAATTTTGAAATAAGGCCTTGAAATGAAAACACGATGCAACTTGCAAATTTGGTGATTGGTTTGCATTTTGAAAATTACCAACAACTGTGAGATCAAATTCATGTAAAAGGTACTGCACACACAACACATATGTCATAACAATGGTATAGGACACTTAAGGCTCAAGCAAAAAGCAATAGAATGGAATATAGCACATGAGTTGCAAAACCATCAAGAAAGTGCAGCAAAACTGTTTCAACAGATGGAAAGTAATGATTATGCATATATGGCCTAGTCCTGATCAGGTTAATGATGATGTGCTCAAAGTTTACAAACCAAATACAAGTGTTCTAGCAGAAGAGATGAACAAGGATGCATCATGACAGCAATATGGATGAATTGGAACAGCAGGCCCACATGGATGTTCACATTAAAAATTGATCAATTAAAGCAGGAAAATCATGAGGTGTTGCACCCCAAATTTTGACCCCTTAGATCCTCATCATCATTTTAGGATCATATTCAGTTGATTAACTAACCTTAACCCATTTCCAGTTTATCTTTGTCAAGATGTAGATGAATTAGGGTTCCGTACCGTCAAAATCGAGACTTCAGTGGTCCGATCAATTAATGCTTTGGATTGATCCAACTTTAAACAAGATCAAGGATGATACATTGGACCAAGAATGAGCGCAATTTGAGGTGGTCACCCAGGGTTCGAGAACAGTGCAATTTGGGACACCCGATTAAGGTTTTTTTTTACTAGAAAAAGTCAACTGTAGTTTGACTTTTGATTCAAAGAGTATTTCAATGATGGGATCAAGGTCCATTAAGCTCCTATGGCTTAGTAAAGGCCATCCAAAGAGTTTCAAGTCCTCGGGATGTCCGGATCTCCAACGGGCAACTCGGTAGACACCGATCGATCGAAAAGTTGACCAAAAAGTCAACTCTCCAACAATAAGGAATTTGACTTCAAGGTGTGAATGAAAAATGTTCCTTATATCATATTACACCTCCCCGTAAAATTTCATGACCATTGGATCAAGGGTTAGGAAGTAATTGCAAAAATCGGGAATTAGGGTTTCGAAAGGGGCAAAACCATAACGCCTCAACCACACATCCAATTGAGGTGGTTCTAAGCTTGTTTGAAAGATCTTGACAAACCCTACAAAAGTCCCACAGTGGTCCATATTCAAAAAATGCATGGAATTGGAGTTATAGCAAAAATCATTTTTCAAGGGTAAATGACTTGGTGAAATTTCACAAATTCTGGCCATACAAACCACTTTTTTCAGAACTTTGAAAGGTTTTTCAACCTAGTTCCATCAAGAATTTGGAAATTCCCAAAACATGAAAGTTTTAGAGCTACACAAGGGCTTTCTAAAAAGTGCAATAACTCACCAAGGAGATTTATGAGCTAGGAGTTATGGTGCCTTGAAGTTGGGTCTGTCACACTAAAAATCCACTTGGTCCAACTTCTCGAAATCAGAATTTTTTCATCTCTAACCACTCTCCACCCTTGGATCATGATACATTATGATATTCAGATATGTAGAGGAAGGAAATGACAAAAAAAGAGAGGTTGAGGAGAGAGAGAGATGCAAGTTGTGATTTATGGAATAAAATATTGAAATGTGTAAGAATGAAAGAGAAACTTTTTCTCCTAACTGCTGCAGCTGTGCCATCCTACCCTCTAAACTTATCTCAGTCATTTCATGTCAATATCCACTTGATATTTCTGATCTTCCTTGAGCCATGGAACTGATATGGAGATTTTGGCAAGATTTTGCAAGAAACTTCATCATATTCCCTCCAAAAGAGGCAAGTTACCAAGCTGCCCTCATCCTCATTTCTCCTATAAGTAGAGGCCTCACCCTCACTTCCAAGACACACCAGAGCTATTCAAAACATCCAAGTATCATAGCTCTCCTCCTCTTTCTCTCTTTGCTTGTAAGTGAATTCCAAAAAACACCAAAGTTTGTCACTTGGCATATTTCACACCATTTTCATTTTTTCCTTTTCCAACACTCCCACAACCATCCACACACCTTCTAAATAACATATAGAAGGTTTATAATCCATCAAACCATCAAGAACCTCAAAAAACTAAAAAGTCAAACTCATCACTACCATACTTTGACCAAAGTCACTAAAATGGCCAAAACTCATTCCATATAGATTCTTGCCATTCTAATCCCTCTAACACCTCACCAACAACATTCCTCAACTGTCCAAACTACTAGCAACACTTGGACACTTTTATTTTGACACTTAGCATCATAAGTGAATTGTTACTTAAAGTTGAAGAAAAGTCTCAAGGCCAAGGAGTGAAGCACAAGTCTCTGGGTTTCTAGGAGTATTTTTTTTGCTTGCTCAAGTTTATCATCACAGGTATGTAGTGTCTAAACTCATCCCATCCATTATCATAACATAAAATTCATTGTTGCTTGTTATTGCTTATGCACACATACTATCATTGTTATGCACTATTGCTGTCCCATACTTGTGAAGCCAACATCACGTGCTAGTTGCTGTTAGAATAACATAAGTGTACTATTAATATTTTGGACAAGTTTTTGATTTTAACATTGTTATGTTGGAATAATTACCAAGCCATTTACTGTCAAGACCTAAGTTTGATGGATTAACCTTAAACATTGTTATGTGTTCATCATTTTTGAGAAGTTTAAATTCTGTTGATGAATGGATATGTCCAATATTTGTGTTTTTGCATTTCTCATTGGAGTCCTCTTTTGCATAAGGGTTGCTGTTAGAGATTGTGCTAGGTTTGAACCTGTCAACTTATATTGACCTGCTGTAGTTTTTTGAGTTTGATGACACTGTCATGATTATTGCTTGTGGCACCTTTAAGCTGTTATTCTTGTATGACATGAACATCAGATGCCAATATCTGCTTTAGAAAAGTTGTCACCCATTTTCCTGAGTTGCATCTCATCATGTTTGATATGTGTTTGAACCATTGCTTTGGTCTGAAAATCTCACCTCTTGAAAACCACTGGCTGCTACATCATCCATTAAAACTGTCTCATTTTTTCAAACAGCATACTAATCCTGCTCCCCATTTGATATGCAATTTGATGGTTACTTGTTTTTTGTCATACTTGCAATATGTGTTTGATGTTACATGACTTGATCCTACTGGTTTTTGTATTTTTTTGTTCACAAAGCATATGTTCCAAACTTGACTACCATATTACATGTTTTAATCTCTTAATACATTCAAACTATTTTCAAAACAGAATTTGCTGGTGACCTAACCTTGTCATGTTTGATAACTGAGACTGGAACTTTTCTGGAGGGTTTTTGATTGCATGACTTTGATCAAGTTTGTCATTGTTGGTTGTGGAGTTTGTTAACTCATGATTTAGAGCTGTTTTCATCTTTTTTGAATGTTGCTTAACTGTCAATACTACAAGTTTCAGTGTTTGTCCTTGGTGTAAATTTGTTCAACCTGTTTTGCCTTTGCATTATTGTCCATCTTGAAAAGACTAGGTTTGCTATATGTTGGTCATACTGTTTCTCCTGTTTCCAGACTAGAATTTCCTTGCTTAAAGCTGCTTGTCCTTGATTTACTGTTAAGAGCCATGTTGGGTTTGTCAATTCATTTTTACTGTCAGTATGCTTGATTGGGTCCTAGGCAAATAGGTGTAACAACAATATGATGCTATGCTGATCCATGATGATTAACTAGGTTTTGTTCATAACTGTTGGTTGTCAAGTTTTATCCTCATACTGAAGAAAAAAACTGTTTGTGTTTGTTACCTATGGCTACATCAGTTTTTGCTATCTGTTTCTTTGTTACCATGCCCAGTTTTTGCTCATAATTTGACTTGAGTATATTAGTTGCATTTCAACATGATTGTCATCAAGGTGCCTTTTTTGTGTTAGTCTTTTTTTTTTAACATCAAGATTTGTTTGGTTTGGCTCCATAATGTATTTCAAGCATGAACACATGAACTTCCTGACCTGAAATCTCATAAAAAACCTGTTTTGATATCACACTGCACTATATAGGGGAACTTGAGCAGTTTGAGCACTAGTTCACATGATAACTTGTTGTGTACAGACTTGACCACTTGTTTCCACATAAATACACACCTGCAACATGTATATCAAACTGATTTGAGCTGTAATCTTAAATTGATGACTTCATACCACATACCATGTTCACAATTCAGATACTATAGCACTCTTGTTCCATCTGTTTTAATGTTTGAATCCTTTTAATGTAATGTGCTTAGAATATGTATGTGCCTACTTGGGTCAATATATGTCTAGAATCAAGTGCATATCAGTCTGCCACCATGTATGATACAAGTTGTAACTTGATGACCATGTCTCTATTATGTACACCCCATGATCATTTTAAGTGCTGGACTCATTTATATTCATATTTAAGGCTTGTGTGTGGTGTTCTTTGAACTACATCCTGCTTCAATTCAGTTTTGACATCACTGTTGTAACTCTTTGTGTTGAATGAGCAATTGACTTGTGAATTTTATTTCTTTAATGTTTGTGGATGGTTTTAAAGCATAGACACATTTTAAATAATGTTTTGAGAATGTTAGTATGACTTATTCACCCTAGTTAGGCTTGCTTACATATCTTACCATCTCACTTGCAAAACTGAATTTTCACCTCATCCTCACATGACAGTTGGACTTGCACCTCATAAGTGGTATTTATGGATGCATGAACATGATATGTATGACATTTGATTTGTGTTTGAGCCTTTCCCCTAACCATAGCATGACTGGTTTAGCTCTTTGCTCCATAAATGCATTTTTACCATTTTTTGCACTCAACATGTAATTTTCATAAATCTATGTGCATTCTGTCCAATCTTTGCATCAATATTCTCTAAACCATGTGTCTATGTTGTGTGTATGCATCATTTAGCCAGAACCTGGTTAGATTAGAGAATTGCACTCTTCATGCATTCTTCATTTTGTACAAAAATGCAGCCTGTGCATCATATTTTGAAACAGATGGAGTTGAACTTCTTTGTGTGTATAGCTTCATTGAAGAACATATATTTGGCTTGTATGAGTGTTCACTTTGATCTATTTGTGTTTTGAAATTGAACTGTCACAATACATGTTTATGCAACTTGCAATTCATATGCCATATCTCACCACAGCATGACCTAGACCTTACTAACTGCATGAACCCTTTCCACATCATCATTATGTTGTGTTTGCATGATTGGTTTGTTTTGAAACTGATTGTATTGTGTTGCTCACTTCAAAATGCAATTTACCTTGATTTTGGCATTTCACCATACAATTGTCATGTTCTGTTTGTACTAAGTTGATTTGAGGTTGTTAACATCATTTTATATTATGTTTAAATGTTGTATGTGTGTTTACCATGGTTTGAAAGCACTTGAATTGATTTGAAAACATCAAAATGCACCTCATTTCCTCACAATGCAGCCACCATCGAATTTTCCACCACAGTGAGAATTTTGAAAAATGACCACCACCATCATCTTCCTTGTTTGATTCTACCCCATTTCCATATAAATTTTGTTTCGTTCCGATTAACGGTTAGGAAGTTACGTACCAAAACGTATTTGCCTTGTTTTATGTTTTTTGCCCAAGTGAACACATGTTACCCTTATTAATTATTTGGGGTGGCTTCATCAATGGATGTATCGCCATCCCAGTGGTTATTGCGTTGCCACAAAAACGCCTATCATGCCTTGTGTCCTGGGTTCGAGCCCCAGCGAGGCATTTTTTTGCTTCAATTATCATTTTCATGTTTCATTGTTTTATTCATCATTCCCATTTGTTTTTACACATGCGCGCATTGGCTGAGTGGATAAGCTTTGTATTTGCAAGCATAGGGGCATGGGTTCAATCCCTCCAATGACATTTCCATTATTTTATTTGCTTATTTATTTTGTTTTTCGTCATAAAATTCCAAAATTCATAACTTGTTCATATTTTATCATCTTTAATCCATTATTTTTGCAAAATGTTCATGACAATGTCTAGTTTCATTTAATGTAAAAATATTTCAAATTTCTTGTAATCACAATGCCTTTTACCTACTTGAAAGTTGGTTTGTTTCAAGATCGTTATCTTGCATATCGTTGAATTTTCTTTCATGCCATGCTCATTTTATCTTGTGAGATTTATTGATATTGACTCCTTTATGTTTGTTAACATGTTGAGATCCCATTTTCTTGTTGGTTGTTACCATGAGTTATTATTTTTTCATAAAACCTTGAGTTTAATTGTTGCGATCAGTCCTTGCGTTTTTGATTGTCATCAATGTCTAATTGTTGTTACATTTGAACTTATAGCATGATCACTTTAAGTTGAGACTTATTTGTATGATTGTCACCATGATCTCATATTCATTACCTCCTAAATTACGAGGTTAAATTAATTTAATTGTGTGAGATTGTTATCTATGCATATTTGTTGTTACACTTTGAGTTTACAACTTGGTTACTTTCAAATTGTTATTTGTTTACATGGTTGTTACCTTCATCATGCCTTCATCTTTGTCAAGATATGCCTATTGTAATATGCTTGTATACTTTGGTTGTAACCATTCATCTCAATTGAAATCCTTTCTTATTGTAATGTGCTTGTTTATTCTTGGTTGTAACCATATCTCTTTATATTCATCATGTTTGAATGTTTATGCTTTGTTAAGTTTATTTCCCCAAAGTGATGAAACTCTTTAGTTCTCATCCAAGTTGCCTCATCTTTTCCCTTCCAAAGGAAAGTCTCTCTATTGACCTTTGGGTCATAGATAGCTCATTAAACTCATAGGTCTAGATAGAACCTTCTCCCCCTTTTGGTCTGGATAGAACCAATAGGATTTACCCTCATAGGTCTGGATAGAACCTTCTCCCCCTTTTTGGTCTGGATAGAACCAATAGGATTTAAACTCGTAGGTCTGGATAGAACCTTCTCCCTCTTTTGGTCTAGAAAGAACCAATAGATCCTTATTCTGTAGTTCGTGCCTGAACTACGACCGCTCTGATTTCTCATTGGACAATGAGAATACGTAGGCACAAGATGCGATATCTTGACGAGCAACCTTCCCCCTTTCTCCCACCTTTTGGTCTGGATAGAACCAATTGATCTCACAACGTAGAACATTAGGTAGAGTTTGGTTAACTCTATGTAAGAATCATGGAAATGATTACTTACTCCCCTTTCTTGAGTGTTCAACATAGATCTAGAGAGTTTTGTGAAACTCTATACAAACATTGTTATGTTTGTTCCCCTTTGAACCTTGATCATAATCAAGTGTTCTTTAACCCTAGCGAGGTGAACTACGATTGCTCTGATTCTATCCTAGTAAGGATACGTAGGCAGAGGACGCGATGTCTTTGCGAGCAAGCTTAGAAACTATCTTTAGGTTTTAACATTCACCTTTTACCCAATCCCGATCCATAGCAAACATTTAGCAAACCTAGCATGCAAACAAACAAAAGGTTCCTGTAGAGTACTACAGATGTTTAGGATGTGAAATACCTACCCTATGCATAACCAACCCCCGATCCCCGAATCTCTTAGCATTGTTGTTACATCGCGCAAAAGGTTCTTTCTTTCTTTAGACCTTTCCTTTGGATAAATTAAAGTCCGGTTGTAAATTTAAGAATTAAGATTCAAGTTAATCAATAGCTTGGTATCACGATTCTCACCGCAACAGAAATGGCGACTTCACTGGGGATATAAATTAACTTGAGGGTTTAGCCTATTTTGTTTGATTGTATGCCATATTTGTAAATATTTGCTTAACATGTATATTTGTCAATATATTTGTTTAATTGTTGGATATTGGGTGTTTGAGTGGTGAGACGGTCCTATACCCGGACTTGAGTGCAATTATGATAGGATGGGTTCAATCCCTCCCATGACATTTCCATTATTTTATTTGCTTATTTATTTTGTTTTTCTTCATAAAATTCCAAAATTCATAACTTGTTCATATTTTATCATCTTCAATCCATTATTTTTGCAAAATGTTCATTACAATGTCTAGTTTCATTTAATGTAAAAATATTTCAAATTTCTTGTAATCACAATGCCTTTTACCTACTTGAAAGTTGGTTTGTTTCAAGATCGTTATCTTGTATATCGTTGAATTTTCTTTCATGCCATGCTCATTTTATCTTGTGAGATATATTGATATTGACTCCTTTATGTTTGTTAACATGTTGAGATCCCATTTTCTTGTTGGTTGTTACCATGAGTTATTATTTTTTCATTAAACCTTGAGTTTAATTGTTGCGATCAGTCCTTGCGTTTTTGATTGTCATCAATGCCTAATTGTTGTTACATTTGAACTTATAGCATGATCACTTTAAGTTGAGACTTATTTGTATGATTGTCACCATGATCTCATATTCATTACCTCCTAAATTACGAGGTTAAACTAATTTAATTGTGTGAGATTGTTATCTATGCATATTTGTTGTTACACTTTGAGTTTACAACTTGGTTACTTTCAAATTGTTATTTGTTTACATGGTTGTTACCTTCATCATGCCTTCATCTTTGTCAAGATATGCCTATTGTAATATGCTTGTATACTTTGGTTGTAACCATTCATCTCACTTGAAATCCTTTCTTATTGTAATGTGCTTGTTTATTCTTGGTTGTAACCATATCTCTTTATATTCATCATGTTTGAATGTTTATGCTTTGTTAAGTTTATTTCCCCAAAGTGATGAAACTCTTTAGTTCTCATCCAAGTTGCCTCATCTTTTCCCTTCCAAAGGAAAGTCTCTCTATTGACCTTTGGGTCATAGATAGCTCATTAAACTCATAGGTTTGGATAGAACCTTCTCCCCCTTTTGGTCTGGATAGACCCAATAGGATTTACCCTCATAGGTCTGGATAGAACCTTCTCCCCCTTTTTGGTCTGGATAGAACCAATAGGATTTAAACTTGTAGGTCTGGATAGAACCTTCTCCTTCTTTTGGTCTGGAAAGAACCAATAGATCCTTATTCTGTAGTTCGTGCCTGAACTACGACCGCTCTGATTTCTCATTGGACAATGAGAATACGTAGGCACAAGATGCGATATCTTGACGAGCAACCTTCCCCCTTTCTCCCACCTTTTGGTCTGGATAGAACCAATTGGTCTCACAATGTAGAACATTAGGTAGAGTTTGGTTAACTCTATGTAAGAATCATGGAAATGATTACTTACTCCCCTTTCTTAAGTGTTCAACATAGATCTAGAGAGTTTTGTGAAACTCTATACAAACATTGTTATGTTTGTTCCCCTTTGAACCTTGATCATAATCAAGTGTTCTTTAACCCTAGCGAGGTGAACTACGATTGCTCTGATTCTATCCTAGTAAGGATACGTAGGCAGAGGACGCGATGTCTTTGCGAGCAAGCTTAGAAACTATCTTTAGGTTTTAACATTCACCTTTTACCCAATCCCGATCCATAGCAAACATTTAGCAAACCTAGCATGCAAACAAACAAAAGGTTCCTGTAGAGTACTACAGATGTTTAGGATGTGAAATACCTACCCTATGCATAACCAACCCCCGATCCCCGAATCTCTTAGCATTGTTGTTACATCGCGCAAAAGGTTCTTTCTTTCTTTAGACCTTTCCTTTGGATAAATTAAAGTCCGGTTGTGAATTTAAGAATTAAGATTCAAGTTAATCAATAGCTTGGTATCACGATTCTCACCGCAACAGAAATGGCGACTTCACTGGGGATATAAATTAACTTGAGGGTTTAGCCTATTTTGTTTGATTGTATGCCATATTTGTAAATATTTGCTTAACATGTATATTTGTCAATATATTTGTTTAATTGTTGGATATTGGGTGTTTGAGTGGTGAGACGGTCCTATACCCGGACTTGAGTGCAATTATGATAGGATGGGTTCAATCCCTCCCATGACATTTCCATTATTTTATTTGCTTATTTATTTTGTTTTTCTTCATAAAATTCCAAAATTCATAAGTTGTTCATATTTTATCATCTTCAATCCATTATTTTTGCAAAATGTTCATTACAATGTCTAGTTTCATTTAATGTAAAAATATTTCAAATTTCTTGTAATCACAATGCCTTTTACCTACTTGAAAGTTGGTTTGTTTCAAGATCGTTATCTTGTATATCGTTGAATTTTCTTTCATGCCATGCTCATTTTATCTTGTGAGATATATTGATATTGACTCCTTTATGTTTGTTAACATGTTGAGATCCCATTTTCTTGTTGGTTGTTACCATGAGTTATTATTTTTTCATTAAACCTTGAGTTTAATTGTTGCGATCAGTCCTTGCGTTTTTGATTGTCATCAATGCCTAATTGTTGTTACATTTGAACTTATAGCATGATCACTTTAAGTTGAGACTTATTTGTATGATTGTCACCATGATCTCATATTCATTACCTCCTAAATTACGAGGTTAAACTAATTTAATTGTGTGAGATTGTTATCTATGCATATTTGTTGTTACACTTTGAGTTTACAACTTGGTTACTTTCAAATTGTTATTTGTTTACATGGTTGTTACCTTCATCATGCCTTCATCTTTGTCAAGATATGCCTATTGTAATATGCTTGTATACTTTGGTTGTAACCATTCATCTCACTTGAAATCCTTTCTTATTGTAATGTGCTTGTTTATTCTTGGTTGTAACCATATCTCTTTATATTCATCATGTTTGAATGTTTATGCTTTGTTAAGTTTATTTCCCCAAAGTGATGAAACTCTTTAGTTCTCATCCAAGTTGCCTCATCTTTTCCCTTCCAAAGGAAAGTCTCTCTATTGACCTTTGGGTCATAGATATCTCATTAAACTCATAGGTTTGGATAGAACCTTCTCCCCCTTTTGGTCTGGATAGAACCAATAGGATTTACCCTCATAGGTCTGGATAGAACCTTCTCCCCCTTTTTGGTCTGGATAGAACCAATAGGATTTAAACTTGTAGGTCTGGATAGAACCTTCTCCCTCTTTTGGTCTGGAAAGAACCAATAGATCCTTATTCTGTAGTTTGTGCCTGAACTACGACCGCTCTGATTTCTCATTGGACAATGAGAATACGTAGGCACAAGATGCGATATCTTGACGAGCAACCTTCCCCCTTTCTCCCACCTTTTGGTCTGGATAGAACCAATTGGTCTCACAACGTAGAACATTAGGTAGAGTTTGGTTAACTCTATGTAAGAATCATGGAAATGATTACTTACTCCCCTTTCTTGAGTGTTCAACATAGATCTAGAGAGTTTTGTGAAACTCTATACAAACATTGTTATGTTTGTTCCCCTTTGAACCTTGATCATAATCAAGTGTTCTTTAACCCTAGCGAGGTGAACTACGATTGCTCTGATTCTATCCTAGTAAGGATACGTAGGCAGAGGAAGCGATGTCTTTGCGAGCAAGCTTAGAAACTATCTTTAGGTTTTAACCTTCACCTTTTACCCAATCCCGATCCATAGAAAACATTTAGCAAACCTAGCATGCAAACAAACAAAAGGTTTCTGTAGAGTACTACAGATGTTTAGGATGTGAAATACCTACCCTATGCATAACCAACCCCCGATCCCCGAATCTCTTAGCGTTGTTGTTACATCGCGCAAAAGGTTCTTTCTTTCTTTAGACCTTTCCTTTGGATAAATTAAAGTCCGGTTGTGAATTTAAGAATTAAGATTCAAGTTAATCAATAGCTTGGTATCATGATTCTCACCGCAACAGAAATGGCGACTTCACTGGGGATATAAATTAACTTGAGGGTTTAGCCTATTTTGTTTGATTGTATGCCATATTTGTAAATATTTGCTTAACATGTATATTTGTCAATATATTTGTTTAATTGTTGGATATTGGGTGTTTGAGTGGTGAGACGGTCCTATACCCGGACTTGAGTGCAATTATGATAGGATGGTTTTATATTCAAGAAGGCTTATAGGGAGTTGATTCCCGACCAAGCTAACTTGAGAAACCACTGCTCAGTGTTGGCCCTCTTGAAAGTTTAGTATTGTTGATCGAGTATTCGTGAAAACAATGCTACTTTCGACGAAGGAGCCCGTGACACTGTGGACCTTTAGAATACATTTCCCCCTACTTCGACCTTATTAGGACGTAGTGCGATGGCTACAAGGAAGTATTTCCGAAGTAGTTGATACGCGATACTACACTCAGACGAGATTCTCTTGAGAATATTATCGATTACCAAGTAATTTGGGAAGTTGATAATATCTGAAAGATGGGTAGATGACTCTGGAACTTTGTAGAACCCGTTTGGCAGGTACAATCAATCCATAGTACAAATCTTTGGGGATGGGTAGACCCTTTAGACTCATGCTTGTCCTTAACCTTAAGTTTGTGTTGTGTGCATGTGCATTTGCTTGTGTTTTTGCATTCATATCATCATGTCATCATATCATCATATGGTTTCATGGAACTCAGACTTTGTTATTTATAAACAACAGAGGTCGTCATGAACAGTGAAAGAAAGAAGACTTTGAAGTACACTTAGAAGGGTTTTAACCTAGAGGATTTGAAAAGGTTGAGCACCTTAGTGACAGATCCAGAGGGATTTCAAAGCTGGTATGGGAAGTTGTTGCTACTCTTGAAGATAAAGATGGATAGTGGACTTCTTTCTACTCTCCTCCAGTTTTATGACCTGCTTTACCACTGTTTTACATTCCCTGATTATCAGCTAGTGCCCACGCTAGAAGAATATTCTCAGTTAATTGGATTGCCTATTCTTGAAGATTCTCCTTTTCCGATTGTAGAGAAGGACCCTAAAGAGCAGGACATTGCCAAAGCTACACGTTTGGGAGTGGTTGATATAAAAAAGAATCTGATTATAAAAGGGGGAGTCTTTGGGTTAAAAGCAGAATTCTTGGTTGAGAAAGCTCAGTATTACGCAGATCATTTAAGCATGGATGCATTCGAGGCTATCCTTGCCTTACTCATCTATGGTATATTCTTGTTTCCAAGCTTTGAGAATTTTGTGGACCTCAATGCCATCAAAATTTTCTTGAAAAAGAATCCTGTGCCTACCTTGTTAGTAGACACGTACCATTCTGTTCATCTGAGGAATTTCCACAATGGAGGAATGATCACTTGTTGCGCTCCTTTACTGTACAAATGGTTCACTTCACACTTACCCAAAGCCAACGCTTTTTGGGATCCGAAGAAAGGATGGTAGTCACAAAAGGTCATGGCTCTTACCCATTCCGATATTGATTGGTATAGTCGTGATTATGATGGGACAATGATTATTGACAGTTGTGGGGAATTTGGCAACGTCCCTCTTCTCAGCATTAATGGCGGGATCAGCTACAATCCAATACTCGCCCGCCGACAATTGGGATACCCTTTAAAGGACAAACCCAAAAGTGTTCAAGTGGAAGGCATCTTCTTCAAAGAAGGGGAAGATAGTCGAGGATTAAAAGAGAAAGTTCTAGAAGCTTAGAAGCATCTACACAAGAAAGGAAAGAAAGATCTTGGAAGACTCAACTGTGTTTCTTTGGAACCTTACCTCCAATGGGTTCGGAAAAGAGCCGTCACACTAAGGATGCCATATCCTAAGCAGGAGCCTATGGCCTTGAAGGAAGAACGCCCGTTGGTCTTCATGTCTGAAGAAGAAAAGTTGAAAATTGCTTTGGTCAAAGCACAACAAACTGAAGAAGCTTGGAAGCACAAGTATCAAATAGTCGTCGAAGAAAATGCGGAGCTCCAGAGACAACTCCAGTTGAAGGATGAAGAAATCCTCTCTTGTAAGAAGAGGAAAGCACTAGAAGAACCTTATGAGCCTCAGTCTAATCCATGGAAGATAATCGTGGACAGACTCATCATTGAGAAGACTCAGATGGAAAGAAAGATCGAGAAGCTCAACCTTAGGCTGCTAGGAGAACCTTGATAGGATTCACTTAGTTGTTATTTAAAACTCTTGTAAGAGGAAACGATGTTTTGTAATCCGTTTTGTTAATCAATGAAATGACGACTTCTGATGTTCGAAAATATCTGAGTTCCATGACAATCATTTGCATTTGCATTTGCGCTTCTTCTAACCATTCAAGGAAATTCATCTTTTTTTTTCTTCTTTGCAGACAACAACATGGTAAGAAGAGACATGCTTCGAGTCCCAGATCTGAGATTGGGCCGTCTAAGAATGTTAACCAGACTTGTCCGAAACCCTGCTGCTTTCATAGCCAAATATGGGGACCTACTGCCATTAATAAGCGCTCCGATCAATGAGCCCATGTTGCAAGCCTTGGTGGAATTCTATCATACAACTTACCACTGCTTTGTGTTTCCAGATTTTCAGTTACTCCCTACCCTCGAAGAGTACAATGCTTACTTAAAGATCCCATGGACTTTTACCCTCCCTTATGGAAAACCAAAGAAGAAGGACTTAGCTAAAGCCCTGCATATCAAGCTGGAAGACTTACCACCAATGAGGGCGAAAGGAGGGTGGTATGGAATGGATGCCGGGCCTCTAATGGAGATGGCCGAGTATCACTATGAAAGCAGAAACCTGGGCATTTTTGAGGCGATTTTGGCACTACTAATATATGGACTATATCTGTTCCCAAGCAGTTACGACTTCATCAGCGAAGAAGCGATCCGCCTTTTCATCCTCAAAAATCCGGTCAACACAATACTGGCTGATACTTATGTAGTCATTCACCGTTTCGCCTTGTATGATTGTGGACGATTCTCATGCTGTCTTGCACTACTCGACCGATGGTTTACTTCTCATCTGCCAGGGACCCATATTCTTTGGAGACTTCCTACCAAAAGCGCATGGGTTTCTAAACTTGTCACTCTCAAACACCATGATATCACATGGTATGACACCAGCATCGGTGACCAAGTCATGATTTCTAGCTATGGAGATTTCCCCAATGTGCCTCTCATTGGGATAGAAGGGGTGATCGCTTATAATCCTATTCTTGCTCGGCGTCAACATGGGTATCCTACCGGGCCAGAGCCTGAACCGGAACTGTTGAGGCCTCGTTTCTGTGAGACAGGTCGCAACCAAGAACTAGAAGAAAATGCTCAATACGCTCAAAGAGATCCACACCTCATGGGCCCAACTCCGATGGAGAATGCAAGCTGTTTGACCATCAGGGGGTACCTACTATGGTCAAAGGAAATTGCCTTAATCATGTTCTACACTCATGACTATGAGATAACCATGGAGCCTAAGGTCCCCGCAACTAGGGAAGAGCTAAGATACGCTTTGGTCAAAGCACAAAGAGAAAACGAAGACCTGTGGGAGATTATCCACCAGGATCAAGTTCATGTCAGAGTCCAAGAAGGAGAAGGGTCGTCTTGTTAGATTGATCTTTGTTTCACCATTTCCCCGCTTTCCCTAAAAAGGATTGAAATCCTGTTTGTTGCATTTACTTTCATTGTAAGAAAAGTCTTGCTTTTTAGCAAAGGCCACTCTATTGTAATAGATTTCCAACTATCAAATGAAAACACGCTTTTTAAAGCATGTCGTTACATGTTGGTCTAACGTTTTGTTTGTAAACGAAAATTTTGAGTTTCCTTGAATGGTTTATGCATCCGCATTTGCATTTGCATGTCATCCTACATCAGTCCTGCATTTGGGGTTCCACAGCTCATCCTTTGTTCTTGTCCAGAGAGAGGAGATAAGGAGTCACACTGAGTACCCACAGATACAACACTCGGTCCCAAGCTCAAAAGAAGATGGCAGATAACGACCAAAGGTTTGATCAAATGGATAATGACATTGAAGGGATCAAAGGGGACGTCAACCAGATCATGGAAGTCCTCAACGTAATCAAAGCAAAAATGGATACGCAACCTACAGTGATCTCCGAAGTTGCCACAACAGCAGCCAATGTCACAATAGCTCCTGTTACTTCAGCCGAGTTTCCCTATGGAATGTCCCGGGATTTTGTGCCACCTTTCAACAACATGCAGTCTTCAGGTCTCAATCCTTTGTTCGACACAACAATCAGAAACCCTATTTTCACTCCATCAGGTGGACCTACCATAGTACGACCAGTCTTCGCCAATCAACAGCCAATCTTTGATATACCCGATGGGTCTGAAGCTGAGGACGAAAAACACGAAAAATTAAGAGTGGAGATGGACATCATGGCCAAAAGGATGAGGGCCATTGAAGGAAATCATGTCTTTGGATCTGATGCCAAGGATCTATGTCTAGTGTCTGGATTGGTGTTTCCTCAGAAATTTAAAATTCCAATCTTCGATAAATATGAGGGGACCACTTGTCCTAAGGAGCACCTAATCATGTACTGTAGGTGGATGGCTCCGCATATTGAAAATGATAAACTGTTAGTACACTGTTTCCAAGATAGTCTTAAAGGGGCTTCAGCCAAGTGGTATCTTGGTTTAAATCAAGCTAAGATCCATAGTTTCCAAGACCTTTCAGATGCTTTTATTCAACAGTACAAGTACAACATGGACCTAGCTCCCGACCGCCGTCAGCTTCTCAGCATGACGCAGAAAAATACTAAAACCTTCAAGGAGTATGCGCAAAGATGGCGCGGAATTGCAACACAAGTAGAGCCTCCCCTTACTGAGAAGGAGTTGGCAGACTGGTTTATGGATACAGTTCGACCAGAATTCTATGAACGTTTGATCAGCAGCGTTACAACAAATTTCTCTGATATTGTGGCAGTGGGAGTCAAGGTGGAGGCAGGTTTAAAGAGTGGAAAAGTGACCACTCCAAATGTTACCTCAAGCGCCAGCACGACAAAAAAGCCAATTAGCACGTTCCACAAAAAGAAGGAGGGAGAAGTGAGTGCAATCACATATGGAAAGAAAGTACAAAGTTCACGAAGCCATCACCAACAGTACCAACCATCATATATAGCGGCAGTGACCCCGATTTTTCAACCTTCTTCACAGCATGGTCCCCAACCTGGGGCATTCAACAATCAACACCAGTATCAGTCTGGCAGTCAGCAACATTATCACACCAATAATCAACAACAATACCAGCAGCCTTAGGGTCAACAACCTCAGAACAGGGCCCCGAGGGCAAATTATCAAGCAAATAGGCCAAAGATACAACCTATTCCAATGAGTTACACCAACCTGTTTCCCATGCTAATAGAAAGAGGGTTGGTTAAAACAATAAAATTAGGTGCTCCACCTAATCCACTCCCGTTCTATTACGATGCAAATGCTCGCTACCCATTTCATGAGAATGCTCCAGGCCACAATCTCGAAGGTTGCTTCGCCCTTCAGCACCTAGTTCGTGAACTTATTGAAAAGAGAATTCTATCCTTCGAAGATAATCCGCCCAACGTTAAGAGCAACCCTCTTCCAAATCATGGTGGAGTCAACGCCATTACTGAAGAAGAGGAGGGGTCAGAAGACAAGAAAGTTACTACTGTTGGTGAGATCAAAGTGCCACTAGCATACCTACACAAACGCCTCGCTCAGGCGTGGTCACTCAAGACATCTCACGAAGATTGCAAAGAATGTATGCTGAATCCTGAGGGTTGTGACGCTGTGAAAAAGGACATTCGGGCTATGATTGAACAGGGAATGATAGAAATTGCCCACCGGAAAAAGGAAGAAGATGTGGCAGTCATTGAGCCTGTGTTTAACATACCAGGAGAACCCAACAAAGGAGCCATATTCAGAGATGATAACAGTAACAAAAACTACAAGAACGTTCGGCCAGTATTTCGTGATGATGCACCCCCGAAATTCGGGAGGGGACAAACTAGGTTTGAGCCGAGGGGAGGATCCAAGCCTCACCCAAGAGCCGTGACACAAAAATAAGACTATTCGTGGTGTGAAGGGATTTTCAAAGAAAAGAAACCAGTAAGTGTGGCCAACATTGCCAGTGGAAGCAAAATGACCCGGAGTGGTCGTGTCTATCAACCTCGAACATACAACGAGGCTCATCCACCAGCAGTTTCTATTTAAAAGACGCCTGTTCCGGAGATAACCACCGCCAAAGAACCTTTAGTTAGAGGAAAAGAAAATCTCAAGAACGATGAAGAAGAATTCTTGAGAATCATTCGACGAAGCGATTATAGGGTGGTGGACCAATTAAATCAAACACCCTCTAAGATCTCGGTCATGGCTTTACTTTTAAGTTCTCCAGCACACCGCCAGGCATTGCTCAAAATCCTGACACAGGCCCACGTTACTAAAGATATTACAGTGGGGCAATTTGACTCTGTTGTAGCAAATATCACTGCCTGTAACACTTTGAGCTTTGATGATAATGACCTGATAGCTGAGAAGCGTAAGCACAATCGTGCCTTGCATGTGTCAGTCAAATGTGAAGAAGATACGATGTCCTGAGTTCTTGTTGACACGGGATCAGCACTCAACGTAATGCCTAAAAGGACTTTGGCCAAGCTGGGATATCAAGGTGCTACCATGAGACCAACCTCTCTTATAGTCAAGGCATTTAACGGATCCAGGAGAACCGTGATAGGAGAAGTTGATCTTCCTATCCTAATTGGACCACAAATCTTCGAAGTCACCTTCCAGGTGATGCACATAAATCCGGTCTACAGTTGCCTATTGGGAAGACCATGGATTCATATAGCTGGCGCTGTCACTTCCACTCTCCACCAAAAAATGATGTTTGTTGTGAATGACCAGCTAGTCATTGTCCATGGAAAAGAAGACTTAATGGTGAGCAACTTGTCATCATTCCGGTATATTGAGGCTGATGAAGACTCCCTCGAGACAGCCTTCCAAGCACTAGAAATAGCTCACGTTGTTCTAGTTGATGAATCAGACATAACCCAAAGGCCATCATTTACCTCTGCCCAAAGTGTTAAGGCAGCACTGAAAGCTGGAGTCCCACTGGGATGGGGAGAGGTCATCGAAGTCAATGCTCGAGCCAAGAATGATCGACACGGGTTGGGTTACAAACCAACTCCGGAAGACGAGCCAGAAGAAAGCACCATGAAGAAGAAGTCCTTAAAAGAGATATTCACCAGTGGCGGTGTGCAAGTCAATGCCATTATTGCTGAAGATGAGGACGGTAATCTGGATCATCTAATAACTAGAGGAGGAGCAGCGTTGCGCAATTGGGAGGCTGTGGAAGTTCCCATCTTTTTACCTTTAGAGTAATTCACTCTGCTTGTTAGCTTTGTGTTTTTCTTTAAAAATTTCCTGGTCTTGCCCAAGGCCTGCGAATTATTTTGTACTGGGCCACTTTGCAAAATTGAAAATCATTAATGAAAAAGTGTTTTGTTAAAACTCTTGTTATTTGCATCATTTTCACTCTTTTTGTTAAAAGAAAAATGGCAATCTTCTTGAAAAAAAATATAAAAACAACCCTTCATCTGCATGTTTGTGTGTGTGTGCCTAATTGTTCCAAAAATAAAACATGCAGAATACCTCGACCAACCACAGAATCCTATGATCCTTCGGTTCTTTCTACTAGCGGTTCATTTGTCTTTCAAGCTGAAGAAGAGAATGACGAAGAGTTGGAAGTCCCAGAAGAGTTAAAGAGAATGGCTGAATACGAAGATGTTTGTCTCCAACCCCATAAGGAGCAGACGGAAGTCATCAACTTGGGGTCAGAGGAAGACAAAAGAGAAGTCAAGATTAGGGCATCATTAAGGCCAGAAATCAAAGACAAGCTGATAACAATCTTCAAAGATTTTGTTGACGTATTTGCTTGGTCCTACCAAGATATGCCAGGGTTGGATACTGACATTGTCATGCACAAGCTCCCCCTGAAGCCAGAATGTCCTCCGGTCAAACAAAAGCTTCGCAGGTCGAGACCAGACATGGCACTTAAAATCCGAGATGAGGTCAAAAAGCAAATAGATGCCGGTTTTTTAGCAGTATCCAAGTATCTAGAATGGGTGGCAAACATTGTACCGGTCCCAAAGAAGGATGGCAAGGTCAGGATGTGCGTCGACTACAGGGATCTAAACAAAGCAAGTCCGAAGGATGATTTCCCGCTACCGCACATTGATACTTTGGTGGATAACATAGCAAGCTTTGCAGTTTTCTCGTTCATGGACGGATTTTATGGTTATAACCAGATAAAAATGGATCCAGATGACATGGAGAAAACAACTTTCATCACACCATGGGGCACCTATTGTTATAAGGTAATGCCTTTTGGTTTGAAGAACGCAGGGGCAACGTATCAGAGAGCTATGGTCACACTCTTTCATGATATGATGCACAAAGAAATCGAGGTGTACGTGGACGATATGATTGCAAAATCCCAAAGTGAAGAAGACCACTTGGATCATCTACTGAAGCTATTCAAGAGACTCCGAAAGTATCGATTAAAACTAAATCCAGCAAAATGTACCTTCGGAGTTCGCTCAGGCAAGTTACTTGGTTTCATCGTTAGTCAGCGAGGAATTGAAGTAGACCCTAACCAGGTTAAAGCAATCCAGGAGATGCCTGCTCCCAAAACTGAGAAACAAGTCAGAGGCTTCCTCGGACGTTTGAATTACATCTCCAGGTTCATTTCCAATTTGACTCCTACCTGCACACCGATCTTCAAGTTGTTACGAAAAGATCAAACAGTGGTATGGAACGAAAACTGTCAGGCTGCATTCGAGAGAATCAAGCAGTATTTGCAAGAGCCTCCAGTGTTGATTCCTCCGATACCTGGAAGGCCTTTATTCATGTATATGACGGTGCTAGAAGATTCAATGGGCTGTGTCTTGGGCCAAACTGATGAGTCAGGGAAGAAAGAACATGCAATCTATTATCTAAGTAAGAAGTTCACTGATTGCGAGAGTCGTTACTCTCCCCTGGAAAAAGCTTGTTGTGCATTAGCATGGGCCGCCAAGCGTATGAGGCAATACATGATTTGTCACACTACGATGTTAATTTCTAAAATGGACCCCATCAAGTACATCTTTGAAAAGCCAGCTCAAACAGGAAGATTAGCCCGATGGCATATGCTCTTATCAGAGTACGATATCCAGTATGTTGCTCAAAAATCTATCAAAGGAAGCATCTTGTCAGAACACCTTGCAGAGCATCCTAAGGAGGATTATCAACCACTCAAGTTCGATTTTCCTGATGAAGATGTGATGTATATTCAGCGCACGAAACCAGAGCCTGGTCCAGAAGAAGGTCCCGAGCCGGGATCCTGCTGGGAGATGATGTTCGATGGAGCATCAAACAAAAATGGACACGGCATCGGAGCTGTTCTGAAAAATCCAACTGGAGGGTACACTGCAGTCACAACCTGACTTTGTTTCTCATGTACAAACAACATAGCAGAGTATGAAGCCTGCATCCTAGGATTGGAGGCTGCCATTGACTTCCGTATCAAAATCTTGGAAGTAATTGGTGATTCTGCTTTGGTGATATACCAACTCAAGGGAGAATGGGAAACCAGGGATGAAAAATTGATTCCTTATAAGGCCCACATCTTAGAGATGGCTGAATATTTTGATGAAATTACCTTCAAGCACGTACCAAGAGCAGAAAATCACATTGCCGATGCGTTAGCCATGATGGCATCAATGTGGAAAGTCCAGTTTGTCAATGAGGCACCTCTGATCCGCATTGAAAGAAGGACGGTACCCGCATACGTCATGGCAATAGACAAAGAATCTGAGGAGAAGCCATGGTTTTATGATATCAAGAATTTCCTTCAAAACCAAGAGTATCCCGCTGACGCGTCCACAATCGACAAAAGAGCATTACAAAGGTTGTCATCTAAATTCTTCATTAGCAACGACATCTTGTACAAGAGAAACCATGACATGGTCTTACTCCGATGCGTCGATGAAAACGAGGTGAATCTCATAATGCCCGAAGTACACGAAGGAACCTTCGGCACCCATGCAAATGGCCACGCCATGGCTAAGAAAATCTTAAGAGCAGGTTACTTCTGGTTAACTTTGGATACGGATTGCATACTCTTCGCTCGAAAGTGTCATAAATGTCAAGTTTATGCTGATAAAGTGCATGTCCCTCCACATCCTCTCAACGTGATGACATCACCTTGGCCTTTTGCAATGTGGGGCATAGATATGATCAGAGCGGTAGAGCCAAAAGCTTCTAACGGCCATCGCTTCATCCTTGTCGCAATCGATTATTTCACCAAATGGGTGGAAGCAGCGTCATATGCAAACGTGACTAAGCAAGTGGTTGCACGCTTCATTAAAAAGGGGATCGTCTGCCGATATGGTATCCCTAACCAGATCATCACTGACAACAGGTCGAATCTGAACAATAAAACAATAAAGGAACTTTGCGACGATTTTAAGATCAAACATCACAACTCGTCCCCTTACAGACCTAAGATGAATGGCGCAGTTGAAGCTGCAAACAAAAACAACAAAAAGATAATACAAAAAATGGTCGTAACTTACAAAGATTGGCATGAGATGTTACCATTTGCTTTGCACGGATACCGAACATCAGTGCGAACTTCGACAGGAGCAACTCCCTTTTCCTTAGTGTACGGGATGGATGTTGTGCTACCTATTGAAGTCAAAATACCTTCCTTGAAGATCTTGACGGAAGCAAAGCTGGATAAAGACGAGTGGATAAAAGAAAGATTCGATTCGTTGAATCTCATCGACGAGAAAAGAATGACGACCATGTGCCACAGTCAAATCTATCAACAAAGGATGGCCTGAGCATTCAACAAGAAGGTTCGTCCCAAAGAGTATAGGGAAGGAGAGCTTGTGCTTAGAAAAATCCTACCAACACAAAAAGATATGCGTGGCAAGTGGATGCCCAACTATGACGGCCCTTTCATTGTGAAGACTGTTTTCTCCGGAGGATCTCTGATTCTCGAAACTATGGATGGCGAACCACTCAAGTATCCCGTCAACTCAGACGCAGTAAGAAAATACTACGCCTGAAACAAAATACATAGAAGGAGGATGTCAGTGCCTCGACAAGATGAAAGCCCAATGTTTGAAGGCCAACAGATACTGGGGCGAAGTCCTGTGCAGAATATTAGAAGAAAGGTCAATGCCTGTTGTCCTCGTTAGAAGCAGCAAAGCAAGTGAACTGGCAGTCGGAAGGACTGGATTATTATGGGATTCTATAACCTTTTCTGTTGCCATTTTTTCAAAACTTATAAAATTCCCAAGGCTTTGCCTTTTGTAAAGTTCTTGTCTATCAATAAAATCAGTTTTTTGGCCAAATCATTGTTATGATCCGCTATTTTTGTTATGCAATTTCACTTATTTATTAATAAGAATTTTCATGAAAGCAAAGTGTTTTGAAAAAACTTAAGTCTTGTTTTAAAAAAAAACACAATTTGACAAAATGACTGAAAAGTTCTAGAGGTAATATGATGATATTACACAGTTCTCGAAGTTGTGAAAATCGTTGTTACCTTTGACCGAGATAGATGTGTCCGACAACAATTCTAGCTCTTAAGCTAAGACTTCTTCTCTGCAGAATTACGAAGATATTACTGAGAAAAGATTGTTATCTGCACCAAAGAAGGAAGTGTCGCCTGACTTGAGGCATTTTGAAATTCAGCGTGACGAGTTCTCTCTTTGTTTGGTATTTCTTTGTTCCTACGGGTCGCTCTGCGTCTTGCATACAACATCATGCCAACATACGCATTTGTTTGCATTCCTGCCGTTGAGATCCTTTGATCGTTACCTTCACCTTTGTTTTGTTTTTACAAGTCCGCTTCAAAGTTGACATCCTGGAGTTTCCTTATCTTCTTTGGGAAGCTAGTGGTGACTAGCAATGTCTAATTTACACAAACATGGGGTTATTACCAATTTTCACCTTCGATTTGGTCGTCACCAACAGACTTTGAAAGACTAGTGGTCACTAGCACATGTTTAGAACTAATTATGTTCGGTACAGTAATTCGGTCGTCACCAACTATTTTTCAAACCCAGTTGATACTGATTCTGTTATAAAGCAAACCAATTGTTATTGGAGTCCCCCTAATTCAGTTTTCACCAATTTGGCTAAAAAATCTAGTGGTTACTAGCACTATCCAGAACCAATTGTTATTGGTATGCCTAGTTCGGTCGACACCAATTGACCCAAGCCCAATAGTTATTGGCATCGCTTAAAGCAGGCTGTTATCCTCTGGTCGTTACCAAACTTTGTTAAAGAAGGAACCAATGGTCATTGGTCTCCCTGGACTCGGTCGTCACCGAAATTCCCAGTTAAATCTAGTGGTTACTAGCATTGTCCAGAACCAATTGTTATTGGTATATCCTAATTTGGTCATCACCAGTCTCCTCTAAGACCAGTGGTTACTGGAATTGCTTGAAAACTAATCGTTATTAGTACCGAAAGTTGATTGTTACCAACTTCCCCAGCCAGGGTCCTGTTGTTGTGACAACATTGCTTGGAATTCCCCAATTGTAATTGGAACTTCGATTTGGTCGTCACCATATCCCCAATAAGTCTAGTGGAAACTAGCACTATTTGAAGCTATTTGTCATTCTGGTCATCACCAGTCTCTCCAGTTGAAGCTTTTGTTTTTCCAGTCAAATCTCGGAGAACTAGTGGATACTAGTTTCCCCGGCACGTCCGGTCTTATTTCTAACCTTTTCCTGAAGATCCCGTTTGAACTCTTCGTTATAGGAAAAAAATTTTCTCTCATCTGGTTATCCCCAATGAGATTCGTGTCTCTGTTCCTTCTTTTTCCCGATGAAGCTTTGCTTCCCTAGTGTAATTTGTTCCCCAGCAAAGTTTTCCCCAATGCGTCTCTTCCCCAGTGTGGTTTGCTTTTTCTTTTCTTTTGTCTTCCCAGTGAAGAATTGTCATCTTCCCCGGTGGGTTTCCTCATCTGGTTATCCCCAGTAAGGATCGTATCTCCTTTCCCCAATGAAGGTGTGTCTTCCCGGGTGAAATTTATGTCCCCTGCGTGGAAGATTTCCTTGAACAAGCATCCTTAGTCATGTTTGAACTATCTTGTTTACTTCGCTTGGAATCTTTCCCCAGTGTGTTGGGTCCCCGTGAGTGGTTACTCGTCGTTTTGCCGTTCTTTCATATTTGTTCGTGTGTCTGCATCTGCCTTGCATTCAAGCATCATATAATATCATTTAGATTCATGCATTGGTCCTTTTGCATACCATCGGATCTAAGGGACAAAATTTCTGGTTTGCTATATTTAAATACCTTCCACTATGATTCTATGAGGATTGTCATCTCTCATCGCCATCTAGTGAAGATATTTAAATAGGGGCAACTGTTGCACCCCAAATTTTGACCCCTTAGATCCTCATCATCATTTTAGGATCATATTCAGTTGATTAACTAACCTTAACCCATTTCCAGTTTATATTTGTCAAGATGTAGATGAATTAGGGTTCCGTACCGTCAAAATCGAGACTTCAGTGGTCCGATCAATCAATGCTTTGGACTGATCCAACTTCAAACAAGATCAAAGATGATACATTGGACCAAGAATGAGCGCAATTTGAGGTGGTCACCCGGGGTTCGAGAACAGTGCAATTTGGGACACCCGATTAAGGTTTTTTTTTACTAGAAAAAGTCAACTGTAGTTTGACTTTTGATTCCAAGAGTATTTAAATGATGGGATCAATGTCCATTAAGATCATATAGCTTAGTAAAGTCCATCCAAAGAGTTTCAAGTCCTCGGGATGTCCGGATCACCAACGGGCGACTCGGTAGACACCGATCGATCGAAAAGTTGACCAAAAAGTCAACTCTCCAATAATAAGGAATTTGACTTCAAGGTGTGAATGAAAAATGTTCCTTATATCATATTACACCTCCCCATAAAATTTCATGACCATTGGATCAAGGGTTAAGAAGTAATTGCAAAAATCGGGAATTAGGGTTTTGAAAGGGGCGAAACCATAACTCCTCAACCACACATCCAATTGAGGTGGTTCTAAGCTTGTTTGAAAGGTCTTGACAAACCCTACAAAAGTCCCACAGTGGTCCATATTCAAAAAATGCATGGAATTGGAGTTATAGCAAAAATCATTTTTCAAGGGTAAAGGACTTAGTGAAATTTCACAAATTCTGGCCATACAAACCACTTTTTTCAGAACTTTGAAAGGTTTTTCAACCTAGTTCCATCAAGAATTTGGAAATTCCCAAAACATGAAAGTTGTAGAGCTACACAAGGGATTTCTAAAAAGTGCAAGAACTCACCAAGGAGATTTATGAACTAGGAGTTATGGTGCCTTGAAGTTGGGTCTGTCACACTAAAAATCCACTTGGTCCAACTTCTCAAAATCAGAATTTTTTCATCTCTAACCACTCTCCACCTTTGGATCATGATACATTATGATATTCAGATATGTAGAGGAAGGAAATGACAGAAAAAGAGAGGTTGAGGAGAGAGAGAGAGAGAGAGAGAGAGATGCAAGTTGTGATTTATGGAATAAAATATTGAAATGTGTAAGAATGAGAGAGAAACTTTTTCTCCCAACTGCTGCAGTTGTGCCATCCTACACTCTAAACTTATCTCAGTCATTTCATGTCAATATCCACTTGATATTTCTGATCTTCCTTGAGCCATGGAGCTGATATGGAGATTTTGGCAAGATTTTGCAAGAAACTTCATCATATTCCCTCCAAAAGGGGCAAGTTACCAAGCTGCCCTCATCCTCATTTCTCCTATAAGTAGAGGCTTCACCCTCACTTCTAGGACACACCAGAGCTATTCAGAACATCCAAGTATCATAGCTCTCCTCCTCTTTCTCTCTTTGCTTGTAAGTGAATTCCAAAAAACACCAAAGTTGGTCACTTGGCATATTTCACACCATTTTCATTTTTTCCTTTTCCAACACTCCCACAACCATCCACACACCTTCTAAATAACATATAGAAGGTGTATAATCCATCAAACCATCAAGAACCTCAAAAAACCAAAAAGTCAAACTCATCACTACCATACTTTGACCAAAGTCACTAAAATGGCCAAAACTCATTCCATATAGATTCTTGCCATTCTAATCCCTCTAACACATCACCAACAACATTCCTCAACTGTCCAAACCACTAGCAACACTTGGACACTTTTATTTTGACACTTAGCATCATAAGTGAATTGTTACTTAAAGTTGAAGAAAAGTCTCAAGGCCAAGGAGTGAAGCACAAGTCTCTGGGTTTCTAGGAGTATTTTTTTTGCTTGCTCAAGTTTATCATCACAGGTATGTAGTGTCTAAACTCATCCCATCCATTATCATAACATAAAATTCATTGTTGCTTGTTATTGCTTATGCACACATACTATTATTGTTATGCACTATTGTTGTCCCATAATTGTGAAGCCAACATCATGTGCTAGTTGCTGTTAGAATAACATAAGTGTACTATTAATATTTTGGACAAGTTTTTGATTTTAACATTGTTATGTTGGAATAATTACCAAGCCATTTACTGTCAAGACCTAAGTTTGATGGATTAACCTTAAACATTGTTATGTGTTCATCATTTTTGAGAAGTTTAAATTCTGTTCATGAATGGATATGTCCAATATTTGTGTTTTTGCATTTCTCATTGGAGTCCTCTTTTGCATAAGGGTTGCTGTTAGAGATTGTGCTAGGTTTGAACCTGTCAACTTATATTGACCTGCTGTAGTTTTTTGAGTTTGATGACATTGTCATGATTATTGCTTGTGGCACCTTTAAGCTGTTATTCTTGTATGACATGAACATCAGATGCCAATATCTGCTTTAGAAAAGTTGTCACCCATTTTCCTGAGTTGCATCTCATCATGTTTGATATGTGTTTGAATCATTGCTTTGGTCTGAAAATCTCACCTCTTGAAAACCACTGGCTGCTACATCATCCATTAAAACTGTCTCATTTTTTCAAACAGCATACTAATCCTGCTCCCCATTTGATATGCAATTTGATGGTTACTTGTTTTTTGTCATACTTGCAATATGTGTTTGATGTTACATGACTTGATCCTACTGGTTTTTTTATTTTTTTGTTCACAAAGCATATGTTCCAAACTTGACTACCATATCACATGTTTTAATCTCTTAATACATTCAAACTATTTTCAAAACAGAATTTGCTGGTGACCTAACCTTGTCATGTTTGATAACTGAGACTGGAACTTTTCTGGAGGGTTTTTGATTGAATGACTTTGATCAAGTTTGTCATTGTTGGTTGTGGAGTTTGTTAACTCATGATTTAGAGCTGTTTTCATCTTTTTTGAATGTTGCTTAACTGTCAATACTACAAGTTTCAGTGTTTGTCCTTGGTGTAAATCTGTTCAGCCTGTTTTGCATTTGCATTATTGTCCATCTTGAAAAGACTAGGTTTGCTATATGTTGGTCATACGGTTTCTCCTGTTTCCAGACTAGAATTTCCTTGTTTAAAGCTGCTTGTCCTTGATTTACTGTTAAGAGCCATGTTGGGTTTGTCAATTCATTTTTACTGTCAGTATGCTTGATTGGGTCCTAGGCAAATAGGTGTAACAACAATATGATGCTATGCTGATCCATGATGATTAACTAGGTTTTGTTCATAACTGTTGGTTGTCAAGTTTTATCCTCATACTGAAGAAAAAAACTGTTTGTGTTTGTTACCTATGGCTACATCAGTTTTTGCTATCTGTTTCTTTGTTACCATGCCCAGTTTTTGCTCATAATTTGACTTGAGTATATTAGTTGCATTTGAACATGATTGTCATCAAGGTGCCTTTTTTGTGTTAGTCTTTTTTTTTTAACATCAAGATTTGTTTGGTTTGGCTCCATAATGTATTTCAAGCATGAACACATGAACTTCCTGACCTGAAATCTCATAAAAAAACCTGTTTTGATATCACACTGCACTATATAGGGGCACTTGAGCAGTTTGAGCACTAGTTCACATGATAACTTGTTGTGTACAGACTTGACCACTTGTTTCCAAATAAATACACACCTGCAACATGTATATCAAACTGATTTGAGCTGTAATCTTAAATGGATGACTTCATACCACATACCATGTTCACAATTCAAATACTATAGCACTCTTGTTCCATTTGTTTTAATGTTTGAATCCTTTTAATGTAATCTGCTTAGAATATGTATGTGCCTACTTGGGTCAATATATGTCTAGAATCAAGTGCATATCAGTCTGCCACCATGTATGATACAAGTTGCAACTTGATGACCATGTCTCTATTATGCACACCCCATGATCATTTTAAGTGCTGGACTCATTTATATTCATATTCAAGGCTTGTGTGTGGTGTTCTTTGAACTACATCCTGCTTCAATTCAGTTTTGACATCACTGTTACAACTCTTTGTGTTGAATGAGCAATTGACTTGTGAATTTTATTTCTTTAATGTTTGTGGATGGTTTTAAAGCATAGACACATTTTAAATAATGTTTTGAGAATGTTAGTATGACTTATTCACCCTAGTTAGGCTTGCTTCCATATCTCACCATCTCACTTGCAAAACTGAATTTTCACCTCATCCTCACATGACAGTTGGACTTGCACCTCATAAGTGGTAGTTATGGATGCATGAACATGATATGTATGACATTTGATTTGTGTTTGAGCCTCTCCCCTAACCATAGCATGACTGGTTTAGCTTTTTGCTCCATAAATGCATTTTTACCATTTTTTGCACTCAACATGTAATTTTCATAAATCTATGTGCATTCTGTCCAATCTTTGCATCAATATTCTCTAAACCATGTGTCTATGTTGTGTGTATGCATCATTTAGCCAGAACCTGCTTAGATTTGAGAATTGCATTCTTCATTTTGTACAAAAATGCAGCCAGTGCATCATATTTTGAAACAGATGGAGTTGAACTTCTTTGTGTGTATAGCTTCATTCAAGAACATATATTTGGCTTGTATGAGTGTTCACTTTGATCTATTTGTGTTTTCAAATTGAACTATCATAATACATGTTTATGCAACTTGCAATTCATATGCCATATCTCACCACAGCATGACCTAGACCTTACTAACTGCATGAACCCTTTCCACATCATCATTATGTTGTGTTTGCATGATTGGTTTGTTTTGAAACTGACTGTATTGTGTTGCTCACTTCAAAATGCAATTTACCTTGATTTTGGCATTTCACCATACCATTGTCATGTTCTGTTTGTACCAAGTTGATTTGAGGTTGTTAACATCATTTTATATTATGTTTAAATGTTGTATGTGTGTTTACCATGGTTTGAAAGCACTTGAATTGATTTGAAAACATCAAAATGCACCTCATTTCCTCACAACGCAGCCACCATCGAATTTTCCACCACAGTGAGAATTTTGAAAAATGACCACCACCATCATCTTCCTTGTTTGATTCTACCCCATTTCCATATAAATTTTGTTTCGTTCCGATTAACGGTTAGGAAGTTACGTACCAAAACGTATTTGCCTTGTTTTATGTTTTTTGCCCAAGTGAACACATGTTACCCTTATTAATTATTAGGGGTGGCTTCACCAATGGATGTATCGCCACCCCAGTGGTTATTGCCTTGCCATAAAAACGCCTATCATGCCTTGTGTCCTGGGTTCGAGCCCCAGCAAGGCATTTTTTTGCTTCAATTATCATTTTCATGTTTCATTGTTTTATTCATCATTCCCATTTGTTTTTACACATGTGCGCATTGGCTGAGTGGATAAGCTTTGTATTTGCAAGCATAGGGGCATGGGTTCAATCCCTCCCATGACATTTCCATTATTTTATTTGCTTATTTATTTTGTTTTTCTTCATAAAATTCCAAAATTCATAACTTGTTCATATTTTATCATCTCCAATCCATTATTTTTGCAAAATGTTCATGACAATGTCTAGTTTCATTTAATGTAAAAATATTTCAAATTGCTTGTAATCACAATGCCTTTTACCTACTTGAAAGTTGGTTTGTTTCAAGATCGTTATCTTGCATATCGTTGAATTTTCTTTCATGCCATGCTCATTTTATCTTGTGAGATTTATTGATATTGACTCCTTTATGTTTGTTAACATGTTGAGATCCCATTTTCTTGTTGGTTGTTACCATGAGTTATTATTTTTTCATAAAACCTTGAGTTTAATTGTTGCGATCAGTCCTTGCGTTTTGATTGTCATCAATGCCTAATTGTTGTTGCATTTGAACTTATAGCATGATCACTTTAAGTTGAGACTTATTTGTATGATTGTCACCATGATCTCATATTCATTATCTCCTAAATTACGAGGTTAAACTAATTTAATTGTGTGAGATTGTTATCTATGCATATTTGTTGTTACACTTTGAGTTTACAACTTGGTTACTTTCAAATTGTTATTTGTTTACATGGTTGTTATCTTCATCATGCCTTCATCTTTGTCAAGATATGCCTATTGTAATATGCTTGTATACTTTGGTTGTAACCATTCATCTCACTTGAAATCCTTTCTTATTGTAATGTGCTTGTTTATTCTTGGTTGTAACCATATCTCTTTATATTCATCATGTTTGAATGTTTATGCTTTGTTAAGTTTATTTCCCCAAAGTGATGAAACTCTTTAGTTCTCATCCAAGTTGCCTCATCTTTTCCCTTCCAAAGGAAAGTCTCTCTATTGACCTTTGGGTCATAGATAGCTTATTAAACTCATAGGTTTGGATAGAACCTTCTCCCCCTTTTGGTCTGGATAGAACCAATAGGATTTACCCTCATAGGTCTGGATAGAACCTTCTCCCCCTTTTTGGTCTGGATAGAACCAATAGGATTTAAACTCGTAGGTCTGGATAGAACCTTCTCCCTCTTTTGGTCTGGAAAGAACCAATAGATCCTTATTCTGTAGTTCGTGCCTGAACTACGACTGCTCTGATTTCTCATTGGACAATGAGAATACGTAGGCACAAGATGCGATATCTTGACGAGCAACATTCCCCCTTTCTCCCACCTTTTGGTCTGGATAGAACCAATTGGTCTCACAACGTAGAACATTAGGTAGAGTTTGGTTAACTCTATGTAAGAATCATGGAAATGATTACTTACTCCCCTTTCTTGAGTGTTCAACATAGATCTAGAGAGTTTTGTGAAACTCTATACAAACATTGTTATGTTTGTTCCCCTTTGAACCTTGATCATAATCAAGTGTTCTTTAACCCTAGTAAGGTGAACTACGATTGCTCTGATTCTATCCTAGTAAGGATACGTAGGCAGAGGACGTGATGTCTTTGCGAGCAAGCTTAGAAACTATCTTTAGGTTTTAACCTTCACCTTTTACCCAATCCCGATCCATAGCAAACATTTAGCAAACCTAGCATGCAAACAAACAAAAGGTTCCTGTAGAGTACTACAGATGTTTAGGATGTGAAATACCTACCCTATGCATAACCAACCCCCGATCCCCGAATCTCTTAGCGTTATTGTTACATCGCGCAAAAGGTTCTTTCTTTCTTTAGACCTTTCCTTTGGATAAATTAAAGTCTGGTTGTGAATTTAAGAATTAAGATTCAAGTTAATCAATAGCTTGGTATCACGATTCTCACCGCAACATGAGGCATACTTGAAATGAAATGAGTAACACCTATAACCATCACAATGCTAATTACAAGTACAAAAAAAGATAACTGTTATGTTATGCCAAAATTGGAGGAAAATGCAAGTTGAAACCAAAATCAAGTAGCAGACAGAATTGGAATGAAAAGACCTATCAAACATCTTCAAAACATCATATGAAAAGTGTCTATACCTCAAAAATGTTCACAAACATTATGGAAATGAAAAACACAGGCCAGCTGCTCAAGCACTTAAATAAATGCAATATGAGAGTCAAAACTGGTTTGGAACAGATTGAGATGCAAGGGATGCCATACACAAGTTTCAAATAAGATAACAAATGAGTCTAGCACTTAAGGTATTCATGGACTACACACAACAAGGATATGACCATCAACTTGCAAAGTGTACCAACATGTGGAATGAGGCTGTCATAACAGAAGAACAGGACATGTAAAAATGATTGAGAATGTACATACAAGTTTTAAAACACTACCAAAGATCCAATGCTAGATGAGCTGACTTAGAACAACTCAAGTAAGAAAGAGTGAAGTGTGTGCAATTGCTTTCAAAACAGTTGCAGCAGCAGGGCACAAATATAGTTCAGCTATGCATCAAAGGTCTCATGTTGACAAGCATTATACACACACATCCTAAATGTAGCAAAGAATGAGTCATAACTCAGAAAATAGACATATTGCAAGTAAGTAAGAATTTGGCATACTCGTGGTAGGTTTTAGCTCAAAAATGCAGTTGGAAGGTGAAATGAGAAAACAGGTACATATAGATCAAACCAAACATCTACACACATCAAAATCAAGCAAATAGATGAGTTTCAACTCACAAATTATGCATATGACAGTTGGAGCACAAAATTGGTATGTTGTGGTAGGAAGTATGAAAAACTGTCTTGGTAAAACTTAGCACAGCAGGTTATTTTGGCAAGCAAAGGGTTTTATGTTGAAACAAACAATATGCACATACCATGAACATGCTAACAAATGAGGATATGCTCTAGAAATAGATGAAAACCTTACCAAACAGAAAATAGCATTTTGGAGCTTATGAATATGCACATAACCAAATTCAAACATGCAGCAGGCAATTTCATAACAGTTGGGGAGATTTGATAGCACATACAAGTTTCAAATAAGTAAGGCAGTGATTCTATGCACATAGATCATGTAGAATGCAGTTGAAACAGAATATGGTATGTGTTTGGCATTAATGAGGTTTTGAAATGCAAGTGGAGGAATGACAAAGCAGTTTGAACACATAATGAAGATTTGAACATATAGGCACATCATACATCTCCAAAACATAATGACAAATGATTCTCCAATCTAAAAACAAGTACCAACTGCTCCAAACCAGAAATGGTATGCCTATCCAATTTTGACAGCAAAACCAACAAGATCTCATGACAGGCCCAAATGGCTAAGTTTCATGTTTCTCATCATTCACCCAAATCAAACAAGCAAGTAAGATGTAAGCATTAAAAAATGACTTAGAACAAATGAGATACACTCATGGCAAGCACAACAGTCCACTACACAATTCAATAGTGATAAAGCTAGAATGACACAAAAATAGCATAAGTGTGAAATAAGTGCCACAATAGATTCAAACATGATCTAGGGCAGGGGGATCCTATAAATAACTTACAAGTTATCCAAATCTCACTAATGAACTAAAACTAACAAGCCTAGGGCAGGCTCATCAATATTTCCATATTGGCTCCTAAAACTACCACAATGACCAAAACCTCACTAACAAGTCTAAACATGATATCAAGACACAAACTTACAATCTAACATCCACATATCATTTACAAATGACAAAATATTTGAAAAAACAAGCATCATGATCACAAAAATAGGATTCTTGACAAAGAAACATAATAGGGTAGCCATGGTATGTTTTCACACAAATCCTCACAAAATGGCAATACATGATAATGTATGATTTCTAGACAGTCAGAACATCACATACCTCTTGCTGACCAGCCTTGGACAAGCTAAAAAGCTTAGAAACCCAGAGATGCTCCTTCCTTTGCAATGATGTGAAGCTTACTTCCTCTTGAAGCAACAAGACCAAACTTCAAGACAGTTGGAGTTAGGGGATTTCCAGTTGTTTTTAATGCTTTAGAAACAGTCGTAATATGACATGTGCGAGGTGTGTGGGTGGTTAGAACAGCAAGAACAAGCCTAGACAAGGATTTGGCAAGTTTTGAATATGGTGGTCAAACTTTCTTGGTGTGAAAGTTGACTTTTTGCAAAATGGTAGTTTTGAGAGATTTGAGGGTATAGACACCTTCTATACTATATTTAGGGATTGTGTGGATGATTTTTAGAGGCTTGGAAATGATAGAACTGGTCTTGAGCAGAGTTTTGCTCAAGACAGCTTTTTGGTGAAAATGGTGACTTTGAGATTTTTTGAAATTCTTGAGGAATGAGAGAAGAATGAGAGCTATGTTTTCTCTGGTTTTTTGAGATTTCTCTGGTGTACTTAAACTCATAGAAGAGGCCTCTATTTATAGCAAAACAAGAGTGAGGGCAGCCTTGGTCTTTTACCACTTTTGGAGGGAGTTTTCATGAGATTTTCAAATGATTCTTGCAAGATCTTCTCTTATCAGCTCCAATGTTCAAAGGAGATCAGAAAAATCAAGTGGAGATGGACATGAAGTGACTGAGATGATTTGTGAGGGTAGAGTAATCCAGCTGCAACAGTCCTAGCATTAAAGTTTCTCTCTCCTTCTCACATTTGATTATTATATTGTCAAGTTGCAACAACTTGCTATGTTCACCAAACCATCCTTTTTTCTGGTTTTATTTCTATCTATGCCTCACATTATCAATTTGGATCAAGAATCAAGGGTTGAGAGTAGCCTAAGTTGTGAAAATCCAATTTTGAGAATTCTTGACAAAGTGATTGCAAGTGGGACAGGCCCAACTTCTATGGTGCATACCTTCCTGCTCAAACATGCTATTGAGGAGTTCTACCACAATTTGGAAAGCCCTCAAGTAGCTCTATAACTTTTATGTTTTGGGAATTTCCAAATTCTTGATGGAACTAGATTGAAAAATCCTTCAAAGTTTCTGAAAAAACCACTTAAAAGTGCTAAATAACTTAGAATTTTTCTAAGTTATTTCCCCTTCAAAAATGCATTTTGCTATAACTCTAATTCTATGCATTTTTTGATCATGGACCACTTTGAGGCTTTTGTAGGATTTGTCAAGAGCTTTCCAATGAGCTTTGAACCACTTCATTTGGATGTGTGGTTGAGGAGTTATGGTCTTGCCCCTTTCGAAACCCTAATTCCCGATTTTTGCAATTACTTCTTAACCCTTGATCCAATAGTCATGAAATTTTATGGGGAGGTGTAATATGATATAAGGAACATTTTTTATTCACACCTTGAAGTCTCAGCATCATTTCACAACTAACGAACTTGAATCCATTGGCAAAATATTGAACAAGCAATATATTCAAAACATCTTCCAACTTCATTCTAAGATTTATTTCGTTCTTCATTTGTGTAAATCACAGTTGTGATATAGCTTTTTAGAAGCATCTCTTAAACACAAATTGTTAGTTTATCTTTTGTAAAAAGTATTCCTTAAGAAGACCAAGTTGTGGTCAGAATTTCTTGAGAAGACTAAGACTGTTGGTATTAGTGGTTAACGCTGTAATCAGTTTGATTTAGTGGATTAAGTCCTTGTTGAGAAAGGCAAATCACCTTGATAGGGTGGACTGGATTAGTTTGAGTTCAAACGAATCAGGATAAAAATACCTTGTTATTTTCTATTTACCAAAGTGTTTTTAAAACCCTTATTAAACCCCCCCCCCTTTTTCTAAGTGTTTTTCTCACCTTCAGTTGGCATCAGAGCTCCGGTTCTGTAAGTGCTTTCACTTAACCGTGACAGAAAAAGAACTAGTGAGAAAAACTCTTGTTTTGTTATTCTTGATTCATCATGGTTGAAACTTCAACTTCTAACAACAACAAATATGATGATAGAAACAGAATCAGCACCAAACCTCCCATGTTTGATGGTGAGAAGTTTGATTACTGGAAAGATAGAATAGAAAGTTTCTTTCTAGGCTATCACGCTGACTTATGGGATCTGGTCATTGATGGTTATATTCATCCTACAAATGATGAAGGAAAAAAAGTTGACAGAAAGTCAATGACAGATCAACAGAAAAAGGATTTTAGAAATCACCACAAGGCGAGAACCATTCTATTAAATGCTATATCTCATACTGAGTATGAGAAAATAACAAATAGAGAAACAACATTTGATATGTTTGAGTCTCAGAAAATGACGCATGAAGGAAACTCCCAAGTAAAGGAGACAAAGGCTCTGGCCCTCATCCAGAAGTACGAAGCCTTCAAAATGGAGGAGTCTGAATCTGTGGAAACTATGTTCTCAAGATTTCAGATCCTAACTGGTGGGTTGAAGGTTCTGGATAAAGGTGACTCTACTTCTGATCACGTCAAGAAGATAATCAGAAGTTTACCAACAAAGTGGAGACCAATGGTGACAGCGCTGAAGCTTGCAAAGGATATGAATAAGATCACTCTGGAGTAACTTATCAGTTCCTTAAGGAGTCACGAGATTGAGCTGAAAGAAGACGAGCCTCAGAAGAAAGGTAAGTCTGTTACGTTAAAATCTAACAAATCTGCTAAAGCCTTGCAGGTAATTGAAGAAAGCTCTGAAGAATCTTCCTCTGAAGAAGATGAACTGTCTTTGCTGTCCAGAAGAATAAACAAACTCTGGAAGCATAAACAAAAAGCTGATGGCACTGATGGCTGACGTGGAGGACCACGGAGAAACTGATGAATCTGAATCTGAATCAGATTCAGAAGAGGTATTTCCTGAACTCACCAGAGCTGAACTTGCTGAAAGTTTATCTAAATGGATTGAAAACTACAGTAAGATTAAAATCAAATACAAAAAGCTTCTGAAGCACATTGCATTTGAGATTAATAGGTTAGAATCAGAAGTTGTTGAGCTGAAAGCAGATAATTTTAAATTAAAAAATGATTTAGAAAATGCTCAACAAAATCTGATTCAGATACTGTGTCATGCTCTAAAAACATTTTAGAAGAGTATGATTATAATTTTCAGAAGTTTCTAACCAAAGGCCTAGAGAGAAGCAAAATGGCTTCCATGATCTATGGCGTAAGCAGAAACAACAGAAAAGGAATTGGATATGAATCACCCTCTAGGAAGGATTTAAATCCAAAACCTGTTGATAAACTTATCATTAAGTATTCTCCTCTGTATACTCACTTCAAATTTGGTCACTTGAATGATGTTAAGCACACACGTTCTGATCAGAACAACCATGTGTTTAATAAACCAAAATTTTATCAGAACAAAGATGCTTTTAAGGGAAAGAAGTTTAGACAGAACTTCAGACCTACTAACCCCAGAGGACCCAGGAAAATATGGGTACCTAAGGATAAAATAATCTTTGTTGCAGATGTCCTTAGCAGCAAAGTTGAGACACCAATCATGGTAGTTGGACTCTGGCTGCTCGCGACACATGACGGGAAGAAGGTCTATGTTCCAAAGCTTGGAACTTAAATCTGGAGGTGACGTAAAATTTGGAGGGAACCAGAAGGGCAAGATAATTAGCTCTGGAACTATAGGAAATGGTAACCTTCCTTTCATATTTAATGTTTTACTTGTTGAAGGATTAACACATAACCTATTGTCCATAAGTCAATTAAGTGACAATGGTTATGATATAATCTTCAATTAAAAATGTTGTAAAGCTGTGAGTCAAAAAGATGGTTCAATCCTCTTTAACAGAAAAAGAAAGAACAACATTTACAAAATCAATCTTTCAGAACTAAAAGTGCAAAATGTAAAATTCCTTATGTCTGTTAACGATGAGCAATGGGTCTGGCACAAAAGATTGGTTCATATTAGTATGAGACATATATCTCAGATTAATAAGCTCAATCTGGTCAGAGGACTTCCCAAGTTGAAGTTCAACTCAGATGCTCTTTGTGAAGCAAGTCAGAAAGGAAAGTTTTCAAAAACTTCTTTCAAAGCAAAAAATGTTGTCTCTACCTCTAGACCATTATAGCTGCTTCACATTGATCTGTTTGGACCAGTGAAAACTACATCCATCAGAGGCAAGAAGTATGGATTAGTCATAGTTGATGACTACAGCAGATGGACATGGGTAAAATTCCTGAAACACAAGGATGAGTCACATTCTGTATTCTTTGACTTCTGCAAACAAGTCCAATCTGAACATTGCAAGAAATGGCCAGAACCATGATCAACGAGACTAACATGGCAAAACATTTTTGGGCAGAAGCAGTGAATACAGCTTGTTATATTCAGAATAGAATGTCTGTAATACCTCTTCTAGAGAAGACTCCTTATGAATTATGGAGGAATAGAAAGCCCAACATTTCTTATTTCTGTTCTTTTGGATGTGTTTGTTTTATGCTTAATACTAAGGAGAATCTGAACAAGTTTGATTCTAAAGCACAGAAGTGTTTCATGCTTGGATATTCTAAATGCTCTAAAGGCTACAGAGTATACAATACTGAGACACGGATTGTAGAGGAATCAATACATGTTAGATTTGATGATAAGCTTGGCACTCAAAAACCAAAGTAGCTTGAAATTTTTGTAGATAGAGAAGTACTTCTCACAGACTCTGAAGATTCAGCGACAGACAAAGCTCAAGCGAAAGAATCAGAAGCAACGCCAGATGCAAATCCCTTGGCTGCTCAGATGAACAACTTGAATATTTCTGAATAATCAACTGTTAAAGGATCATCCATAATCAAATCCTCTCATCCAGAAGAAATGATTATTGGAAAGAAGAATGGCCCTATCAGAACAAGATCCTTTCTCAGATCATCTAGAATGTCTTTGTTTAGATTGGTGTCAATCATTGAACCAACCTATGTGGATGAAGCTCTGCAAGATAATGACTGGATACTTGCCATGCAAAAGGAGCTTAACCAATTCACAAGGTATGACGTTTGGGATCTGGTTCCAAGACCAAATGGTTTCAATATTATTGGAACAAAATGGGTCTTCAGAAACAAGCTGAATGAGCAAGGAGAGGTTGTCAGAAACAAAGCTAGGCTAGTTGCTCAAGGATATAGTCAGCAAGAAGGTATAGATTACACAGAGACATATGCTCCTATGGCCAGGTTAGAATCTATTCGCTTACTTATTTCTTTTGCTGCACAGAATAACATCACTCTATATCAGATGGATGTTAAAAGTGCTTTCTTAAATGGCTTTATAGAAGAAGAAGTTTATGTTCATCAACCCCCTGGTTTTGAAAATGAAAAATTTCCAGAACATGTTTTTAAACTGAAGAAATCACTCTATGGCTTAAAACAAGCTCCTAGAGCTTGGTATGAGAGGCTGAGTAATTTCCTTCTAGAACATAATTTTATCAAAGGAAAAGTGGACACAACTCTATTTCATAAATCAATTAAGAAAGACATTCTAGTCTGTCAAATTTATGTAGATGATATCATTTTTGGAACTACCAATATTACGCTTGGAAAGGAGTTTGCTCAATCTATGCAGGCAGGATTTGAAATGAGCATGATGGGAGAACTCAGATTCTTTCTAGGAATTCAAGTCAATCAAACTCCAGAAGGCACCTACATACATCAGACAAAGTATGTGAAGGAGCTTCTGAAGAAGTTTAACATGACAGAAAGTAAGTTGGCTAAAACTCCAATGCATCCTACAAGCACTATTGGAAAAGAAGAGGTAAGTAAAAAGGTAGATCAAAAGCTCTACAGATGTATGATTGGATCTCTTCTGTATTTGACTGCTTCTAGACCTGATATTCTCTTCAGTGTTTGTCTGTGCGTAAGATTCCAATCAGATCCTAGAGAATCTCACTTAACAGCTGTTAAGAGGATTCTGAGGTATCTGAAAGGTACTACTAACGTGGGTTTGTGTTACAGAAGATCTGATGAATACAAACTAGTAGGATTCTGTGATGCTGATTATGCTGGAGACAGAGTAGAACGTAAAAGTACTTCTGGAAGCTGTCAGTTTCTGAGAAGTCATCTGATCTCATGGTTCAGCAAGAAGCAACCCACAATAGCGCTTTCAACAATAGAAGCAGAATACATTATTGCTGCTGGTTGTAACACTTAGATGCTCTGGATGAAAAGTCAACTAGAAGATTATCAGATACATGAGAGTAACATTTCTATCTTCTGTGATAATACTTCTGCTATTTGCCTATCTAAAAACCCTATTTTACACTCTAAGGCAAATCATATTGAAATTAAACACCATTTCATCAGAGACTATGTTCAGAAGGGAATTATTAGTTTAAACTTTGTTGATACAGACCATCAGTGGGCTGATATCTTTAGAAAACCCCTTGCTGAAGATAGGTTTAAATTTATTCTGAAGAATATTAGTATGGATTTTTGTCCAGAATAAAACTATTATTCAGAAGCAAATTTACTCAGATGGAAAATGATTAATACTCTGAAGTATTACATCTAATTGATTTTTTTTGTTACTTTATTTATTGTATGCAAATCTGAACTAACAAAGCTTCAGAGGATCTGAACACTGTCTAACATTTAATTTCCTAAAAGGTTTCAGAAGCACATGCTATCAAACACGTGTCACTTGTTTTCTTATTGATGGAAACGTTTGAGTACACAAGATTGAAATGCCGTTTCAGAGGTACTGTTTGAATTAACTATAATTCTTGTTTTCCTCCCCACGCTTGTCAGAATCATTAAATGCATTTCTAATCATGATTTTGTTTGATGTGATTTACTGTTTTAATTAAATGCTAAATGCTGAGTATGTGACTTTTTGTGTGCCCTAATTTTTGCCCCTATAAATTCCACAACACAACACATTTCACATTTTTCACTCTCGTTCACACCTTTTATGCATTTCTGTCTTCTTCATTGCTTCTCTCTCTCTCTCTCTCTCACACACACAAACCTAAATCCTCAAGAAGAGCCCAATCCCTCTCAAGAACAACAATGGCAACTTCATCTTCAACTTCTCAACAGTTACAATCAACAATGGTTGTTGTTTCTTCCTCTAATCTGGGTGTTATTCCTTTCAAAGAACCGGTTAGAACCCTTCTCACAGCGGTTGATAAACTGAAAGTTTTATGCGAATCAATAGTTGATTTTGAATGTATTGCTGAAAATGGTTTTGATCTTCGTCTCATTGTTGATGCTCAAGGATGGGTGAAATTCTTTGATAGACTTATGGGACCAGTTTATCCTTGCTTGGTCAAAGAGTTTTAGATTCATGCAACTGTTTGTCCCAAGTGCATAGTTTCTTCAGTTCTGGGTAAAGAAATCATCATCACTGAAGATCTAATTAGAAAGTTGATAGGTTATGAAGAAATTGATGGTGTTACTCATCTGCCAGCTGGGCGTGTTGAGATGTCTGAGATTTACAGTGAAGTTTGCACTACTTAAGAAGCTTCAAACAAAGTGAAGGATCTGAAAGCGCCATACAAAATTTGGGCCAAGATCTTTTTGGGCTGCATACATCATAGGAAATCTTCAAACTCTCCTGATTACATCAATGTTGATCAGATGTATTTTATGTACTGTCTGAGTTAGAGCATCAAAGTGGATCTGCCACATTTACTCTTTTCTCATCTATGGAACCATATAAAGATGTCAAGAGAAGATGTCAAAACCAAGCACATGAAGGTCAAAAACTGGATTCCTATGGGAAGACTTATTTCAGACATTCTAACTGAGAATGGCTTAATAGCTCATCTGACAGAAGCTGGTCAGATAGAAGAACTAGCTTTTATCATTGGAAAGCCTCTGAATGGAAAGAGTCTCCAGAGGATGAAAGTGGTGGATGAACTTACATCTGCACCTGCTAAGCTCAATGTTGCAGAAGTAAGTCAGAGGAGAGTCCCAGTAGATGACTTTCCAATATTCTCTGCTGATAAACCTAGAGATGCTATTCTTGAGTACATCCAAATGTGTAAGGCAGATGGAACCCCAGTTCCTGCAGATATTCTTAAGCGTGCAAATGAGCCTGCACCATACTTCTATGAAGAAAATAAGAGGAAGAAGAGACAAGCTTCAGTTTAAGAATCTGCAAGCAAGAAGAAGAAAATTTTTGAAGAACCAAAGAAAACAAAGAGGAAAGCTTCTGGTGAAGCTGCATCTGTAAAAGTCAAGCGCATAAAGAAGTCAGGTAACACTTTAAATTTATCTCCTATTCTTGATCAAGTAACAGAACTAATACCTAGTTCTAAAACACAACAACCTCCCTCTTCAATACATCTTTCATTTGAATCACTCTTCAACACTATACCACAACCATCTGAACAAATATCACAACCTTCAGAGCATGTTCATGCTTCTGAAAAACAACCAGGATCTGTTGCCTCTCATCCCTCACAACTTGAACACACCTCATATGAACCATCCTCGCCTTGTTTAACAATACATCCATATTTTGTCTTTGCCTAAAAATCACCACAACCAATTTCATCTGGACAACCACCATCTGAACCAAAAACATCTGAACCAACACCTTCTATTGATCAACCATCTGAACAACAAAATTCTGAACAACAATATTCAGAACCAATTCCTTCTGAACCCATACCTTCTAATCCTGAAACTAAAATTCTGGATCTTGAACCTCTCAAGACAATATTTCCAATTTCTTCTGGATCATGTCATACATCTGAATCATCTGATTCAAATGAGTCTGATTGGTCAGACCCACCAGATGTGTCTTCACACTTTCTCAACTCCCTAATTCGTCCCTCTGTTATTCAAAAACCTAACTCATCTGTCCCTATTCCTTCTTCACCATATCCATCACCTATCTTCATCATTCCCTCTTTTTCCATACCCTCATCTTCTGCAAAACCAAAACCATCCACCCTAGAAGATCTTCTCAAACCTAAAACCAGGCTTGATATTGGTAAATTGTTATCTGATTTTAAAAATGAGATATTTAAGTGGTTTACTTCTGTTAGAGAGACATGCCTTGCAAGCGTTAATCCCGAGGATTCTGAAGCTATTTGGAAGAAATTCATGACTAGATTCAATTATGTGGCTTCAAATCTTATAGAAGTTTGCTCTGATGATGCAAAGGTCAGATTTGCTGAAGTAGTCAGAATCACTCTTCTCAGTATTCCCAGAACTCCAACTCTTCTTCTGGAAAATACACCTCCAATAGTTGTGTGTCTTCCTTCTGAAGAATCTGCTGCATCTGAGTTTGCTGAAGCATATGTGCTTAAAGAAGACATTCCAGAAAGTTCTATTTTTGCTCCTGAAGATACCCTTGCCTCTAATCAGTCTGCTCTGATGATTATGGAAAAGGAATCTGACTCAGTGATCCTGGAAAATGCATCTGCTATGAATGCTGAGAATGTTACTGCATCTGCAACTGCTCCAAAATCTTCTGAGGTTAAGAAAGAAGATTTAGATATGAAGGAAAAACTTACTCAGCTGGAAGCTAGCAACACAGAGATCAGATCTAGGATGGTGAAATAGGAAAAGACTACAGAAGATATCAAAATGTGGATGACTAAGCAAGAAGAGTCTACATCTGAGATAACCAGTCTTCTTAGGATTATAGTCTCTCGCAACACTTAGTCTTATGTCTGTGCGCTTCTGTTTGTTTTTTTTTTTTGCTTATTTGTTTATCTTCTGAATGTGTGTTTTCATGACTCTGAATGTTTGCCTTTTTAATCTATTTGCATTATATGCTTTACTATTTTCTTCTGCTATCCTTTTATCTTAAAAAGTGTTTTCTTTTTTATATGACAAAAAGGGGGAGAAAAATGGAAATTCTAATTGTTCACATAAACAGTTACTAAAATGGTAATTCAGACATGATAATATACCTAATCATATATTCAGTGTTTCAGAGTTTTATCTATTCATCTGACAAAACTCACAGAAGTAACCTTTGAACAAACTCTGAGAGTCTCCAAAGCTTGATCTAATTCTAATACTTGATCTGATGCTGATAAAGAATACTAATGCTGAAAGGGAAGTATTTTATTTTTTTTAAGTATTCAATTCAGGGGGAGTTATATATTTTTTTCTAATTATTGAACAAAATTTCTCATAGTTTTTGTCATCATAAAAAAGGGGGAGATTGTTAGAACACATATTGTTGTCTAATATATCTCATTGTTTTGATGATAACATAAATGAAATTTTGTATAAAAGAAATATATACTCTAATTGTGTTTAAGTATTTTTGTTTCAGATCTTAAATTTAATATTCATCTGGAAGCAAAAACTGCATCTGAACATTATAGAACGTCAAGGCTCTGAATGTCAGAAGCAACATATCAGAAGACTCTGAGCGTTGCTTGAAGAGACTCTGATCTGCTACAAATGACTCTGAGCAAAGATAAGAAGAAGTTGAGTAAAGAGCACTCAGTAAAGCTTCAGAAGACTCTGGATGTACTTAACGCTGCAAGTACAGAGGCTCTAATATGCAAGTATGCTCTGATCAAAGTTATTCACGCTAAAGCATTTATGCTGCAAAACTCTGATAGAGTAACTCTGGATAGAGTAACTCTAATCTGAAGAACAAGGAACTACATCAGAGGATCTGATGCTAAGTTATTTGAAGAAGTTGTTTTATTTGAAAGGATGCCAGCTCAAAGAAAAGATTCGCTGCTAATCTCAATGTCTACTCCAACGACACTATTCCTCATTTGTGCATGACACAAGAATTCAGACAAAAAGCATGTGTCTGAACATTCCTCTTCTAAGAAAGGAAAAGTCAATAGAAGACAAAAAGGCAACAATGACAACAGAATGCACAGCGTTGCACAGTCTTTGAGAAATAGACTTGAAGTGATATTTAAGCAAGTCTCAGCATCATTTCACAACTAACGAACTTGAATCCATTGACAAAATATTGAACAAGCAATATATTCAAAACATCTTCCAACTTCATTCTAAGATTTATTTCGTTCTTCATTTGTGTAAATCACAGTTGTGATATAGCTTTTTAGAAGCATCTCTTAAACACAAATTGTTAGTTTATCTTTTGTAAAAAGAATTCCTTAAGAAGACCAAGTTGTGGTCAGAATTTCTTGAGAAGACTAAGACTGTTGGTCTTAGTGGTTAACATTGTAATCAGTTTGATTTAGTGGATTAAGTCCTTGTTGAGAAAGGCGAATCACCTTGATAGGGTGGACTGGATTAGTTTGAGTTCAAACGAACCAGGATAAAAATACCTTGTTATTTTCTATTTACCAAAGTGTTTTTAAAACCCTTATTCAAACCCCCTCCCCCTTTCTAAGTGTTTTTCTCACCTTTACTTCGAACTACGTTGACTCTGACTTTCCCATTGCACGGGGGAATACATAGCCATAAAGATCCTATCAAGTAACCTTTATGTTTTTCTTCTTTTAGTTTAGCAGTAGGCTTTAGATATACACACCATTTGATTAGAACAACAAGAGTGGATCCCGTTGAATACAATGGACGCGAGGGGCATTAATACCTTTCTCTTGTGTAATCGACTCCCGAACCCTGGATTTGGTTGCAAGACCATGTATTCTCCCTTTTGAGGTTTCTTCGATCGTTTCCTTTCCCCTGTCGGGATAAATAACATTCGGCGGCGATTTTGTTTTACTGCCGGTTGTTTTTCGCGTTGCGACAACTGGCGACTCTGCTGGGGACTATGTTTCCATACGAGAGTCAATCACAGCGCTTGTCTGTGTCTCTTTTCATTGGGTGTTTGTCTTTACTTGTTTTATTTACTGCTTTTATCACATTTTTTTCCATTTATTTGAGTATTGTTATCATATTATTCTACTACTGTTCTGTTGTTGGGGGTTGATTCCATGAGAGATAAGCCCATTACCCAGGCTTAAGTGCACACATAGGAACAAAACATGCTCTTGTTGACTTGCCTGACGTTTGACACATATTGTTGTCTTGAGTTCACATTCAGACGCGGTTTTCTTGGGAGATACTCTGCCTTGTATGTTTATACAGTGGCCAGAGTGTTCCTTTGGAGCTTATGACTCTAGAGACCATTCATGGGAAACAAATTGAGGTCTCCTCGATTGATGATGATGTCAAACTAGAAATGGTGAATGTATAATCATTTCTCAACCTGAGAGCCCGTGATACTGAGGACCTGCTAGGATGCTTTTACACGCATGTGAAAGGGGGTGGTTTTTTTTTGCAGAAAACCTTGACCTTCAACTTACTCGATCTTCTTATTTTCTTATGGACTTTTGAACCTGGTATTATGGACTTCTATTATGGTATTCTGAACTTATGATATTATGACATTCTGGTATTCCGGTATTCTCGTCAGAGGAGAGTGTTGAGCCTATTCCATCAACAACTATTTGGAATATGTGGCAACCTTGATCTCGTGTCTTTGCATTTGTGTTGCATCATATTTGCATCCTAACATTCATTTCCAAGGTTCATATCTTATCCTTGATTCTAGTTGTTGAAGATATGCAAAGATGGACACTGGTAGGAATAATACTGTCAGCTATAAAAAAAGTAATTTGGAGTCTTTCGAGATCTTGGCTATGCTCCATACCATCGTAGAATATGAAAGGATAGCTATTCATACATTACCATAATTCTATGATCCTTCTCTAGGGTGTTTCGTGTTTAGAGATTATTAGTTAGCCCTTACTTTGGAGGAATTCCTACTTATATTGGATATCCTAGTTAGGGATCAGGTACCCTTTCATGAATCTATGGAAGTTCCCGCTCCTGAAGCTATTGCCGATGCTCTTTATTTGAGCACATCTTTTGTAAAAGCCAACCTTCGAGACAATGGAGTTTTACCCAGTTTTCTTCTGAATTCTCTATTATTATATAATTATGTTTTCCAGTGTTCTATCCATCTCTTGTGTTTTATTGCTGTTAAAACTTGAATCAAGGTGTAGATTACCCTTATAAATGATCAAACATGGCATTTGCATTGCATTTTCATGTGCATAACAGGTGTTCGAGGCGGGTCATTGTTACCCTGATCTGGGTTTCTTCAGAATTGCAGACTTGACCCTACTTAAAGCAGGTAAAAGTTGATAATGGAGCAAATGCAAGCATAATTAATGGAAGTCAGAAGCCAGATGGGGCAGTTTATAGTGGACATACAAGCCTTGTCCTAGGGTTAGAAACTGTTGAGGGAAGAATTTCATTAATTGAAGACTCAGGTTAGTTTGGTTATGGAAATCTTAAGACTGGTGTTGAGAAAAGAAGGCAATCATATGCTTGAAGCTGCAACAGAAGTGGTTGCTCCCCCCTCTCCTGTAGAATCTCTCCCAAATTATGAGCTACCTCATGAATTTCATCTGCAACCTGAGGTTCTAGAGCTTTCTCGTCCTAGGGGCAGAGGGTATGAACTAAGGCCAAGGAAGCCTGTGAAGAAGTTTGATCCGATCTCGATGCCGTATACGCAATTACTCCAATACTTGTTCAAGCTTCATCTAATTGAGCCCGTTACTTTGGGACGTCCTCCCGTAAAGCTTCCTCCAAGGTATAATGTCAATGCTAGGTGAAATTTCCATTTTGGGGCACCCGACCACAACATTGAGAGTGTATGAGGTTCAAATACAAGGTCCAAGAGCTCATTGATTCAAAGGCTATCGAGTTCACACAGGTGATCTTACTCCAACTTTTGCAAAAGAGATGGGTGCTACCTTCCTTCCTCCAGGGTCAACCTCAGAACAGGGGCCTATTCCACAATCTTGGGTTCCAGAATCTCCACATCCGCAACTGTTGCTCGTTCATCGACCAGATCTGAAGAGGAAAGTACTTGGAAAGGTTGAGTGCCTAAATCAGACCCATCCCTAGAAGAAACGATAAAAGCCAAAGAAGCGTGAAAGGCAGCTTGATGCCATCCACATGTTGTACATACAGTTATTTCCTGAGCTTCTCAAGCATCAGTTGATTCAGTTTAGGAGTTTCGATGCTCCTTCCTGGATGTCACCAGGTTATGATGCAACTGCAAGATATGAGTTCCATTCATGGGCATCTGGCCATTAAATCAAAGATTGCAGAGCTCCAAAGCATCAGGTGCAAGATCTGATTGATTCAAGGGTTATCACGATCACAATAAATGGTCTATGCATCAATTGAAGTCTCTCAAGTGAGCAATCATACTGCAAAGACACCGTTATAAGCAATAAGTTCAGACGGAGTCAAGCCTCCTCAACAATGGAAATCTGGAGCTTTGTTTACTGCATTTTCATTTGTACTTTTCATTGTTTATTAAAGCATTGTTTGCATGTAGAACTTGTTCTTTTTGAATGATAATCTTAATACAATATGTTGCACCCTAAAATTTGCTCAACCTTATTCACTTGGTTTATGTTTCAATATCATTAACATTTGCATATAGAGGCATGTACATAGTCTAATCATCTGCATAGCATAGCATAGCAAATCATCCAACAGGGACCAATCATTATTCTCATCTCTATGAGCCTATCAAGAGGTTATTATTCTAATTCAATCCCATTCAAGTCATCAGAAAGAATTTGAAAGCTGGAAAGTCATTGGATCAAGCAATGCATTTATCTCTTATCTGAGTGTATTAGAAGATCAACAAAGAAATTGTGAGCTGTGGGCTAAGCATGGAGAGTATCTGGACATCATGGGAGACTTAGAAAGTCATTTGGAGAAGTAGACAAGTCATTGGTGTGATCACAAGAATTGCAGTTGAAGACAGTCAACTAGGGTTTCATCTGGGGTCAACTCTAGGTCAACTCTAGGTCAATTCACTGATTGAAAGGCATTAAGGGCTATTGGAAAGATGTGGGGTTCATCATTTGACATGTAAAGAAGGATATGTTGTTGTGCTAAGAATAAATCAAGATAAATCAAGGAGAGGAGGAGTTCCTAAATTAGGGTTTCTGTGTAAAATCCCCTAATTTAGGTCAAATTTCCAAGCAAGATAAGTTAAAATGCAAGATTCAAATGGATCTTTGGCCAACATGAAACTTGTAGAGGATCTCAATACCTTTAATTTTAGTGGTGGAAGACATCAAGGAGATTTATAGAACTCAAGTTATGGTCCTTGCAAGTTACAGGTCATCTGAGGTATCTGAAATTTTGTCTGTGAAAGTGGCTTGACTTACAAGCTATTTTTACCCCTCAAGGAGATTTCAAATGAATTTCTAGTCAATATAAGAGTTGTTCCTAATTGTCTTAGCTTTCTAGAATGGTATAGTATGCCTTCATATGATTTGTGGAACTCTACTTATGGTCTTGGCAAGCAAAGGGTATTTTGGTCATCTAAGGATTATAGGTCATTTCAAGCCTATGCCCAAAACTCATACAAGGAAGCTTCAAATGGAAACGTTTACAACATCAAACTTGTTCCAAATGACATTTTGAGTCTAGAAAAGTGACCATGAAATATTGGAAAGATTCATAGCACAAGGTTTCAAATTTGGTGGATTTAATAAATAAAAATGACCTAAAAAATGAGATTTTTCATATTTTGGCCAAATGAGGTGAAATTATAGGTCATTTTGATTGGAAAATTCATTTTGAAAACATTGGATAAATTGTAATTTTGAGGGTAGTTCAAGTTTTGAAAGTTACACATGGTTACTTATAATGGAAGGTACATAAGCCAAATCCAAGGGAAATCATACATGGGAAGTTTCTCCAAGCTTCTAGGAGTTTCTAAATTCACCTATATATTGATATGAAGAGGTTCATGCAATGGTTGGTGCTTCATATTGTTCATAAACACAAGTTTCATACACTTTCTCTCATTGGCAAAATCAATCCAAACTCTCTCAAATTCTCATCAATTTTCACCATTCTTGATCTGGTATTCATCATCATCATCCATAGATCATAATTCATACAATCATTTGGTAGAATTGAGGTGGATTCGAGCTGTGCAAGTTCACCATTCAAAGTGCAAGAATTTTGGAATTGGGAGATTCAAAGCCTTGGAGCATCATTGGTTGCATACAGAACTCATCACCAAGTTCATTGATCACTTTTCAATCACTTCAGGCCTTGGATCAAGAAGATTTAGCACCTGTTTTCATCAATTGCACCAAGTATGTTTCTCATTCGAATTGACTGTTTAGGTTAGGATTATTAGGTTTTGTTAGCATAGAAAGGTTAAGATAGGATAGATGATTAGTTTTGGTGAGTTTGAGGAAGTTTCATGGAGTTTGCCATAGGTGTACCAAATCTGTTAGGGTTTGTATCTCTTGGATTAAAGCACGAAAATCTTCATTGAATGGCTTGTTATGATCAGCATAAGATGTAGATGAGTTTAGGACAAGAATTGGTGAGAATTGAAGCAATTGATCACAGGTATTAATGGTGGAGTCAGACTGTTATTCTCTTCGAGTTGGTTTATTGAGCGAGTGTTAGGGAGAGTTATTGGCATGGCTGTGAAGAGGCAAGTTTATAGAGCAACTTTGCTCTTGGAGTCGAAGGAATCCATGGAGAGATGAGGGAGAACAGAGGAGGAGAAGTTCGTGCATGGCTATGGTTTTTCAGGGTTAGGGTTTACTCAAGGTTGAAGATGACTTGCAAGCCGTTTGATCTAGCTTTGACATTTGACTGGGAACTCAATCCAACGGACGCAATTGAATGAAAAAACGGAGGGAAACTTCAAATGCTAAAACGCCCCGTTTCATTTATTCTGGCTGACTGGGCTTTGCATTCGCTTGCTTTTGGCACCCCCGTTCCCAAGCCCAATTCCATTTACACTGAAATAATTACTTTTCACACCGTTTTGGTTTTTTTAATTTTTGTTGGCTTTCTGATTGATTCTTGGGCCTCACATTCGCTTACTATTCGCACCCCACTGCCTGGCCCAGTTCTCTCTTTTAACTGACTTTACTTGCTTTCTGCACCCTTTGCATATTAATTCATTTTATTTTATTTCAAAAAAAACATTAAATCTTTCAAAAATCATAACAAATTGTAAAATGCATATTTTTCATTGGTTGTTTTTGCATTCTTTTCTTAATTTTGTCCAGAAAATTGTCATACAAAAAAATTAATAGTTCATTTCATTTTTATATTTTTGGTATATTTTTCTTTTAATTAGGTGTAAATAATATTTTGTTTGATACATGAATTTGATGATTTTTGTTCTAATAGATGCTTTAGTATTTTTAATCCCTTCTTTTTAGGTTGATTAGGTTAGACATGTATCTTGTATATAGGATTTAATTCACAATTTTAGAAATTAATTTTAGGTGATTTGATTAGATGTAAATAGCATGACCAAAATTAGGGTTTAGGTGATAACATAGGTGAATAAGTCCATTTCCCTTAGGAGTTAGAGATTGAATTTTTGGGGTATGGGACTATAGGGATTAGGGGTAGTTATTAGATCCCTTAGAAATCATTAGGATTCCCCTACTGCTATTAATATACTGTCTGTATTTGTTTGACTGGTGTGGTGTGCCCCCTCTGGGGATTATGATTTGTCTGTGTGGGTATTGGGATTGCTTGGGGATTGGGAGAGCTGAAGACTTGTGATGATGAATCCATTGGAGATCCAGAGCTTGAAGACCAACTTCCAGAGTTGAAGAGGAGATTCCTGCTAGCAGCTGTTGAGGAGACTAGGGTTTAGGAGCTAGGCAGAGCTCTAGATTAGAAAGCTTGTTTCCCAAATATGAAATGCCTTGTCTGCATCCATCCTTTCTCTATGATTCAAAGTCTCTTTCAAATACCCACCTCCTTCCTTTGGAAGGATCAGTGAATGTGTTTGAAAGATAGAACTTTTGAGGGAAAAAATGTCTATAATGTTAACAGTTAATGAACCACCCTTGGTAGGTAATTGACTGTCTAATATTCATTCACTTCATCTTGTTGATTGATGTTCATCCTGGAGGTTGAGACTTGAAGAAAAGCCATTGTAGATGGAAGATTGATAATCAAGACCTTGCTTGAAGGCTGTGTAGATGGAGATTGATGCTTGCTGCAGCTTGTAGCTGTTTGGAGATGACTTGAAGATAGGTGTTGATGCAGAGCTGCTGTGGCTGTTTATTTTAGTTGTTATTCATTTTCGAATGTATTGATTGGTTTTCCCTGACTGTATTGTTTGTTGTTTAACCTGTTGGGTTGAAAGTGAAGTTTGTTCACTTTTGCCTATTGTTTTCTAGGTTCGAGGTTGAGTGGGACTCCCTTGCCTCGCTTGTATTGCTGCATTCATGCATTTTACTGCTTTACTGTATATATCTGCTATTGTTTCTGTTTCCGGCTATTCCCTTAGGATCTCTGTTTCTCTCTACGCAAGAGAGGAGCATGATAGACACTAGGTCTTAACCCATGCATGATAACATTAGGTTAGTTTGATTCCCTTCGCAACCGTAGGTTAGAGTTCTGTCTCTTCTTCCTCAAAACAAACAGAAAAATACAATAAAATTTCAAACACAATAAAAGACACTTCTTCCGTAAAAGAATGTGAACTCATCAAGACGTCATTTTTGTCCGCTTGGACTGCTAATCAGAAAAACCTTTTTCAGAAGGAATAAAATCAATCAAGACAAGCTTGTGTCTTCCGTGGCCCGAACTACGTTTGCTCTGATCTTCCATGCAGTGTGGAAGTACGTAGGCATAGGATGCGATATCCTAGCGAGTAACCTTCCCCTCCTTTCCAGTAGGTAGGCGAACTACGTTGACTCTGATTTCTCGTTCCAGACGGGAATACGTAGGCATAAAGTGCAATACTTTGCCGAGTCGTTTTCTTTCCTTTTAACCCTTAACCCTTAGTTTAGATAGAAATAGCAATCCATACCCGAAAACAAGCGTGGATCCCGTCGAGTACGACAGACGTGAGGGGTGCTAATACCTTCCCCTTGCGTAACCGACTCCCGAATCCAGGTTTTGGTTGCGACGACCATACCTTTCCTGTGTTGTGCGAGGTTTACTCTAAGCGTTTCCTTTCCCTCTCGTGGGATAAATAACGCACGGTGGCGACTCTTCTGTTCAGCCGGCGCCGATTGTCGCAGTAGCGATAGCTGGCGACTCTGCTGGGGATCCAACGTCCCCTGGCTGCTAAGGACTGCGATAGTTCTTATGCATTTGGGATCCAACGTCCCTTAAGAGAGTCAATCCTAACGCTTGTTTTCCCGTCGAGGATTTTGCATGGATTTATATTTCTGACCTTTATTTTCAGCATTATATATATTGATTATTATTGCTGTATTGTGGGTGTGACGGGTGTTCTTTGATTAAGAGATAAGCCGGACCTGGGCTTGAGTGCACCTAGAACTAGAGTAGAAAGTAGTGGGCGCGTGCCGGCTTTGCTTGCATTAGTGTCTCATGAAATCTACACTCGGACGAGGTTCTTCTGGTTGGCTTCTTTTTCTACCCTTTGGGTCGAAGGGGTTGTTGGTCAGCTAAATTGTCGACTCCGGGAACCGATCATTTGGAAGTTTGCTAAGTGAGGCCTCTTCAGGATTTGATGATGCCACTCCTTCTGGGAATCGTATCATCAACCCTGAAAGTCTGTGACGCCGACGACCGCATAGGATGCCATACCTTTGTCAGTTACTAGGACATCCACCTGTGAGAGGGTTTGGGGTTATGCAGGTAACTAGACCTTCAGACTACCGGTTTGTTTCTTGATCTGAGATCCTGGGTATTTATGGAGAGTTCTGAGGTCTGTCAGAGACCAGTGGGAGAGTTCTGAGGTCTGTCAGAGACCAGTTGGAGAGTTCTGAGGTCTGTCAGAGACCAGTTGGAGAGTTCTGAGGTCTGCCCGAGACCAGTTGGAGTTATGGTTTGAGGTCTGTCAGAGACCATTGTTGGAGCTTTGTTTTAGGTCTATCTGAGACCAGGGTTGAGGACTTCTAAGGAGTCTGTTTGAGACCTCTTGATATGGTTCAGGCTATTCAGCTACGGCATTTGGTCCCTGTTGCATGTTATTTGCATTGAATTGTTTGCATACCCATTATCATTGCATCCCATTAACGTGTGTCTGTGCTGCAGGTGCATTTGCATATCCCCCGGTTCTAGTGCCCAGACTTCTGAGTATTGATTATGGCTGGTTTGAGGAAAACAGTTGCGTATAAGCTGCCTACACCCGATATTACCCCTTTGCTCGGTCTGATATCTCTTGCTGATGAGGAGGTTAGGAGAAGCTTCAGAATGAGTCATGGGAGATTACTGAGATTAGTCTGCAAGCCCACTGCTGATGAGATGAACGGGCTGTACACCTTGATGCAGTTCTATGACCCCGCATTAAGATGTTTTACGTTTGCTGACTTCATTCTGGGGCCTACCATTGAAGAGTATGTGGAGTTTACTGAGCTGCCAGTGCAGAACAAGGTTCCCTTTATTCACTCTGCTGCTGAGCCCAAGTTGGAGGACTTAGCTAAAGCCTTGCATATGGACGCTGCAGAACTATTAGTGACTTCTTGGCTTGGGGTTTCAGGTTTCTCTCTTGATTTCCTGGTTGGCAAAGCTCAGGAGTATGCCAAGAACGACTGTTGGGTGGTTTTCAATGCTATTTTGGCTCTATGCATTTATGGAATTGTGCTGTTCCCTAACCTGCCCAATTTCGTAGACTTGGACGCTTTCCATCTATTTGCTGCCGGCAATCCAGTACCAACGTTGATCGGAGACTTCTACCACTCCTCGCACTACAAGAATGAAAACAGAAGGGGAAAGGTCGTTTACTGCTGTGCGCCTCTGTTGAATATGTGGTTCAAGAGCCACCTTCCCATGAAGGGATCTTTTGTGGAGAGTGCAACCACCACTAGCTGGTCAGAGCGCCTGATGAGGCTATCTTCCGAAGACGTTGAGTGGTTTGATCGAGACCTGCTAGGGTCTGAGCTTATATTCAGTTGTTCTGGGTACCCTAATGTCCCGCTGATAGGAAGAAAAGGGTGTATCAATTACAACCCATCCCTGTTGGTCCGTCAGTTCGGATATGCGCTGAAGAACCCACCAAAGGAAGAAGAAGTACAGGAATCTCTGTACTTCACCGGAGATTTCAAGGGGGAGTTATTAGCCAAGCTGCAGCATGCCTGGACGCGTATTAACCGAAGAGGGAAGCCGCTGTTAGGGAAGAATGACTGTCAGGCTTACGCACCATACAGAGTTTGGATCCAGGATAGAGCAAGTCAGTTGCGGATGCCATTTCCAGATGCACCAGCCCTTGTTGCCATTCCGGTAGCAGAGCCAACTACTGTTTCTAGGGAGGCCTACGAGCAAGTTGTGAAAGAAAAAGAAGCCTTGATGAAGATCAACGAAGGGTTAGAGCAAGAGCTAGCCCAGATACGCAATGAGAAAAACAAGGTCGTGCATGCTTTCCAACAGTAGATTGAGCTAATGAACAGATTAGGGGCCGAGTTGACTGAGGAAAGGAAGAAGCGCGAACGTCTGGGGCAAGAGTTCAGAAGCTCCCATGACATGCTGGAATCCAAAAAGAAAGCACTTGACATCGCTCACCGAGAGATCTCTTCTTGCAATAAGACTTGGAATGCCACGCTCACCAACAATAAGAAGAGGGAAGATAAGTTGAAGCAGCAAATTTCCGACCTCGAAGAGCAGTTGAAGTCCAACATCAAGAAGTGTGAAGAAGAAGTGATGACCCGGTACAGCCTCCAGAATGCACTGAACAAGGCCATCAAAGGCAGAGATGAAGTTGTGTTTCAGAAGCGTAAACTAGAGGATCGCTTCGGAGAAGGGGCATGGGAGGAAACTGCTGAAGACGTGCGACGTGTTCTTAAGAAAAGAAACCAACTTGTTGAAGGGCTGCTTACCCGACCAAGTCATCCGGAGACCAAGAAGCTGCTAGAAGAGTACCAGACTTATGGGAGTGTTTGATCATTTCATGTAGTAACTTGTATGCTTTATTTGCATAGTGCTGACCATCACCAGGATTGTTGGTTGAGGTCATGCCTTCTTATTGTACTCTCAGTGATATTTTATTCTTGGCTTATTGGTTTATCCGCAATATATGAGGCTTTCTGTGATTCAGCTCCGACCTTTATATTGTTAGCACTGTCACTGTACCGGCACCTTCACACTAGAATCGGGGAATGAATTTCCCTAATGCACAGACACACACATTGCATTGCATTCATATTCATATTTGCATTACAGGTAATCATCGGATGATATCTTATTTCCTGCTCTGTACCAGGTATTTCCAGGATTGCAGATCAGCGCCCGCACAGATATTCCACTCGCACCAACTGTCGAAGAATCATGGATCAAATGCAGAACGAGATGCAAGATGTGCGCGAGAAGCTAGCTCTCTTTATGCAGACCATGGAAGCTATTGCAAAAGGTCAGGAGAATTTGCAAGCCATGGTGCAGCCTCTGTTGGTCAGAAACGCCGGTCACGGTAACGAGGATCATCAGTTTGTGCGAGTAGATACTGTTCATGGAGATGGCACTCCCACACCAGTGGCTCCACCTGTAGTCAATATACCTGCTGCTAATGTCAACAACGCTACCGCTGCTGGGAACGGTAACGTCGGAGTTGGGAACGAGACAGCTGTCCATAACGTTGGGCTCGGTGATATCAACTTGGGTGATAATATGGGAGGCAACGACTTCGGTAATGCTGGATTCGGGTTCAACGATCAGGGATTCGATAACGATGGGAAATATGGTTTCAATGCTCAAGGCTTTGGGAAAGATGGTTATGGTGTGGCCAATCAGGGTTACGGAGGTTTCGGAAATGGAAACGGCGCTGGGTTAATGGCTTTTGGGCCTGCTGGAGTTGCTCAGGGGTACGACATCAGAGGCCGAGGCCCGGTGATGAATCAGATTAGAGCTGGCCGCAATAATGGATATGATGGGTATGGAGCTGGGAATGGTATGTGGCAAGAAGATCAGCAGGAGGACGCCTTCTCCGGCGGAGGTTTCGAAGGGCCGATGGATGACTCCCAGAAGATCAGAATGCTAGAAGAGCAGATGAGGGGGGTCCTGAACCAAAGTGCTGTGGGCTTAGACATGGCAACAATAGGTCTGGTACCTGGCTTGAGGGTGCCAATCAAATTCAAAGCTCCTGCGTTTGATAAGTATAAAGGGGACACATGTCCGAAAGTGCACGTGCGGGCTTATTACAGAAAGATGTCTGCGTACTCCACTGATGAGAGAATGCTAATGCATTTCTTTCAAGATAGTCTATCAGGCCCTTCCTTAGAGTGGTACATGGGGTTGGAGCCAACTAACATAAAGACATGGAAGCAACTGGCAGAGGCATTTGTAGCTCACTACAAGTATAACAGCGACTTGGCGCCCAATCGGGTCCAATTGACAGGGCTGTCTCAGAAGAAGGGTGAGAGCTTTAAAGAGTACGCGCAAAGGTGGCGTGATATGGCTGCCAGGGTCCGTCCTCCTTTAGAAGACAAGGAAATGAATGACATGTTTATCGGAACGTTCACAGGCATGTTTTATGACAAGTTGTTTCACATATCTTTGGCCAGTTTCTCAGACTTAATTCTGATGGGAGAAAAGATTGAAAACAACATTAAACAAGGCAGGTTCCAGGCTGAGGAATCAAATGCATCTGGCAGTAATAGGAAGGCTTTTGGTGGGCGCCGTCAGGGTGAGGCAAGCGCGGTATTTGGAGGCCGAGGCAGGGGTCGAAACCAATATCATCAGCCGCAGCAGGTGGCGAGTGTTACTATTCCGTTCCAGCAGCAGCCATTTCAACAACAACAACCGTTTCAGCAGCAGCCAATGCAGCAGCAGCAGCAGCCAATGCAGCAGCAGCAGCAGCCACAGCAGGGGGCACAGCCTGCTCAGCGAAGATTCTAGGGTGGTAAACCAAGAAGAGTTTTTGAGAAGCCTCCCTCAACCTATGCAGATTTGTTGTAGACGCTGTTGGGTCTGAACCTGGTAGAGAAGAGAACTCTGGCACCTATAACGGGAACTCCTCCGTATGGTTATGATGCAAGCAGTCACTGTGAGTTTCATTCTGGGGCTCCGGGCCACGATGTAGAGGGTTGCCATGCTTTTAAGCATGTTGTGTAGGATCTTTTGGATAATAAAGCTATCAATTTCGGAACAGCAGGGCCGAATATAGTGCAGAAGCCCATGCCTAATCATGGGGCAAACACCATTCTGACTGAGGAAGGGTTGAATCTGATTATGAATGTCGATGATTTAAAGACGCCGCTGAGAGAGATAAAAAGCAGATTGTTGCAAGGGGGTGTTTATCCAGGATGTGACGAGTATTGCTTAGAATGCTGGACCCTGGCTGGGGGGTGTGATGATTTGAAGAAAGGCATCCAGGCTTTAATTGATGACGACACATTGCAGTTTGACCGAGCAGCAATCGAAGAGCCCGCAGGGGCAGTAGCAGATAATCAGAGTGATGTGGCCACTGTAACGATTCCTCGAAAGACAATCACTATAACAGCACCGGCTCAGCGACCGCCGATCACCATAACTAAGGCCGAACCAATCCCGTACGAGAGCACAAAAGCAGTCCCATGGTCATATGGGTTGGAAGTGTATTGTGACGGAATAAAGATTGATGTTAATAAGCAACCAGCCGAGACTGTAGAGAATGTGGTCGGTTCAGGAGGCATGACAAGGAGTGGTAGGATCTTCATATCGCCTGAGGTGGAGGCCGAAAGACTGGCAAAAGGAAAGGGAAAGATGGGTGAGGATGTCCCCGTGCAAGCAAGCGAAAAAGCATCGGCATCGAAAGATGTAGAAGAGTTCATGCGCTTGATTCGAAAAAGTGATTATAAGATTGTGGAGCATCTGCAACAGACACCGTCCAAAATATCTATACTGTCATTGCTATTGTGTTCTGAGGCTCACAAAAACGCCTTGTTGAAAGTCCTGGATACTTCCTTCGTACCCCAAGACGTCTCCGTGAATCAGCTGGAAGGAGTGTTGGCACATGTGAATGCAGGCCACAGGTTGGGTTTTACTGACTTCGATTTGACCCCGAAGGGGAGAGATCATAATATGGCGCTGCACATATCTGTTGAGAGTAGAGGATCAGTAATGTCGCATGTATTGGTCGATACCGGATCATCCTTAAATGTGATGCCCAAGAAAGCGATGATGAAGCTGGATGTCAGAGGGATCTTGTGCACGCCCAGTGTCTTAGTAGTTAGAGCGTTTGACGGCACGCGAAGAACAGTCTTTGGATCGATAACATTGCCTCTACAGGTGGGGCCGGAAGTGTTTGCGACGGAATTTTATATCATGGATATACAGCCTGCATATAGTTGCCTGCTCGGAAGACCCTGGATTTATGGGGCTGGGGCAGTCACGTCTACCCTGCATCAGAAGTTAAAATATATGGTTGGAGACAGCGTGGTTACTGTATGTGGAGAAGAAGACATCCTGGTCAGCCATCTGTCGTCATTTAAATATGTGGAGGTCGATGGAGAGATTCACGAAACACCATGCCAGGCATTTGAAGGGTTGCGTATCAAGGACAAAGGTCCCGAGCCGAGCAAAGTGTCGGAGATAGCCGTCTCGTCGTATAAAGAAGCCCAAGCTCTGGTGGAGGCAGGAGAAGCAAAGGGCTGGGGCAAAGTGCTAGATATTCCTGTGAAGATGGACCGGTTCGGGCTAGGATACCAACCGTCGTCATCAGCACCTGCCGTGGGGGCACCCTGTTTCGGAGGGCCAATAACCATCTCTGCCAGTGGAGTATGTCATGGAACCATCAATGCTGCTTCGGAGTCTGACGAAGGAGACAGCGACTGTGATATGGATGCCTGGATTCAGCCAAGCACGCCAGGACAGGGACTGTGCAACTGGTCTATTCAGGAGCTTGTTCCTGTGACTCTTAAACAGTAATGCTTTGTTTTATTAATTGTTGAATAATCTGATGTCTTGCCTGGGGCATCATGATTTGCTTAGGGTTGTGCTGTTATGAACATTGCGTGTTTATCATTAAATAAAAGACGTTTTTCATGTGCAAATATTATAATCTTTGTTTTTATCGTTTTGTATTTTTCAATAAAATGGCAACGTGGCTATTGGCTTTATACGCATTTTGAAGCATTTAACCATTCTTTTTGCAGGATAACATTTTCAGATGACATCCTTGAACCACCTATGACTCGTCCCGACTTCGAGCACCCGGTATTTCAGGCTGAAGAAGAGGTTGTCGAAGATAGTGACGTCCCTGAAGAATTGTCTTGGTTGGTGAAACAAGAAGAGCGTGTCATTCTGCCTCACGAAGAGGTCATCGAAATTATCAACTTGGGGTCGGAAGGGGTTGAGAAGAATATTCGTATCGGAGCCGCACTGCAGAGCGATATCAAGCGAAGACTGGTTGAAATGCTCCGAGAGTATAGTGATGCATTCGCTTGGTCGTATGAAGATATGTCAGGGCTCGATACAGATATGGTTGTGCACCATCTGCCACTGAAAGAAGAATGCCCACCGGTCAAACAAAAGCTTCGCAGAACTAGACCAGACATGGCAGTAAAGATCAAAGAGGAAGTTCAAAAACAGTGGGATGCTGGTTTCCTGGCTGTGACAAAATATCCCTCATGGGTTGCTAACATCGTGCCAGTGCCAAAGAAAGATGGCAAGGTTCGGATGTGCGTGGATTATAGGGATTTGAATAAAGCAAGCCCAAAGGATGATTTTCCACTTCCTCATATCGATGTGCTAGTTGACAATACTGCTCAATACTCCGTATTCTCCTTCATGGATGGCTTCTCAGGCTATAATCAGATTAAAATGGCGCCAGAGGACATGGAGAAGACTACTTTCATAACGCCTTGGGGAACATTTTGCTACAAAGTGATGCCCTTTGGTTTGAAAAATGTTGGGGCAACATATCAGCGTGCGATGACGACTCTTTTCCATGATATGATGCATAAAGAGATCGAAGTTTATGTTGACGATATGATTGCCAAATCCCAGACGGAGGAAGAGCATCTGGTGAATCTGCTGAAGTTATTTAAAAGGCTTAGGAAGTTCAGGCTGAGACTGAACCCTAACAAATGCACCTTCGGGGTGAGATCGGGTAAACTGCTGGGGTTTATCGTAAGTGAAAGAGGAATAGAGGTCGATCCTGCTAAAATAAAAGCGATCCAAGAAATGCCGACGCCTAAAACAGAGAAAGAGGTGCGCGGGTTTTTAGGGAGGTTGAACTACATCGCCCGGTTCATATCTCATCTAACGGCCACGTGTGAACCATTATTCAAGCTGTTGAAGAAAGATCAAGCTGTAACGTGGAACGAAAACTGTCAAAAGGCGTTCGATAAAATAAAGCAGTATTTGCAGGAGCCTCCTATTTTGATACCCCCAGTGGCAGGTAGACCCTTGATTATGTATTTGACAGTTCTTGAGGGAAGTATGGGTTGTGTTCTCGGTCAGCACGACGAGACAGGGAGAAAAGAGCATGCAATTTATTACTTGAGTAAGAAATTTACAGATTGTGAATCTCGATACTCAATGCTGGAGAAAACTTGTTGCGCGCTAGCCTGGGCCGCCAAGCGTTTGAGGCAATACATGCTGAATCATACAACCATGCTCATCTCGAAGATGGATCCTATCAAATATGTATTCGAAAAGCAGGCATTGTCAGGGAGAATTGCCCGTTGGCAGATGGTCTTGACTGAATATGACATCCAATACGTCTCGCAAAAGGCTATAAAAGGGAGTGTACTGTCTGAGTACCTGGCAGAGCAGCCTATTGAAGATTACCAATCGATGAGGTTTGATTTTCCCGACGAGGATATCATGTACCTAAAGATGAAAGATTGGGAAGAACCGTTGCCAGACGAAGGACCAGATTTGGGCTCCAAATGGAAGATGATATTTGACGGAGCTGTGAACGCTTACGGTAGCGGAATAGGGGCAATCATCACTACGCCACACGGGTCGCACATCCCGTTTACTGCCCGATTGACCTTTGCCATTACCAATAATGAGGCCGAATACGAAGCTTGTATAATGGGGCTTGAAGAAGCCATTGATTTGCGAATCAAGAATCAGGACGTATACGGAGATTCCGCTCTGGTGGTGAATCAGATAAAAGGGGAATGGGAGACACGTCAGCCCAACTTGATACATTACATGAATTATGCAAGGAGGTTGTTGCCTTTCTTCGACAAGGTTGAATTGCATCACGTACCGAGAGCAGAAAATCAAATGGCTGACGCCCTGGCCACTTTGTCTTCCATGTACAAAGTCAACTTCTGGAACGAGGCTCCCCGAATCATTATCTCTCGGCTTGACAGACCAGCTTTCGTGTTTGCTATTGACGAAGCATCCGACGACAAACCGTGGTATTTTGATATCCTTAATTTCCTGAAGAATAAAGAGTATCTGGATGGGGCATCCAGTCAAGATCAGAAGACTCTCAGGAGATTAGCGGGTAATTTCTATTTGAATCCAGATGGTGTCTTGTACAGAAGGAACCACGACTTGGTACTGTTGCGTTGTGTAGACGAAAGAGAGGCAAAGCTGCTCATGGAGGAAATACACGAAGGTACCTTTGGTACGCATGCTGGTGGGCATGCTATGACGAGAAAGCTGCTGCGGGCAGGTTATTTTTGGCTGACTATGGAAACTGATTGTTTCAAGTTTGCGAGGAAGTGCCACAAGTGCCAAATTTATGCTGATAAGATCCATGTGCCTCCGAGTCCTCTGAATGTGATGTCATCGCCATGGCCATTCTCGATGTGGGGAATCGATATGATTGGAAAGATCGAGCTGACAGCTTCTAACGGGCATCGGTTCATCCTAGTAGCAATCGATTATTTCACCAAGTGGGTGGAAGCGGCGTCTTACGCAAATGTAACTAAGCAAGTGGTGGCCAGATTCATCAAGAGAGATATCATTTGCCGATACGGGGTCCCCGAGCGGATAATCACGGACAACGGTTCAAACCTGAATAACAAAATGATGAAGGAGCTCTGTCAGAATTTCAAGATCGAACATCACAACTCCTCCCCTTACCGACCCAAGATGAATGGCGCTGTTGAAGCGGCCAATAAGAATATCAAGAAGATCGTTCAAAAAATGGTGGTGACCTATAAGGATTGGCATGAGATGCTACCTTTTGCTTTGCACGGTTATCGTACGACGGTACGCACATCAACCGGAGCAACCCCATTCTCGTTGGTATACGGAATGGAAGAAGTGCTACCATTGGAAGTGGAGATCCCTTCTCTGAGGGTATTGTGAAACGTTCAGCTAGACGAGGCAGAATGGGTGAAAGATAGGTTGAACCAATTGAGTTTGATGGATGAGAAGAGGCTAGCTTCTCTAGCATATGGTCGTTTGTACCAGAGCCGAATGAAGAAAGCGTATGATAAGAAGATACATTCGCGAAGCTTTCAGACGGGCGACCTTGTGCTGAAAAGGATTCTCCCGCCGCAGGCAGATCACAGGGGCAAGTGGACCCCCAACTACGAAGGGCCATACGTTGTCAGGAAAGTCTTTTTAGGAGGAGATTTATTGTTGTCCACTATGGACGGTGAAGACTTTACGTCGCCTGTGAATTCGGACGCAGTTAAAAAATACTTTGCTTAAAATTGACCTGCTGGACAGAAAAAGAGAGTCCAGGCAAAAATGGGGCATCCTGGCGAACCAAAAACAGAATGAAAGGTTCGGGCAAAAGTTAGGGATAAAATTGAAAAAATGTACACCCGCGAAGTTGAAAACCTACACTGGGCGGCTTCGGCAAAAAAGGGTATCCCGGTGAACTGAAAACCCGTAAAGGGCGGTTCACGCAAAAGTTAGGGATTTGAAAAGCAAATGACTGCGGTCCAAATTTGATACCACATTTGAGCATTGGTGCAGGAGAATATACCTGAGGGGTCGATTATCAGATACAATCTCTTCGGAAGTATGGATACCGGGGAAGCATTGGAGTCGGGAGAGTCATGGGAGGATCAGTTCGTGGTGTTCATCTGCATCCCGTTGCCGACATGTGTACAAATTTAGTTTGTCAATATATTTATGCTTCTTGTGCATACTTGTATATTTGCTTTGCGTAGCTTCCTCTTTTCAGGAGTTACATCCCGTGTACAAAAACTCCGCCCATTCAGGGGCTCAATCAATAAAATATGTTATTCAGTACTTGATGCTGGTTCTTTACTGTTTTGTGCATGATAAAGCGCCTAAGTTTACTGAAACTAGCATGTGTATAACATCACTGGCCCTTGTCGACAATTGCTAAAGCTTTGAATTAACTGAAAATAACGTCACTAACCTGAATAGATTTGGTTGCATAGGCTTGTCTTGTCTTGTTTGTGGTGCTGCAGGTTTCATAGCCATACGAGGAAGATGATCAACAGATTGCGGTAACGAAAGACTCGACCCCCACGCAGGTCATGCATGTGCTTCCTGAAGAAGGATCGAATTCCCCAGCTAGCCGTAGCTTATCCAAAGCACATGCTCCAGCAAAGTCATTCATTCTCAGCAGAGTTTGGCGATTCCAAGATTATAAGGCTGTATTCAGACAGTGTATCTCAAGCCGAGTTGGTTTAGTCGCAGAAGATTAATATTTATGAGCTGTATTCAGGCAGTTTACCTTTCCCCGTAGGGGCAGTTACTCTCCCCCAGCGGAGCCAGTTGATTTTTCCTAAGAGAATCAGCCCCTCCCCAGCGGAATTCTCTTCTCGGCAAGTATTTTCATTCCTCCCAGTGGAAATCGAAGATTAAGACTCTCCCCGGCATAGTTGGTTGTGGGTCCTGGCATTTATTTTGCCGGAATACCGTGTGATATCAGTTCACTCTCCAGCAGAAGTTCGATCATACCAGGCGCATCTGTTATTCTCCAGCAAAGTTATATTCCCTAGCAGGGCATTACTTCAATAAGGTGTTTGGTTTAAGTTCCCCATTTCCCAGCTGAGTCGACTTCACTCTTCCAACATTTATTTTGCTGGAATAATTCTGTAGCACCAGGCTATCCCCAGCGGAGTCGGCATTGTCTTCAGCATTTATTTTGCGGGAGCAGCTCCTGTATCCCAGCAGTTCCAATCTGCATTGGCATCGGCATATAGTGTCATATTTGCACCCACCAAATAAAAGCGTAGCATTTCCATGCCGAATGGAGCATTGCATCGTTGTCAAGCATACTCATTTTTGAAACATAAACTAGGTGGGCTAACCGTTTGCTTCAAGTATTGTTTCTCTTGCAGGTAGAGAGAGCTCTTGCTCAGATGAATCACCAAACATTCGAGGTCTCGGCGTGAGACATTCAATGAAGTGTCAGCTTTGGCATTATTCCCCACAGAGTTATCATGATGAAGTTCTCTTTGTCTCCGAGCAGAGTTATTTGTGAATTTCTCGTGTTTTCCCCGCGAGTAGGCAAAATTTCTCCTTATTCCCAAGCAGAGTTATTTGTCATCAACAGGTTCATGAATCAGAATTTCAGAGGCTGCCGCCGGTTATCAGAACAGGCATCCAGTAGTTTGGTTTCCAAATATCCCCAGTAGAGTTCGCCTCAAAGTCGTTGTCACGTCAGTGCTAAGAAGTTTGTGGTTTGGGATCAATGGAGAAATGAGTCCTGACACGGACAATGTTATTGACAGGTTTGCTTCGTGCTAGAAAAGTGGGGTCCTAACGTGGACAGATTTATTTCCTCATGGTTGATAAGAGGTGCTAGTCCTAACGTGGACAGGTTCGATTTCTCAGAATTGATAAAAGGTGGAGTCCTAACATGGACATTTCTTCCAGTTTGACGATATGTGTTAGTCCTGACGTGGACTGATTCGAGTTCTCGGTATTGATCGAAGGTGGAGTCCTGACGTGGAAAAAGTTAGTTACTCTTCATGTTGGTGTCCTGATGTGGACCATTTATTTCCAGCAGATAGCTTTATTCGTAATGGTGAAATGTGCGTCCTGACGTGGACAAGTTGGTAGTTCTTTGTGATGACAAGACGCGAGAGTCCTGACGTGGACAAATTTATCCTTCTTCGTGTTGTGGACAAAGTATGAGTCCTGATGTGGACAAGCCTTGTTTCCCCAGCAAGTCGAAGACGCGCAAGTCCTGACGTGGACAAGTCTCACTTCCCAATGGGTCAGAGGTGCATGAGTCCTGACGTGGACAAGTTCTATTTCCTCAGCAAGTCAAGAGGTGAGTCCTGACGTGGACAAATCAAGACGAAACGTAAGTCCTGACGTGGACAGGTTTCTTCCTTACGTGGAATGAGAAGTTTTAGTTCCTTACGTGGAAAAATTGAATTCCTTACATGGAAAGATTGTATTCCTTACGTGGAAAGAGTGGAGTCCTTACGTGGACAGATTGACATAGTATTCCTTACGTGGAAAGGTACGGTTTCCTTATGTGGAAAAAAGGTGAGTCCTTACGTGGACGAATCCTAGGTGTTTCCTTACGTGGAAAGAGATGGCATTCCTTACGTGGAAAGATTGATTCCTGACGTGGAAGAACAATGTATTCCTTACGTGGAAAGTTTAGTCCTTACGTGGACAGAGTTGGTTTCCTTACGTGGAAAGATAGAGGTGATTCCTTACGTGGAAAGATTGAGTCCCTACGTGGACATATCAAGTTGGAGTCCTGACGTGGACAAATCAGAAAGATTGCATTCCTTACGTGGAAAGATTGGAGTTCTTACGTGGACAAATCCAGATAAGATTGTGATTCCTTACGCGGAACGAAGATGGAACGATTACATCCCTTACGTGGAAAGTTTAGTCCTGACGTGGACAGATTCAGAAAAGAAGTTAGTTTCCTTACGTGGAAAGATTGATTCCTTACGTGGAAAGATAGAGGTGATTCCTTACGTGGAAAGAAGAGAGGTTTCCTTACGTGGGAAGATGTTATTCCTTACGTGGAAAAGTTTAGTCCTAACGTGGACAGATCCAGACGAAGTCTTAGTCCTAACGTGGGCGGTATTATTCCTTACGTAAATGGTGTTATTCCTAACGTGGAAGAGTTTAGTCCTAACGTGGACGATTTATTTCTGACGAGAGGCAGACGAGCCATCCCCAGTGAAGTTGTCGAGATTTTTCCTAACGTGGATGAGTGTAGATTGAGAGTGCTTTGTGTTGACGGCACAAGCGTCCTAACGTGGACAAGCAAAGTTTTATTCTTGCAATGAGGGAAGCTTTTCAGGCTGATGAAAATAACCCCCCAAGCAGTGGTGTAGTTCATGTCTGCGGTTGGCAAATTTTTGGGTTCTTAGTATTCAACCGTCTCGTACCGCGAATGTCTGAAGGCTCCGGGCTCTTCACCCAATCGGGTCCAAGTCGCTTGAATAGGGGCAGCTGTTGCACCCTAAAATTTGCTCAACCTTATTCACTTGGTTTATGTTTCAATATCATTAACATTTGCATATAGAGGCATGTACATAGTCTAATCATCTGCATAGCATAGCATAGCAAATCATCCAACAGGGACCAATCATTATTCTCATCTCTATGAGCCTATCAAGAGGTTATTATTCTAATTCAATCCCATTCAAGTCATCAGAAAGAATTTGAAAGCTGGAAAGTCATTGGATCAAGCAATGCATTTATCTCCTATCTAAGTGTATTAGAAGATCAACAAAGAAATTGTGAGCTGTGGGCTAATCATGGAGAGTATCTGGACATCATGGGAGACTTAGAAAGTCATTTGGAGAAGGAGACAAGTCATTGGTGTGATCACAAGAATTGCAGTTGAAGACAGTCAACTAGGGTTTCATCTGGGGTCAACTCTAGGTCAACTCTAGGTCAATTGACTGATTGAAAGGCATTAAGGGATATTGGAAAGATGTGGGGTTCATCATTTGACATGTAAAGAAGGATATGTTGTTGTGCTAAGAATAAATCAAGAGAAATCAAGGAGAGGAGGAGTTCCTAAATTAGGGTTTCTGTGTAAAATCCCCTAATTTAGGTCAAATTTCCAAGCAAGATAAGTCAAAATGCAGGCTTCAAATGGATCTTTGGCCAACATGAAACTTGTAGAGGATCTCAATACCTTTAATTTTAGTGGTGGAAGACATCAAGGAGATTTATAGAACTCAAGTTATGGTCCTTGCAAGTTACAGGTCATCTGAGGTATCTGAAATTTTGTCTGTGAAAGTGGCTTGACTTACAAGCTATTTTTACCCCTCAAGGAAATTTCAAATGAATTTCTGGTCAACATAAGAGTTGTTCCTCATTGTCTTATCTTTCTATAATGGTATGGTATGCCTTCATATGATTTGTGGAACTCTACTTATGGTCTTGGCAAGCAAAGGGTATTTTGGTCATCTGAGGATTACAGGTCATTTCAAGCCTATGCCCAAAACTCATACAAGGACGCTTCAAATGGAAAACTTTACAACATCAAACTTGTTCCAAATGACATTTTGAGTCTATAAAAGTGACCATGAAAGATTGGAAAGATTCATAGCACAAGGTTTCAAATTTGGTGGATTTAATGAATAAAAATGACCTAAAAAATGAGATTTTTCATATTTTGGCCAAATGAGGTGAAATTATAGGTCATTTTGATTGGAAAAATCATTTTTAAAACATTATCTAAAGTGGAATTTTGAGGGTAGTTCAAGTTTTGAAAGTTACACATGGTTACTTATAATGGAAGGTACATAAGCCAAATCTAAGGGAAATCATACATGGGAAGTTTCTCCAAGCTTCTAGGAGTTTCTAAATTCACCTATATATTGATATGAAGAGGTTCATGCAATGGTTTGTGCTTCATATTGTTCATAAACACAAGTTTCATACACTTTCTCTCATTGGCAAAATCAATCCAAACTCTCTCAAATTCTCATCAATTTTCACCATTCTTGATCTGGTATTCATCATCACCATCCATAGATCATAATTCATACAATCATTTGGTAGAATTGAGGTGGATTCGAGCTGTGCAAGTTCACCATTCAAAGTGCAAGAATTTTGGAATTGGGAGATTCAAAGCCTTGGAGCATCATTGGTTGCATACAGAACTCATCAGCAAGTTCATTGATCAGTTTTCAATCACTTCAGGCCTTGGATCAAGAAGATTTAGCACCTGTTTTCATCAATTGCACCAGGTATGTTTCTCATTCGAATTGACTGTTTAGGTTAGGATTATTAGGTTTTGTTAGCATAGAAAGGTTAAGATAGGATAAATGATTAGTTTTGGTGAGTTTGAGGAAGTTTCATGGAGTTTGCCATAGGTGTACCAAATCTGTTAGGGTTTGTATCTCTTGGATTAAAGCACGAAAATCTTCATTGAATGGCTTGTTATGATCAGCATAAGATGTAGATGAGTTTAGGACAAGAATTGGTGAGAATTGAAGCAATTGATCACAGGTATTAATGGTGGAGTCAGACTGTTATTCTCTTCGAGTTGGTTTATTGAGCGAGTGTTAGGGAGAGTTATTGGCATGGCTGTGAAGAGGCAAGTTTATAGAGCAACTTTGCTCTTGGAGTCGAAGGAATCCATAGAGAGATGAGGGAGAACAGAGGAGGAGAAGTTCGTGCATGGCTATGGTTTTTCAGGGTTAGGGTTTACTCAAGGTTGAAGATGACTTGCAAGCCGTTTGATCTAGCTTTGACATTTGACTGGGAACTCAATCCAACGGACGCAATTGAATGAAAAAACGGAGGGAAACTTCAAATGCTAAAACGCCCCGTTTCATTTATTCTGGCTGACTGGGCTTTGCATTCGCTTGCTTTTGGCACCCCCGTTCCCAAGCCCAATTCCATTTACACTGAAATAATTACTTTTCACACCGTTTTGGTTTTTTTAATTTTTGTTGGCTTTCTGATTGATTCCTGGGCCTCACATTCGCTTACTATTCGCACCCCACTGCCTGGCCCAGTTCTCTCTTTTAACTGACTTTACTTGCTTTCTGCACCCTTTGCATATTAATTCATTTTATTTTATTTCAAAAAAAACATTAAATCTTTCAAAAATCATAACAAATTGTAAAATGCATATTTTTCATTGGTTGTTTTTGCATTATTTTCTTAATTTTGTCAAGAAAATTGTCATACAAAAAAATTAATAGTTCATTTCATTTTTATATTTTTGGTATATTTTTCTTTTAATTAGGTGTAAATAATATTTTGTTTGATACATGAATTTGATGATTTTTGTTCTAATAGATGCTTTAGTATTTTTAATCCCTTCTTTTTAGGTTGATTAGGTTAGACATGTATCTTGTATATAGGATTTAATTCACAATTTTAGAAATTAATTTTAGGTGATTTGATTAGATGTAAATAGCATGACCAAAATTAGGGTTTAGGTGATAACATAGGTGAATAAGTCCATTTCCCTTAGGAGTTAGAGATTGAATTTTTGGGGTATGGGACTATAGGGATTAGGGGTAGTTATTAGATCCCTTAGAAATCATTAGGATTCCCCTACTGCTATTAATATACTGTCTGTATTTGTTTGACTGGTGTGGTGTGCCCCCTCTGGGGATTATGATTTGTCTGTGTGGGTATTGGGATTGCTTGGGGATTGGGAGAGCTGAAGACTTGTGATGATGAAGCCATTGGAGATCCAGAGCTTGAAGACCAACTTCCAGAGTTGAAGAGGAGATTCCTGCTAGCAGCTGTTGAGGAGACTAGGGTTTAGGAGCTAGGCAGAGCTCTAGATTAGAAAGCTTGTTTCCCAAATATGGAATGCCTTGTCTGCATCCATCCTTTCTCTATGATTCAAAGTCTCTTTCAAATACCCACCTCCTTCCTTTGGAAGGATCAGTGAATGTATTTGAAAGATAGAACTTTTGAGGGAAAAAATGTCTATAATGTTAACAGTTAATGAACCACCCTTGGTAGGTAATTGACTGTCTAATATTCATTCACTTCATCTTGTTGATTGATGTTCATCCTGGAGGTTGAGACTTGAAGAAAAGCCATTGTAGATGGAAGATTGATAATCAAGACCTTGCTTGAAGGCTGTGTAGATGGAGATTGATGCTTGCTGAAGCTTGTAGCTGTTTGGAGATGACTTGAAGATAGGTGTTGATGCAGAGCTGTTGTGGCTGTTTATTTTAGTTGTTATTCATTTTCGGATGTATTGATTGGTTTTCCCTGACTGTATTGTTTGCTGTTTAACCTGTTGGGTTGAAAGTGAAGTCTGTTCACTTTTGCCTATTGTTTTCTAGGTTCGAGGTTGAGTGGGACTCCCTTGCCTCGCTTGTATTGCTGCATTCATGCATTTTACTGCTTTACTGTATATATCTGCTATTGTTTCTGTTTCCGGCTATTCCCTTAGGATCTCTGTTTCTCTCTGCGCAAGAGAGGAGCATGATAGACACTAGGTCTTAACCCATGCATGATAACATTAGGTTAGTTTGATTCCCTTCGCAACCGTAGGTTAGAGTTCTGTCTCTTCTTCCTCAAAACAAACAGAAAAATACAATAAAATTTCAAACACAATAAAAGACACTTCTTCCGTAAAAGAATGTGAACTCATCAAGACGTCATTTTTGTCCGCTTGGACTGCTAATCAGAAAAACCTTTTTCAGAAGGAATAAAATCAATCAAGAAAGGCTTGTGTCTTCCGTGGCCCGAACTACGTTTGCTCTGATCTTCCATGCAGTGTGGAAGTACGTAGGCATAGGATGCGATATCCTAGCGAGCAACCTTCCCCTCCTTTCCAGTAGGTAGGCGAACTACGTTGACTCTGATTTCTCGTTCCAGACGGGAATACGTAGGCATAAAGTGCGATACTTTGCCGAGTCGTTTTCTTTCCTTTTAACCCTTAACCCTTAGTTTAGATAGAAATAACAATCCATACCCGAAAACAAGCGTGGATCCCGTCGAGTACGACGGACGTGAGGGGTGCTAATACCTTCCCCTTGCGTAACCGACTCCCGAATCCAGGTTTTGGTTGCGACGACCATACCTTTCCCGTGTTGTGCGAGGTTTACTCTGAGCGTTTCCTTTCCCTCTCGTGGGATAAATAACGCACGGTGGCGACTCTTCTATTCAGCCGGCGCCGATTTTCGCAGTAGCGACACAATAAGTATGTTTTTCTTGAAGTAATCCATTCGTGTTCACTCATAAAAATATTTTTGCGCACTACAATACCAACTTTCTTGATTAAACCCTTTGAGGAAGGATGAGGAAGTAGAGATGCAAACTTGCTAAAAGTAGGCCTTTTGGAATAGAACCTTGCTGATGATGTACAAACATTGTTTCAAATTCCTAAACACCAGAGATATAAGGGAGATAAACCCTCGTTAACCCCATTGAGCCTAGAAGTAGGATTTTCTTTTCATACGAAAAAACTTTGCATCTAACCTAGGGGAAGGGTAGTCGTCAGTTCGTTTGACCAGGCGCTCAAATTTCAAAAGGAATGTGCATCTAGGGATCAACCACTTATCTTTCCTTACTCATCACGAGGTCAAGAGCGTGAAACCATAATGGTTATCTCTCATCGCCAAGGAATGAGGCAGCCACAACCCTTTCGGAGATATCAAGACAAACCAGTGTCACACAATTTGTTTGAGAAAAAAGAAATAAAGCCTGCTAAGTTGAAAACTTGAAAACAAATGAGTTAGGCAAACATTAGGGCATCCCGCTGGACTTCAAAAATACAAAAGTATCAGTCCAGGCAAAAATTAGGGAAGAACGGGCAAAAGAATGAAAAATGTGAAAAGCGAAAAGTATTACAAAAGAAAATCCTTGAGCAAGAGCAAGTCATGTGACTATAGACACTAAAGACAAAAGGGGTGACTGTCACTCCAAAGAACCTTGTGGGTTCCCTAACTATCACTTCTACCATTCAATAACCTTTTGAAAGGTGAATTCCTGGGCCGAATTAGCTGAACATAGGACTGGAGAACATCATGAATAATGGGTGGGTTAAAACAAAATTTTGAGCCTTATATCATTTCTTTCTCAAACCATGAACCAGGCCACGTTACAACCCTCAAAAGTCCTAATTGAGGCAAGGTTCATCCTGAAGGCATACTGTTGCACCCCAAAATTTGACCAACCGGGTCTCGTATCTAGCTCGATGTTTCGACGCATAATCGCATTCGCATCTGCATATTGCATACATTGCATTGTTCATTTGTTTTGACTTTATTGGGATCACAGCTCCCGTCTCGTGTTTCAGGTGCTTTTTATCAGTTTAAATAGGTAGAATCGTATTTTTGGGATATTTCGGTGCCCGTTTATTTTTACCGATTATTTATGTGTCGTTCGGGATTTATTGTGATTTTTCTGGATTTTATTGGCATTTTTTAGGGTTTAAATAGCTTTTAAATCATTTTTTAGGGTTAATAGGATTTTTTAATAGTTTTAATTCTTTTTTTAAATAGATTTTAATCATTTTAGGATTTAATAGGTTTTAGATAAATAATATAGATTTTTAGAATATTAATTGATTTTTTTGAATATTTTCTTTTAAATAGTTTTTAGAACTTTTAATAGAATTTAAATAGCATTTTTCATTTTAGAATAATATAGGATATTATTAGAATTTAAATAGATTTTAAATAGTTTTAATTCAATTTTTAGAATATTAGATAAAATAGATTTTTCATTTTATTTTCTGTTATAGATTTTTAATCATTTGTAAATAATATAGTTTTATTAGGGTTTATAGAATTTAATTAGGTTAGTTTTTAGATTTGATTAATTGAGTATTAGTTAGGTTAATTAGCTCTAGGTTAATCAGAATTTTAGTTAATGGGTAATTAGTTTTGTGTATTTCGTTTAATCCATTTTATGCAGTTTTGGTTTTTTTTGGCATCAGTTTTTGTAGTGGGCCCATAGCAGAGTCGCAGCCCAATTTGTCCAGAAAGTCCAAGATTTTCCCAGCGTTATCCAGAAGCTTCTAGAAGGCTCCAGAACTCCTCAGTGTTATATAATCCCCAGCTCGCCACGTGTTGAAGGGAGGAAGGGCCCACGCTTCATCACTCCAGCACGCCACGTATCCCTCAGAGCTCCACACTCTGCCACGACCTCGCACGTGGAGAGCATGCAGAGACTCCACCCACTGCCCCTAGCCACGCGTCCAGTCCCCCGTTCCTCACCGTGAAACGGTCACCGACCGGCATGCATGGCCGGCGACCGCCGCCCTCCACCGTCTACCTCACCGGAAAACTGCAAAACCTCCATTCTTCATCGTTTCAACGAATTCTTCCCCTCCGATCTTCATCGTTTTCCCTTCATCATCTGAAACCTTCAACAATCATTTCCTCCGATCACCACCATCCATCTTCATCCAATCTCCACCAAACTCACCAGAAAAACCCAGAAAAGCTCCCTCAAACTTCATCATCATCAACGACCTTCAGGATCTCCAACAACGAATCGTATCATTGCTCATCCAGAATCCCCAGAAACGCCCTAAAGTCAAGATTCAACCGTTCAAACTTCCAGATTCGAAGCCTTCTTCGTAGATCAAGAGTTTCCAGAATCTTCAAGATTGTTCATCGTGATTATCGTCACAAAGATTCCCAGAAGCACAACACCCAACCAACTTCAAGAAATCTCCAGAATACTCATCTTCCTCAAGCAATCTTCATCGGGTCTTCGTGAGCTTCCCAGATTACTCATCGCGCCTTCAAACAAGATCTTCATGAAGAACAAATCTTCATCGCATCAACAGGCAACCAATCGTTTATCATCAAGAACGTAATTCATCTTCAACGAGCTTTCATGGTTTCTGTTGTTGTTCTTCTGTTTGGAATGGAGAGAGGGAAAGATGTTGATAGGCTCAAAGGATGAACGGAAGTGGTGGAGAATTGAACGGTTGAGAGAACGGAGGTGGGCGGCGGCGGCGGAGAAGAATAAAGGCTAGGGTTTCAGAAACTCAGAGTGAATGGAGAGAGGAAGAAGGGGAGAAGGGTTATGGGCCTCAAGCCCAATCACGTTTTTTGGAGCCACATCTTCCCCCTCGTTTTTGGCTAAGAGTGGGCCTCAGGCCCAACGAAACTAATTGCCAGGCACACCTCCCAGTTTCAATCTTCACCCCCCCTTTCGTGTTGCAACAAGAGCAGCTGGGCTGGGCCCAGTCTGCAGTTTTGGTTATTTTTATTTTTCTTACTTGTTTACACCCCCTGTAATCCAGATACACCCTCCCCCTTTTTTGTTTGTTTTTTTTTCTTTGGTTGTGAGAAGTGAAAAAGAAATAAAAGAAAGTATGAGGAAATATTGATGAAAAAAGAAAATAGAAGAATATTATGAAAAAAGAAAGAGAATATAGAAAAAATGTGAAAAAGAAAAGAAAATATTCAAGAAAAAATATATGAAAATATATTGAAAAAAGGGTGAAAATATTGGAGAAAAATATTGAGAAGAGAAAAATATAGTGAAAAAATAGAGAAAAATATTGAGAAAGAAAATATGAAGAAAAAATATTAAAGTGTCGATTTAATATTTTTAGAGTACATTTTCTTTAGGTTTTTCATAGAAGTTATTTTCCTTTTAGGATAGTTTAGAAGCCCATTTGTTAGGGGGCTATTTTTTCATTCGATTTTTTTAGGATAGGATAGGATAGCGTTTCCTAGGAGATTTATTTCAGTATCCACTCATTGTAATCATTTTTCAGATATTAATAAAACGAGATTTGAGCTGTGGTCCCGATAGTAGCCGAACTACAGCTGCTCTGATTCTTCGTACCAGACGAAGATATGTAGGCATAGGATGCGATATCCTAGCGAGCACACTAACGACTAACTTTTGTTCTCTCGCGGCTGTGCGATCGAGACTTTCCCGTTGACAATTAATTGATACCCTTTTTCTCTCTTGCCCGAGTGCATTTGAGACCAAGCCATAGTTTTGACCATAGGTCCCCGACCCTGTGAAACCAATTGTTTTTTCTCACTGCTGTGTGAGAATGTTTGTTTAGCCGTAGTTAGTCTGAACTACGTAAAGCTCTGATCTTCCACCCAGTGGAAGTACGTAGGCACAAGACGCGAGGTCTTGGCGAGCCAATTTTCCCCGTAGTCCCGAACTACGTTGACTCTGACTTTCTCTCCCGAGAATACGTAGGCATAGAGTGCGACGCTCTATCGAGTCAATTCCCTTCCGTTTAGATTTAGCAGCCGTAGATAGATTGTTTTGCATCCAGTAGACAACCCAAGCAAGCGTGGATCCCGTCGAGTACGACGGACGTGAGGGGTGCTAATACCTTCCCCTTGCGTAACCGACTCCCGAACCCAGGTTTTGGTTGCGACGACCATACCTTTCCCCGTTTTTTGCGAGGTTTACTTCGAGCGTTTCCTTTCCCGCTCTGAGGGATAAATAACGCACGGTGGCGACTCTTCTGTCAGCCGGCGCCGATTTTCGCAGTAGCGACACATACTCCCATAAGACAATGTTCTTGACTCTCAAAAAAATCGGTGTCACATTTTAACTAGTGACTCGTTCACAGGGTTTAGCAATATCTTTTCAATAAAAACTTCAAGATTAATATATGTGTTACATTAGAATAATCATTTTCAGAATAAACATTTTTTGCTTGCATACACGTATTTGACACCAATGAGGTTTAGATAATGAGCATCAGTTGATAAGTCTAACTTTTCCAAGAGGAAATTCCTGGAGAGTCTTATTGAGGGACATGTAGCCAAGAAATTTTGTTAGGTACTGATTCTTCAAACAATTTGCTCAGAAGTTTCCAAATCTGGGGCAGTCACATCGAGAAATCTCTCCAAAGTTCTATTAATATGGGGCAATCATGTCGAGATTCTACGAATCTCTCGAATATCAATCAGATAGTAGCAGAATTACTACAAGGCTCATACTGAGGCATATCACTTCAAGAGCAAGAGAAGATATCCTCTCTAAAGGACGGTTAACCAGAGTCACGTCTCCAGAATACATACTGGGGCAGAGTACTTCAAATTTTTATAATACCTTTTGAGGAAGGTTCCTCCATAGGTTATGACATACCGAGGTACAATTTGCCACATCACATCTACGAGATCCATGTCGATAGCTAACACGTGGTATCCCCAATAGAGTTTCTCTCCCCGACAGAGATCACCAAGATTTTACCATCCTCAGCAGAATGCTATGAAATGTTTGTTTGTTCTCCCCAGCAAAAGTCCAGAAGTCTTCCTTCCCAAACCATGGTTTGATTTGGTTATTTTTCTCTAGCAAAAGTTCATGTCACTAGACAGAGTAGGGATGGTTTGTTTGCATCCCTTTCAAGAGGCTCATTTGACCTGTCTTCCCGAGTAGAGTTTCTCTCCCCACAAAGTAGTTGTATATGCAATTACAATTTCCCCAGCGAAGTATCATGGTTTTGTATTTCCTAACAGAGTTAGTTCTGATTTCCACACAGTCCAAGGCCCGATGGTTCTTAGCATTTTCAGTAGGTTAAAGCCTAATCGTTATTGGCAGTCTCCTAACGGAGGTGGTAGTTGTTCCCACAGAGCGTTGGAAGGTTAGAACCCTAGTGTTATTTCCCAACAGTCGTCTACTGCATGTACATTCCCGTGGGTTGGAATTTTAAGTTGTTATGTCCCCGAAGATAGTTCAGTTTGTCTTTCCCAATGGAGTTGGTTTCATTTTTGCAGCACTTCTCTCGGTGGAGTGTCTGTTTGCATATCTTAAGCATCATTACATTGCATCCTCAAAATACGTGGCATTTCCATTTGAATATTATGCCATGAAAAGTTCAAACATGCATTCGAGGCATAAGCCGAGTTTGATACCCTATTTCCCTTTGCTTAACCTTTCCCCAGTAGGAAGTGGTGTAAATTAGGAGAGATTGTTTAACTTTATCCCCAAGCAGGAGCTCTAACCAATCCTTAAGGTAGTAGATCCATCAATCTCACCCTTTGATCTTTGTTCCCTAGCAGAGTTGTATGTCTAGGATTCCTTTATCCCCTCATCGATCAATTATTGACTCTTTCACCCATCGTTCAGGTGTTAGATGCGTAAATCTCGATGTTTTCGTGGTACCCAATCTCAGTCAACACTCGCCCGTGTTTGTTTCAGTTTCATCAATACTTGTTCGCATTGATCTTATATTTTTAGACACTCGTCATGATATTTCAACACTCGTCTGTGTTTGTTAAAGTTTCATCAATACTCGTCCATATTGATCTTATATTTTTAGACACTCGTCCATGTTTGTTTCAGTTTCATCAATACTCGTCCGCATTGATCTTAGATTTTTAGACACTCGTCGTGATCTATCAACACTCATCCGTGTTTGTTTCAGTTTCATCGATACTCGTCATTCTCTTTCAACACTCGTGTGGGTTTGTTTCAGTTTCATCAATACTCTTCTGCATTTGTCTTAGATTTTTAGATACTCATTGTGATCTTTCAACACTCATTCGTGTTTGTTTTAGTTTCATCAATACTCGTCCGTATTGGTCTTAGATTTTTATACACTCGTTGTGATCTTTCAACACTTGTCCGTGTCTGTTTCATTTTCATCAATACTCATCAGTATTGACCTTAGATTTTTAGACATTTGTTTGTGATCATTCAACACCCGTCTGTGTTTATTTCAATTTCATCAATACTCGTCCATATTGGTCCTAGGTTCTTAGACACTCTTAGGGCTCTTCAACACTCGTTCGTGTTTGGTTCAGTTTCATCAATACTCGTCCGTATTGATTTTAGATTTTTAGACACCCGTCTATGATCTTTCAACACTCGTCCGTGTTTACTTCAGTTTCATCAATACTCGTCCGTATTGGTCCTAGATTCTTAGACACTCGTCGTGCTCTTCGACGCTCATTCGTGTTTAGTTCAGTTTTATCAATACTTGTCCGTATTGACCTTAGATTTTTAGACACTCGTATGTGATCTTTCAACACTCATCCGTGTTTATTTTAGTTTCATCAATACTCGTATGTATTGGTCTTAGATTCTTAGACACTCATCGTAATATTTAAACACCTGTCCGTGTTTGTTTAAATTTTACCAATAATCGTCAGTACTGATCTTAGACTTTCATTGTTACCCTTAACACTCGTCTGTGCTTATCCCTGGTATAGTTGTCACTCGTCCACGCCAGTTTCTATTTTATTAATACTTCGTCCGTATTGATTCCCCAACTCCTATTTGCGTTAAGTATATAGCTTCTATTGCTCAATTTCCATCAGCGGCTTCGTTAGTTGTATTCCCCAGCAGAGTCGTCTCATCCCCTGCAGAGTGCAAATTTTATGGTTCTTTTAGTATTCAACCTCCTTCTACCTAAATGTTTGAAAGGCGTCACTCTTCACACCTTCAGGTTTAAGTTGATTGAAAAGGGGCAGTTGTTATACCCCAAAATTTGCCCTCACCCTTTATAACCCTAACTGGCTATTGCTTTACATACATATGCATCATCCCCTAGGTCATTCATTTTCATAAGGCATGGGATCAGGTCCTTCTGAAGAATCAGGGTCTCCTATTAGGCTGAGGTTTCTGTTTTATTTGAAGATTAATTCAACTGGGTGTAAGAATTAAGTCTTGGATTGTCGAGTATCAAGGTTAAGAACTCTTAAAAGCCCTAGTTCAGTTTTCCTATTCATGGATTTTGAGCATGGTTGTCAATTGTAGACTGACTAGGGTATCATGACAAGCACATTTCAATTTGTGCTAGATCATCATCATCTAGAGAATTGCTCATCAAAACAAGACGATTTGCTTCTTGAATTTGTAATTAGGATGACGTAAAAGGCTAATGGATTCATTTTCTCATGGAGCATTGATTCAAATTAAGGTTGGAAGAAGGCGCAAATGGATTCAAGTCACTAAACATATTCATAAGCGGGTGATGTTCATCATCGACTTTTGGATAAAGATAAAAGAGATCTTGGGTGAAAGAATTGAACTTAATGATGTTGTGGTCGTCAATTCAATGATTATGGTTTACATAGGTGGAATTAGTAAACAAGGAAGCTTACAATAGGTAGATGCTTGTGCTCGCTTGGGAGAATTTTGTTAGTTCCTGATTGGCAGGCATTTTGGTAAAACTTGGTGAAATCACAAGATGCCTTACAGGATGTTTTGACATATGGTATTAAGATTCTGCAGGTAGCTATATTTGTTGTTGCAGGATTTAGTTCATTATGTCAAGCATGATGTCCTGACATTTGTGAACAAAACATTTTGTGAGAATGTGTTTTGTTTTTCTATTACCTTTTGTGCAACTCTTTACGCTGCTATGATCTGTCCTTTATGGTTTAAATCTGCGTGGATTTAGTTCTTATTCAAAAGCGTTTTTGATGCATATATCATGGAATATTTATGGAATCAAATGAAGCTTTTTCCTGAAGTAAATCTTGAGGATCTAAAGAGTGATTTGATTGGATCAAATCAAATCTGTTTTGGTTTTACTCATTGATGCTAATTATTTAGATTGACTTCTTCACGATCAGATGTTATTTTTGCCAAAGCCCAAGCCCGTCAAGTGTTACTATTTAAAGGATTCGCAACCCTAGTTTACAGCTCAGAGAAGCTAGGTTTAATATTGTGCATCACATAAGGATTAGTGCTTTCTAGCATTCGTGTGTTTGTGTTAGTTTGTGAGCCACTCACTCATTACTTTAATGTGTGAATTTGACTAATTTTTTCATTGTAAGTTGTTCACTCAAAGCTTGTAAGCAAGACTGTATTATACTTGATTGAAGCTTTTAAGCAAGATCAAGATTTGTCTTTGAAGAGTGTCTTCTAAAGTTTTATTGATCTGTTGTTATCACTACTGTGATTGAGTGGGGGTGAGAGGTGTCTCATATCTAGGAGTGTCCTAGTTAGAAATTACAAGGGTAGAGATTAGGTGCGAATATGGTCAACTAAAGAGAGTCTACTGTGTATCTTCAAATTAATTCTACTTAGTGGATTTCCTTCCTGGCTTGGTAGCCCCCAAACGTAGGTGTGTTTTCACCGAACTGGGTTAACAATTGCTTGTGTCTTTTTGCTATTGTTATCTTTTTGTATTTTTTATTATTGGTGATTGTACATATATTAGTGTCGTAACACCGCCTTTGACATCTGATACATGATACCAGAATTTCAATTGGTATCAGAGGAGGCATCCTGCTCTAATTCTGGGTGAGATCCAGGGACGATACTTTCTGGTACTATGGACAAAGAAGGAGGACTTATGAACAGACCACCTGTTCTGAATGGGATTAATTATGACTATTGGAAACCACGAATGGTTGCCTTCTTAAAATCTTTGGATAGTAAGGCATGGAAAGCTGTTATAAGAGGATGGAAACATCCTGTGACTATTGGGGAGGATGGAAAGGTACATATATCTTGAATCCTAAGGAATAATGGACCAAGGAAGATGATGAACTGGCTTTTGGTAACTCCAAAGCCTTGAATGTCCTGTTCAATGGAATTGATAGAAACATATTCAGACTGGTGAACAACTGTGAAGTGGCTAAAGATGCTTGGGAGACACTCAAGACTTCCCATGAAGGTACCTCCAATGTAAAGATGTCTAGACTTCAACTGCTGACTACAAAGTTTGAAAACCTAAGGATGAAAGATGATGAAAGAATACATAACTTTCATATGAATATTCATGAAATAGCCAATGCTTCAAGTGCCCTAGGTGAGAAGATGTTAGAAGAAAAACTGGTAAGAAAAATTCTCAGATCTCTTCCCAAGAGGTTTGACATGAAAGTAATTGCTATAGAAGAAGCACAAGACGTTTTCAAGATGAGGGTTGATTAACTCATTGGATCTCTTTTGACTTTTAAATTAGGAATAAGTGACAAGGCTGACAAGAAAAAGAGCACAGCCTTTATGTCAAATACTAAAAATGGAGAAGATGAATCAGATGGGGATACTAATGAAAGTTTGTCCAATTCCATAGTGCTTCTTGGAAGACAATTTAACAAAGTGGTGAAGAGAATGGATATGAAGACAAGACCTAATGTCAAGAACATCTCTTATGACATCAGTAAGTCCAATGATGTTGGTAGAAGAACCAGGACTGAAGACAAACCCACAAATAGCAGAGGGATTCAGTGCCATGGATGTGAAGGTTTTGGTCACATTAGAGCTGAATGCCCAACCTATCTCAAGAAACAAAAGAAAAGTCTTGTTGTCTCTTGGACTGATGAAGATTCTGACAGTGATCTTTAAGAAGACTCTGCCAAACATATAATTGCCTTGACTGGAAGATAATATTCTGATGAAGAATCCAGCGAAGATGAATTAACTTTTGAAGAACTTGCAGCTTCCTACAAAGAGTTGTGTCTTAGAAGTGAAGAAGTGTGTCATCAAGGTGAAAAACAGAAGAAACGCATCAGCAAACTGAAGGCTGAAAAGAAAGAACACCTTAAAACTATCACTAAGTTGAATGATGAAGTTGCTCAGTTGACTTCCCAACTTGATCAAATGGGGAAGTCTGTTAGAATGATGAACAGTGGTACCAACACCCTAGATAAGATTCTTCAATCTGGAAGAAGGACACGAGACAAGACAGGGTTAGGATTTGATGAAGAAAAGAAACCACCTTCAGACAATAATTCTGCTTCACACCATAAGCCTTCTGGATCCAAGCAAAAGATGTTCCATCCGATGTCTCAACATCACGACAGAGGTCAAACCAGCCAACCAAGAAGATTCCAGAGATGGAGATATCACTATTGTGGCCGTCTTAGTCATATAAAGCCCTTCTGCTTTAGACTGCATGGATATCCTAAACCTATGCCTCAAACTAGACCTAATCACAATGTTCATTCTTCTAGAAAGCAATGGGTTTCTAAAGCTCCTGCTACAAAGCAATGGGTTTCTAAAGCTGCTGCTACTTGCTTGATAGCTCTTATGTCCCTAAAAGTCTTTGCTAAGGGAGACTGGTACTTTAACGGTGGTTGCTCGAGACACATGACAGGGATTAAAAACATCTTAGTAGACATCACACCTCACTCTACCATCTATGTGACCTTTGGAGATGGAGTCAAAGGTGAGATTAAGGGAATTGGAAAATTGAACACCTCAGGGAATCCTGACCTTGACAATGTGCTGCTAGTTAAAGGACTAACTGTTAACCTAATTAGCATCAGTCAACTGTGTGATCAAGGACTCAATGTAAGGTTCACTAAACTTGAATGATTGGTTACTAATGAAAAAGGAGAATTGATCATGAAGGGAGTCAGATATAAGGACAATTGCTACCTATGGGTCTCTCAGGACTCCAAATGTGCTCTTGCCAAAGAAGATGAAGTAAAATTATGGCACAAGAAACTTGGTTATCTTCATTTGAAAGGAATGACAAAAATAATCTCTATGGAAGTTGTTAGAGGAATTCCTAAGCTAAAGATTGAAGAGGGAAAAGTATGTGGTGAATGCCAAGTGGGAAAGCAGACAAGGATGTCACACCAGAAGATCCAACATCTCACTACTTCTAAAGTATTGGAACTTCTCCACATGGACTTAATGGGACCTATGCAGGTGGAAAGTCTTGGTGGAAAGAAGTATGCTTATATAGTGGTGGATGGTTTTTCAAGATACACTTGGGTGAATTTTATAAGAGAAAAATCTGAAGTATTTGATGTGTTTCAAGACCTCTATCAAAAAATTCAAAGAGAAAAGGAAAGCAAGGTTGTTAGAATCAGGAGTGATCATGGAAAGGAGTTTGAAAATCAAAAATTTTCTGAATTATGTTCTTCAGAGGGAATTAGCCATGAGTTCTCTGCTCCTATTACTCCACTGCAAAATGGAGTCGTTGAAAGGAAGAATAGAACTATCCAAGAATCTGTTAGAGCAATGATCCATGCAAAGAAGTTGCCCTACCACTTCTGGGCTGAAGCTATGAACACTGCTTGCTATATACATAACAGAGTGACTTTGAGAGCAAGAACTATGACCACCCTGTATGAAATATGGAAGGGAAGAAAGCCCACTGTAAAATACTTCCATGTGTTTGGAAGCAAATGCTATATTCTTGCAGATCATTACCAAAGAAGAAAGATGGATCCTAAGAGTGATGAAGGTATATTCTTGGGTTACTCTACTAACAGCAGAGCCTACAGAGTGTTTAACTCCAGAACTAAAACCATGATGGAATCTATCAATATTTTTATAGATGATGTGCATGAGGAGACTGATGTCCCAGACAATGTTGGAAGATCCTTCGATATCTCAACTGAGTATGAAAACAGAGACAATGATCCCAATCCTGCCATTGTTGAACCTGAACCAGTTGACAAATGACCCTCTATCAGAATTCAGAAATACCATCCTATGGATCTCATCATAGGTGATCCAAATAAAGGGGTAACAACTAGATCCAGAGAAGTTATTTCAAGTTCTTGTTTTGTGTCAAAAATTGAACCTAAAAACATCAAGGAAGCATTGACTGATGAGTTCTGGATAAATGCCATGCAAGAAGAGCTGGGAGAATTAAAGAGAAATGAAGTATGGGATCTTGTGCCAAGGCCTAAATGAACAAATGTGATTGGAACCAAATGGGTGTACAAGAATAAGTCTGATGAAAAGGGAGTGGTCACTAGGAACAAAGTCAGACTTGTTGCTCAAGGATACACTTAGATTGAAGGGGTTGATTTTGATGAAACTTTTGCTCTTGTAGCTCGCCTTGAATCTATCAGACTTCTTCTGGGAGTTGCCTTCATTCTGAAAATCAAGCTGCTTCAAATGGATGTTAAAAGTGCATTTTTAAATGGTTACCTGAATAAAGAAGTTTATGTGGAACAACCTAAAGGTTTTATTGATCCAACTTTTCCTAATCATGTGTTTAAGTTGAAGAAAGCTTTGTATGGTCTGAAGCAAGCTCCTAGAGCATGGTATGAAAGACTAAGAGAGCTTCTTGTTGATAATGGATACAGAAAAGATGGCATAGATAAAACTTTGTTTATCAAGGAAGAAGGGGGAAAACTCATGATTGCTTAAATATATGTTGATGATATTGTTTTTGGTGGGATGTCTGATGAAATGGTTCAACATTTTATGCAGCAAATGCAGTCTGAATTTGAAATGAGCCTTGTTGGGGAATTAACTTATTTTCTTGGGTTGCAAGTCAAACAGATGGAAGAATCTATATTCCTATCTCAAAGTAAGTATGCCAAGAATATAATTAAGAAGTTTGGAATGAAAAATGTCAGCCATAAAAGAACACCTGCACCTACCCATCTAAAGTTGTCAAAAGATGAAAAAGGAGTTAATGTGGATCAAAGTCTTTACAGAAGCATGATAGGAAGCTTATTATATCTTACAGCAAGCAGGCCTGCCATAACATTTGTTGTGGGTGTTTGTGCCATATATCAAGTTGAACCCAAGATAAGTCATATTAATCAAGTCAAGAGAATTTTGAAATGTATTAATGGGACAAGTGAATATGGGATGTTGTACACTCATGGATCTAATTGTGTGTTATCTGGATACTGTGATGCTAATTGGGCTGGAAGTGCTGATGACAGAAAGAGCACATCAGGAGGCTGCTTCCTTTTGGGAAACAACCTCATATCTTGGTTTAGCAAGAAACAAAATTGTGTCTCTCTGTCTACTGCTGAAGCTGAATATAATGTCACACAAGATGAAGCAAATGCTTACAGAGTATAATGTCACACAAGATGTCATGACATTATACTATGACAACCTGAGTGCTATCAACATTTCCAAGAACCCTATTCAACACAGCAGAACAAAGCACATTGATATTCACCATTATTTTATAAGGGAGCTTGTTGAAAATAAAATTATTACCCTATAGCATGTTACTACAGAAAAGCAGCTGGCTGATATTTTCACTAAAGCCTTGGATGATAGTCATTTTAAAATTTTGAGAGGAAAATTAGGGATTTGTATTTATGAAGATTTATAGCAATTATTGCTGAGTGGGATGACCACTCATAAAGGGCGGTATTTTCCAAAAATAGAGATGTCCCAACATCCCTCTTTATTACATAACACACTCAAGGATACTACCACACACTACCCTAATCATCCCTTTCCCTCCAACTACCCTTTCAACTCTCATACTCTCACAAAGTGTCTGTGTGCCTCCCATTCTCTCCTTGATTCTTCTTTTGAAACCGATCTTCCTACTCTCAAAAACCACACAATGTCTCCCAAACATGTTGCAACCTCTTCAAAATCTTCAAAGTTTGAATCTAAACCTAAGGCTCGTCCCATGAACATATCTTTTGAAGAAGTCCTTGATGTTACTCCTCTTTCCATGGTTCCCAGTCACGACAGTGAAGCTTCCAAGACCACTCCAACTCATGCAAGCAAAACTTAACAGACATCCAAAGGTAACACCTCTTACACCTTTATTGATTATACTACTAGAATGAAGAACAAAGAAGGCAGTTCCTATGTTGATAAATCCATCAGGGAACTAGTAATTAAGGTCCTATATGGTGGACACAATGTACCTGGGATTTCCAGTCCTCTTTCTCGCATGGATTCCACTCCCAGTTCTGCTGCTGATCTAGGTGAAAAAGGTAAAGATGCTGACAAACCCCTTTCTGCTAAGAACCCTAATACAGAGAATATGCACAAGCTTGCTAGCTTTGTACTCCAGGATGTAAGAGAAGATGGTGTGCTTGGAATTAACGATGAATAGAGTCATCCATAAAACATTGTGCTAGCGGTCGAGTCAGGCCTTTAGAAGAAACAACAGAACTTACAAAATATAAATAACTACAACAAAACCTGTCACAACAAATATTAAGCCTGGCTAACGTTGCTTAAAACAAAAAATATATATTATGAAGACCTAAGCTACAGGAACCACAACTTTGGCCTAGTTGCTGCTAAAGTCGTATCCAAAATAGCCTTGATAGCACCTTCACCCAAAAGACCGTCTACACCCAAACGTCATGTTTTGAATTCCATAAATCTAAGTCTTTGAATTTTCCTTGTTTTTGGCAAGTTCCTGCACTTGAATTTCCCTCAAGCACGTACTGATTCTGAGCAATGAACGACTCTTCACTTACAAAACATATAGAAACATCATTCACATATTCGATGGGAGATATATTGCACGTGAAAGTAAACAGACTAATTTCAATAAAGATCCAACTTCCATTCACTTCCTAGGATGCTCCTGCCAATATGGTGAATACTATTTCAAAAGATCACGACCAATTATGCAGGTGCGGTTCATAACGTGTAAGGATGATTTGGAAACTGGTATGTATTACCTTAAATTGCGGTGAGCTTCCGTTAGTGATATACGGTGAGTCGTTGTTCCTCTTGCAACCACTTTGTTCATCTACCTTTGAAATTACTTGACAAGGAAAAAGGACTTGAGTCTAAAGCTCGAAGATTAGATGTTGTTCGCATACTGTTAGTTTCATTACTTGACACGTCAAAATGCTGCCAGATTTAAGTCAGTGTTGCTATAATAATGGGTTGAACTCTTACACGCCTCATTTCGAAACATGTTTCGCTCTATACTGAGATGCTTGCAGCATTACATCAACTACTTCTTGTAAAAATAACAGAAGCAAGTGTTAGTATTCGGGATGGAGACGAAACTCGAACAAAAAAAAGGTTCTTTTGGTAAATATAGATGGTGAACTTACTGGCTCTGAAGGAGGAGTATACAATGAACCCAACCATTGTTAAGAACAAGAATGAATTAGACAAGCCTGAGCTTAAGTCCTGGTTCCTACAAATATGGATTCGATAAAGGAAAGTTATTAGATATAATTAAACAATAAAAAGTCAAGGAAGGAAAGATTTAATCATAATAAGCATGCATCATCAAGATTGGCAATGTCAGATCCACAAATCATGCAAAACAGAATCGAGCAGGGAAAGAATTAAGACTTGCTCAAGATATATCAAGACGGAAACAGCAGAAAGTCGGTATTTTCAATTTCGAGGAACAAAGTTCAAACCTCTAATGGTTGCGAGAATTGGCTCTGCCCTGTGGATGTGCAATGCCGACTTTGAACTTTTGATCGAAATTGAAAGCTGCAGGAATGTTTCCGCAACAGATTAATGACGTATTCATGGAAGAAGATTGCCTATAGACATAACACCAGGAAATAATCAATAACCGGCTCATGGACAAAAAATACAGAAACAACAAGTTTAGATCATTGTCATCAACCACACGATAACCATACATTTTCTTTCCAAAAACAAGAATCACAACCATCATTAATCCATATTTTTAGCATCAAATTTTCAAAATGAAAGTAGAAGTATTTAATCATAGAATCTTTTATTCAATGCTGAAATTCAATTCGTAAAGTCTATAAAAGGGGAAGAAATCACAATAGCGTCAGAGAACTAAAAAAGAGATACATGCGACATTGTCGACATCACCGAAACCTTCGCATCGCCGCGCCTGGACCTGCAGTAGCAGCTTGCGAACCTTGTTGATGAAGCCAACCGCAATCACCGCTTCATCGTCCGACACCGCCGCAAGTTATTCCTCAATCTCAGTCGCAGGTAATGTTGTTTCGACTTGATTGTTTCACAACCACTTCCACATTGAATCATAAATTACTGATGGTTGCCTAATTTTAATGGATGTTAGAGTGTTGTTATTGTTGATTTCAAATCATGAGAACGAGAAAGGGTATAAGCCGGAAATGTGAGCGGAGAGGGTGGAGCACCGCAGCGAAGCAGAACGCGCAGAAGAGAAGGGAATGAATGGAGGTTTGAGAACAGAACTTTGAGATAGAGGAGAGTGTGACGAGTTCTGTAAATGAGGAGAATAGAAGAAAGAACGCGGTGAGGGAGAAGAGGAAGAGGGAAAGTCGCACAGTGCAATTCCATGGTGGGGGAAAGTTGCGAAGGTGACAGCGAGTGAGAGAGACGGCGGAGTGACGCGGCGAAGGAGAAGAAGATGGAGAGAATGGGTCGCGAGGGGAAGAAAAGGAACATTCTGGTTCCTTCATTACCTTGTGAGACTCTTGTGAGTCTAAGGGATACGGGTGGGCCCTAACGGCGGCCCAGGTTTGTTTCTTATTTTTATTTTTATTTTATCTTTTTTATTCTTTTTTATTTGATTATGATAAGCCTAGTAGCAAACCCATTTATCCTTTTTTTTCCCACCCATAATCCTTTTTGTGCACTCCATTATGTTTCTTTGTCGTTAATTCATTTTTATTGATTTAATTTGGACTTAATTTCGGTATTAGAGGGTAAATTGAATTGATGAGATGATGTTGTTTTTTATCTTGGCATTAATTTCAATGTTAACTCCATGGTTAAATATCGACTTAGATGTAGGTTCCTTTTTAAGAACTACAAGTTGTGATCAAGGTTGTTGATTAATGTTTGATGCATCTTTGCGGTTAAAATTCGTTTTGATCTCATTACATCGTCTGACATTTGTACGTGACACCTTTTGTTTAAACGTTAGTGTTACTTCGTCTATTCCCTTAGGTTTGGTTTTAGTCCGATTTAATCAAGTCTTGTATTTGGTTAAATTGAATTAAAACATAAAGTCTTTTTAGAATCCAACTTTACGAGATAACTTTTAGGATATTCTCCCTTGTAACCTCAACTATAGGACCATTTTGCATGATAACATCTAGGACCAAGTCTCCCATGGATCTTATGTTGTGTCTTCCTCTTCTCTCGAATCAATTCAAGATACTTAATAAATACGGTGTGTATAGTGCGTCATGAGTCTTAAGCACATGGGAAAAGATGAGCGGATGCATTTCTAACCTCATCTTAGGGTACTTTGTGAGCGAGACGTTTGGGTCGTTAGCATGAAGTAGTCGATCCTATGTCATAGACTTTAGTACGATACATGTCTCAGACAAAGTTAATTTACTTCTGTTGTCGCTACTCGAAAAATGCATCGTGCAACGACGGGGAGGCGAAAAGGATAGGACAGAAGAGTCGCCACCGAACTTTATTTATCCCATGAGGGGAAAGGAAAATATCGAGAAAACCTTAAGAAAGAAAAAGGATAAGATGGTCTCGCGACCAAGAACGAGTTCGGAAGCCGGTTATGCGAGGGGAATGTATTAGCACCCCTCGCATCCATCATACTCGATGGGAACCATTTGTTTGTCGATGTGTGATTATATTTGCTTTAAAATTATGCTATAAAAGTGTTCCAAAAGATAGAGAGAGAAGGGTTAGAAATAAGGGAAAGAGAGGTAACGGGGGAAGAAGAGAAAGAACAGACTCGGTAGGACTTCGCGGTCCTAAGCCTACGTATTCTTAAAAGATATGAGAAAGTCAGAGTCGACGTAGTTTGGGGAACTACAAATATATGGGGGATTGTGCTCGGCAAGGATTGTGGCCTTTGTGCCTACGTATCTTTACTTGAAGAAGTAAAGAATCAGAGCAGCCGTAGTTCGGCCTACGGTTTGTTAATGTTTTTATGGATGATGCTATCGTGCGTGTTCTAGCAGTTTAGGTGTTCTGCCGCTCGCATGTGAGGAGACTTATGTGTTACCTGTTTGCGGTAGAACAGACGTAACATATCCTTTTTGAAATGATTAGGTTTTCGCCATGCGAGGCAAGATGTCACATTTGATTTGTGAGGTTGTTTTTTTAGGGGTGAGATAAGTCCACGGATAGTGACCCCTAGCGGGTAGTACCCAATTCTTTATCTCAAAGTTTTTTTGTTATGAAATGGTGTGGCGAACGTAGCGTCTTCGTATTGAAAGACGAGTATCAAGAACACCCCCACTATAGTGAGCATCCCAACACTCGGAGAGGAAGAAGACTGCACTTAATCCTCTCTCTTTAATTCAATGCAAAGAGAACTCCATTCTCTTATTAAAGATGTTTTTGGTTTTGAATGGTAAGTGCTTTTGCGACAGAGAACCCTATGGTAAACGTCAAGCACTCGGGATAGGAGAAGGCCTACGCCTAACCACTCCACGACCATTCAAGTTTTTGTTACGAAAAAAAGTTTGAAAATGCACTCGGTGCGGGACCGAGGTTTTAGATGAGAAAGATTTCGGAAAGGAGTTGTGAAAGAAGAGGTGGTGGGAGAAGTCACATCTTCGTATTGAAAGACGAGTGTCTAAACCACCCACACTATAGTGAGCATCCCCACACTCGGAGAGGAAGAAGTATACACTTAATCCTTTCTCTTTAGTCCAATACAAAGAGAAGTTGATTCTTATTGAAAGGGATTTGAAAATGAACTCGGCGCGGGGCCAAGGTTTTTAGGAGGAAAGGTTTAAAAATGAAAGTGTCTTCATATTGAAAGACGAGTGTCTAAACCATCCACACTACAGTGAGCATCTCGACACTCGGAGAGGAAGAGGTCTACACCCAATCCTCTCTTTTTAATTCAATAAAAAGAGAAACCAATTCTTTATTGCAAGATGTGTGGAAACACACTCGGTACGGGACCAAGGTTTTAAGAATGAAAATGGAAGCATCTTTACATTGAAAGACGAGTGTCGAGACCACCCACACTACAGTGAGCATCCCCACACTCGAAGAGGAAGAAGTCTACACTTAATCCTCTCTTTTAATTCAATACAAAGATAATTTGTTTGAAAATGTTTTAAGACGGACTAAAAAGCCCAAAATCGAGAGAAAAGAATAAATGAAAATAAAGAGATAGAAAAATAAATTAATATATCAAAACATAAAAAAGATTTTTAAGATTTTTATAATATTTAAAATTAACTTTAAATAAATAAAATAAAATAAAACAAAAAGAAAAGAAATAAAAATGAAATAAAAGAAATAAGGAAACAAGTGTTTAAAAAATAAAGAAAGTGCCTCCCAAAGGCTTGAACCCAAGACCTTGGGGTTGCAGGCTGAAAATTTAACCACACCAACCACTAATGCACAATTGGAAAATAATGGAAAAAGGAAAACAAAAGATAAAACAAGAAAAATAAAATGAACAAAAGCAAAAATGCCCCAACAGGGGTCGAACTCAGGTCTAGAATATGGCAAGGCAAGGTACTAACACTGGGGTGGCGATACATCCATTGTATAACGCCACCCCAGTTGCATATGTACCAAATGGGTGCACATTTATGGGAAAAGGCCAAGCTTATCATCTGTTTCCAAACAAACTATTATCTTTTCATTTGAAATAAAACCCAACGGGTAGATGCAAGGCAAATCAACAGAAAAACAAGATCAAAGCAAAGGACCGAGGTCGTTCAACCTTCGAGATGTCAGCGCCTCAATCTCTCTTCCTCAATGTCTGGGTGTTTCTTTCAAAGTTAGAAGAAATAGGTTTGGGTTTGATTTTGAAGGTTCTTAATGGAAAAGATAATGGAGGTTGTTGGATGGGCTTCGAGGGTTTTCATGGAGAAGTTTGTTGGGGTTTTCGAAGGAGAAGATGTTGGGAGGGTTTCGTCGGCGATAAACGGTGGAGGAGGTTTTGAGAATGAAGGAAAGTCGTATGAAATTTGGTTTGAGGAGTTGAATCGAGTAAGGAAGAAAATCTGGTCGCTGTTGTTGATGTTTATTCTGAAGATGTTTGAGTTGTTGTTGTTGTTGAGGAGGTTTGAAGTGAAGAACAGGGGATTGTTGTTGGCTGTTGGAACGGCGGCGGCTTGATTTTCGATGGTTTACAAGCTCGCTTACCATGTGTTCGATGAAAGTACTGTTAAGGCTTGGATGGTTGTTGAAGAGTTCGCAGTGAATTTGTGATGAAGGTGGATGAAGTTGGGTAAGAATGGGTTTTGGGAGTTGTTGATTTAGAAGGCTGTGAGATTTGAAGTTTGGAAGGGTTTTGTTTGAAAATCGGGTTTGTTCACAGAAGAAGATGGATTTGGTTGCTTCTAAGTGACAAAAAATAATTGTTGTTGTTAGCTGGGCTTGTGTTTGTCAATGGTTGTGGTCTAAGTGTGAAAATACATGATGATTGAAGAAGGTGAAAGGGGAGATATTTTGTTACAATGAAGAGTGTTTAGCCATGAGTTTTTGAATGAAACACAAAGTTACAGGTGGGAGAAGTTTAAAGTTGATGGAAGAGATTTTTTAATGGTAACAGTGGTAGAGGTATGCGAACAAACAAGTTTTAGCATACCATCATTTTTTAGGGGGTTATTCATGGATGTGAATAAAATTTGTTTATGCAGGGGTGGAAAAGTTTGTTGCAGGAGTGAAAGATGTGGTTCCCAGTGTTATATTATTGAAGATGTGAAACAAAATGGAAGAGAGAAATGAAAAAATAGAGGGTGTTTTTTGAATGAGGCGAGAGGTTGAGTTTTCTGTCAATGAATATGGGGAAGGTTGTTTGAAGTTTTTGTAGATTCATGTCTGTTGTTGAAGTATGGTGAAGTTTTGAGCATGATTATTATGGTGGATTCAAGGTTGAAGGTTGAGTGAAGATGGTGGTGAGAGAGGAGAGGTTGTTGTTCTGTTTTTCTTTTGAGTTGTTTAAAGGTTAGCCATTTGAAGGTGAGTTTGGTTTGAATCAGTTGTATATGAAAAAGAAGAGGTAGAGTTGTGGAACAGAGGAAATGTTAGGGGTGATAAAGGTGTGGAACGAAGGTATTCTTTTTGTGTGAGTCGGAGAAGATAATGAAGTTTATTTTGGGGGAACAATGAAAGGATGGTCATGTTGATGAGTCTGGTCCTTTTTTTTTTCTCCTGATTTTGGTTTGTGATGCCCCTCTTTTCTATCTGTTACAATGTGGATTTTTCTTGATGCTCATGCTCTGTCTCTTTCGTCTTATAGGTTGTGCTGTGTTACTGATTTTGCAGTTCATAGGAATAGAAAATTGTGCCTTGTTTTGATGATAGTAGTTGTGGTTATACCAATTTGGCATGGTGAGTTTGGAGTGCAGGTCTGAATTGAATGTCTGTTTCTTGAGGACTTGGACCAGCATATTTTTGCAATAGTTTTATGTATTGTTGTTGTCATTGAAACATGGTTGATAGCAGGGGTACGTATTAGTATATGGAGGATATGCATCAGCGGGCCTGGAGCGTTGCAGACCTTGTTGGCAGGACATGATGCTATCGTCATTTTCACTTGGCAGATTTCAATATTTTTCTCTTTTGTTTTGTCTTATGTGTGCAGGCTTTTGCTGTCCTTGTGGTACAAAATTTGGAATTATGGTGTAAAGTTGATGTTGTGTAGTTGTTACGGAAAGGACGTCGTATCACGGGTATGGAAAGTCAAGGTTGTGAATATGGTTTGGCTTTTCGATAGGTTTTAATGTGCTGCTGGTGACTTTGCAGGTGGTGAATTGAGGATACGACGCTGGAGTAAATCTTGGTATTGGTGATGCACAAGTGGTACACTGGCTGGAGTGAGTGAGTCATGGTCTGATGGACTTGTGTGGGGTTGGTCGAGCGTGGTTTGCCCCCATGCGTGGGGCCTCAAATTTGTTTCTCTTTTGTTTTTTTTTCTTCTAAAATTTCTCTCATGAGGTGGGCCGGGTAGCACATGTTGTATGATGAATACAACGTTGGTGATACTGAGACAATTTGTTTGTTGTTTTGTAAATAGACTTCTATGAATTTTTCTGTAATAAAAAAAAAGATGTGGCAGGCACGTGTGTACATTGATGTGTATTAAAAGCTGCTCAAAAATGGATTTTTATTTCACTTCTTTTGTATCTTTGTAATGAGATGGTTTTGGATGGTGGTGGACTCAAAAAATCCTAAATGGACCCTTTTGTAAATAGGCTTATGATGAGTATTGTACTTGGAACTTGATTAAGGAAAAACATAATAGTTAACATTTGAATTTTCATGTTAATCCAACATCTTCAATTGCCCAATTTATACCCTCCTTGAAGTACAAACCATCATTGAATTATTCTTCTTGAAATAAGATTAAACATAAATCAAACTCGGATCTTGAATGAATTAGAGTTTTGAACCAATAGAAACCACTAACAAATAAATCTCTGAAATTTTTATTTGCACTACTACACCAACCTTTCACCATACGAAAAATTCTCATTCAGCAATATGCCTGATTGAAAAAGAATTGATTTCTGATAATCCACAATCGTAAAACATCTAAGTTTAACTTAGTCTGATAATTTGGGTTCACACAGAAATCCCAACTAAATTTATGGGCACACACCACTCAAATCATGCATATCTTAACCCTGGTAACAAAATAGACCCCTTTTTGACTGATGAATTAAGTCAAACCTGAACTTCCACATATACCTCATTCATTCCTGACTTAATGAACCTCAAGCAGAACCTGATCCAATTCAACTCAATCTTATGATGGAAGCAACATATTTTTTTATTTTTCTGGATAACAATTGATGGATGGATATACAAAATGCAGGTTATATACAGGGCATGACAAATTTGGGGTATGACATCTGTTAGAACTCCAAACCAAATGCAAACTATTTCGTCCTTCAGGATTCTTCTGTCAAACCTTTTTTCAGAAAGGGCATGTGTCGCTACTGCGAAAATCGGCGCCGGCTAAACAGAAGAGTCGCCACCGTGTGTTATTTATCCCAACAGAGGGAAAGGAAATGCTCGAGGTAAACCTACCGCAAAACGGGGAAAGGAATGGTCATCGCAACCAAATCCTGGATTCGGGAGTCGGTTACGCAAGGGGAAGGTATTAGCACCCCTCACGTCCGTCGTACTCGACGGGATCCACGCTTGCTTGGGTTGTCTAAAGGATGCAAAAACAATCTATCTACGGCTGCTAAATCTAAACAGAAGGGAATTGAATCGATAGAGCGTCGCACTCTATGCCTATGTATTCTCAAGAGAGAAAGTCAGAGTCATCGTAGTTCGGGACTACGGGGAAATTGGCTCGCCAAGACTTCGCGTCTTGTGCCTACGTACTTCCACACAGCATGGAAGATCAGAGCTTATGTAGTTCAGGCTAACTACGGCTAGGCTGGGTGTTCTCACACAGCAGTGAGAAATTAAACTGGTTTTACAGGTACGGGAACCTATGGGAATTAAAGCTACGGTCTGGTCTCAAATGCACTCGGGCAAGAGAAAAGGATAACAATCAGTCGTCAGCGGGAAAGTCTCGATCGCACAGTAGCGAGAGAACAGAAGATTAGTTGTTAGTGTGCTCGCTAGGATATCGCATCCTATGCCTACATATTCTCGTCTGGTACGAGAAATCAGAGCAGCTGTAGTTCGGCTACTTTCGGGACCACAGCTCAAATCTCATTTTATTGATATTCTGAAAATGATTACAATGATTGAATAGGGAAAGATAAACTCCTAGAAAATACTATCCTAGCCATCTATAGTGGAAAATCAAATGAAAAATAGTCCCCTAACAAATGGACTTCTAAAACTACCTCTAAAAGGTAAAATAAACTCTATGAAAAATTGTCTAAAAGAAAAATATCAAATCTAAAAACTAATATTTTTTTACTATTTTTCTTACTATTTTTTTTCTATATTTCTTTTTCTTATTTCTTTTCATATTTCTTTTCATATTTCTTTTCCAAAATAATTTTTCAATATTCTTTTCTCACATATTTTCCTTTCTCACATTTTTTTTTCATATTCTTTTCCTTCATTTTTCTTTTCAATATTCTTTTATGGATATTCTTTTCCAAATATATTTTTTTTCACATCTTTTCTTTTACTTTTTTTTCCACATATTTTCCTTCTAAAAACTAAACAAATGAAATAAGAGAAAATAAAAAGAAAAACAAGGAGTGTGCAATGCAGTGCAGGGGGGTACAATCTGCAGAACAATAAAATACAACAGTAAGGGCCCAGCCCACTAACTAGCTTCAGCCCAAGGAAAATGGGGGGTGCGGTTAGTGAAAACGAGGGTGAGGTTAGTGAAGGGCGTTGGGCCTGGCCCATTGTTCAGCAAAAAGAAAAAACTGAAACGGAGGGTGCACGTCCAAAAAGGGGGTTTGATTAGGATGTTCGTTGGGCTTTAGGGAAGGCCCACATGACCCAGCGTCCATTTCAGTGTACCAAGTCGAAACCCTAATTCTTTCTACCTGGCCGTTCACTGTTCACAATAATCACCATGCGCCGCTTCTCTCGTTCCTGTCTCTCTCTCCAACGCTCAATCTCAACCTCACCTTCACCCCCTTTCATCTTTTCAGAACCTGCAAGTCCTTCGAAACCAGTACAAACAACCGATCAACCAAAACACGAGTCCCCTAAGATAAACAGCCATCCCTTGATCTTTGAGGATTTATGGCGAACTTTGAATATTGGATCAGTGAAAGGTTCGTGAAGCTATCCATGGAGATTTCTGACGAACGAGGCTCTTGACGGAAGCGGTGGAAGAAAATGGTACTACAATCTGGAAAAAAGGCTCGGCCACTAACCTCACGAAGAGTGACGAGGATGCATGTTCCTGATGCGATGTTAAAAGATCTTGATCGGAGACGAGGCGGAGTTGATGATCGCTGACGAAGATGTTAAAGTTCACAAATCCAGAGAGCGCTCGATGAAATAATGAAGAATCTGAGGGAAATCTAGAAATCTATGATGAACTCGCTGAAGAATTCGTTGAAGTTCTTGAAGTAAATTTGGCAATTTTTGGGCAAAGTTGGATGACTTTGGTGATCAATGACGTTGATGATTCTATTAACGATTTATAGAGGATGAATCTGATCGGAGTTATGGATGATGAATTGGGTGAGGATTGGAGATTAACCTTTCTGAGTTTTCGTTGATTCTTGCTATTGTTGGTGATGATCGGAGAAGATGTTCTTGATGGATGAAGATCGAGCACGCGCGTGTTATTGATGTTGGCGTTCTGGAGATTTGCGCATGAATCCTTCACGAAGATCATATAAACAATGATGAAGATCTCGCGATTTCTGAGGATTGGATGAAGATCGATGATGTTTGGATGAAGATTAGTGGTGCTATCTGGAAACGTTTATGGATGTTCTTGGTAGGGATGAGCGAGGGAGGGAGGAGTGTTCTTGAGTTGATGAGTTCGATGAAGATCGTGGAGGAAGTTTGAGGGAAGGTTGAAGAATTCTGGAAAAAACGGTTGGAGGTTGATGACGGTTGTTGATGAGAGTTGATCGGAGAAGATGAATGTGAGAGGTGAGAGATGAAGATTCTGGGCATTTGCAGTTTCCGGCAGTGGTTGCGGCGGCCGGAGTAGGTTGGGAAGTGGTTACGGCGGCCGGAAGTTGGCGGTTGCGGTGGTTGCATGGCCGCCGGCCATCCAACCGGTGAGGCTCCGGTGAAGGTTGTGGAGAGGACAAGTGGCGAGCTAGGTGGCAGAAGGAGGACGCGTGTGGAGTGGGAGAAGCTGCATGCGAGACGCGTGGAAGGCTCTGAGGTGAAGTGGAAAATGAGGTGGTGTCTCCACAGAAGCACGCGTGGCCTGGCTATATAGTAGACATGTGGCACTGCATTGGACTGAAGATGAACAAAAATGGACTCAGCTGGGTTGGGCCTCCAACACCTCTTCTGGGCCCAAACGAAAATGGCTTTTGGACTGAATGAAAATGCTTAATGAAGATTAAATGGACTAATTAACATGGATTAGCTGAATGAATTAAAACTAATGACTAATTAACCGAATGAAACATGATTAAAATGCAATTAAATCCACCATTAACTAACCAAAGCTACAATTAGATGCTAAATGAAGATTAACCTAATCTAATCCTAATTAAATCTAACAAACTCTAATTAACCTCTAAACAAATGATTAAGACCTAATTAATCTAACTAAATCCTAATTAGATCTAAAAAGAGAATTAACCTAAAAACTCTATTAATTCCACTAATCTAAAAAACTCTAATAATCTCTATTTAAAATTTTATTAAATTTCTATTAAATCTCTAATAAAACCTATATTATTTATTTAAAAGAAAATTTTATTCTATTAAAATTTTATTCTAATAAAATGATTTAATATCTAAAAAGAAAAGTTTTATTCTAAAATCTATTTAAAACAATTTAAAAAAATTCTAAAAAAGACTTAAAACTATTAAAAGTATTAAAAGAAATCCATTTAAATTCTAGAAAATCTATAAAGCCTATTTAAAATCTACAAAAGGCTATTAAATCCTAAAAAATGCAGGCAAATGCAAATAACCAATATAAAAGAGAGCGCGAGACCAGATCGAAGCAAACAATAACCAGATACCAAGAATCTCAAAAATCACTGCATAAACTGAAAACACCCAGGAAGCGCGCGACTTCCCAAAATAAACTCCGATTATCTGAACCGGTCTGAAACACCTAAAATGCGACATCATGGCTGTAATCCCGATAAAATCACTATGATTGATGAAATGCGCTATATGCAGTATGTGAATGCGAAATGCGAAATGCGTCGAAACATCGAGCCAGATACGGGACCCGGTTGGTCAAATTTTAGGGTGCAACAGCTGCCCCTATTCAAGCAGCTTGGACCTGAATGGTTGAAGAGCGCCCAGCCTTTGATCATTCAAAGGTAGAAGATGGTTGAATACAAATGGAACCCTGGAATTTGCCAACCGCAAAATAAACTGGAAAACTGCTTGAGAAATAGCGTCTAATAAACTGAAGTCTGGTTGTCACGGCAACAACTGGTCAATTATCTGATAAATTTTCTGCTGTTTTTTTTTCAACATCAATCACCTGCGTGACGCCACAGATACGATTCTTCGGAAATAATGCTTCGAAAAAGCAAACACCTTCCCATCTACTATGGGACCTTTTCTGTCGACGCATGGTTCCTGGCGAACCTGAGGAAACTCTCTTGGGGAATTCTGAATTGAACTTCCTGGCACCTATTTCGACGAAGGCGGCAGCTTCAGAAGTTCGATATGTGTCAATTTTTCTTTCTTTTTTTCAGTGCTGACGTAACAACCAGATGTGAAGAATTACTCCGCCGGGGGAGAGGAGAAGCTTAACCAAACAACTCTGCAGGTGAACAAATTCGAAAGCCAATAGGTAACCATCCTGGTCCATGTTTCGACATGCGGATGCTTGAAATGATGCAATGCCCTATATGACGTGTAAACGTTATGCGTTTGTAACTGCAATGCCCCGTACGACATGAATATGCTATGCGTTTTGGTAGATGCAAATCTGACGGTATATGCAAATGCTAATGCAATTGAAACATAAACCAAGTGAAGTAAGTTGAGCAAATTTTAGGGTGCAACATGCCAACCGCAGAAATAAACTGCCCCACTGCTTGAATAACAACATCTGCTGACTGGATCTGGTTGTTACGGCAACAAACTGATCCATTAGCGACCGTGCTGGGGATTATTTTCGTCAGCCTGAAAAAGATTCTATCATCGCAGGGATAGAACTTTGTCCATGTTAGGACGCCTGTTTCGTCAACACGAAGAAATCTCAACTAAAACTTGTCCACGTCAGGACTCCACCCGCCGTCAACACGGAAAAATCTCGGCGACTTCGCTGGGGATGACTCGTCTGCATTTCATCAGCACGAGGGGATCCTATCAACATAGGAATGAATTGTCCACGTTAGGAATAAATCGTCCACGTTAGGAATAAACTCTCCGCGTTAGGAATAACTCGTCCACGTTAGGCATACATCGTCCACGTTAGGACTAAACTTTTCCACGTTAGGAATAAACTTTCCACGTTAGGAATAAACTTTCCACGTTAGGAATACATCGTCCACGTTAGGACTAAACTTTTCCACGTTAGGAATAAACTTTCCACGTTAGGAATACATCGTCCACGTTAGGACTACATCGTCCATGTTAGGACTAAACTTTTCCATGTTAGGAATAAACTTTCCACGTTAGGAATAAACTTTCCACGTTAGGAATACATCGTCCACGTTAGGACTCACACCTCGTCTTGATTTGTCCACGCCAGGACTCACATTTTCGACCCGCTGAGGAAATAAAACTTGTCCACGTCAGGACTCACGCTTCGCCAATACGAAGAAAGATAAATTTGTCCACGTCAGGACTCGCGCATCTTGTCATCACGAAGAACTATAACCTTGTCCACGTCAGGACGCACATTTCACCATTACGAAGAAAGATATCTGCTGGGAATAAATGCTCCACGTCAGGACACCAACACGAAGAGTAATCAATTTTGTCCACGTTAGGACTTCACGTTCAATCAATACGGAGAAATCGAATTTGTCCACGTTAGGACTAGCACATCTCGTCAACCCGGGGAAATAAATCTGTCCACGTTAGGACACCCATTTCTCTAGCACAGTGAAATCCTATCAATATAGGAATAAATTGTCCACGTCAGGACTCATATTTCGTCAACGTGAGGAACTCCTATCAATATAGGCAATAAAATTTTGACAACTCCGGGGAAATACTCCTGTCAACCAGTAAGAAAATACATCCGTCTGTTCCTACGGGAAGATACTCCGAATACAGTTTCTCTGCTTATCTCCACAGTAACTAACTCCATTGGTCCCAACCCACAAATCTTTTAGCGCTGACGTGACAACGACTTTGAAGCAGACTCTACTGAGGATATCTGGAAACTAAACTACCGGACGCCTGTTCTGATAACCGACAGCAGCCTCTGAAAATCTGATTCTTGAAACCCTTGGATGCTGACGTAACAACAAATTTGAAGAAAGTAATCCGCTGGCCGGACTAGAGAAACTTCAACAAGCAACTCTAGCGGGGAAAACAAGAGAAATTTAAACAAATAACTCTGCTCGGGGACAAAGAGAAACTTAACCTAATAACTCTGTGGGGAAAATAGTAAGATGAACCGTATCATCACACGTCTAACGGCGAGACCTCGAATGTCTGGTAATTAATTTGAGCAAGAGCTCCCTCCACCTGCATGGGAAACAACACTTGAAAACAAACGGGTTAACCAACCTGGTTTATGTTTCAAAATGCATATGTTTGACAATGGCGTAATGCTCCATTCGACATGGAAATGTTATGCGTTTTTATTTGGTGGATGCAAGTATGACACTATATGCGAATGCAAATGCAGACTCGAACTGCTGGGATACAGAAACCGCTTCAGCAAAATAAATGCTGAAGACAACGCCAACTCTGCTGGGGGTGACCAAACGTCACACAATTATTCCAACAAAATAAATGCTGGAAGGGTGAAGCCCGCTTCGCTGAGGAATAACTGAATGCGCCAATCATGATTGGACTTCTGCTGGGGAGCTTACCCGTGCCAGCGAAAATTGGACTTTTGCTGGGGAGTGAACGGGTATCACATGGTATTCCGACAAAATAAATGCCTGGATACACAGCCAACTCTGTCGGGAAGAGTTTTAACCTTTGATTTCCACTGGGAGGAAAGAAAACACTTGCTGGAAAGAGAACTCCGCTGGGGACGAAACGATTCTCTTGGGGAAAATCAATTGACTCCGCTGGGGGAGAGTAAATGACCCTACTGGGAAGGGTAAACTGTCTAAGTACAGCTCACGAGTTGGAAATGTTAATCTTCTGAGGCTAAACCACTCTGCTCAGGATGCACTGTCTGAATACAGCCTTCGATCCAGGAATCACCAAACTCTGCTGAAGATAAACGACTTTGCTGGAGAATGTCCTTTGGATAAGCTACGACTAGTTGGGGAATTTGATCCTTCTTCAGTAAGGAACATTGTCATCTCAGAAGCGCGACCTGCATGGGGATTCACTTCACGTAACGATCAAGCCTTTTCATTACGAGCTTCTGGTTAGGACTCTTCGATCTCTGTACCCTGACGGTTAGATCTGAACTGTTTCTGTACGTCAAACCCCAAAAGAATGTCCCAACAACATCTTTTGTTTTTAGGGTGTTCTGTCCCGGTCTCGTGATAATCCTTTGCCCCTAATCGACTGATTCGTTGAGTATCGCCCATAGCCGCGAGAGATTTGCCAAATCTCGACCTAATTGCCCCAGATGAACTGATTCTCGAATGTATGACTTTACTGGGGATAAACGAACGTGCCAAGTAGGTTGGGGCTTTTGTACATTCGTGGTAGGTCATACACTCCTGATGCTGGACAATATCCTGTCCGAATTCACGGCTTCTAGTAGAGGGGTCAATGGAGGGCAGCACGACTTCCCGATATTTGTCTCAAACTTGAAGATTGGCTGAATCTGCTCAAGTAACAATTCTTTCGCCTCTGTTATGCCCCGGCCTGCAGGAACCTCTGTGGGGATAGTCTGAAAACCTGTACCCTAATGGTTTGATATGAAATGCCCCAGCATTCTGAACTTCAGCGAGATACTTCGAATCGAACGCCTCTCGAATAAAGACAATCCCTGTGCTCTTGGGATGGCATGCCCCTGTCTGTAATGACTTTGCCTCAATCTGGTTCTTGGAAAAACTCACTCTGAACCGAAAGCACCTTGCTACAATACGACCTTGCGGTGGCTTACCCCGGTGTCTCCCTCAATTCAACAACTATCAACATCGTGACTTGCCCCTGAATGAGTGTTGAGCGACTTAGCCTGCCCTGATATAGCATTCTGGATAACTGCCCCTGATTGGCTCTCGAGAAGATTCGCTTCTGATCAACTTCTGCCCCATAATCAATTGATGCTTCGGGACTTTTCCTCAGACTAATTGATTCCGAACTCACGGGAAGTCAATGCCCCAGATTTACAGGGTTTCACAACATACACCATTCTGATCCAGACTGTTGAATTATTCAATCCTGTTCGATTATTCCCTGTTGGAATCTCCTTTATGTCAACTACTGACCTGCAAGTAAAATTGTTCAATCCCGAATGGTAATTTTAATACAGTGTTCATGCAGATTTTGAAAAATTTTGTGCCGTCACTCATTTACGTGTCATGACTGTGAGTGATGAATGAACCAAAGTTCAAACGTAGTGCTTATGTGATCACTGAAAAATACAACAAGGATATGACTAGCAAATCAAGAGGGAGTCAGGTTACTCAACCTTACCTTAATGCGCCTTCAGAATAAACCTTGCCTCAATTAGGTCTTTTAAGGGTTGTATCGTGGTCGGGTTCACGGTTCGTGAAACAAAGGATATTTGGCTCAAATTTTGATTTGTACCCACCCCTTCTACGTGATGATATCCGATCCTAAAGTTCAATTAACGTGGCTCGAGCGCTTGCCTCTTCGAGAGGTATGTTAAATGGTAAGGACCATGGCTAAGGAACTCACAAGGTTTCGGAGTAACAGTTACTCCTTTTTTGCTTTCAGTGTCTGTGTACACGACTTTGTGACTCGCTGGGGAAAAAATTTCTATTGATATCCTTTCTTTTTCGTTCTTTTGATTCCCTAATTTTTTGCCTGGACTGACTCCTTTTGAGTTCTTTTCAATTTTTCGTTTTCTTTTGAAGTCCAGCGGGATGCCCTGATTTTTGCCTAAGTATTAGCTTTCCAGCTTTTCCTTTCTTTTTACTTAGCGGGCTTTCTTATTCCTTTCTCTTTTTTTTTTTTTTGGAACAAAGTCGTGTGACACTGGTTGTCTTGATTGCTCCGAAAGGATTGTAACTGTCTCACTCCTGGCTGGTGAGGTTTAACCATTGTGGTTGTCAATATACGACCTCTTGAGAGGTATAAACTGATTGGTCCTCGAAGGACAACACTCCTCTGTAAGACTTGAACACTCGGTCAAGCTAACTGACAACTACCCTGCCCCGGGTTAAGATGTGAGGGTTTAAAAGTCCGAAAAAACTTCTATTTCCTGGCTTGAAATGGTTAACAAGGGACTAACTCCTTATATCTCCAGTGTTTGGGGATTTGAAACAATGCCTTGTACGTCATTGGCAAGGTTTTATCTGAAAGCATACGATCATCGGTTATGAGTATTCAATTTCGTCATCCTCCCTCCAGTCTTTGCTAGTCACAGTGATAAAGTGGAGTGAATAAAAATGCAAGTGTCAATACAATGCAAATAAATGAGCGACAGCAACATGATTAATTCAGAAAAATGCATAGTCACTTTATCAGTATTACCATTCGAAACATACAATGTTTAACAGCAAGTAGTAACTGACAAAAAAGAAACTACCAATGCAAATGATAAAAAATCTGAGGACTACCAATGCTGAGGGTGCCCTCCTGTCTGGACCATTGGCTTCTTGAAAAGGACCCTCTGAATCTACGAGCTTAGACAGCTGAGAGGTTGGCATGAACAACAAAACTCCTTTTGGAAAGGAAATGCACCCTTTGTCGATCAATTGCTGCACTTTCGCCTGAAAAACTTTGCAATCTTCGGTTGAATGCCCTGGAGAGCCACCATGATAACCACACTGAACGTGGGGATTGTACCCAGGAGGGTAAGGTTCTGGAACTGGCTTAAGAGCTTTAGGTTCCACCAAAGAACTCTGGATCAAAGATGGTAGCAGCTGGCTATACGGCATAGGCACTGGGTGAGAAGGAGCTTTCCTTCGTTCCAAATTGTTACGAGGCCTGTTCTGATTCTGACGCTGATTCTGATAACCTCGACCACGAGTTCGCTGATTAACATGAGGAGCGACATAAGATTCCTGATATGGTGCCCTAGGCACGGCTGTCTGTTCAGTATAACAAGCCACAGGAGATACCGATCTCTGATAAGATGAAGAACCAACAAAATTCACTGATTCGCTTCGAGGACATTCAACCTTTGGCATGACTGCATTGATCACAGCTCCTTCTTCATTCTGATAGTTATACAGAGATTCAGCTTCACTAGCTTGACTGTTTGACGTAACTCCAAGCATTCTTTCGAGGTACGGGCTCTCCAGGGAGTGTACAAACATGCTCATTAACTCTCGGTCTAGGAGCGGCGACTTTACTCTGGCAGCAAATTCTCTCCATCTCTGAGCATACTTCCTGATAGGTTCATTGTTCCCTTGAGACAATTCTTGCAACTGCATGCGATGGGGAGCTATGTCTAGGTTATAATCGTATTGCTTCAGAAAAGCTCTGGCTAAATCCATCCATGACTGAATCTGATTTCTCTCTAACTGCATATACCACCTCAAAGATGCCCCAGTCGGACTATCTTGAAAGCAATGGATCATCAATTTGTCATCTCGCACAAACGAAGTCATTCTTCGACAGAACATCATCAAACGTTACTTCGGACAGCTATCTCCCGTGTACTTCTCAAATTTCGGCACTTTGAACTTATAAGGCAACACCAGGTCAGGAACCAAACACATGTCTGCAGCATTCAGGTTAACAGCATCTTTCATCTTCAAAGCTTTCATTCCTTCTTCCAATGCTCGGAGTTTTCTATCCGTCTCAAGAGCTCTTGGATCTACGGTCCTGGCTATTGGAATATCTCTTCGGAGATTCAGCACGGGGAAAACAACACCTTGATTGTTAACAGGAGGAGGACGTTTATTTCGGGCAACAAACTGCTCATGTCGATCTCGGTTCTCAACAGAAGGTTGTACAACTTGGTATGTGTTGCACCCTAAAATTTGCTCAACCTTATTCACTTGGTTTATGTTTCAATATCATATAGAGTCATGTACATAGCCTAACCATCTGCATAGCATAAGCATAGCAAGTCATTCAACAGGGGACCAGTCATTATTCTCATCTCTAGAGGCCTATCAAGAGGTTATTATCCCAATTCCATCTCATTCAAGTCATCAGAAAAGAATTTGAGAGCAGAGAGTTCAGCAAATCAAGCCTTGAGTCTATCTCCCATCTGAGGGTATCTGGGGATCATAAAGGGGGTTGTGAGCTGTGAATGGGAGGCATGGAGAGCATATAGACATCATGGGAGGCTTAGAAAGTCATTTGGAGAAGAAAACAAGTTGTTGAGGTGATCACAAGAATTGCAGTTGAAGACAGTCAACTAGGGTTTCATCTGGGTCAACCCTAGGTCAACCCTAGGTCAATTGATTGATTTAAAGGCATTAAGGGCTATTGGAGAGATGTGGGGTTCATCATTTGACATGGAGAATAAGGATATGTTGTTATGCTAAGAAGAATTCAAGAGAAATCAAGGAGAAGAGGAGTCTCTAAATTAGGGTTTCTGTGTAAAATCCCCTAGTTTAGGTCAAGTTTCCAAGCAAGATAAGTCAAAATGCAAGCTTCAAATGGATCCTTGGCCAACATGAAACTTGTAGAGGATCTCAAGACATTTAATTTGAGTGGTGGAAGACATCAAGGAGATTTATAGAACTCAAGTTATGGTCCTTGCAAGTTACAGGTCATCTGAGGTATCTGAAATTTTGTCTGTGAAAGTGACTTGACTTCCAAGCAACTTTTACCCCTCAAGGAGATTTCAAATGAATTTCTGGTCAACATAAGAATTGTTCCTCATTGTCTTAGCTTTCTATAATGGTATGGTATGCCTTCATATGATTTGTGGAACTCTACTTATGGTCTTGGAAAGCAAAAGGGTATTTTGGTCATTTGTGAATTACAGGTCATTCATAGCATATGCTTAAAACTCATACAAGGAAGCTTCAAATGGAAAACTTCCCAACATCAAAGTTGTTCAAAATGGGATTTTAAGGCTAGATAAGATGTTGTGAGAGTTTGAAAAAGCTTGGAGCATGGATATTTTAAAATGGTCAAAAATGAACTAAAAATGGCTTATAAGTTGAAAAAGTTGAATTTGGAAATTGGTTTGGAGGATCTAGAAATCCAAAATAGGTCATCCAATATATCATTTTGATTGGAAACATCATTTTGAGAACATTGGTTCAGATAGAATTTTGATTTGAGGCTTTAAAATGGGTGATGCTTTGTTAATTTGAAACTTGCATTATAAGTCATCTTTGGAAATTTCAACACAAGGCAAGGAAAAACATTGTATTTGCTTATATCTCTCCAATATCTCTTATGATGACATTTTAAGGCCATTTTTCAAGACTTAATGCATGGTGCATGAGATATTCAAGTTCCCATCACATGAGATTTTCAATACTTTCTAGATCTTTCTAGATGAATCTAGGAGTTTCCATTGATCATTATAAAAAGAGTGGATCAGGGAGGGTAAAAGGTTGGTGATCATTATTGATGAGAGGTGAGATTAGAGTGTGAAAAGCAAGATTCTTCCATTGGCAATTTGATCTCAAACTTTCATTCTCTCCAATCTCCATTCATTTCTCCACCACAAACCTATTCTTCTGATCATTGTGATTGAATACATGCTGAGGTAGAAGAAGATCCATGGCAGCTTGAAGCTATTTTGAGGAAATTGCAAGAATTGCATATTGTTGTCCAACTCGAGTTTCAAGCATTGTTCAGTGTTCTTGTTGCATACAGAATTCATCCTTCAAGTCACTGAGCAAATTTCAATCACTGCAAGCATCTGATCCCAAGAGTTGCACACCTGTTTTCACCAATTGCACCAGGTTTGTCTTCTATTCGATTTGCTCAGTTTAGGTAGAATCTTAGGGTTTTGGAAGTGTAGAATGGTTAAGCATAAGTAGATGATTGATTTTGGTAAGTTTGGTTGAGTTTCATGGAGGTTGAGCATGAGGTACCAAATCTGGTAGAGTTTGTAATTGCTAGGATAAGGCACGATAAGGTTATTGGATTAGCATGCTATGATCAGGATGAGTTGTAGATTAGTTTAGGATGAGTTTTGTGGAGAATTGAGGTAGTTGATCACAGGTGACAATGGCGGATCAGAACTGTGATGCTTATCGAATTTGAAAATCTAGGCTGTTATATTGAAAACTATGGATATAGTGATGTTCTGCGTGAGAAGGAGATCAATTTTGGTGTTTATATCTTGGCGTTTCATGGAGAGATTAGGGAGAAAGAAGGATTGGAAGTTCTGTGCATGGAAGGGGAATTTTCAGAAACCCTAGGGCTCGTTGGGGACGATGACCCTCAGCCCTCAGATCCTTCCCAATTGTTGACTTAATCCCCTCATCGTACGGCCACGATTGAATGTTGAAAACGGAGGGAAAATCTAAACATGAAACGCATCGTTTCATTTAAACCCTCTGAGTGGGCTTTGGATCCAATCGCTTTTCACACCCCCTTTTCATTAAGCCCAAAGAATTACGCATGAAAGGACTGCTATTTGCACCGTTTTGCTTTCCATTTTTTCTGGTTTTTTTTAATTCAATTTCTGACTGCGCTGGGCCTTGCATAATCTCTATCTGCACCCCATCTTCTGGCCCACATGGATAAAGCAACTGCGCGCCTTTACTTTCCACACCCCTTCCCATCTATTCTTAATATTTTCATTTTATTTTCTTTTCACTTTTTATACATCTTATAAAAATCATAATAAATAGGAAAATCATCATTTTTAATTCATTCTTTTTGCATATTTTTCTTTAGGATGTCAAGAAAATTATAAAAAATAAAAATTGCATTTTATTTTTTATTTGATATTTTTCCCATATTTTCTAAATAAATGACATTTTAATAGTTTCATTTCATGCATGATTTTGTTATTTTTTGTTCTATCAAATGCTTCAATATTTTTTGTTCATTCTTTTTAGGTTGTTTAGGTTAGACATTAAACTTGTAGATGCAATTTAGTTCCCATCTTTAGAAATTAATTTCAGGTGTTTAGTTTAGGTGAGAACAACATGGATAAAATTAGGGTTTTTTAGGTGATGACTTAGGAGGCTTGATTCTTTCCCTTAGGACTTAGGATTTAACTAGTTTAGTTATGGGACTATAGGGGCTATGGGTAGTTATTAGATCCCCTTAGAAAAGTCAGGATTCCCCTACTGCTATTAATGTACTGTATATATCTGATTGACTGGTGTGGTGTGCCCTCAGGGGATTATTGCTTGTATGTGTGGGTATTGGGATTGTCTGGGAATTTGGGAGAGCTGAAGACTTGAGGAGATGAAAGCCATTGGAGATTCAGATGTTGAAGTCCAACTTCCAGAGTTGAAGAGGAGAATCTTGCTAGCAAATGCTGAGGAGACTAGGGTTTAGGAGCTAGGCAGAGCTCTAGATTAGAAAGCTTGTTTCTCAAACATGGATTGCCTTGTCTGCATCCATTCTTCTCTGTGATTCAGAGTCTCTCTAAGACACTCACCCCCTTCCTTTGGAAGGCTTGGTGATAGTGTCTAAGAGATAGAACTCTTGAGAGAAAATATATCTTGTGTTAGAAGCAGTCTGTTCACCACCTTTGGTAGTCAACTGATTGCTTAACACCCAATTCACTCTTGTGACTGATCCCTCATCCTGGAGGTTTGAACTTGAAGAAAAGCCATTGCAGATGGAAGGATGATGATCAAAGCCCTTGCCTAAGGGTCATGAAGATGGAGACTGATGCTTGTTGAAACTTGTAGCTGATTGGAGATGACTTGAAGCCAGATGTTGATTCAGAGCTGCTGATGCTGTTTCTTTTGCTGTTGTATTTCATTTCTGATGTATTGATTGGTTTTCTGGACTGTATTGTTTGCTGTTTACCCTGTTGGGTTGAAAGTGAAGTCTGTTCACTTTTGCCTATTGTTTTCTAGGTTCGAGGTTGAGTAGGACTCCCTTGCCTCGCTTGTACTGTTGCATCCATGCATTTTACTGCTTTATTATATCTGTTATTGTTTCTGTTTCTGCCTATCCCGTAGGATCTCTGTTTCTCTCTGTGCAAGAGAGGAGCATGATAGACACTAGGTCTTAACCCATGCATGATAACATTAGGTTAGTTTGTTTCCCTTCGCAACCGTAGGTTAGAGTTCTGTCTCTTCTTCCTCAAAACAAACAGAAAAACACCATAAAGATCTCAAACACAATAAAAGACACTTCTTCCGTAAAAGAATGTAAACTCATCAAGACGTCATTTTTGTCCGCCGGGACTGTTAATCAAGGAAACCTTTTTCAGAAGGAATAAAATCAACCAAGACAGACTTGTGTCGTACGTGGCCCGAACTACGTTTGCTCTGATCTTTCATGCTGTATGAAAGTACGTAGGCATAGGATGCGATATCCTAGCGAGCAACCTTCCCCTCCTTTCCCGTAGGTAGGCGAACTACGTTGACTCTGATTTCTCGTTCCAGACGGGAATACGTAGGCATAAAGTGCGATACTTTGCCGAGTCATTTTATTTTTCACTCTCTTTTCTTTTTAACCCCTGACCTGTAGAGTAGATAGAATAACAATCCATACCTGAAAACAAGCGTGGATCCCGTCGAGTACGACGGACGTGAGGGGTGCTAATACCTTCCCCTTGCGTAACCGACTCCCGAATCCAGGTTTTGGTTGCGATGACCATACCTTTCCCGTGTTGTGCGAGGTTTACTCTGAGCGTTTCCTTTCCCTCCCGTGGGATAAATAACGCGCGGTGGCGACTCTTCTGTTCAGCCGGCGCCGATTTTCGCAGTAGCGACAGTATGCAGCAATGTTGTTCGCTTGCGGGAAGTCTTCCATAGAATCATACAGAGGGTTGGACGTCATAGTGAACCCCGTCAAGGTGTTAGGAGACTGGAAATTGCCTTCAGACATAGCTACCAATAATCTTCAGTTGACTTCAATGCTCGATTCTGCTCAAATATACTCCACCCCTAGGTCGTCTTCTGACAATCAACAGTTGCTCAATCCAAACTCCAGGTAATCACCTTCAGGAAACAAAGGCTGGATCAGAACTCTGGCTAACTGAAGGATGATATGCAATATGATGTAACACTGTTATGCACATGATATGCAAGATGCAGCAAACAACGGGACCACAGCCCCTACACAAATCTGAATACTGCTGCGCTGCTGACGGAGTACGTTCGCTCTGAAGAGAAGACCAAAATAACGGGTAGGTTGGAAGTCAAGGTTCCTGCAAAAACCCTCCCACTCACAGGTATGGACCTAAATCTGTCAAGGTACGGCATCCTATGCGGTCGTCAGCGTCACAGACTTTCAAAACTGACGATACGATTCCCAGAAGGAGTGGCATCATCAAGTCTTGAAGAAGCCTCACTTAGCTAACTTCCAAATGATCGGTTCCCAGAGTCGACAATTCAGCTAACCAACAACCCCTTCGACCCAAAGGGTAGAAAAAGAAGTCAACCAGAAGAACCTCGTCCGAGTGTAGATTTTGTGGGACACTAATGCAAGCAAAGCCGGCACGCGCCCACTACTTTCTACTCTAATTCTAAGGTGCACTCAAGCCCAGGTCCGGCTTATCTCTCAATCATAGAACACCCGTCACACCCCAATAGCACAACAGCAACAGATAATATCAATAAATAAACCCCAATAGACAAGCAAACAAGCACTAGGATTGACTCTCTTAGGGGACGTTGGATCCCACATGCATAAGGAACTATCGCAGTCCTTAGCAGCCAGGGGACCATTTGTCCCCAGCAGAGTCGCCAGCTGTCGCTACTGCGAAAATCGGCGCCGGCTGAACAGAAGAGTCGCCACCGTGCGTTATTTATCCCAACGGAGGGAAAGGAAACGCTCGAGGTAAACCTACCGCAAAACGGGGAAGGAATGGTCATCGCAACCAAATCCTGGATTCGGGAGTCGGTTACGCAAGGGGAAGGTATTAGCACCCCTCACGTCCGTCGTACTCGACGGGATCCACGCTTGCTTGGGTTGTCTAAAGGATGCAAAAACAATCTATCTACGGCTGCTAAATCTAAACAGAAGGGAATTGACTCGATAGAGCGTCGCACTCTATGCCTACGTATTCTCAAGAGAGAAAGTCAGAGTCATCGTAGTTCGGGACTACGGGGAAATTGGCTCGCCAAGACTTCGTGTCTTGTGCCTACGTACTTCCACACAGCATGGAAGATCAGAGCTTACGTAGTTCAGGCTAACTACGGCTAGGCTGGGTGTTCTCACACAGCAGTGAGAAATTAAACTGGTTTTACAGGTACGGGAACCTATGGGAATTAAAGCTACGGTCTGGTCTCAAATGCACTCGGGCAAGAGAAAAGGATAACAATCAGTCGTCAGCGGGAAAGTCTCGATCGCACAGTAGCGAGAGAACAGAAGATTAGTTGTTAGTGTGCTCGCTAGGATATCACATCCTATGCCTACATATTCTCGTCTGGTACGAGAAATCAGAGCAGCTGTAGTTCGGCTACTTTCGGGACCACAACTCAAATCTCATTTTATTGATATTCTGAAAATGATTACAATGATTGAATAGGGAAAGATAAACTCCTAGAAAATACTATCCTAGCCATCTATAGTGGAAAATCAAATGAAAAATAGTCCCCTAACAAATGGACTTCTAAAACTACCTCTAAAAGGTAAAATAAACTCTATGAAAAATTGTCTAAAAGAAAAATATCAAATCTACAAACTAATATTTTTTTACTATTTTTCTTACTATTTTTTTTCTATATTTCTTTTTCTTATTTCTTTTCATATTTCTTTTCATATTTCTTTTCCAAAATAATTTTTCAATATTCTTTTCTCACATATTTTCCTTTCTCACATTTTTTTTCATATTCTTTTCCTTCATTTTTCTTTTCAATATTCTTTTATGGATATTCTTTTTCAAATATATTTTTTTTCACATCTTTTCTTTTACTTTTTTTCCACATATTTTCCTTCTAAAAACTAAACAAATGAAATAAGAGAAAATAAAAAGAAAAACAAGGAGTGTGCAATGCAGTGCAGGGGGGTACAATCTGCAGAACAATAAAATACAACAGTAAGGGCCCATCCCACTAACTAGCTTCAGCCCAAGGAAAATGGGGGGTGCGGTTAGTGAAAACGAGGGTGAGGTTAGTGAAGGGCGTTGGGCCTGGCCCATTGTTCAGCAAAAAGAAAAAACTGAAACAGAGGGTGCATGTCCAAAAAGGGGGTTTGATTAGGATGTTCGTTGGGCTTTAGGGAAGGCCCACATGACCCAGCGTCCATTTCAGTGTACCAAGTCGAAACCCTAATTCTTTCTACCTGGCCGTTCACTGTTCACAACAATCACCATGCGCCGCTTCTCTCGTTCCTGTCTCTCTCTCCAACGCTCAATCTCAACCTCACCTTCACCCCCTTTCATCTTCTCAGAACCTGCATGTCCTTCGAAACCAGTACAAACAACCGATCAACCAAAACACGAGTCCCCTAAGATAAACATCCATCCCTTGATCTTTGAGGATTTATGGCGAACTTTGAATATTGGATCAGTGAAAGGTTCGTGAAGCTATCCATGGAGATTTCTGACGAACGAGGCTCTTGACGGAAGCGGTGAAAGAAGATGGTACTACAATCTGGAAAAAAGGCTCGGTCACTAACCTCACGAAGAGTGACAAGGATGCATGTTCCTGATGCGATGTTAAAAGATCTTGATCGGAGACGAGGCGGAGTTGATGATCGCTGACGAAGATGTTAAAGTTCACAAATCTAGAGAGCGCTCGATGAAATAATGAATAATCTGAGGGAAATCTAGCAATCTATGATGAACTCGCTGAAGAATTCGTTGAAGTTCTTGAAGTAAATTTGGCAATTTCTGGGCAAAGTTGGATGACTTTGGTGATCAATGACGTTGATGATTCTATTAACGATTTATAGAGGATGAATCTGATCGGAGTTATGGATGATGAATTGGGTGAGGATTAGAGATTAACCTTTCTGAGTTTTCGTTGATTCTTGCTGTTGTTGGTGATGATCGGAGAAGATGTTCTTGATGGATGAAGATCGAGCACGCGCGTGTTATTGATGTTGGCGTTCTGGAGATTTGTGCATGAATCCTTCACGAAGATCATATAAACAATGATGAAGATCTCGCAATTTCTGAGGATTGGATGAAGATCAATGATGTTTGGATGAAGATTAGTGGTGCTATCTGGAAACGTTTATGGATGTTCTTGGTCGGGATGAGCGAGGGAGGGAGGAGTGTTCTTGAGTCGATGAGTTCGATGAAGATCGTGGAGGAAGTTTGAGGGAAGGTTGAAGAATTCTGGAAAAAACGGTTGGAGGTTGATGACGGTTGTTGATGAGAGTTGATCGGAGAAGATGAATGTGAGAGGTGAGAGATGAAGATTCTGGGCATTTGCAGTTTCCGGCAGTGGTTGCGGCGGCCGGAGTAGGTTGGGAAGTGGGTACGGCGGCCGGAAGTTGGCGGTTGCGGTGGTTGCATGGCCGCCGACCATGCAACCTGTGAGGCTCCGGTGAAGGTTGTGGAGAGGACAAGTGGCGAGCTAGGTGGCAGAAGGAGAACGCGTGTGGAGTGGGAGAAGCTGCATGCGAGACACGTGGAAGGCTCTGAGGTGAAGTGGAAAATGAGGTGGTTTCTCCACAGAAGCACGCGTGGCCTGGCTATATAGTAGACATGTGGCACTGCATTGGACTGAAGATGAACAAAAATGGACTCAGCTGGGTTGGGCCTCCAACACCTCTTCTGGGCCCAAACGAAAATGGCTTATGAACTGAATGAAAATGCTTAATGAAGATTAAATGGACTAATTAACATGGATTAGCTGAATGAATTAAAACTAATGACTAATTAACTGAATGAAACATGATTAAAATGCAATTAAATCCACCATTAACTAACCAAAGCTACAATTAGATGCTAAATGAAGATTAACCTAATCTAATCCTAATTAAATCTAACAAACTCTAATTAACCTCTAAACAAATGATTAAGACCTAATTAATCTAACTAAATCCTAATTAGATCTAAAAAGAGAATTAACCTAAAAACTCTATTAATTCCACTAATCTAAAAAACTCTAATAATCTCTATTTAAAATTTTATTAAATTTCTATTAAATCTCTAATAAAACCTATATTATTTATTTAAAAGAAAATTTTATTCTATTAAAATTTTATTCTAATAAAATGATTTAATATCTAAAAAGAAAAGTTTTATTCTAAAATCTATTTAAAACAATTTAAAAAAATTCTAAAAAAGACTTAAAACTATTAAAAGTATTAAAAGAAATCCATTTAAATTCTAGAAAATCTATAAAGCCTATTTAAAATCTACAAAAGGCTATTAAATCCTAAAAAATGCAGGCAAATGCAAATAACCAATATAAAAGAGAGCGCGAGACTAGATCGAAGCAAACAATAACCAGATACAAAGAATCTCAAAAATCACTGCATAAACTGAAAACACCCAGGAAGCGCGCGACTTCCCAAAATAAACTCCGATTATCTGAACCGGTCTGAGACACCTAAAATGCGACAGCAGGGCTGTAATCCCGATAAAATCACTATGATTGATGAAATGCGCTATATGCAGTATGTGAATGCGAAATGCGAAATGCGTCGAAACATCGAGCCAGATACGGGACCCGGTTGGTCAAATTTTAGGGTGCAACAGCATGCTATTTCTGTTCTACCGCAAACAGGCATCGATCCTAACTACTGTAACATGAGCTTAACATCATTCATAAAATACACCCAACCATCCTGTGGTAGGTCAAATTATGACTGCTCTGACTTCCCATTGCACGATCCCCTTATTCACCTGTAGTCCTCCGAACTATGTTGACTCTAACTTTCCCATTGCACGAGGAAATAAGTAGGCATAGGATTGTGAAATCCTATCGAGTCACCTTTATGTTTTTCTCCTTTAAGTTTCCGTTTAGAAGTAGGCTTTAGATATACGCACCCTTTGATTAGAACAACAAGAGTGGATTCTATTGAGTACAACGGACGATAGGGGTGCTAATACCTTCCTCTCGTGTAACCGGCTCCCGAACCTTGGATTTGGTTACGAGACTATGTCTTCTCCCTTTTTAGGTTTCTTCGATCGTTTCCTTTCCCCTGTTGAGATAAATAACATTTGGTGGCGACTCTATTTTTCTACCAATTGTTTTTCATGTTGCGACAGAGATCATTTTTTATACCTTGGGATCGTGATAAGTTACCCTCAATTAATTAACACAAGTTTGTGATTAAGACGAGATCATCCATTTTTCGGTTCGTGTGACGCGATTACATTGGAAAATGATCCTCAATATCATTTGTCCATCGTGTTTTTAGCACGAATATCAACTTACGTGACCTCCTATAGTTTGATCTTCGTCATAGATCAAGCTACGACAATTTAGCGCTACATTTCGTCCCGATTCAATTCACAATCGACTAATAACTAACTTTAATTTCCGTCAATATATTCTTGATTCATATTTTAGTCATTATATCTTGATTTATATTATCTTGTTCATATGCTTGTTAATATTATCTTGATTATACTATTGTAGATATTATCTTGATTATATTGTTATATATCTTGCCATATTATTCACATTATTCATATTCATATTGTTCATATTCATATTCTTTTTGAAAACACTTAACAATTATCGAAACCATAAAACACTAAATTGGTGGACTGTTGGTTGCTTTTCCGGTCAACAAAATTTTGACTTTATCAGAAACCCTAACAAGGAGATTTTGTCTGACTTTTGTTCAAGGCATAGTTAGGACACTTCACACACACACGACTTTCTCTTGGGCTACCTTACAATGAGTCCATTTTATTTCGTGCAATCCCGTGTAACTTACATGTACCCCCTCCCATTTCAATGTACATATTCGTATTTCTTTGATTGTAGTTTATCTTCTAGGAGCACCCATAAGGACTAGCATAGACTAATCTGTTTTCAAACTAATTCTCGATTCATCATCAAGCCATTTTCAAACACCCTCCGTAAGTCGAGTGCTCGTATGCATTCACCATCAACCTATTGCACACACTTTAATATTTCATCGTGGTTTCGTTATTAGGAGCACTCTCAGGGACTAGTATCATTTCTCACAACCTAACTCTTGATTCGTCGTCAAGCCGATTCCATTTTCAACCAAACTCTCGACTCATCGTCGAGCCATTTTCAAATCAACTTCCTTCCAACCACATCTTTGCACGCAAATAAAATCAAACCCTTGGTCCAACGTCAAGCGGAATTTTCAAACTAATAAGTCGAGTGTCTTTTACCTTGCGGTCCACCTCTCTTCGCAACTAATTCAATTCAATTGTTTTCAAACGCTTTCTTAAACAAATAATGAAAGAAGAAGATTCTTGGAGTCTAGCATTCCTTGAATCTTCGAATGAATGCCTCCTGAGGCCCATGCTTTGGGTTGTCGTTCATTCACACTTTTGTCTCAAAACACCTAATTCTTATTCAAATATTTTCGTAATCAAACTTACGAAAGAAGGATATTCTTGGAGTCTAGAATTCCTTGAATCTTCGAATGAATAGCTCTCGAGGCACTCCCTTTGAATTGTTGTTCATTCAATCTTTCGACTTCAAAACGTTCAACCCTCTGTTCAATCATTTTCAATTAACTCCCGAAAGAACTGAGTTCTTGGAACCTTGCATGCCTTGAATTCTTTAATGACAGCTCTCAAGGCATGCCCCTTGGGTTGTTTTCCACTCAATCTTTTGTTTCCAAATCAAACTTTTACACCATTTCAACCCCTTTCTTTTCGTGGTCATCCCCATGAACTACAGACATTTTGATTCTTCATTCTCATTTGAATGCAAGATACATAGGCACAAAATTGTGATGGTCTTGGCGAGTGTCATACCCCAAATTTGTCCTACCTATGTATAATTTTTATTTTATGCATCCATCCACTAGCAATATCCAGAAAATTCAAAAAAATGTATGTTGCTTCTGTTTGTGTCTAAACTCAGGGGGTTGCAAGGTTGAACTGAATTGAATCAAGTTTCAAGTAAGGATGTCAGGTCTTGGTGCATGGGTAGTACGAGATGAGGTTCATTGGTTTTAGTTTAATCTATCAATCAAATAAGGTTGTATTTCAAGATCAAGGCCATGGTTCAAGATTTATGTCTGAAGTTCCAAGACAGAGATTTTGTGCCACTTCAAATTGTCCGCATATGGGTCAGGTTATCAGGCTGTGATAGGATAGGTGCATCATCAATATGGATCATTTTTAATCAGGGTTTTATGCAATGATCTGTTTGGCTGAATATTTGTTTCCTGATTAAAGACTATTAAGAACCAGTTCTTTTGCAACCAAAGCTTTGGCATGTGCAATTCATTTCAAGTCATAATCCTTTGGCTTCAGATCATATGATGCTCACTTGGTTCATAGGGTTAGTCTTGTCTTTATTAGTATTTAGGAAGGATTTATGATTTAAACCATCAGATTATGCGCAATATGGTTCAATTCTTAATCCATCCGTTGTCCATTTTTCGTTATCCTCCTTCATGTCCATATTTTCTACGCCTCATATCCAAATTTAGTTCATTATCCATTTTCTTCTAATTAGTCTATTTTAGTCCATTTCAAGTTGTATCCAATTCCGTTTTTTCAAGATCATACTTAGTTTTTTTTATATAGAAAAAACCACAATTTTGCTTTTGATCCATTGGTCTTTCTACACCAATATAAGTCTATAATTGTTACACAAAATCATTTGCTGCAAATACTTTTACAACAACAAAAATCCAAAAAAATAGGCCTATCATTTTTCTTATGATTTTTTTTAGAACCCAAATACATTCCAAGCCCAATTCCAACAAATAATGAAAAAAGTAAAAAAAAAAACAGACAAGGAGGCCCCATGACACGATGAAGTCCTGTCCTAAAATTGCCACAGAAAAAACTCTTACAAAGTAAGGTTGTTCCAACTCGATGTTCACCATCATAATCTGTTAGGCGATTATGCTTGAACCATCACCTGCATAACCCACATATGCAACACAACGAGTCAAAAAATGACGCAATCTGCAGCATCCCTCACGCAAAAAAATATGGCAGCTGCACAAGGACTAACCTGTAAAAGGAACGTGCAGTGTTGCACAACCAACAAAAAGAGTCCCATAATTTACAAATCCATATCAATGCTCAAAACCACAACGCCCAACACTTTTTCTTTCAATCCACAATACGTCTACAGCTAAAAAAAAGGTTTTACAGAAACGACAAAAATTGAATGTACCTTCCATCGTGATTCATGTAATAAAGGAGGTACCTTCTATAAAGACATTCCTACTGTTGTACCCCAAAATTTGACCACCATTTCTTGTACTTGGCTTATGTTTCATTTTCATTTTAGCACTTGCATTTGCATAACATTGTTTTTAACAGGGGATCAAGAGGTGTTTTGTGCCATTCAAGAAGAGAGCTTCATTGATCAAGCTCAAGCCAGAGCATTAGTGCAAGCTATCAAGTGCTTATCATCATTATGGAGAAGTTTCAAAGCTCTTTGAAAGGAGAGATGGGTATGTGTTTGTTGCCTCCTATCTTGAGGTCATCAAAGGATCATCAGGAGTTCATGAGGGATTGTTCTTGGTTAAGACATGGTTTTGAATTTCATTGTGTACATTGGAGAGGCATTGTGGGGTTTGAGTAGTCATTCAAGTCATCTGCAAAGGGCATAGATAAAGGACTTGGAACTAGGGTTTCAACTGGTCAACCCAAAGTCAACTGTGGACTTGAAGGGGTTCCAGACTTGGTTCTAAGTCACTAAGGCCATGAGAAGTTATCTTAAAGCATCTAGGATGCCATATCAATATCAAATCAAGAGGAATCAAGAGTGGAAGAAGTTACTAAATTAGGGTTTTAGATGATTTCAGTGTAAAATCCCCTTATTTAGTGCTCAACTTCAAGGCCATTTTCTCCTATGATGCAGGCTCAATCTTATTTTTTATGAAAACATGAGACTTGAAGGGAATGTTCTTAGCTTTATTTTTAGTACAAGAACTCATCCATTGAGTTTGTACATCTCAAGTTATGATGCCAACAAGTTAGGGGTCTCAGATGAATAGAATGTTTGGTCAACTAAAAGTCAACTCACTTCCAAGTCATTTTTGACCTAGAATCAAGTTTCTCCTCAACTTAAAGCAAACATAAGAGTTATTCTTCATGACCTTAGCTTTCTAAAAAGTCCTAGAAGGCCTTGATATCATTTGTGAATCTCATGTTATGGACCTTTCAAGGCAAGGGTATTTTACGAAAAGTTCATTATAGGTCATTTGTTGCAATGGTTAATTTCATGAGCTTGTGTACCTCAAATGCAATTCCAACCAACATGAAAACTGTGCCTAAGAGTCTCATCTCCATCATTGAACTTAAAATTCATGAATATTGTTGAATTACATGACCATGTGGGAGACTTTTAAGGTGAAATCTTGATTTTTGGTCATGGTATGAACATTATACATTATGGGACATATTTGCTACTTGTTTTGATACATTTTACACCAATACATGATCATAAAGAATTTTACCACAATGGACCAACATGAAGAGCCATAACATCCCATATTTTAAAATTAATTACCTTAAAAGTCATATTGCAAAACTATGTACCATTGGATCCTACATGAATCAAATATACACCATTGGTTTCTACACACCTAATGTGCATTTTTGCTGACCCAAATGAAGATGCATGTCATGAAACTCGTGTGTGGTATTAAGAGGAATGTTTTGGAAAAATTTTGAAATCACACATTATGTTCAACATGGGCCTACATGGTGTTAACAAATCCATCATATTTAAACCAAAAGTTTGTCCTAGAAGCTCAGAACTAGTGTTGTTGCGTGAGAGAGAAGAAAGAGCTCCAAATTTTCTCCAAAAATTCATTTCTCCGAATCCTGAATTTCCTGAGGTTTTTCTTTAAGCATTGGCTAGAATCATCATCAGTGGAGCTAAAGGAAGAGATTGGATAGCTTGAACTGGAGCTTGCGTTCTATTTCAAGAACCAAAGGAGTTGCTCCGTTCAGTAAGTTTCCTTTCCTTTTTTTCTCTCATTTTAGGCATCAATTAGGGTCATGCTGTTGTGCATCTGAAGTCCTATGCTTTATAGGCAATGTTTGAACTCTTTAATGGCATGTATATTGCAATTTCATAATGTGCATTCAAACTTTCATGCTTTCGATTCTCCTTGTTCATGGACCTTTTTCATAATCCATTGGTAGATTTGAGTTCTTTGCAACTAGAGCTTTCGAACCATACTAGATTTTCTCATTTTTATTGAGTTTTGGTGACTGGTCTCCGGCAAGCTTACCGGAGAACACGACCGAATCCCTAGCTCCGGCGTCCCAGTCACCAGTCTGATCTTTCATTGTGGATTCTTTGACTTGTTGCGTGTTTTGTTCCTATTGGTTTGACCCAGGCTGCGTGGCATGTTGACTCCACATAGGATTAATGAAACGATGAGTTTCATTAATCCCGAGTCCTTAGATCGTTTGGGATCATAATGATATCCCCACCCCCTTGTTTTCTGGCCCAACGTGCGTTATAACTAGATTCAATTCAATGGGTTTTTGCTATCTTACCCCCCCTGTTTTATATCTTCAATTTATTTCATTTTATTTTGCTATTTTCATTTTATTTTATTAAAAATACTTTTGATGGTCATAAAATTCCCGAAAAAATGTTTTCAATTATTTCAGGGTGTTATTTAATTTTCCAAAATTTTTGTTTCTGATTTTATTTTCTTTTGCTATTTTATTTCAATTTTGCAATTGGATCACTTTTATGGTGTATATCTTGTGTTATCTTGATCTTTTGGACTTCAAATAATTATCCCCCATGAGCATGGCTTCTCCCTCACTTAGGTGAGGGATTGAGGCATATTTGAGGATGATTTTGAATGGCCATTGATCATTTTTTATGTGACTTTGAGTTGTTGTTTCATGCCCCTCGATTAATCCTCGATAAGGTGGAGCACCCTTAACAATGGAATTGTTTGGTGATGCCTTGAGTTGAGTTTCATTTTGAAACCTTGGTTTCTGTTTGCCATAGGATTTGGCTACCTTGTGCATTCTTTTTGGAATTTATTGAACAATTCTTCTATTTTTGATGAAGCTTGCAAGTCAAGTCATCATAGAAGAGGTTCATACAAACTAGTTTGACCTAGTTCCTTTGGGAAATGACTCTTATGAATCCCATATGCACTTCATGAGTCTTGATGCTTGTTTATAATATGATTGAGGTTCTGGTCTTTCATTTTTATGTCATACACTTTTGTAACTTGTTTCATAAGTTACTTAGAAATTAGGCCATTCTACTTGTTTTAAGTGTTGAATATGGGATGGAACTTTGGTTCTTCCATTTGCCTAAGCTTGTCTCTTGCTTGTGCTTTGCTTCCCACTTTGTTTGAGCTTTCTCCTTGTTGGTTTAATTCTTCCCCTTTTTCTTTGACCATCATTCAAGACAATTTGGTGTTCATGTTTATGCTTTGAGTTTGTCTTGAATGATGCATCTCTTTTAGCACTTGTTTGTTCTTCTTTTTCACATGATCAACTTGAGTTGTTTGGTTGAGATGTTTTGCATGTTGCTTGCTGCCCAAGCCTTATTTCTCCAATCCTCACTTTGATCATGGCCTTTTGGTTTCACTTTATGTTTAGCTTTGGTTTATGTGGTTGATGTTTGAATGGTTGTAGAAGTTGTTACTTATCCCATTTCATCTCACTCCTTTTTTTTTTGTTCAAGTCAACTTGTTTGCATCATTTGCTTTGTTTTTGTTGCATCATTTGAGTCTTGCATCTCATCTTTACATATTTGCATATCATTTTTTCATTTCTTTGACTTGTTTAAGTCAACTTGTTCTCTTTCTTCATTTCCTCTGTGATTGATTTATCTGTTGTTTACTTGGTTTTTGCCATGATCCCTTAGGATTCCTAGTCCCTCTGTTTAAGATAGGAGTAGGAGAGACATTAGGTGTTAAATCCTTTGCATGATAACATTAGGATAACTTCTTCCCTCTTAATCTCAACTTTAGGAGCATTGTACATGATAACATTAGGGTTCAGTTTTCGCTTAGTCGTGTCTTCTCTTCTCATCTCTAAAACATCTCAAAACACTTAATAAAGGATAATAAGTGTTGTACGCTACGAGCCTTAAGTACTTGAGGAATGATAGTTGGGGGGCCTCCTCTCAATATGTCTAGAGTGTTTAACATTTGCCCTTTGGGCAATATGCGACGCATTCGCTCTCAAGTCATAGTCTTTAGTGCAACATAAGTTACAAATCTTAACCCAATTCACTTCTTGTTTAAAAGAACACAAAACAAAACATCAAACCTTTTTATCCTTCGGGATTATTTGTAAATAATTTTCAAAAAGAGTGTGTTAAGTCTTGGTTCTACCGCAAACATGCACCGTCCCTAACTGCTAGAACGATGGGTTTAACCCTACTCAGTTAAAACACTTGAACCAACCTGTGGTCGTGTCAGCCCAAACTATGTTTGCTCTGATTTCTCGTACCAGACAAGGATACGTAGGCACAAGACGGTGATGTCTTGGCGAGCAACCTTCCCCCTTTCACCCGTAGTTTTTTGAACTACGTTGACTCTGACTTTCCCATTGCATGAGGGAGTACATAGGCATAGGGCGTAGATGTCCTATCGAGTTAGTTCTTTCTGTTCTCTCGTTTAGTAGCAGCCTTTAGATAGTTTCTTTCACCCATAGATTAGACAACATGCATGGATCCTGTTGAGTACAATGGACGTGAGGGGTGCTCATACCTTTCCCTTGCGTAACCGACTCCCGAAGCCAAGATTTGATTGCGATGACCTATATTTTCCCTTTTTCATAGGTTTTCTCTGATCGTTTACTTTCCCTCTCTTTGGGATAAATAACAAATGGTGGCGACTCTTCTGTCTTTGTCGGCGTTCTTTCTTCGCAGTAGCGACAACTGGCGACTCTGCTGGGGAATTTTCCCATCCCCTATGCGAGTCAATCCTAGCGCTTGTGTGTTTTATCTTTGGGTGTGTATATATGTGTTGCATTTGTACTTTATTGCATTTGTATTTTACTTTCAGCATTTTATATATTATTATTGTTGTGCTATTGGATGGGAATGTTCCACTGTGTGATAAGCCAAAACACAGACTTGAGTATAACCATAGCATTAGAAGTAGAAAGTAGTGATGAACCTATATGTTTAGCATGCAGTAGTTCTCACGAAATTCACGCTCAGACGAGATTCTCTTTGATGACTACATTTCCAGTCTATTTCGGACAATTGAGAGGATGTTGGATCTGAGGATTGTCGACTATGGGGACCGATCATTTGAAAGTCAGCTAAGTGAGGCCACTTTGTTAGACTATGATGGCAAACCAGAAATGGTGAATGTATCATCGTTTCTCAAAAGTATGTGACGCTGATGACTGCATTGGATGTAGGCTTGATGCCTTGTTGTATGATCGTTATGGTTGTGTTGTGGTCCATAATAGATGTATTTCATAGCATATCATTTGGCCTGGATTAGCGACGGTTGTGCCTGTATTGGCATTATTTGGCCTGGATTGGCGACGGTTGTGCCTGTATTGGCGTCATTTGTCCTGGATTGGCGACGGTTGTGGAGTGTTGGCTCCAAAATGGTACCACATGCATATGCACAGTTGAGTCGCATTTGTTGAATTGCATAGTTGAGTTGTGTCGTTATGCATTTGCAAGTAATTGATGAGTTGCTGAATTTTCATGATAATTGTGGTGGATATGAATACGAATTATTATGGTTTAATTATTGATAATACGTTTGCGAACCGCTGGAATTATAATGCTGTGATAATATTCTGACATGACTTTTATCATGCCCTATGTTATATTGTTGATATCTCACCCCTTTATGTTGTATGTTACCTCCGTTGGTGGTAACTTGCAGGTAATCCGGAATAAAGTGTAGCTTTCCGTTTAAGGTTGTTGGTTGCTCTGATACGTAGCACTCTTGGGGGGATGAACGATTGATGTTATTGCTTTTATTTAATTTCCTTGTTGCTGAATTTTATTGAGTACTTTTCATTAAATTGGTGGCTGCTGTTAAGTGCCAAATGTTGGTTGGATGCACTATACCGATAAATTAATAGTGCTGATTTTTATGGTTGAAACTCGTTGTTTATGTTGAATTGATGCAAGATAATTACTTGCCGAATTTTAATGGGGTTTTGTTGCAAGTTTCATGGTCTTGCTTTAATCATTCTAAATGTTGGAAGTGCTTTATATTCTGCTGCAAATAATAAGATGCCTTGTAATCGAGATGTTAGGCAAGCTGTTGTTTGTTCATCTAGGATTCTGTGCTATGTATATTTACTAAATGCGTGATGTCTGATCAAATTGTAAAATGTATGTTCTCTGTAAGTTGAAAATGTGACGCCCAGATTCAGGTGAGTGTGACCACCGTCACCGTTCATTACGATCGTCATGCATCCAATTTTAGTGCACTCTGATTGTATTTTGTTGTTTATCTGTTGGGTTAGAAATTGGGTGTTACATTAGTGGTATCAGAGATGGTCGGTCCTTCCGGCCAAGTTGTCTAGTGTCGTCGAGTTAGTCGTCGTGCCTAGCACTAGAGTCTTGTTAATTGTGAATCTGACTGTTGGTTGTGGCAGTTTAAGTGAATAGGCTGGAAGGAATGATGCTTCAATTGTTGCTGCCCTGCAAGATTTAGCTAATGTTATGGAACATCAGCCGAATCCTGCTGGAGATGCTGGGTCTCGCAGTTTGGCAACATTTGAACGGGAGAATCCACCTACCTTCAAGGGTAGGCATGATCCTGATTGTGCGTTGGAGTGGTTGAAGGAAATGGAGCGAATCTTTCATGTGATGGATTGTACTCCAGCACAGAAGGTTCATTATGGAACTCATATGCTAGCAGCCAAAGCTGATGACTGGTGGCTAGAGACCCGTCCGGTGTTGGAAGCTGCAGGTGAGGAGATTACTTAGACTGTATTCCGTAGGGAATTTCTACCCGGAAGATGTCCGTGGTAAGAAAGAGATTGAATTTCTTGAACTGAAGCAAGGAGACAAATCTGTTACTGAATATGTGGCGAAGTTCAAGGAGTTGGCTATGTTTTATCCGCACTACAGCGCTGAAACCGCTGAGTTCTCTAAATGTATCAAGTTTGAGAACGGATTGAAGTCTGAAATTAAGAAAGCAATCGGGTATCAGAAGATTTGTGTTTTTGATTCATTGGTTGAAAGCTGTAGGATTTATGAAGAAGATAGCAATGCTCATTACAAGCTGGTGAGTGAGAGGAGAAGTAAGTCGCATCAGACTCGCGGTAAACCTTATGATCCCCCAGTTGGCAAAGGGAAACAAAAAGCAATTGATAGCAAGAAAACTAGTAGGGGAGATACTCCTGCTGGCATTGTTTGCTATAAGTGTGGGAAACCTGGTCACAAGAATGATGTGTGTAAGTCTGGACCACTGAGATGTTACCGTTGCGGAGAGTTGGGACACGCTGTTGCTAAGTGCAAACACAAGGGAATGGTTTGTTTCAACTATGGTGAAGAGGGACACATGCGTGACAAGTGTCAGAAGCCTAAGAAAGAAAAGGCTGGTGGAAGAGTGTTCGCTCTATCTGGGACTCAGACGTCCAGCGGTGACCAGCTCATTGAAGGTACCTGTTTCATTAATAGTACTCCTTTACTTGCTATCATTGACACTGGTGCTTCTCATTGTTTTACTGCTGCTGATTATGTTGAATGTTTGGGTCTTGTGTTATCTCACATGAATGGGGAGATGGTAGTTGAGACTCCAGCTAAGGGATCAGTGACTACATCGCTAGTATGTTTGAAATGTCCTCTGTCAATGTTTGATAGAGATTTCCTGGTTGACTTAGTCTGTTTGCCACTAAGTGGGATAGACGTAATTTTAGGCATGAACTGGTTAGAGTATAACTGCGTTCATATTAATTATTTTGATAAGTCGGTGAGGTTTTCTACTCCTGAGGAGGAGGGAGCCCGTTTGGTAACTACGAAGCATATGAAGCAGATATTGCTAGAAGATGCTCAGGTGTTTACGTTGGTGGCATCACTATCCGTTGAGAATCAAGCGATAATTTATGAATTAGAAGTTGTTTGTGATTTTCCTGAAGTGTTTCCAGATGAAATTCCTGAAGTTCCTCCGGAATGGGAAATTGAATTTTCTATTGATCTTGTACCCGGTACCAGACCTGTATCTATGGCACCGTACAGGATGTCTGCATCTGAATTGGCGGAATTGAAGGAACAATTGGAAGACTTACTTGAGAAGAAGTTCGTTAGACCAAGTGTATCACCGTGGGGAGCTCCGGTATTATTAGTAAAGAAGAAGGATGGCAGCATGAGGTTGTGTATTGATTACCGACAACTAAATAAAGTGACAATTAAGAATAAATATCCGCTCCAAGAATTGATGACTTGATGGATCAGTTGGATGGAGCGCGGGTGTTTAGTAAAATTGATTTAAGGTCGGGATATCACCAGATTAAGGTAAAAGATGATGATGTGCAGAAGACTGCATTCAGAACCAGATATGGACACTATGAGTATACGGTAATGCCTTTTGGTGTTACTAATACGCCGAGAGTTTTTATGGAATACATGAACCGTATCTTTCAAGAGTATTTGGATCGGTTTGTAGTAGTGTTCATTGATGATATCTTAATTTATTCTAAGTCGAAGGAGGAGCATGTTGAGCCCTTGAGGTTAGTACTGCAAGTTTTGAAAGAAAGGAATTTGTATGCGAAACTGTCGAAGTGTGACTTCTGGTTGAAAGAAGTTAGCTTTCTGGGCCATGTTATATTAGGTAGTGGAATTGTTGTAGATCCATCTAAGGTTGATGCTGTGTTGCAATGGGAAACTCCGAAGTCGGCAACTGAAATTAGAAGCTTTTTGGGACTTGCTGGTTATTACAAAAGGTTTATTGAAGGTTTCTCTAAGTTGGCCCTCCCGTTAACTAAGTTGACTTGTAAAGGGAAAACCTTTGTGTGGGATGCTCAATGCGAAGCAGGTTTTATAGAGTTAAAGAAGAGGTTGACGTCTGCTCCGGTGTTGACATTGCCTAATGCAGAAAAACCATTTATTATACACTGTGATGCTTCTAAGTTTGGTTTAGGAGGTGTGCTCATGCAGAATAATAAAGTAGTTGCTTATGCTTCAAGACAGTTGAGAATCCACGAGAAGAATTATCCTACGCACAATTTAGAATTTGCTGTTATTGTGTTTGTGCCGAAGATTTGGAGGCATTATCTTTATGGTTCAAGATTCGAAGTGTTCAGTGACCATAAGAGTTTGAAGTACTTGTTCGATCAAAAGGAACTGAACATGAGACAACGAGGGTGGTTGGAACTGTTAAAAGATTATAATTTTGGTTTACATTACCATCCGGGAAAAGCTAATGTTGTAGCTGATGCCTTAAGCCGCAAGACTTTGCATATGTCAGCAATGATGGATAAAGAGTTGGAATTGATTGAGCAATTCAGAGATCTGAGTTTAGTTTGCGAAGTAATGCCGAAGAGTGTAAAGTTGGGCATGTTAAAGATTAACAATGATTTTCTGGACAGCATCAGAGAGGCTCAGAAATTAGATGTGAAGTTAGTAGATTTAATGCCTGGAGTAGATCATTCGGAAAATAATGAGTATCAGTTGGATGCGCAGGGCGTGTTGAGGTTTCGTGGTCGTATTTGTATTCCTGGTAGTGCAGATATGAAGAAAGCGATTTTGGAAGAGAGTCACAGAAGTAAGTTGAGTATTCATCCAGGAGCGACGAAAATGTATAGTGATTTGAGGAATCTGTTTTGGTTGCCTGGTATGAAGCGTGATGTAGCACGATTTGTGTATGCATGTTTGACTTGTCAGAACTCGAAAGTTGAGCATCAGAAACCTGCTGGGTTGATGCAACCGTTAGAGATTCCAGAATGGAAATGGGACAACATTTCAATGGATTTTGTAACGGGTTTGCCGAATACCTTGAGAGGATGTGATTCTATTTGGGTGATTTTTGATAGGCTTACAAAGTCAGCTCACTTTATTCCTATTAACATCAATATCGAAGTTGGCAGAGATTTATGTCAGAGTGGTTGTTAATTTGCATGGTGTTCCGTTGTGTATTGTGTCGGATAGAGATCCGAGGTTTACTTCTGAGTTTTGGAAGAGTCTGCAAGAGGCATTGGGTTCTAAGTTGAGGTTGAGTTCAGCATACCACCCTCAAACAGATGTTCAGACTGAACGGACTATTCAGTCTTTAGAAGATTTATTGAGAGCCTGTGTTCTGGAGGAAGGTGGTTCGTGGGATACTTACCTTCCGTTGATAGAGTTCACTTATAATAACAATTACCACTCTAGTATCAGAATGGCACCGTTCGAAGCTTTGTATGGTCGGCGGTGTAAGACTCCGTTGTGTTGGTATGAATCGGGGGAGAGTGTGGTACTCGGACTGAAGATTGTTCGGGAGACTACTGAGAAGGTGAAGTTAATTCGAGAAAAGATGAAAGCTTCACAGAGTAGACAGAAAAGTTATCATGATAAGCGCAGGAAGGATTTAGAATTTGAAGTTGGAGATCATGTGTTTTTGAGAGTCACGCCTGTGACTGGAATTGGTAGAGCTTTGAAATCTAAGAAGCTTACTCCTTGTTTCATTGGTCCGTACCAGATATCAGACAGAGTTGGAAAGTTTGCATATCGAGTGGCGTTGCCGCCTAATTTGTCGAATCTGCACGATGTATTTCATGTGTTGCAACTCCGCAAGTATATTTCCGATCCGTCGCATGTCATTCCTATGGACGATGTGCAAGTACGTGATAATCTTACTATGGAGACAAAGCCTATGAGAGTTGACGATTGCGAGGTAAAGACGTTAAGAGGAAAAGAGATTGCCTTGGTGAAAGTAGTTTGGTTGGGAGCTGCTGGCGAAAGCTCGACGTGGGAACTGGAGAGCAAGATGCGGGAATCGTATCCCGAGCTGTTCGATTGAGGTAATTTCGAGGACAAAATTCTTTTAGTAGGGGAGAGTTGTAACGCCCGTTTTATTTCGATTAAATTTAATTATGACTTTTCCATGTCTCGTTGTGTCGTAGTCGTATTTGAGTATATGTTTATTTCGAAGAAAAGAATTGAATCGGTCGGATTTTCGGGCAAAAGTGCAAAATCCCATAGCAGTCTTAGGGAAAACGTCGAAAATTCATATCTCTTAATCCGTAAGTCGGTTTTAGTCCCCGTTCAAAGCGTTGGAAAGCTAAGGAGATGTTCTGTCTAGGAAAATTGGAATTCTGCTGATGTGACACTCGTCATGAGCTTTTTACAACCGTCATGGCCTTCATGGTCGTGACACTTGTTACGATCGTCATAGTAACAAAATTCATTTAGGAAGAATTGGAACGTGGCCACGAAAATGCTGAAATTATAGTAACGTATTCTCGTATTCCCCTTACGCTCGATTCAGTGGGTGAGTTTTACAAAAGAAAAATCGTAAAGGAAGAAAGAGAGTGGCTGAGAGAAGTTGATAACAAAGGAAGATTATCCGTCGGAGAAATTTCAAGGCAGTGGTAGAGGAGTCACTGCGGAGATAAACCAAAACCAGAAGTTAGGATTGACCTCAATTCCAAGTTAAGGGTGGGGTTCAATTCTATAACCAGGGGTATGATAGATTTCATGAAGGGGATGGAATCATGGGTTTAGTTCCGTAGGTCGATAAATATTAGCGGTAAAAGGTTGTCTGTGTCTGAAACAGTGTTGTCTATATTGGGTCCGTGTGATACTATATGAGATATCGTTCCATAATTAACGTAAACATGTGGATAATTAAGTATGTAAAAGTTGTAATGCCGTGTTGCAGAACTGTCTTGAGTTCTTTTTTGTTGATATGATGTTGCTATTGTTCCTTTACACGAACAGATTGAGACGATGAATACATGATGTATATGAAATAGTGATGTTCTGTTATGGACAATTTGGTTGTAGGCTTGATGCCTTGTTGTATGATCGTTATGGTTGTGTTGTGGTCCATAATAGATGTATTTCATAGCATATCATTTGGCCTGGATTGGCGACGGTTGTGCCTGTATTGGCGTTATTTGGCCTGGATTGGCGATGTTTGTGCCTGTATTGGCGTCATTTGGCATGGATTGGCGACGGTTGTGGAGTGTTGGCTCCAAAATGGTACCACATGCATATGCACAGTTGAGTTGCATAGTTGAGTCGCATTTGTTGAATTGCATAGTTGAGTTGTGTCGTTATGCATTTGCAAGTAATTGATGAGTTGCTGAATTTTCATGATAATTGTGGTGGATATGAATACAAATTATTATGGTTTAATTATTGATAATACGTTTGCGAACCGCTGGAATTATAATGCTGTGATAATATTCTGACATGACTTTTATCATGCCCTATGTTATATTGTTGATATCTCACCCCTTTATGTTGTATGTTACCTCCGTTGGTGGTAACTTGCAGGTAATCCGGAATAAAGTGTAGCTTTTCGTTTAAGGTTGTTGGTCGCTCTAATACGTAGCACTCTTGGGGGGATGAACGATTGATGTTATTAATTTTATTTAATTTCCTTGTTGCTGAATTTTATTGAGTACTTTTCATTAAATTGGTGGCTGCTGTTAAGTGCCAAATGTTAGTTGGATGCACTATACTGATAAATTAGTAGTGCTGATTTTTATGGTTGAAACTTGTTGTTTATGTTGAATTGATGCAAGATAATTACTTGCCGAATTTTAATGGGGTTTTGTTGCAAGTTTCATGGTCTTGCTTTAATCATTCTAAATGTTGGAAATGCTTTATATTCTATTGCAAATTAATAAGATGCATTGTAATCGAGATGTTAGGTAAGCTGTTGTTTGTTCATCCAGGATTTTGTGCTATGTATATTTACTAAATGCGTGTTGTCTGATCAAATTGTAAAATGTATGTTCTCTGTAAGTTGAAAATGTGACGCCCAGATTCAGGTGAGTGTGACCACCGTCACCGTTCATTATGATCGTCATGCATCCAATTTTAGTGCACTCTGATTGTATTTTGTTGTTTATCTGTTGGGTTAGAAATGGGGTGTTACATGAGTGGGGAGGGTTATGCAGGAAACTTTGACCTTCAACCTACTCGGTTTTCTCGTCAGTGTGAAACTTTGATCCTTGATACAATGGGGTCCTTATATCAGTGTTGTGTTATTTTCTCGCCAAAGTGAAGCGCTGGTTCATCTCAGTCAGCAGCACAACAATCTTGATCCCCTGTTGCATTTGCATACTCATTTGCATATTAACATTGACATGTATTTGTGTTTCAGGTGCATATTTTCCTCTTGATTCTAGTAATCTGATCCACTGTTAGCATGAAGCCCAATTTGAAGAGAACAATTGTGTACAAGTTTCCAACACCAGATATAAGGTCCTTACTCAGTCTGATTTCTGCAGCCGAATGTGATGGAGGATTTCAAGAAAGACTATGGGAAGATTCTGAGTTACACCTGCAAAGCTTCAATGTTTGAGTTAGGAGGTCTTCATACATTGCTTCAGTTCTATGACTCAGCTGATATGTTTCACCTTCCCAGGATATGTATTGTTGCCTACTTTGGAAGAATTTTCCATGTTGCTAGGAGTTCCAGTTCTAGAACAAATGCCTTTCTACCATTCTGAAGCAGTGCCCAACTTGACAAAGCTAGCAAATTATCTTCATTTGGATGCTTCTGAGTTGGAGGGAAAGATGATTGGGAGGAATGGAATGCTTGGTTTCCCACTACCTTTCTTGGTGAATAAAGCTCAACATTTTGCAAAGGAAGGATGTTGGATTATCTTCAATGCTATCTTGTCTCTTTGTATATATGGCATAATATCGTTCCCGAATATTTCCGACTTTGTTGACTTGGATGCCTTCCATATCTTTGCCTCTAAGATTCCTGTGCTGATGCTCTTAGGAGATGTTTATCATTCTATCCACTACAAGAATGAGAACAGAAGAGGGAAGAGTATTTCCTATTGTGTACCTCTCTTGTACAGATGGTTTATTTCGCATCTGCCTAAGTTTGGTCCTTTTGTTGACATCTCCGGCACTGCTGATTGGTTAGAAAGGCTTATGGGTTTAACTTCTGAGAGCATTGTGTGGTTCAACAGAGATCTTTTGGGTATGGAGATTGTTTATTGTTGTGGTAACTTCCTCAATGTTCCTTTGATTGGGAGAAAGGGTGGCATCAACTACAACCCTGCTCTCGCAGTCAGATAATTTGGTTATGCTATACGAGAACCTCTGAAGGAAGAAGAAATACAGGAATATCTATATTTCACCGGTCTAATTGATGATGAGACCTTAACCAGATTAGAGAAAGCTTGGGGTAAAATTCACCATAGAGGAAAATCTTCATTGGGCAAGAGCGATTGCAGAGCTTATGGACCATATGTGGAATGGATCCAGGAAAGAGTTGAGAGACTGTTGCTACCATTTCCCGTCAGAGAACCCGTGTATCCCTTGGTAGTTGAAGAACCTATGACAGTTGACATCCAGAAATACAATCAACTATGGGCTGAAAAGGAAGAACTGCACAAGGTGAACGAAGAGTTGGAGAAGGAGATCTTCTAGCTTAGGAGCGAGAAGAGTGAAGCCACTTATTTGTCTAAGAAGCAGACAAAGATAGTGAACAAGATTGGTATGGAATTGACAGAAGAGATTCACGCTCGAGAGCAAGTGGGTCGAGACTTGAAAAGTGTCAGTGATGTTCTCAAGGATAAGAAGAAAGAGCTAGAGAGAGCACATTTGGAGATATCTGAGTTTAACACTCAATGGAATGCAATCTTGACTAATAACAAAGAAAGAGAAGATGGACTTCGTCAACAGATTATCAGTTTGAAGACCCAACTCCGGGTTAAAGATGAGAAAGATCCAAGTGAATCCTCTCGTCATTATGAATGCGACCGCAAGCTACGTGAAGCTCTTGCAACGTTTGAGGAGTATAAGTCAAGAGCAGATCTAAAGATGCCTAAACTTGAAGATGTATTTGGGGAAGGCGCTTGGTAAGACTATGCTCAAGGCTTGCAGGATACCATCCGCAAGAGAGAGTTACTTATTCGAGAGTTAGTTGCCAGACCTGATCATCCTAACACGAAGGAGTTATTGGAAGAGTTCCAGACTCGATGCCATACTTAATGCATTTTCTCTTGTATTTGTTGTTATCTTATACTCCGGGTATCACCAGGATTTTTGGTTAAGGTCGTGTTAACTCAGTTGTATTTCCTTGATAGTTGTCGCTACTGCGAAAAAAGTACCGACAATGACAGAAGAGTCGCCACCGTTCATTATTTATCCCAACGAGGGAAAGGAAACGAGCAGAGAAAACTTGACGAAAAGTGGGAGGGTGTTTTCACCTCCGGAGGCTAATGTTGAAAGATCCGATAAAGGGAAGGGAAAGGCTGTTGTAGAGGAAAGCTCTCAGCAGAATGAGAAGGACGCTTTGTTGAAAGACACTGAGGAATTCATGCGTCTAATTAGAAAAAGCGACTACAAAATTGTTGACCATTTGCAACAAACCCCGTCAAAAATATCAATCTTATCACTGCTACTGTGCTCTGAGGCACATCAGAATGCCCTTATGAGGATTCTGAATATTTCATATGTGCTACAAGAAATCTCAGTGAATCAACTTGAGGGAGTGGTGGCACACGTGAACGCTGGAAACAGGCTGAGATTCACAGACCTTGACCTGACGCCCAAAGGAAGAAACCATAATCACGCCCTGCATATTTCCATTGAGTGCAGAGGGATCGTGTTATCACATGTGCTGGTAGATATTGGGTCTTCACTTAATGTGTTGCCCCAGAATGCTTTGATGAAGCTCGATACTCAAGGAGTAATGTACACCCCTAGTGATCTGATTGTGCTGGCATTTGACGGAACAAGAAGGTCTGTTTCCGGTGAGGTAACTCTGCCATCCAAGTTGGCCTAGAGATTTTCGATGCTGTCTTTTACATAATGGATATCCAACCAGCGTACAATTTCTCATTAGGTCGACCCTGGATTCACTCGGCAAGGGCGGTGACGTCGACTCAACATCAGAAGCTAAAGTATATGGTGGGTGGTAAAATTGTCACCATTTGTGGTGAAGAGGACATTATGATTAGTCAGCTGTCTTCGTTAAAGTACGTTGAGGTCGATAGAGAGATTCATGAGACCTTGTGTCAGACGTTCGAGGGTGTCAGAGTCAAGGAAAAAGCGTCGGATGTGGATAGAGTTCCTGAGGTTGCTATGTTTTCGTTCAAGGAAGCGCAAGAGGTGGTAAAGTCTAGATCATCTCAAGGTTGGGGACAGGTTTTGAGCATCCCTAATAAATAAGATAAGTTTGGATTAGGGTACATCTCGTCGTCTTCTTCTTCACATAGTGCTCCGCGCTACAGGGGACCAGTTCAGTTCACAAGTGGTGGGGTGATATTTAACCCGATCAATGTTGTGCCTGAGGATGAAGGTGATATCGATTGTGATATGGATGCATGGATCCAGCCATGTATTCCCGGCCATACACTGAACAACTGGACTATTGAAGAAGTTATCCAAGTGACTCGTGAAGAGTAATCGTCTTGTTTTTCTTGATTATGTGTAACCCTATGTTCTACCCGAAGCATAGTGGTCTTTATTTGTAAGGCCTTATTGTTTATGTTTTGAACATTTGTTTTATCATTAATCAGAAGGGGGTTTTTGCATCCAAATTTTGTGATCCCTGTTTTTCTTGTTTTTTTTTAAATTTTTAACAATAAAATGGCAATGTGGTTTGTGTTTTGTTTGCATATCATTTTAAGCATTAAATCATCATCATTGCAGGTTTCACATTACAGATGCCACCGATTCAGACTAGTCTATGACTCGGTATGACTTTGATAATCCAATTTTTCAAGCTGAAGAAGAGATTGAAGAAGACGAAGACCAGCTTGAAGAGCTCGCCAGGCTGCTGAGACAAGAGGAAAAGGTTATTCTGCCTCACCAAGAAGAGATTGAAGTCATCAACCTGGGTACAGAGGAAGCTAAAAAGGAGGTCAGAATAGGGGTTGCTTTGGAAGATGATGTCAAACAAAGACTAGTAGAAATGCTTCGAGAGTATGAGGATATCTTTGCTTGGTCATATGAGGATATGCCCGGACTTGATACAGATATTGTGGTTCATCGCTTACCTCTTCGAGAAGAGTGTCCACGTGTGAAGCAGAAGCTAAGGAGAACCAGACCAGACATGGCGGTAAAGATCAAAGAAGAGGTCCAGAAGCAATTGGACGCCGGATTTCTTGCTGTGACAAATTACCCTCTGTGGGTCGCTAACATCGTACTTGTACCTAAAAAGGATGGTAAGGTAAGGATGTGTGTAGATTACCATGATCTAAACAGAGCGAGCCCGAAGGAGGACTTCCAGCTCCCCCACATTGATGTGCTTGTTGATAATATCGTGCAGTATTCAGTGTTTTCCTTCATGGACAGTTTCTCCGGATATAACCAGATCAATATGGCCCCGGAGGACATGGAGAAAACAAATTTTATCACTCCATGAGGGACCTTTTACTATAAGGTTATGCCTTTTGGATTGAAGAATGCAGGGGCAACCTATCAGCGGGTGATGATGACTCTCTTTCATTATATGCTTCATCATGATATCGAGGTCTATGTTGATCACACGATTGCGAAGTCGCAAACAGAGGAAGAGCATCTGGTGAATCTTTTGAAAATGTTTGAGTGGTTAAGGAAGTTCAGACTAAGGTTGAATCCGAACAAATGCACTTTTGGTTTACGGTCAGGAAAGCTATTGGGGTTCATAGTCAGTGAAAAAGGAATCGAGGTCGATCCTGCAAAAATAAAAGCTATACAGGAAATGCCAGCGCCTAAGACAGAGAAAGAGGTTCGTGGTTTTCTAGGTAGATTGAACTACATTGCAAGGTTCATATCTCACCTCACAGCTGTCGCACCTCGAAAAATCACATTCGAAAATACGACCCTCGCGCGAAAGGCGCGGAAAATGCGGTTCGACAGAGTCGCCACCGAACTTTATTTTTCCCGAAATAAACGGGAGAGGAAAATATCGAGAAAACCTCTTAAAAACGAAAAGGATAGGAACAGGGCTGTCGCAACCAAGTTCCGGGTTCGGGAGTCGGTTACGTGAGGGGAAGGTATTAGCACCCCTCACGTCCGTCGTACTCAACGGGAACCTCTTAAGGTAATTGTGGGGAGTGTTGTTTAGGTTTACTGGTTTTCTTCTCGTTGTTAAAGGTAGAATTGGTAGGGTAAAAGGTTAAAGACGCTAAGGAGAGATGGGTGGTTAGAGGATAGGGTGCTCGCCAAGGATTGGGGCCCTTGTGCCTACGTATGCTCATTCAGACGAGAATGAGAAATCAGAGCGTCGTAGTTCGACTGCGGGAAAGGATAGGGGGAAACGGAAGATGGATAAAAGTGTGCTCGCCAAGATCATCGCAATCTTGTGCCTACGTATCTTATATTCAAGAATGAATAAAGAATCAGAGCGTCCGTAGTTCGTGGTAACAACCACGAAAAGATGAGGTTTGAATTGGTTGAAGTTGAGTTGAGAGACGAAAGAGTGACTGACAAACAAACTTAAGGGCGTGCCTCAAGAGCTTGTCACTCAAGAATTCAAGGAATGCGAGATCCCAGGAACTCAGTTCTTTCGGAAATTGAGTTGAATAAGTTGAAGATGAGAGTTGGATATTTTGAAAAACGAAAGAATGAACTAATAACAACTCGGGGGCGCGCCCAAGAGTTACTCGTTCGAATATTCAAAGAATGCTAGATTCTAAGAATATCCCTCTTTCGTAAGTTTAAAAAAATGTGTTTGTGGAAGGATCGAATCGAAGAATGGCATGCGAGGTAAAAGGAAGTTGTTCTGAACTGGTTCGACGATGTGTCGAAGATTTGATTGAAGATGGAACCGGCTTGACGACGTGTCAAGGGTTAAGGTTGTGAGAAACAATATTAGTCCCTGAGGGTGCTCCTAATATCAAGACCACGAGGAATCGTGAGTGTGTGTGAAGTGTGGGTTGCGAATGCGTACGAGCACTTGACTTAGAAGAACGTTGGAAGATGTTTGATTTTGAAAAAGTCGAAAGGTTGAGTGAATAACAACCCAAAGGGCGTGCCTTGAGAGCTATTCACTCGAAAATTCAAGGAATGCTAGACTCCAAGAACCTCCTTCCTTCGAAGTTTGAATTGGAAAGAAAATAGTTTAGAAAATGATTTGAAGTGAAATGGGGCATGAAAATGGTTTAAGGTACGAGATGTGAGGGCGTGAGATTGGATTTGAAAATGAGAGAAATGACAATTATTTGATAAATGAGACGTAGGCCTCACAACCAATTAATTGGGGTATTACCGAAATGCTGGATCTCGACGACACCTTTTTCATTTGTAAAATGTTTGAATGAACAAAGGAAATATCACTAAGAATGCCGAATTCTCATGACATTTCTTTGTTAGAAAAATGTAATTTTTGAAAATGAGAGGTCGAATAATACACTACTTAAGGTGTACACCTTAGTAATGACTATCCAAAAATTCAAGAAGTGCTAGACTTCAAGAACTTAGTTTCTCATGATTTGATTAGAAAATAATTTGAATGAAGATTGAGGAAAATCATTTTCTGAGGATGGTTTTGATTTAACTTAAGAAATATTGTTTGAATAAGCAACGGATATATCACACAGAGTGCTAGACTCCTATGATATATCTTTTTTTTTAAAAAAACGAATGCTAAGACGAAAAGTTGAACAAAATATTATTTAAGGTGTACACCTCAATAATATCCATTCGATAACTCAAGAAGTGCTAGACTTCAAGAGTTTAATTTTTCGTAATCTAAAAATAATTTGTATTAAAAAGAAATATTGAAATGGGAATAGAAAAATGATATCGATCTTGAAAATAAAGTTTTAAAATAGTTTGAGTTTTTATTTAGAAAAATAATTTAGGATTTGTCTTAAAATAAACTGTCTATTAAATGGAAAATAAAAAAAAACTGATTATTTGAAAACCTTATTAAATAAAACGTAATACGAATCTAAAAATTTTTTTTAAAAAAAAACTTTATTAACATCCAAATTACCCGAAGTTAATAACAAAAAAAATAAAGACACTAGAGAAGTTTGCAACAACATTCACCAGTAGAATAAAAAGAAATTACCCTTACCATGATAATGCTTAAAACGGAATCATCTTTTCTTTTAAAAACGAAAATCGTATTTTCGGTAGGCATGCTTGCATCCTTAGAACTGATAATGAAACAACAACATCATAAAAAAAAATGCCTTAATACAAACATCAAATATCAGCCTTTAATTTTTGATATGATACCAATCTCAACCTTATCGGTGTGCCTACCGGAGCTCCTGTCTAAGATATGGAAAACAGACCAAAAGTAAGATGTGAAAATCCACTATAACCAGAAACACACATCAAGCAATAAAAACACAACCAGCACATAAAAATGAACCCCTTGTAACCATAGCAGTATGCATATTAACAACATCATAAATTCACTTTGGATCACCATCAACAGATTATGCTAAGACCACTGTTGTCGCGTTGCTCTCGTCATACTAACTCGAAAGCCATGCAAAACCGAGGTGAGATTACGAACATGCTAAGTGTCGCCCAGGTTGTATTGCGGTTGCGGGAACGCGTTTCAGTCCAAAGCTGACCTTGAATGCATAACCTTCAAGCCTGTATGTGCCCGCTGAAATGTTGCTCGGCGCGTGACCCCCTCCATTGGATTTCTGTCATAATTTGAGATATCGCCCTTTTAGCCTTAACCGCAACATTGTCAAGTATCGGTGCCGAGAAACCACCTGCACATGAAATTGACACAGACAGCAATGCAAAACACAACCAAGTTGAAAATATCAAAGACATACAATTCTGAATTAACAAACTAACTCCGTACTAAGTACCACTGCTACATTGGTCATGACAGCAACATACAACACCAAAAGAAGTCTAATATATTAAATCCATCAAAATCAGCATATTAATCAATAGCAGGACAGATTCAGTAAAGAGTCAGTAAAACTACACCATCAGGATCTCAAAACTCAGATCGTAATGAACCGTTATTGCTACTCATTCGTCATTGTTGCCGATGTGAGCTTGAATACTCGTTTATATTGCCTGTACGATAGAGTCCAATGACATCGCGGCCGGCACGCAATCAATTTTAAACCTTGAGTTTAAAACTTAGAATCTGCACATACTAGACATCAAATCCCAGAAAACACAGAATATGAACTTTGCAAGTTAGAAATCGCAAAAACGGAAGTTGACACCCTCGTGATCCTGTCAGTATTAATGTTAAAGAAAAATGAAATTGGATGCTCAGAAATACCAATAATACAGCAGATATCTAAAGCAACATGTTTTGCTTCTTGAGAAACAACAACCATCCGTTGTGGTTAACCCGACTGCAATACTTACGAACAACAACATTGGCTGATAACAAAACCCAGATTCACTAAAACTATGCAAACCAAAACGTGACATTAAGACTTTCAACCCAATAGCTTCATTTGAAAAAACACATATACTAGTTCAAGGTAAAATAGTCCACATGTTTCCTGCAGACAACAATACAATCTACAATCCTATAACAATTTGAAAAACTCAAACAAAACCAGTCAGGGAGAGTAACATGTCAATTCCTTTTGCCCATTCGAAACCTGCAGACTAACAAATGTCATACTGAACCAAAGCATCCCCTGCGAGTGCATCAATGGTTAAGAAAACGATTGGGATAACATGGTTCTCTAACCATCAACATCTATACTAATCACCAGAGAAATAGCAACGAAGATAAACACGATGTACACTCAAGTTATAACGGAATGTGAAACAAAAACACAGGAAAAATGACAAATACTATATAAACAAAGCAAGCATCACTGATTCTGAGAATACGACTTTAAAAGAATCACAGAAACAACCGTGTAATGTTTGATATACCTTGCGTTACTGACGAACCACAACAAAGGACCTTTGAATGACTTTGGGATTCTTCAGACGTAGCTCAACGGGTATTATGCGGTTGTCAGGGCTCTCCTTCAGGCGCGGCGAATCTCGACCTTGCACTCAATGACCGATGAACTTAGACCGCCATCATTGAGGACCTTTTGTGCGAAATACTTCAGACGTGATGTCGTTACGGCTAAGATGTGGCTCCATTCCTCGCTCGGTGGTCGCAATCTACACAGAAACTATCTTCTTATCCAACAAACGCTTCGAACTCTGAATCATGGAAGAGGACCAAATCTTTTCTCACGGAGGCCATCGTATTTGAATGCTTCACAACAGAATCGACTTTGCGAAACTTGATGCGAGAAAACGGCCGAGACAACAGTTCTTTTCTTCTGCGAAACTTGAAAGCAGTTGGTAATGGTGTCGATGGCGAGAATAATAGTGAAAGAGAGGTTTGAGCGGCCGGGTTTGGGAAAGAAGAAGGGTGGCGGCGGCTTTGTCGTGAGGTTGTAAGGAAGAAGAGGGGTTCTGTGTTTGAATTGGGGGCGGCTGAATTTGACTAGGGTTTCTTGGGGCGCCGTGAACAGTAGTTTTTTAGGGTTTCTTTGCATCAATTTCCCCCTTCCCTTTATAACCAGCGGGTGCTTTCCCTCAGCCTCTCCAATGGGCCCCCCGATGGGCCTCATGAGAACCAGACCTTAATTCCAATATTTTTTGCTTTGTTTTTTTTTTAATTAAATAAACAAATTAACTACTAATTAAAATTAATAATACTAACTATTAATTATAACAAGCAAGTTGATAAAACTATAAGAAAATTAATATTATACAAATAAATTGATATAAACTTAATTAATATTATTAACATAAATAATCTAATATATATATACAAAATATTATTATTACTTAAAAGAAAGAGAAAAGTTAAGAAATGGAAATAAGATAATATTCACACAAAAATTTAGGACACGTGTCACGCTTTAATTGATCAAAAAGAATAAATAAAAAAACGACCAATCGCGAGATGCCACGTGTCCAAATAACAAGAAACAAATCATACAACGTAAGATATAAAACAAAGTCGAACAGTGAAAATAATTAAAAAAAAGGGTAGGACAAATTTAGGGTATGACAGATGCCCCTATCTAAAGGGCTTAAATCTAGGAAGATGAACTGCACTGGTGTTCACATTCCTGAGATAGAAGTCCATTAGATAAAAAGACCCTGAATTTGTCCGAAAGAAAGAGAGGTGCTTGAAATACTGAATAAATGTAAACCTCTGGGTAAGCTGGCACAAGTCGTCATCACCAAAAGGATGATGGGATGAAACACACACAGCTATTACCACCGAAAGGATGGTAAAGCAAAGCATATTCGCAAAATCTGACATTAATGACTATGACAGACCCCTCATCAAAAGGATGACGGAGCGAAGCTCAAACACTAATGCACAATCTATCATCAATGACCATGATAGACCCCCCCATCAAAAGGATGACGGAGCGAGACACACGCCAAACAATATCGCACAATCTATCATTAACGACCATGATAGACCCTCCATCAAAAGGATGACGGAGTGAAACACAAAACAAATCACACAATCTATCATTAATGACCATGATAGACCCCCCCATCAAAAGGATGACGGAGTGAAACAAATCGCACAATCTATCATTAATGACCATGATAGACCCCCCCATCAAAAGGATGACGGAGTGAAACAAATCGCACAATCTATCATTAATGACCATGATAGACCCCTCACCAAAAGGATGATGGAGCGAAAACACAAACAAAACATCGCGCAATCTGATACCGACGAAGTATCAGACCTACCACCAAAAGGATGATAGAGCGAAAACATAAAAGAAACATCGCACAACCTGATACTGACGAAGTACCAGACCTACCACCAAAAGGATGATAGAGTGAAAACACCAATAAAATATCGCGCAATCTGATACCGATGAAGTACCAGACCTACCACCAAAAGGATGGTAGAGCAAAAACACAAATAGAATATCGCGCAATCTGATACCGACGAAGTACCAAACCTACCACCAAAAGGACGGTAGAGCGAAAACATAAAAGAAATATCGTGCAATCTGATACCGACGAAATACCAGACCTACCACCAAAAGGATGGTAGAGCGAAAACATAAAAGAAATATCGCACAATCTGATATTGACGAAATACCAGACCTACCACCAAAAGGATGGTAGAGCGAAAACACAAATAAAACATCGCGCAATCTGATACCGACGAAGTACCAGACTTACCACCAAAAGGACGGTAGAGCGAAAACACAAAAGAAATATCGCGCAATCTGATACCGACGAAATACCAGACCTACCACCAAAAGGATGGTAGAGCGAAAACACAAAAGAAAGCATCGCGTAATCTGATACCGACGAAGTACCAGACCTACCACCAAAAGGATGGTAGAGCGAAACACAAAAGAAATATCGCGCAATCTGATACCGACGAAATACCAGACCTACCACCAAAAGGATGGTAGAGCGAAAACACAAAAGAAAGCATCGCGTAATCTGATACCGACGAAGTACCAGACCTACCACCAAAAGGATGGTAGAGCGAAACATAAAAGAAAACATCGCACAATCTGATACCGACGAAGTACCAGACCTACCACCAAAAGGATGATAGAGCGAAAACACAAATAAAACAATCGCACAATCTGACACCGACGAAGTACCAGACCTACCACCAAAAGGATGGTAGAGCGAAACATAAAAGAAAACATCGCACAATCTGATACCGACGAAGTACCAGACCTACCACCAGAAGGATGGTAGAGCGAAAACACAAATAAAACAAGTCGTTATCACCAAAAGGATGATAGGACAACACAGATTTGAAGTTTACCAACAACAAAAGGATGCAGGCTAGGTTGAACTGACGAAGTTCGACTATCACCAAAGGATGATAGTAGGGCAATTGACAACGGTCACGCTTGCTGGGTACAGCTCATTGGGGAATCCCTGAGAGGAAGATTGAACTTGAAATGAGTTGACGGGGTACGCCCACCGTCTTTGCTCGGAAATCATAATTTGCTGAAATGATTTCATGGCTATGCCCATGAGTTCTGAAGAGGATGCCCCTGACTGGGCTGAATTTGTCTTGATGCCTTGTCTTGCTTAACAAAGGCTGAACAACTTTGTGAGGAACGCTCACGGTTTTGCTGAAGATGCCCCTGTTCGGGTTGGATCTTGCTTTGAACAACTTCAAATTTTATGGGAGAAGCCCACAATTGCAGAAGATTGCCCCTGACTGGGCTGATGACGGTCTTGGAAATCTTCGAGATTGATCCTGGACCTTGACTTGCATATGAATGCTGGATGATAAATGACATTCCATAACGAATGGAAGTGCAGATGCAAATGCTGTCGTGCGGATATGCAAGAGCTGGGGAAGTATGGTATGATAGGAGTATGCATATGATGCAAGATATTTATGAGATCGAGAGCGAGGCGTATGATGCATATGATGCAGACGGGTAATTTGGAAATGCAAGTGAAGACGCCAGCATGGTGGACTTTTGGTAGTTGCCAATGCGGATTGGACTTCGGGTGGTTGCCAATGCGGATTGGACTTCGGGTGGTGGGAGGGATTGATTTCCTCGACACGCAGCTTGTTGAAGACGTCACGATCGGAGCAGAAGATGATGCTCTGGATGCCCCAAGTCTGGGTACTTGGTGATTTGTTGTCAATTTCCTTCAGAGAAGATTGCAACTCTGCTTTGATGGTCAGGACGACCTGGTCTTGCCCCAATCTGAATATGGTAATGGTATTCCCCTGCTCGAGCTGTTGAGTGATTCGCCCCAACCTATGGGTTCTGAAGTAGTCTTGCCTCGTGTATGCTAATGAAAGTCAAGTTCCTCCTCGATTGCCCCTTGCTGGAGTATCTTTGAATATCTAGCACTGATTTGCAATTAAAATTGTACATTCACAAATGGTAATAATTAATGCAAAGTTCAATGCAAGTTTGAAAAAGTATCGTTTTATTGAGTTGTCGTGATAGTGAGACGAATGAACTGCTATCCCATACGTTGTGCTAATTCGATTGGTGCGAAAGATATAGCAAGCAAAATGACACCAATGCTGATGATTAGAAATCATGTGAGGAGTCAGGTTACGCAACCTTGCGATGATATGCTTTCATAATGAACCTCATCTCAATTAGGTCTTTCAAGGGTTGCAACGTGGTCTGGTTCACGGTTATGAAACAAAGGATATTAGGCTCAAAGTATGATTTGTTCCCACCCCTTCTTCGTAATGATCTCCGATCCTACGCTCAGTTAATTCTACACTTGTCCGGACGGTGTAAACTTGATGATTCAAGGTTGGCCCGACGCGGCAGTCACCTTATTTTGGCTTTGATGGATGCCAGTGTCCCTTTGACTTGGGTGGCCACTGAATCCTCCTTTGTTTTTGTTGAGGGTTTCAGGGTCCTCTTTTGCTTTTGTTTTGATCCCTAACTTTTGCATGGACTGACTTCGTTCGTCAGATCCATCGGGATTGCCTTGATTTTGCCTAAATCCCCTCTAAGGTGTCTGACTTAGCTGGCTTTTGATTTTTTTGATTTTGTTGTGACTGCCATAGCATGGGTCATTGGTGAACGACCGTCTTTTAGATATTGCTCGTTGATTCGAGTGTGGAATTTTGATTAACTGAACACTACCCTGCCCCAGGTTGAGTGTAAAGGTTTGAATATCCGAAGGAAACTGCTACTTCTAGGCTCGAAGTGGTTTACTAGGGATTAACTCCTTATATCTCCGGTGTTTGGGGAATTGAAGCAATGCCTGTACATCATTGACGAGATTCAGTCTGAAAGCATACAGTTTGCAATTATGGGTATCTCGTTTTCATCATCCTCCCTCAAATCATGCTAAACAACAGTGAATGGAGTGGAGTGAATAAACGTGTCGGTGATAAGTGAAAAATGAGTGAATACAACATAACTAATTCAAAACATGCATAAACGATACATTAACGAAAACCGAATACGAATGGCAATTGTTCAAAGCATACAATACTTAAATAAACAAAGACAAAACATAAGAAGCTGCGAATAATGAAATGGCAACACGACTGCCTTCTTTGGAGAATGAACTTGACTGGAACCAATCTGATGTTGGCGTTAGTTGACTGGTGGCATTGGATTGTTGATGATGTTTGGAGACTTCCCATTGAAGTTGATAGCATCCCTATCAATCATGTCTTGAATTATGTGCTTGAAAGCCCTGCAGTCCTCAATGGTGTGACCTGGAGCGCCCTTATGAAACTCACAATGGGCATTTGCATCGTAATCGGCAGGAATGATAGTTGGAGGAGCTAGATCTCTCGGAACGATAGCTTTCTTCTCCATCAGCTGAGCAAAGATTTTGGCATATGGCATTGGTAGACGATCAAAGACTCTATCTGGCCTCCATGTTCTCTGCGGACGCTGTGGGCGAGCACCTTGTCGTTGCTGAGTAGCTTGCATCTGCTGTTGCTGAGGAGGATACTGATATCCTTGTTGGTTGTAGGCTTGTTGTTGAGGAGCCTGTTGCCGTGGCATCTGAGCTTGTGCTGCATGAACAGCTGGCTGATAAGGCATTGGAGCATATTGCGCAGCAGCAACATACGGATACTGATAGTAGGGAACTTGATAAGGCATAGGAGCGGGAGCTTGTTGAGAAGCTTGCCCTTTCTGCACGAAGATGGCATTTGTTTCGCCCTCCTTCTTCTTGTATCCATTAAAAGGCTTCTTGGCATTAGCCTGACTGTTAGAACCTCCTGGGATCTTCCCACTCTTCAGCCCTTCTTCGATTCTCTCACCGACGATCACCAAGTCAGAAAATCCAGCGGAGACACTACCAATCAGCTTTTCATAGTACTGGCCTTGCAAAGTGCCCATGAAGATGTCAATAAGTTCACGGTCAACAAGAGGTGGATGCACCCTTGCGGCTAGCTCTCTCCATCGTTGTGCGTATTCCTTGAAGGATTCGTTGTCCTTCTGAGTCATACTCTGAAGTTGAGTACGGTTCGGAGCAAGATCGGTGTTGTACTTGTACTGCTTGACAAATGCATCAGCTAGCTCAGCCCAGGTACGCACACTATTACGCTCCAGCTGCATATACCATTCGAGTGATGCCCCAGACAAGCTGTCCTGGAAGCAATGGATCATGAGCTTCTCGTCTCTAGCATAGGCAGCCATCTTGCGACAGTACATCTTCAAATGAATGTTTGGGCAACTGAGACCTTTGTACTTCGAAAATTCGGGCACCTTGAATTTTGGAGGAATGACAACATCGGGCACCAAGCACAACTCCAAAGCACTGAAAGAATTTGAGTTATGCCCCTCCATGGCTCGGAGTTTCTCGGCTAGATCTCGGCACATCTTCATGGCTTCAGAATCCTGAGCAGCGACAGGACTGGCAATGGGGATAGCAGCATGATAGTTCTGAACGTCGTCATACTGATCCATCAAAGTATCTTCGATATGAGGAGCTGGGATTTGCACAGCAGCAGGCTGGGCGTGCGGGATAACTCCAACGGTAACTCCAGGCGCTGGGATTGGCTGAGAAGTGTTTCCCTCGACTGCGTTGTTGAAGTTCAGCGGCATCCCATGAGAACTTGGAATTTGAACCAAAGGAATGGCGGTAGACCCTTGTCCATTGTGGTTGACGACAGCGGCGGCTTCACGCTGTTCTTCCTCTCTCCTGGCTGTGAGGATGGCTTCGAGGATCTGGTCGATCTTTCCTTTCATGGAATCCAACTCTTCCCTGAAGGCGACTTGCTCCTGTTGAATCTGCTCCATCACTCGTCTGGTATTGGCTCTAGTTGCGTACCGGTGTCGAGGAATCAGCTTGATTTACTGGAGAAGAAGGAACGGAGACATAAGATTCTGTCGGAGGACTGGAAATGCAAAATGCACAACATATGAAATGCAATGCAAATGATATGCAAGATGCAATGCAAGATACAAGATCCAGGATCACAGGATCACAACTCCAACAACTCCTGAAGCTGGTAACCGTAATAGGTAAATAACCATAAATCCTGCTCAAAGAAAATTGACAGGTACAACCTATACGGGAAGGTCTGAACATTCTACTCATAATCCCACTCACGGGATGGTTTCTATGTTTGGTTCCCAGGATCACGGACACTAGTCGTATCAGCGTCACGCAACAGGCTGGCTGCATTACGACGATAATGACGATAAGGTCTCTCCTGAGCGGAGTCCTCGTGCTAGGCACACAAGAAGCGAGTCCTTGGAGACTAACACTACACGACCACCAATATCGGAACAGGTGCTAACAAAAGGTTCCCAGAATCACGGACCCTTCATTAATCAAGTCGTGCGACAGGCTAGCTGTGTTACAACAAGATCTACGAATAGGTCTCCTCTGGAGGAGCTTTCATGCTAGGCCCACAAGGAGCAAGTCCTTGGAGACTAACACTACTCGACTACCAATTCTAAACTATGTGTTCTCTCTGCTTTTACCAAAGCTCGGGTGTAGAGCTTTACTCGTGATGTCATCCCAAAAACCAACAGGCCCAGATAACAAGCACAAATAAAAACCACAAGAGAACGAATACAAAAAGAAAACAAATAAAAACAAACACTCCTCACAAACCAAAAGATAGGCTCGACTCTCTCTTTGCATGGAGCAATGCGTCCCCAGCAGAGTCGCCACCTGTCGCACCTCGAAAAATCACATTCGAAAATACGACCCTCGCGCGAAAGGCGCGGAAAATGCGGTTCGACAGAGTCGCCACCGAACTTTATTTTTCCCGAAATAAACGGGAGAGGAAAATATCGAGAAAACCTCTTAAAAACGAAAAGGATAGGAACAGGGCTGTCGCAACCAAGTTCCGGGTTCGGGAGTCGGTTACGTGAGGGGAAGGTATTAGCACCCCTCACGTCCGTCGTACTCAACGGGAACCTCTTAAGGTAATTGTGGGGAGTGTTGTTTAGGTTTACTGGTTTTCTTCTCGTTGTTAAAGGTAGAATTGGTAGGGTAAAAGGTTAAAGACGCTAAGGAGAGATGGGTGGTTAGAGGATAGGGTGCTCGCCAAGGATTGGGGCCCTTGTGCCTACGTATGCTCATTCAGACGAGAATGAGAAATCAGAGCGTCGTAGTTCGACTGCGGGAAAGGATAGGGGGAAACGGAAGATGGATAAAAGTGTGCTCGCCAAGATCATCGCAATCTTGTGCCTACGTATCTTATATTCAAGAATGAATAAAGAATCAGAGCGTCCGTAGTTCGTGGTAACAACCACGAAAAGATGAGGTTTGAATTGGTTGAAGTTGAGTTGAGAGACGAAAGAGTGACTGACAAACAAACTTAAGGGCGTGCCTCAAGAGCTTGTCACTCAAGAATTCAAGGAATGCGAGATCCCAGGAACTCAGTTCTTTCGGAAATTGAGTTGAATAAGTTGAAGATGAGAGTTGGATATTTTGAAAAACGAAAGAATGAACTAATAACAACTCGGGGGCGCGCCCAAGAGTTACTCGTTCGAATATTCAAAGAATGCTAGATTCTAAGAATATCCCTCTTTCGTAAGTTTAAAAAAATGTGTTTGTGGAAGGATCGAATCGAAGAATGGCATGCGAGGTAAAAGGAAGTTGTTCTGAACTGGTTCGACGACGTGTCGAAGATTTGATTGAAGATGGAACCGGCTTGACGACGTGTCAAGGGTTAAGGTTGTGAGAAACAATATTAGTCCCTGAGGGTGCTCCTAATATCAAGACCACGAGGAATCGTGAGTGTGTGTGAAGTGTGGGTTGCGAATGCGTACGAGCACTTGACTTAGAAGAACGTTGGAAGATGTTTGATTTTGAAAAAGTCGAAAGGTTGAGTGAATAACAACCCAAAGGGCGTGCCTTGAGAGCTATTCACTCGAAAATTCAAGGAATGCTAGACTCCAAGAACCTCCTTCCTTCGAAGTTTGAATTGGAAAGAAAATAGTTTAGAAAATGATTTGAAGTGAAATGGGGCATGAAAATGGTTTAAGGTACGAGATGTGAGGGCGTGAGATTGGATTTGAAAATGAGAGAAATGACAATTATTTGATAAATGAGACGTAGGCCTCACAACCAATTAATTGGGGTATTACCGAAATGCTGGATCTCGACGACACCTTTTTCATTTGGAAAATGTTTGAATGAACAAAGGAAATATCACTAAGAATGCCGAATTCTCATGACATTTCTTTGTTAGAAAAATGTAATTTTTGAAAATGAGAGGTCGAATAATACACTACTTAAGGTGTACACCTTAGTAATGACTATCCAAAAATTCAAGAAGTGCTAGACTTCAAGAACTTAGTTTCTCATGATTTGATTAGAAAATAATTTGAATGAAGATTGAGGAAAATCATTTTCTGAGGATGGTTTTGATTTAACTTAAGAAATATTGTTTGAATAAGCAACGGATATATCACACAGAGTGCTAGACTCCTATGATATATCTTTTTTTTTTAAAAAACGAATGCTAAGACGAAAAGTTGAACAAAATATTATTTAAGGTGTACACCTCAATAATATCCATTCGATAACTCAAGAAGTGCTAGACTTCAAGAGTTTAATTTTTCGTAATCTAAAAATAATTTGTATTAAAAAGAAATATTGAAATGGGAATAGAAAAATGATATCGATCTTGAAAATAAAGTTTTAAAATAGTTTGAGTTTTTATTTAGAAAAATAATTTAGGATTTGTCTTAAAATAAACTGTCTATTAAATGGAAAATAAAAAAAAAACTGATTATTTGAAAACCTTATTAAATAAAACGTAATACGAATCTAAAAATTTTTTTTAAAAAAAAACTTTATTAACATCCAAATTACCCGAAGTTAATAACAAAAAAAATAAAGACACTAGAGAAGTTTGCAACAACATTCACCAGTAGAATAAAAAGAAATTACCCTTACCATGATAATGCTTAAAACGGAATCATCTTTTCTTTTAAAACCGAAAATCGTATTTTCGGTAGGCATGCTTGCATCCTTAGAACTGATAATGAAACAACAACATCATAAAAAAAAAATGCCTTAATACAAACATCAAATATCAGCCTTTAATTTTTGATATGATACCAATCTCAACCTTATCGGTGTGCCTACCGGAGCTCCTGTCTAAGATATGGAAAACAGACCAAAAGTAAGATGTGAAAATCCACTATAACCAGAAACACACATCAAGCAATAAAAACACAACCAGCACATAAAAATGAACCCCTTGTAACCATAGCAGTATGCATATTAACAACATCATAAATTCACTTTGGATCACCATCAACAGATTATGCTAAGACCACTGTTGTCGCGTTGCTCTCGTCATACTAACTCGAAAGCCATGCAAAACCGAGGTGAGATTACGAACATGCTAAGTGTCGCCCAGGTTGTATTGCGGTTGCGGGAACGCGTTTCAGTCCAAAGCTGACCTTGAATGCATAACCTTCAAGCCTGTATGTGCCCGCTGAAATGTTGCTCGGCGCGTGACCCCCTCCATTGGATTTCTGTCATAATTTGAGATATCGCCCTTTTAGCCTTAACCGCAACATTGTCAAGTATCGGTGCCGAGAAACCACCTGCACATGAAATTGACACAGACAGCAATGCAAAACACAACCAAGTTGAAAATATCAAAGACATACAATTCTGAATTAACAAACTAACTCCGTACTAAGTACCACTGCTACATTGGTCATGACAGCAACATACAACACCAAAAGAAGTCTAATATATTAAATCCATCAAAATCAGCATATTAATCAATAGCAGGACAGATTCAGTAAAGAGTCAGTAAAACTACACCATCAGGATCTCAAAACTCAGATCGTAATGAACCGTTATTGCTACTCATTCGTCATTGTTGCCGATGTGAGCTTGAATACTCGTTTATATTGCCTGTACGATAGAGTCCAATGACATCGCGGCCGGCACGCAATCAATTTTAAACCTTGAGTTTAAAACTTAGAATCTGCACATAATAGACATCAAATCCCAGAAAACACAGAATATGAACTTTGCAAGTTAGAAATCGCAAAAACGGAAGTTGACACCCTCGTGATCCTGTCTGTATTAATGTTAAAGAAAAATGAAATTGGATGCTCAGAAATACCAATAATACAGCAGATATCTAAAGCAACATGTTTTGCTTCTTGAGAAACAACAACCATCCGTTGTGGTTAACCCGACTGCAATACTTACGAACAACAACATTGGCTGATAACAAAACCCAGATTCACTAAAACTATGCAAACCAAAACGTGACATTAAGACTTTCAACCCAATAGCTTCATTTGAAAAAACACATATACTAGTTCAAGGTAAAATAGTCCACATGTTTCCTGCAGACAACAATACAATCTACAATCCTATAACAATTTGAAAAACTCAAACAAAACCAGTCAGGGAGAGTAACATGTCAATTCCTTTTGCCCATTCGAAACCTGCAGACTAACAAATGTCATACTGAACCAAAGCATCCCCTGCGAGTGCATCAATGGTTAAGAAAACGATTGGGATAACATGGTTCTCTAACCATCAACATCTATACTAATCACCAGAGAAATAGCAACGAAGATAAACACGATGTACACTCAAGTTATAACGGAATGTGAAACAAAAACACAGGAAAAATGACAAATACTATATAAACAAAGCAAGCATCACTGATTCTGAGAATACGACTTTAAAAGAATCACAGAAACAACCGTGTAATGTTTGATATACCTTGCGTTACTGACGAACCACAACAAAGGACCTTTGAATGACTTTGGGATTCTTCAGACGTAGCTCAACGGGTATTATGCGGTTGTCAGGGCTCTCCTTCAGGCGCGGCGAATCTCGACCTTGCACTCAATGACCGATGAACTTAGACCGCCATCATTGAGGACCTTTTGTGCGAAATACTTCAGACGTGATGTCGTTACGGCTAAGATGTGGCTCCATTCCTCGCTCGGTGGTCGCAATCTACACAGAAACTATCTTCTTATCCAACAAACGCTTCGAACTCTGAATCATGGAAGAGGACCAAATCTTTTCTCACGGAGGCCATCGTATTTGAATGCTTCACAACAGAATCGACTTTGCGAAACTTGATGCGAGAAAACGGCCGAGACAACAGTTCTTTTCTTCTGCGAAACTTGAAAGCAGTTGGTAATGGTGTCGATGGCGAGAATAATAGTGAAAGAGAGGTTTGAGCGGCCGGGTTTGGGAAAGAAGAAGGGTGGCGGCGGCTTTGTCGTGAGGTTGTAAGGAAGAAGAGGGGTTCTGTGTTTGAATTGGGGGCGGCTGAATTTGACTAGGGTTTCTTGGGGCGCCGTGAACAGTAGTTTTTTAGGGTTTCTTTGCATCAATTTCCCCCTTCCCTTTATAACCAGCGGGTGCTTTCCCTCAGCCTCTCCAATGGGCCCCCCGATGGGCCTCATGAGAACCAGACCTTAATTCCAATATTTTTTGCTTTGTTTTTTTTTAATTAAATAAACAAATTAACTACTAATTAAAATTAATAATACTAACTATTAATTATAACAAGCAAGTTGATAAAACTATAAGAAAATTAATATTATACAAATAAATTGATATAAACTTAATTAATATTATTAACATAAATAATCTAATATATATATACAAAATATTATTATTACTTAAAAGAAAGAGAAAAGTTAAGAAATGGAAATAAGATAATATTCACACAAAAATTTAGGACACGTGTCACGCTTTAATTGATCAAAAAGAATAAATAAAAAAACGACCAATCGCGAGATGCCACGTGTCCAAATAACAAGAAACAAATCATACAACGTAAGATATAAAACAAAGTCGAACAGTGAAAATAATTAAAAAAAAGGGTAGGACAAATTTAGGGTATGACAACAGCCACTTGTGAACCATTGTTCAAGCTATTAAAGAAAGATTAGGCGGTTGTCTAGAATGAAAATTGCCAAAGGGCATTCAAAAAAATAAAGGAGTATTTGCAGGAGCCTCCGATACTGATGCCCCCAGTGGCTGGAAGACCGTTGATAATGTACCTGACGGGTCTTGAGAACTCCATGGGTTGTGTTCTCGATCAACACGACGAGATAGGAAGAAAAGAACATGCCATCTACTACTTAAGTAAAAATTTCACAGATTGTGAGTCTAGATACTCAATGTTAGAAAAGACGTGATGTGCACTTGCTTGGGCCGCCAAGTGCCTAAGGTAGTACATGCTGAATCATACAACCATGCTGATTTCGAAGATGGATCCGATCAAGTATGTGTTCGAAAAGCAAGCACTTTTGGGAAGAATTTCTAGGTGGCAGATGGTTTTGAAAGAGTACGACATTCAATACGTCTCCCAAAAGGCCATTAAAGGGAGTGTTCTGTCAGAATATCTTGTAGAGCAACCGATTGATGATTATCAGCCGATGAAATTTGAATTTCCCGATGAGGATATCATGTTCTTGAAGATGAAAGATTGTGATGAGCCATTACCTGATAAAGGTCCTGAGAAAAGCTCCCAATGGCAAATGATTTTTGACGGTGCTGTTAACTCCTACGGCAGTGGAATTGGGGCAATCATTACCATTCCCCACGGTTCTCATATACCATATACTGCCAGTTTAACTTTTCCTTGCACCAATAACGAAGCTGAGTATGAAGCATGTATCATGGGTATTGAAGAAGCGATTGATTTGAGAATCAAAAATCTTGATATTTATGGTGATTCAGCTGTAGTCAACCAAATCAAAGGAGAGTGGGAGACTCGTCAGCCTAATCTGATCCCTTATATGAACTATGCAAGAAGGTTGTTATCTTTCTTTGATAGGGTAGAGTTTCATCATGTGCCAAGAGCGGAGAATCATATGGCAGATGCCTTGGCTACATTATCCTCAATGTATAAGGTGAATTTTTGGAACAATGCTCCGAGAATCGTCATCTCGCGCCTCGATAGGACTGTGTTCATATTTGCAATATAGGAGGCTTCAGATGGGAAGCCATGGTATTATGATATCCGGAAATTTCTCAAGAACCAAGAATATCCATCTGGCGCATCGAGCTGGGATAAGAAGACCTTGAGAAGATTGGTTGGAAACTTCTATCTGAACAAGGATGATGTACTCTACCGAAGAAACTTTGACTTAGTTCTGTTGAGATGCATGGACGAAAGAGAAGCAGGTTTGCTTATGGAAGAGTCCACGAAGGCGCTTTTGGTACCCATGCAGGTGGGCATGCAATGTCTCGAAAGTTGTTGAGGGCAGGCTATTATTGGTTGACCATGGAGTCTGACTATTTCAAGTACGCCAAGAAATACCATAAATGCCAGATTTATGCCGATAAGATGCATGTGCCGCCAAGTCCTTTGAATGTCATGGTGTTTCCTTAGCCCTTCTCCATGAGGGGCATCAATATGATTGGAAATATTGAGCCGACTGCATCCAATGGGCATCGCTTCATCTTGGTAGTAATTGACTATTTTACCAAGTGGGTTGAGGCAGCTTCCTACGCTAATGTCCCCCGAAATATTGTGGCTCGATTCATTAAAAAAGGACATCATCTGTCGTTACGGAATGCCCGAGAGAATCATCACAGATAATGGTTCGAATCTGAATAACAAGATGATGACGGAACTGTGCTAGAGTTTCAAAATTGAGAATCACAATTCTTCTCCTTATCGTCCGAAGATGAATGGCGTTGTTGAAGCAGCCAATAAGAACATAAAGAAGATTGTGCAGAAGATGGTTGTGACCTACAAAGACTGGCACGAGATGTTGCCCTTTCCAATGCATTGATATCGTACTTCGGTACGTACTTCAACTGGGGAAACTCCTTTCTCTCTAGTATATGGTATGGAAGTTGTCCTACCATTGGAAGTTGAGATTCCTTCCTTGAGAGTTCTGGTTGACATCAAATTGGATGAGGCAGAATGGGTGAGGAACAAATTGAATCAACTTAGCCTGATAGACGAGAAGAGGTTGGAATCCATTGCATATGGTCGTCTGTATCAAAGCAGGATGAAGAAAGCTTTCGATCAGAATATACGCCCACAGAGCATTCAGGCAGGTGACTTAGTGTTGAAGCGGATTCTCCCTCCACAGACAGATCACAGGGGCAAATGGACTCCCAACTACGAAGGTCCATATGTTGTAAGGAAAGTCTTCTCAAGAGAAGCCTTACTATTATCAACCATGGACTGTGAAGATTTCACATCCCCTGTGAACGCAGACACAGTTAAAAAATACTTTGCTTAAAATAGACCCGCTGGAAAGAAAAGGAAAATCCAGGAAAAAATGGGGCATCCCGGCGAACCATAAAAAGAATGGGTTCAGGCAAAAATTAGGGATAAAAAAGGAAAAAGTGTAAACTCGCAAAGTTGAAAACCTGAAAAAGGCGACTTTGGCAAAAATGGGTATCCCGGTGAATCTAAAACCCGCAAGGGCGATTCAGGAAAAAGTTAGGGATTTGAAAAGCAAATGACTGCGATCTGCGTGTGAACCTTTGAGCACAGTGGATTTTGGGAGGACCCGAGGGTCAATCAATCAAATCAGTCTCTTCAGAAGATGAATCACCGGAGAAGCATCAAAGTCATGCGAGTCATAGATGAATCGACACATGGTGGTTGTCTGTACCACATTACCGACATGTTGTATATTTTCTTGCATTTCTGTACTTTTTGTGCGACTTTCTCTTTTCAGGAGTTGCATCTGTTGTAAATCTGCCTATTTACAGGCCATTTATCAATGAAGTACATATACTATTTAGAAAGCTTTTGTTCTTGTTTTAGCTTTTACTGTTTTGTTTGCAAAAAATGCCTGATGTTTTTTATAAAACTTTGCATACATAAACTTGTGGGCTTTGCCAATCATAATTAAAATATTGATTTGCTTGAACGATATCATGGATAATAACCAAGATAACTCTTGTTGTATACAAAATACTTTGTTTGTATTTGTTGCAGAGCTCTCGTTCTTGAGACTATTCTAGAGGTGCATCCCCAGTAGGATCACCATGTCTCCGCCCCCACAAAAGGAAGAGGTGTAGTGTCTCCTTAGTAGATTGGGATTTTATGTGATCAATATCATCCTCAGCAGGTTGAAATTGATATTCCCGACAGAGTGGAGCCATCCCCAGCAGATGGAAGTGTACACCTATTCTCAGCAGTTCAAATGCATATATCTTATCCCCTAGCAGGTTGATATCAGGTTTCATCCCTAAAGGGTCGAAACTGAGGTTCCCCAGTATTGGTGTATACTTATTCCGTGACAGGCAGGTTTGGGATTATCCCCAGCAGAGGAGCAAGTTCAAAGTACTTGTTTCCCCATAGAGTCTAAATCTTTGACTCCTCTCCCTCTCAAAGTCTAAGTCATTGACTCATTCCCCAAGCGGAGGTTAATATTGCTGACCTTTGATTTCTCATTTCCTTAAGCGGAGGTCGATGCTGATTCCCTCACCGAGTAATCCCCAGCAGAGTGGACTTTAATCTCTGGCAGAGTGGAGTTATTTCTCAGCAGTTTTCTTTGTATCCTAGAAAAGTTTTCATCATTCTAGGAAGCCATCCAGGGCTGATTTCCCAAGTAGAGTGGATGTTGGTTTCCCCAGCTGAGACATATGTTCCCTAGAAGAGTCGTATTTTGGTAGGCCATCCAGGGCGCTTTCCTCAACAGAGTTGATTTGATCCCCAGTGGAGTGGATTGTGTTCTCATTAGAGCAGTGTTACCTAGGAGAGTTCTTTTCCAGGAAGCCATCCATGGCTTGTTTTCCCAGCAAAAGTCCAATTGTACTTGGCACACCCGGTTTTCCCCAGCGGAGTTGGCTTCGTCTCTTCAGCATTTATTTTGCTGAGGTGGTTCCTTTGCATTTGGATCGTGCATAACATCCTCCCAAACGCGTAGCATTTCCATCTCGTATGGAGCATTATGCCATATTCAAACATGTGCATTTGAAACATAAGCCAGGTTGTTACCTTTTGTTTCTAGTTGTATCTCCAGCGGACAATGATGTGTTCATCTTATTGATATTTCTTGAGCCCGTGCGGTATCCAGACCCCGACAAATATCAGTGTTTTTCTTGAGCCTGTGTGGTATCCAGACCCCAGCAAGACCTTTGACATATGTGTTCATCTTATCATTCTCCCCAACAAAGTTTACTTATTCAAGTTCATATTTCCCCAGCGGATTTCTTCACCCAGATGGTGAATCGACAAGTATTCTTCTCAACTTCGGGTTGAGTCGTCCTTCGGGTTCGATGCCTGTTTGTTTAACAGATGCCTGACGGCGAGGTCAGATGTTCTTCTCAAATTCGGGTTGAGCCGACCTTCAGGTTCGATGCCTATTTGTTTAACATATGCCTGACGACGAGGTCAGATGTTCTTCTCAACTTCGGGTTGAGCCGACCTTCGTGTTCGATGCCTGTTTGTTTAACAGATGCCTGACGGCGCGGTCAGATTTTCTTCTAAACTTCGGGTTGATCCGTCCTTCAGGTTCGATGCCTGTTTGTTTAACAGATGCCTGACAGAGAGTTCAGATGTTCTTCTCAACTTCGGGTTAAGCCGGCCTTCGGGTTCGATGCCTGTTTGTTTAACAGATGCTTGACGACGAGGTTAGATGTTCTTCTCAACTTCGGGTTGAGCCGGCCTTCGGGTTCGATGCCTAGCTTGTTTAACAGATGCCTGACGGCGAGATCAGATGTTCTTACCGACTTAGTGTCATTTCCTGCGTGTTAGCAGATGTTTCTTCCAACTGCGTGTCAACACTTTCTAATTTGTAATGAGTTAGCTCATTGTCCTTGCAACTATCAGGTATAGTTTCTCCAAGGATTTTGTTTCCACTCTGCTGGACCTTTCTATAGTTTGTTCTTGTGGTTGGAAAATATTTGTGTCCTTTGTATTCAATCGTATTTTACCTTGAATGTTTGAAAGCCGTTCGCTTTTCATCTCTTCAGGTCCAAGTCGTTTGAATAGGGGGAGCTGCTGTACCCCAAAATTTTACCAACCATTTCTTGTACTTGACTTATATTTCATTTTCATTTTAGCATTTGCATTTGCATATCATTATTCTTAATAGAGGATCAAGAGGTGTTTTATGCCATTCAAGAAGAGATCTTCATTGCTCATGCCAGAGCATTGATGCAAGCTATCAAGTGTTTATCATCATTATGGAGAAGTTTCAAAGCTCTTTGAAAGAAGAGATGGGTATGTGTTTGTTGCCTCCTAGCTTGAGGTTATTAGAGGATCATCAGGAGTTCATGAGGGATTTTTCTTGGTTAAGACATGGTTTTTAAGTTCATTGTGTACCTTGGAGAGGCATTATGGGGTTTGAGTAGTCATTTAAGTCATCTGCAAAAGGCATAGACAAAGGACTTGGAACTAGGGTTTCAACTGGTCAACCCAAAGTCAACTGTGTACTTGAAGGGGTTCCAGACTTTGTTCTAAGTCACTAAGGCCATGAGAAGTTATTTGAAAGCATCTAGGAAGCCATAGCAATATCAAATCAAGAGGAATCAAGAGTGGAAGAAGTTACTAAATTAGGGTTTCAGATGATTTCAGTGTCAAATCCCCTTCTTTACTGCTCAACTTCAAGGCCATTTTCCCCTATGATGCCAGCTCAATCTCATTTTTATAAAAACATGAGACTTGAAGGGAATGTTCTTAGCTTTCTTTTGAGTACAATAACTCATCCATTGAGTTTGTACATCTCAAGTTATGATGCCAACAAGTTTGGGGTCTCAGATGAATAAAAGTTTTGGTCAACTAAAAGTCAACTCACTTCCAAGTCATTTTTGACCTAGAGTCAAGCTTCTCCTCAACTTCAAGAAAAAATGAGAGTTGTTCTTCATGATCTTAGCTTTCCAAAAAGTCCTATAAGGCCTTGATATCATTTGTGAATCTCAAGTTATGGACCTATCAAGGCAAGGGTATTTTATGAAAAGTTCATTATAGGTTATTTGTTTCTATGGTTAATTTCATGAACTTGTGTACCTCAAATGCAATTCCAACCAACACTAAACTTGTGCCTAAGAGTCTCATCTTCATCATTGAACTTAAAATTCATGAAGATTGTTGAATTACATGGCCATGTGGGAGACTTTTAAGTTGAAACCTTGATTTTTGGTCATGGTATGAACATTCTACATTATGGGACATATTTGCTACTTGTTTTGAGACATTTTACACCAATACATGATCATAAATAATTTTACCACAAATGGACCAACATGAAGAGCCATAAAATTCCATATTTTCAAATTAATTACCTTAAAAGTCATATTGCAAAACTATGTACCATTGGATCCTACATGAATCAAATCTACACCATTGGTTTCTACACACCTCATGTGCATTTTTGCTGACCCAAATAAAGATGTATGTCATGAAACTCGTGTGTGGTGTTAAGAGGAATTTTTTGTCAAAACTTTGAAATCACACATTATGTTCAACATGGTCCTGCATGGTGTTAAGAAATCCATCATATTTAAACCAAAAGTTTTCCCTAGGAGCTCAGAACTAGTGTTGCTGCGTGAGAGAGAAGAAAGAGCTCCAAAATTTCTCCAAAAGTTCATTTCTTCGAATCCTGCATTTCCTGAGGTTTTGCTTTAAGCATTGGCTGGAATCATCATCAGTGGAGCTAAAGGAAGAGATTGGATAGCATGAACTGAAGCTTGCGTGCTATTTCAAGAACCTATGGAGTTGCTCCGTTCAGTAAGCTTCCTTTCCTTTTTCTCTCATTTTAGACATCAATTAGGGTCATGCTGGTGTGCATCTGAAGTCCTATGCTTCATAGGCAATGTTTGAACTCTTTAATGGCATGTACGTTGCAATTTCAGAATGTGCATTCAAACTTTCATGCTTTCGATTCTCCTTGTTCATGGACCTTTTTCATAATCCATTGGTAGATTTGAGTTCCTTGCAAGTAGAGCTTTCGAACCATACCAGATTTGCTCATTTTTATTGAGTTTTGGTGACTGGTCTCTAGCAAGCTGGCCGAAGAAGACGATCGGAGCCCTAGCTCCGGCGTCCCAGTCACCAGTCTGATCATTCATGGTGGACACTTTGACTTGTTGCATGTTTTGTTCCTATTAGTTTGACCCAGGCTGCGTGGCATGTTGACTCCACATAGGATTAATGAAACGCAAAGTTTCATTAATCCTGAGTCCTTGGATCGTTTGGGCTCAGAATGATATCCTCACCCCCTTGTTTTCTCGCCCAGTGTGCTTTATAACTAGATTCAGTTCAATGGGTTTTTGCTATCTCACCCCCTATTTTATTTCTTCATTTTATTTTGCTGTTTTCATTTTATTTTATTAACAATACTTTTGATGGTTAGAAAATTCCCCAAAAAATGTTTTCAATTATTTCAGGGTGTTATTTAATTTTCCAAAATTTTGTTTCTGATTTTATTTTATTTTGCTATTTTATTTCAATTTTGCAATTGGATCACTTTTATGGTTTATACCTTGTGTTATCTTGATCTTTTGGACTTCAAATAATTATCTCCTATGACCATGGTTTCTCCCTCACTTAGGTGAGGGATTGAGGCATCTTTGAGGGTGATTTTGAATTGCCATTGATCATTCTTTATGTGACTTTGAGTTGTTGTTTCATGCACCTCGATTAACCCTCGATAAGGTGGAACACCCTTAACAATGGAATTGTTTGGTGATGCCTTGAGTTGAGTTTCACTTTGAAACATTGGTTTCTGTTTGCCATAGGATTTGGCTACCTTGTGAATTTTATTTGGAATTTATTGAACAACTCTTCTATTTTTGATGAAGCTTGCAAGTCAAGTTATCATAGAAGAGGTTCATACAAACTAGTTTGACCTAGTTCCTTTGGGAAATGACTCTTATGGATCCCATATGCACTTCATGAGTCTTGATGCTTGTTTATAATATGATCGAGGTGATTTTTAGGTCATACACTTGTGTAACTTGTTTCACAAGTTACTTAGAAATTAGGCCATTCCACTTGTTTTAAGTGTTGAATATGGGATGGAACTTTGGTTCTTCCATTTGCCTAAGCTTGTCACTTGCTTGTGCTTTGCTTCCCAATTTGTTTTGAGCTTTCTCCTTGTTGGTTTACTTCTTCCCCTTGTGCTTTGACCATCATTCAAGACAATTTGGTGTTCATGTTTATGCTTTGAGGTTGTCTTGAATGATGCATATCTTTTAGCACTTGTTTGTTCTTCTTTTTCACATGATCAATTTGAGTTATTTTGTTGAGATGTTTTGCATGTTGCTTACTGGACAAGCCTTCTTTATCTCATCTTCACTTCGATCATGGCATTTTGGTTTCACTTTATGTTTAGCTTTGGTTTATGTGATTGATGTTTGAATTGTTGTAGGAGTTGTTACTTCTACCATTTCATCTCACTCCTTTTTTTACTTGTTCAAGTCAACTTGTTTGCATCATTTGCTTTGTTTTTGTTGCATCATTTGAGTCTTGCATCTCATCTTACATCTTTGCATATCATGTTTGCATTACTTTGACTTGTTTAAGTCAACTTGTTCTCTTTCTTCATTTCATCTGTGATTGAATTATCTGTTGTTAACTTGGTTTTTGCCATGATCCCTTAGGATTCCTAGTCCCTCTGTTTAAGATGGGAGTAGGAGAGACATTGGGTGTTAAATCCTTTGCATGATAACATTAGGATAGCTTCTTCCCTCTTAATCTCAACTATAGGAGCATTGTGCATGATAGCATTAAGGTTCAGTTTCCCCTTAGTTGTGTCTTCTCTTCTCATCTCTAAAACATCTCAAAACACTTAATAAACGATAATAAGTGTTATACACTACGAGCCTTAAGTACTTGAGGAATGATAGTTAGGGGGCCTCCTCTCAATCTGTCTAGAGTGTTTAGCGTATGCCCTTTGGGCGATATGCGACGCATTCACTCTCAAGTCATAGTCTTTAGTGCAACATGAGTTATAAATCTTAACCTAATTCACTTCTTGTTTAAAAGAACACAAAACAAAACATCAAACCTTTTTATCCTTCGGGATTGTTTGCAAATCATTTTCAGAAAGAGTGTGTTAAGTCTTGGTTCTACCACAAACAGGCATCGTCCCTAACTGCTAGAACGAAGGCTTAACCCTACTCAGTTAAAACAGTTGAGCCAACCTGTGGTCGTGTCAGTCCGAACTATGTTTGCTCTGATTTCTCATACCAGACGAGGATACGTAGGCACAAGACGATGATGTCTTGGAGAGCAACCTTCCCCCCTTCACCCGTAGTTTTCCGAACTACGTTGACTCTGACTTTCCCATTGCATGAGGGAGTATGTAGGCATAGGGCGGCGATGTCCTATCAAGTCAGTTCTTTCTATTCTCCCGTTTAGTAGCAACTTTTACATAGTTTCTTTCACCCATAGATTTGACAAAAAGTGTGGATCATGTTAAGTACAATGGATGTGAGGGGTGCTCATACCTTCCCCTTGCGTAACCGACTCCCGAACCCAAGATTTGGTTGCGATGACCTGTCTTTTCCCTTTTTTGTAGGTTTTTTCTGATTGTTTCCTTTCCCTCTTTTTGTGATAAATAACGAACGATGGCGACTCTTCTGTCTTTGTCGGACTTCTTTTTTCATAGTAGCGACACCCACTAATACCCCTTTTCAAGGGATTGACGAGGAGGATACTCAACCTTTCTCGGTGGAGGAGGTTTTTTCTCCAATCTCTATTGAACCTCATTCCTCTCCAATTTTTCCCCACTTCACCTCTCGTGAATCATCTCCTTCAACAACCTTCACACCTCTTCAACTCCTCAAACCTCCGTCTTCTTCTCTTTTTCTTTTCAACCCTCAAAAATGTGACCTTCCTTCAATCAATAACAACGACCCGTCTTTAACCTTCTCTCTTTTCAGCAACCAAAAAAATCTAACCTACCATTCCTTCAACCCAAAATAAAAATCCACGCAAACCCATTCGAAACAGTGCAAAATCACAGAAATAGAGTGAGATGGATAGAAATCAAAGAAACCAAAACCCTTTTTTCTCTTAAAATAACCGAAATCAGAAACCAGAGAGACATTAAGATGAAGAGAAGATATGATTCACGACAAACCCATAATCACCAATCGGAAAGACTCACAACTGAGTTTCTTTTGTTGATAGTGCGAACCTGATTGAGCGAAAAGAGAGAGGAGAGGCGAACTTAGTGCGATATCACGGATCCATCTTCAATCTTCGATTCAAAATAAGGGTTTTTGAAATCTGGTCCTTTGATTATCACGCGTGAAATAGAAGGAGATGTGTGTGGATGTTGTTTCCGATTGACCGTGTTCCTCTCTTCATTTGGACCGATTTGTTTTAGGAAAAAAGGGCCTGTTGCTTCGGTCACCGCATCTCTTCTATGGTGCATTTTTTATTTTATTTTATTTGACTGTTAAGGATAATGGGCCGGAGAGCCCATGGGTATATTGGATCCCACACCCTAATATTTTATTGTCCATCCTCTCTTCTCTCAAGTTCTTGTAATGGGATAATGGGGTTACAACCCAAGTGGTTACATAGGCTATTTACATTTTTTTTTCTTTTCTTCTCCCACCTCCCAGCCTTGTTAGTATACCCTTTCTTCTTTTCTTCTTTTATTTTTTTTTAAGATTTTAATATGAAGTTTTTAAATTATTTTGTTAGTGATTTTGTTAAATGCTTTATCAGATATTTTGATATTGGTTTTTAAGTCACTCTTGATTTTATGTTGAATACCCTGTATTTTCATTATTCACTTTGATTCCATCTTGGATTTTATTTTCATTTATTTTTGGTCGATGATGAGACCTCCGAAAATTGTTATTGGTCAAATTATTGATAAATAAAAGTTTATCCGAGACCAACCTTCTTTTTCTTTTGCGTTTCTTCTTCATTTTCGATTTTATTCAATTTTTTGATCTATGAAGTCTTTGGATTCACGAATGTTAATTTTCGAGGTTGTTAACCTTCATAATCTCAAATCTGTAGAAAATGATCATTTGGATCATTTTTATATACTTTGGGATCGTGAGAGGTTTCTCTCGATTAATTAACACGAGTTTGTGATTAAGACGAGATCCCGCCCTTCTTTTGTCCGTGCGACACGATTAAATCAGAGAATGATCCTCAATGTCATTTCTTTATCTTGTCCGTAGCACAAATATCAATTTACGCAAACTCCTATAGTTCGAATTTCATCATAAGTCGAGCTACGATGGTTTAGCGTTACATTTTGTCCCGATTCAATTCACTAACAAACTAAAGACTAACTTTACTTTCCATCAATATACAACTGCTTTATTTCCATTCAAATATACCACTGTTTTACTTTCAGTCAATATTATCTCGATTATATTATCTTGTCCATATACTTGTTAATATTTCTCTTGATATATTGTTGTGAATATTCTTATATATATTGTTACATATCCTTTATATTATTCATATCTTGTATATATTCATATTCAAATCCTCTCTTATTCACATTCTTTCAAAACACATAATAATTATCGAAACCATAAAATCCTAAATTGTTGGACTGTTGGTTGTTTGTCCGAGTGACGGACCTTTGGACTTTGTCAAAAACCCTAGCTTGGAGTTGTGTTCAACTTTTTCTCAAGGCGTAGTTTATGACACATTGCACACACACACGACTTCCTCTTGGGCTACCTGACAATGAGACCTTTTATTTCGTGCAATCCCGTGTAATTTGCATGTACCCCTCTCCCATTTCTAATGTACGCTTTCATATTTCTTTGACTGTGGTTTATCTTCTAGAAGCACCCCTAGGGACTAGCATAACCGTTTTCAAACTAATTCTCGATTCATCATCGACCCATTTTTCAAACACCCCTTTGTAAGTCGAGTGCTCGTCTACATTCGCCATCAACCTATCCTACACACTATTGCACTTCATTGTGGACTCGATATTAGAAGCATCCCCAGGGACTAGTATCGTTTCTCACACCTTAACCCTTGACTCGTTGTTAAGTCAGTCTTGTTTTCAATCAAAACCCTCGACTTGTCGTCGAGCCATTTTCAAACCCACTTCTATTCCACCATGTTTTTGCACGCAAATACAAGTCAAACCCTTGATCCAACATCAAGCGGATTTTCTCAACAAACTGTTAAACCAACTCACCACCTTTTCTTTTCAAGATTTTCTCCATTTCTTTTCTCTAAAAACCTTGGTCTCGTACCAAGCGCATTTTCCAAATTATTTTCCTAATAAAACTTGAATGGTTATGGTGTGGTTAGGCGTAGGCCTTCTCCTATCTCGAGTGCTTGACATTACCTTTAGGGTTCACTGTCGTAAAACACTCACCATCCAAAATCAAAACATCTTTAATAAGAGATTGAAGTTCTCTTTGTATTGAGCTAAAACGAGAGGATTGAGTGCAGACTTCTTTCAATATAAAGATGTAACTATATTCGCCACACCATTTTCACAACAAATCTTTTGAGATAAAGAATTGGGTACTACCCGCAAGGGGTTACTATCTGACGACCTATTTCATCCCTAAAAATAAATTTCACAAATCAAATGCGACATCTTGCCTCAATGGCAGAAACTCTCTTTTCAAAAAAGGACATGCTACGTCCGTTCTACCGCAAACAGGTAACGCCTAAGACTCCACAAGCGAGCTGCAATACACCTAACTGCTAGAATGCGTATGTTAGCATCGTCTACTAGAACTTCCCGATTAACCATAGGCCGAACTACGGCTGCTCTAATTCTTCACTTCATTTAAGTGAAGATACGTAGGCACAAGGGCCCTAATCCTTGCCAAGCACACTTCCCCGTTTTTTATCTGTAGTCCCCCGAACTATGTTGACTCTGACTTTCTTATACCCGTTGAGAATACGTAGGCATAGGACTGCGAAGTCCTATAGAGTCTTTCTTCCTCCTTCCGCTCTCTCTTTTCCCTGTTTCTAACCTTTCTCTATCCCTTAGAACACTCTTATATAGCAATACCCTTTAGCAAATACCTTCACATATAGACAAACAAATGGTTCCCATCGAGTACGATGGATGCGAGGGGTGCTAATACCATCCTTTCGCATAACCGGCTTCCGAACCCGTTCTCTTGGTTGCGAGACCATCTTATCCGTTTTTCTTTTGAAGTTTTCTCGATGTTTTCCCTTCCCCTTTATGGGATAAATAAAGTTCGATGGCAACTTTTCTGTCTTTCCATTCTCGCCTCTCCGTCGTTGCATTTTCGAGTAGCGACGGCGAGCACACTTCCATCTTTATCCGTCATTCCGTTCACAATTCCCTCCATCTTCCATTTCCCCCACCTTTCCTGTAGTCGAACTACAAGAGCTCTGATTTCTCATTCTCGTCTGAATGAGCATACGTAATCACAAGCGCCCCAATCCTTAGCGAGCACCCTATCCTATAATCATCCATTTTCACCTTAGCATCGTTACCCTTTACTGTACCATTTCACATTTATCATTGAGAAGAAAACAAGCAAGCTTAGGTAATGCCCATCGCAAACCATACTAAAAGGTTCCCGTTGAGTACAGTGGACATGAGGGGTGCTAATACCTTCCCCTTATGTAACCGACTCTCGAACCCAGAACATTAGTTGTGAGGACCATGTTCTTGTTCTTTCGTTTTAAAAGATTTTCTCGATATTTTCCTTTCCCATCTCTTTGGGATAAATAAAGTTCGGTGGTGACTCTGTTGAACCGCATTTTCACGTCTTTAATGCAGGTTCGTGTATTCAAATGATTTTTTGAGGTGCGATAACTGGCGACTCTACTGGGGACTTATTGCTCCATGCAAGAGAGAGTCGAGCCTAACTTAGGGATTTGTGAAGAGCGTTATCTTCGTTTTCTTATTTTCTTCTTGTTTACGTATTTGTTCTCTTATTGCCTTTATATGTTTGTTATTATCCTTTCTTGTTGGATCTTGGGATGACATCATGAGTAAGGCTCTACGCCCGAGCTTTAGTAAAAGCAAATAGTTTAGAATTATTAGTCGAGTAGTGCTAGTCCCCAAGGACTCGCTCCTTGTATACCTAGCATGAAAGCTCCCCTAGAGGAGACCTGTTCGTAGATCTTGTTGTAACACAGCTAGCCTGTTGTACGACTTGATTAATGAAAGGTTTGTGATTTTGGGAACCCTTTTTAGCACCATTTCTATATTGGTGGTCGTGTAGTGTTAGTCTCCAGGGACTCGCTTCTTGTGTGCCTAGCATGGGGACTCTGTTCACGAGAGACCTTGTCGTCATTATTGTCGTAATATATCTAGCCTGTTGCGTGACGTTGATGTGATTAGTGTCCATGATCCTGGGAACCGTATCCATCAACGTAGAAACCATCCCGTGAGTGGGTTTATGGGTAAAGAATCTAGATCTTCCCGTATAGGGTTTACTTGTAAGGTTACTTTGATCAGAATCTGTGGTTACATGCTTGTTACAGTGACCAGCTTCAGGCTTGTTTGAACCTGTGATTCTGTGATCCTGGATCTTGCATCTTGCATTGCATATTGCATACATGTCATTACATTGCATCTGTTATGTATCTTGAATTTCATTTCAACAACATGATCTCATTTCTCCTTCCTTCATCTCTAGTAAATTGGGCTGATTCCTCGACACCAGTATGCAACTAGAGCTAACACTATACATATGATGGAGCAGATTCAGCAAAAGAAAGCTGTCTTCAAAGAGGAGTTGGGCTCCATCAAAGGAAATATTGACCAAATTCTTGACGCCCTCATTATGGCCAGAAAGAAAGAAAAGTTGTGTGAAGCTGCTGCCGTCAACAACAACGATTAAGTGCAAAGGTCTACCTCAAGGCTCTCAGTACCTGTTCTCAACCCCATCAACTATGGGATGCCAATGAACTTCGCTACCGCAGCTGAAGGAACCACTTCTCAACAAATCTCAGCACCTGGAGTTACTATTGGAGCTATCCCGCAAGCCCAACTTGTTGTCGTTTAGATCCCCATTCCTCATGTCGAAGATAATCTGTTGGATCAATATGATGATGTTCAAAAGTATCATGTTGTTATCCTCATTCTCAGTCCTGTTGCTGCTAAAGATTCAAAAGCTATCAAGATGTGTCATGATTTAGCTGAAAAACTCTGAGTTATGGAGGGGCACAACTCATCTTCTTTCAATGCTCTGGAGCTTTGCTTAGTATCGGATGTCGTCATTCCTCCCAAGTTCAAGTCGCCAGAATTCTCCAAGTATAAAGGCCTCAGTTGCCCAAACATTCATCTGAATATGTACTGCCATAAGATGGCTGCTTATGCTAGAGACAAAAAGCTAATGATTCATTGCTTCCAAGACAACTTGTCTGGAGCATCACTCGAGTGGTATATGCAATTAAAGCGGTGCAGTGTGCACACTTGGGCCGAGATAGCTGATGCATTTGTCAAGAAGTACAAATACAACACTGATCTTGCTCCTAACCGTACTCAACTTCGGAGTATGGCTCAAAAGGACAACGAATCCTTTAAGGAGTATGCGCAATGATAGAGAGAGCTAGCATTGCTTGGCTTATGTTTCATTTCATTTTAGCATTTGCATTTGCATAGAATTATCCTTTACAAGGGATCAAGAGAGGTGTTTTAGTTCAAGAGGAGAGTCTCAAAGGTGTCAAACTCAAGCAAGAATGTTCATTTGATTCATCAAGTGCTTACAATCAGCAGGAAGTTGTCAAAGCTTTTTGAGAGAGAAGATTGATGTATGTTGCTTACCTCCTATCTTGGAGGTCATCAGAGGATCATCAGGGGTTCACAAGTTCACTGTCATGGATAAGATGTGTTTGAGAAGCTCATTGAGTGCTCTGGAAGCCATTGTGGAGCTTGTCTAAACTTTCATTTCATCTATAAGAAGTCACAGTCAAAGGTTGTGCACTTAAGGTTTCATCTGGTCAACTCAAGGTCAGTTGTGGGCCTGAGGGAGTTTGAGACTTGATTTTAAGTCATTGGAGTCATGGGAAGTTATGTTGAGACATCTAGGATGTCATCGCAAGTTCAAATCAAGAAGAATCAAGAATTCAAGAAGTTACTAAATTAGGGTTTCAAAGGATCTCAGTGTAAAATCTCCTTCTTTAGTGCTCAACTTCAAAGACACTTTACCTCATGATACAAGTTCAATCTCGTTTTCATGAAAACATAATATTTGTAGGGTATGTTCTAAGCTTTCTTTTGAGTACTAGAACTCATCCATTGAGTTTGTAGAACTCAAGTTATGATGCCATCAAGTTAGAGGTATCAGATGAACTTATTTTTGGTCAACCAAAAGTCAACTCACTTCCAAGGCACCTTTGACCTAGAATGAAGTTTCTCTTCAACTTGAAGTGAACATGAAAGTTTTTCCTCATGGTCTTAACTTTCCAAAAAGTCCTAGAAGTCCTTGATATCATTTGTGGAACTCAAGTTATGGACCTTACAAGGCAAGGGTATTTTGGGAAAGTTTGATTATGGGTCATTTGTTACATAGGTCATTTTCATGCACTTGTGTACTTCAAATGGATTTCCAACCAACATGAAAGTTGTTCCTAAAGACCTCATTTACATCATAAAGACCAAGAATCATGTGAATCATGTATGGTTGTGAACATGTGGATGGATTTTTAAGTGAAAAGTATTTTTAAGTATGATTAGAATTGGATATATTATAGGTCATGTTTATGACTTATTTTGATTCAATTCTCTTCATAACACACCCATAGCAAGATTGCACATTTTAGTTTGGCACATGAAAGCTCAAAACACGTGAAATTCAACTTTCTTCACAAAGAAGTTTCAACTTCAAACTTCCAAATTGGATCAAACCAAAAGCCCAATTTATTTCCATTGTAAAATTAAGTTCACATGTTGAAGATTGGAGTGGTTTTCATGTGTGTATGCAAGCATTTTCACAAGTGCATGAATGACTTCCATTTTTGGGGATTTTTCAAATTCATCAAATTGGAGCCTCATGGGCCTCCCAATTCATCTGAGATCCATCATATATAAACCAAAAACTCGCCCTAAGAGCTCAGAAGTGGAAATTGGAGTTGGAGGGAGCATTTTCAGATTTCAAATTCTCAAGCAAAATTCAAAATCGTGTTTCACTTTTCTCTGCAAATCAAGTCCAATTGAAGATCAATTAAGCTTCCTTGAAGAATTTGGAGTGGATCTGGATCATTAGAAGCAAGCTTACCAGCATCTGAAGCACCAACGGAGTGTCTCCATTCAGTAAGTTTCTTCTTCACAATTCTCTCACTCTAGGCCATGAATTAGGTTCATACTGGTTGCATCTGAAGCCCTGCATTGAGTAGACCATGTTTGATTGCTTGTTGTTCATGTTTGATGGAGTTTTCAGTTATGGATCTCAAACTTATTGGCTTCGATTCTCTTGATTTATGAAGGTTTGGGATGATTGGATCTTGGATTCATGACCTATGTGACTTCATCTTTAATTTGGTATAATTTTTGTGAAGTTTGGTTGAGGTTTGGTGACCTGAACTCCGGCGACCTCGCCGGAGAAGATGACCGAAGCTAGGGTTTCGGCGTCTGGTTCAACCTCTGTTCAGATCTGAGGTGGATTTGTTTGACCTTTTGACTATGCGCATGTATGCTTCCAATTGGCTTGACTGTGCTTATTTGGACGTTTGACTCCACATGGATTAAATGAAACGCTGCGTTTCATTTAATCATATGTGTTTGGATCAACTGGGCTCCTTTTGATATTGCCACCCCCCTCTTTTATGAGCCCAAATGCGCTACAATTGTATCCCTTTGTTTCTGAAATTACTTGATGCACCTCCCTTGCATTGTTATTTTATTTTATTTTATTTTATTTTATTTTCTATTTTTCTTTTTAATTATTAAAAATACTTCCAAATGTCAGAAAATTCAAAAACAAAACATTTTCCAACACTTTGAAGTCTTAATTAATTTTCCATAATTTTTAATTTTGATTTTCTTTTATTTTTCAATTTAATTTGAATTTTATGATTGGAAGTATTTTTAATATGGTTCTTCTTTGATCATTCTTGTTTGATGGACCATTTGCAATCACCAATGAGTGAGGTTTCTTCTCCACTTTAATGATGGTCTAAGGTACCTTTGAGGCTGATTTTGGTCAAGGTTTGACCTATTTTTGTTTGACTTTGTGTTGCTTTTGTTTGACCCTCGATAATAATTCCATAAGGTGGAGCACCCTAGTTGATCAAATCATTTGGTGATGCCTTGAATGGAATTTGGTTTGGATGTTTTTTCCTCTGGTTGCCAACTTGTTTAGGAGCTTTGTGCATTTTATTTAAGATTTATTGAACATTTCTTCTATTTTTGGTGAACCTTGCAAGTCAAGTCACCCTAGTTGAAGTTCACACAAACTAGTTGACCTAGTTCCTTTAGGAGATGACCTTTGTGGATCCCATATGCATCATATGCTTCTTGATTCACATTCTTGACATGTTTAGGATGCTGGTTTTGATTTTATAGGTCACACATTTGTTTAGTTTTTGTTGCAAGTCACTTCAAAGTTGGGCTTTCCATTTGTGCTTGAATGTTGAAAGTGGTTTAAACTTTGGTTCTTTCCCTTGCCCTATCTTGTGACTTGTCTTGACTTTGTTCTTTCCTTGGTTTGTGAGCCTTCTTCTCTTGTTCTCACTTTTGTCCCTTGGACTTTGGAACTCATTCGAGGTGATTTGGTACTCCTTGTTTGTACTTTGAGTTTGCCTTGAATGAGATGCCACTTTGAGAACTTGTTGGTGTTTTCTTTTTGCATGATCAATTTGATGCATTTGGTTGAGATATTTTTCATGTTGCTTGATGCCCAAGCCTATTCTCCCGACCTCATCTTCATCATGGTTTCCTCTCTTGTTTATTTGTTTACCTTTTGAGATTAGTGATTGATGTTTGAATGGTTGTAGGAGCTGTAACTTCTCCCATTTCATCTCACTTTTGCTTGGACTTGTTTAAGTCCTTTTGCTTGCATTTCTCTTTTGTTTTGCATCTCTTTGCTTGTTTTCAAGAGGTTGAGATGTGCTTGTAGTGGCTTCTGCCCCACAATTTTTTCCTCCCTTTTTTCTTTGTGTTGCATTTCATGTTTGCATCTCTTTCTTCCTTTTCATTTGTGATTGATTTATCTTGTGTTTACTTGTTTTTCTTTGCCATGACCCTTAGGATTCCTAGTCCCTCGGGAGTAGGAGAGACATTAAGTGTTCAATCCAAGCATACTAACATTAGGGTAGTTTCTTCCCCTTTTAATCTCAATCATAGGAGCACATTGCATGATAACATTAGGGTTGAGTTAGTTTCCCCTTAGAGTTGTGTCTTCTCTTCTCATCTCAAAACTTCTTCAAAACATGTAATAATGGATACTAAGTGTTGTACGCTACGAGCCTTAAGTACTTGGGAAATGATGATTGGGGGGCCTCCTCTCAATTGTCTAGAGTGTTTAGCGTATGCCCTTTGGGCAATATGTGATGCATTCACTCCTAAGTCATAGTCTTTAGTGCAACATGAATTACAAACACAATTCAATTCACTTCTTCATGAAAGACTAAAAAACAAACATCAAACCTTTTTGTCCTTCAGGATTAATTCAAAACCATTTTCAAAGAGAGTGTTGTTAACTCTTGGTTCTACCGCAAACAGGTAACGCCTAAGTCTCCAATGGTCGAGCAGCAATACACCTAACTGCTAGAACGAAGGTTTAATCCTACTAGGTTAAAACACTTGAACCAACCTATGGCCGTGTCAGCCCGAACTACGTTTGCTCTGATTTCTCATACCAAATGAGGATACGTAGGCACAAGAAGGTGATGTCTTAGCGAGCAAACTTCCCCACCTTCACCCGTAGTTTTCTGAACTACGCTGACTCTGACTTTCCCATTGCACGAGGGAGTACGTAGGCATAGAGCGGCGATGCTCTATCGAGTATCTTCTGTTTTCTTTTGTCCCAGTGGCCTGTAGCTTAGATAGATTAACACCCTTTTATATAGATAACAAGCCTGGATCCCGTTGAGTACAACGGATGTGAGGGGTGCTCATACCTTCCCCTTGCGTAACCGACTCCCGAACCCAAGATTTGGTTGCGATGACCTGTCTTTTCCCCTTTTCGTAGGTTTTCTATGATCGTTTCCTTTCCCTCTCTTTGGGATAAATAAAGAACGGTGGCGACTCTTTTGTCTTCCTCCGGCCTTTTTTCGCAGTAGCGACACTAGCTGCAAGGGTGCATCCACCTCTTGTTGATCATGAACTGATTGACATCTTCATGGGTACCCTGTAAGGCCAATACTACGAGAAGCTGATTGGTAGTGTTTCTGCTGGATTCTTTGACTTAGTGATTATTAGTGAGAGAATCGAAGAAGGCCAGGTCTAAAAAGTGGAAAAACCCAAAGAGGTTCTAGCATCCAGGCTGGTGCCAAGAAGCCTTTTAACAGATACAAGAAGAAGGAGGGTGAAACAAATGCCATATCTGTGCAGAAAGGGAAAACTCCTCAACAAGCTCTTGCTCCTATGCCTTATCAAATCCCGTACTACCAGTATCTGTATGTTGCTGCTACGCAATATGCTCCAATGCATTATCATCCAGCTGTTCAAGCTCAAATGCCTCAGCACCAGGCTCCTCAGAAACCGTCCTATAATCAACAGGGGTATCAGTATCCTCCTCAACATCAAGAACAACAAGATGCTTGACAACAGTGTCAGCCTAATCAGCAAAGGAAATGGAAGCCATACATAGTCTTTGATCGTATGCTAATGACATATGCTAATATTTTTGCTCAGTTGTTGGAGAAAAAGGCCAACACTTTGAGAGGCTTAGCTCCTCCAACGGTCATTCCATAAGATTACGATGTTAATGCCCATTGTGAGTTTCATAAGGGTGCTCCAGGGCATACAATCGAGAACTGCAGAGCTTTCAAGCATAAAGTTCAAGAAATGATTGATAGGAATGTTATCAACGTCAATGGGAAGACTCCAAATGTCATCAACAATCCAATATCGTCGTCAAGCTAGTGCCAGCGTCAGATCAAGTCAAATCAAGTCAAGTCAAGAAGGCAGTCATGTTGCCAGTTCATTATTTACATTTTTATATTTTGTATTTGTTTGTTTAAGTACTATATGCTTTAAACATTGCCATTCGTATTTGGTTTTATTAATGTATTGACTATGCATGGTTTGAATTAGTTATGTTGTATTCACTCTTTTTTATCACCATCAGTGGCACATACTTTGTCCACTTCACACTCTTTATCAACTGTTGTTTAGCATGATTGAAGGGATGATGATGAAAATGCAATACCCATAATTGCAAACTGTATGCTTTCAGAGAGAATCCCGTTGATGATGTGCAGGCATTGTTTCAATTCCCCAAACACTGGAGATACAAGGAGTTAATCCCTTGTAAACCACTTCAAGCCGAGAAGTAGTAGTTTCCTTCGGATATTCAAACCCTTACACTTAACATGGGTCAGGGTAGTGTTCAGTTAGCCCAATTATACACTTGAATAACAAAGAAAAATCCAAAAGACATGACGGTTATTCTTCAATGACCCATGACATGGTAGTCACAATCCTCTAACAAAACCAAAAATCAAAAGCCTGCTAAGTCGAGCACCTTAAAGGAGACTTATGCAAAAATCAAGGCAATGCTGATGGACTCGAAAAGTGAAATCAGTCCATGCAAAAATTAGTGATCAAAAACAAAATCAAAAGAGGCCCTTGAAACCCTCAACAAAAACAAAACAAGACTCAATGACCAGCATATCAAAATCAAAAGTGTCACTGACATCTGTCAAAAACAAAATAAGGTGACTGCCATTTCGAGTAAACCTTGAATCACCATGCTTACACTGTCAACCCTTATGGAAGATAAATGTGTGCATAATTAACTGAATGTAGGACTAGAGATCATCACGAAGGAGGGATGGGCACAAATAATACTTTAAGCCTAATGTCTTCTGTTTCATAAACCGTAAACCAAACCATATTATAACCCTCGAAAGACCTAATTAAGGAGAGGTTTATTCTGAAAGCATATTATCGCAAGGTTGCGTAAACTGACTCCTCACATATTTTCTAATCATCAACATTGGTGTCATTTTGCTTGCTATATGTTCTACACCAATCAAATAAGCACAACGTCTGGACTAACAATTCGTTCGTCTCACAATATCACGACACTCTGAATAAACGACACTTTTTCAAAACTTGCATGAATGTTGCATTAAGATTACCATTTGTGAATATGCAATTTTAACTGCAAATCAATGCTCGATATTCAAAACACTCTAACAAAGGGTAATCAAAGGGGAACTTGAACTTTCAGTGGTTGACATGAAGCAAGGCTACCTCTAAACCTACGGGCTGGGGCAAATCATTCAACAACTCAATTAGGGGCAAGTCATCTCAAAGCATCAAATTTCAGCTTCCACATATCAGAACTGGTTAATAAGGGACAGACCATTACCATGTTTAGATTTAGGCAAGACCAAGTCATCTTGACCATCAAACAAAATTGTGATCTTCTCTGAAGCAAGTACACAACAAACCACCAGGTGATTAGACTCGGGGCATCAAGAGCATTTTCGCCTGCTTCAATCATGGCGCTTTCAACGAACTGTGTGTCGAGGAAATCAACCCTCCCACCAGTCAAAGTCCAATCTGCATTGGCAACTACCAAAAGTCCACCATATTGGTACCTCCCACCCACATATCCAATCACTCGTCTGCAATCATATGCATCATATGCATCACATTCGACATCATAAGCATCTTGCATCATATGCATACCAAAAAGTCTATCATACTTCCCCAACACTTGCATTTGTGTGTGTCAGCATTTCCATTTGCATTTCCATTTGTTGCAGTGAGAATAGGATATCAAATTATTGATTAATTTGAATCACATCTTTAGTTCACAACCAATCTTTGATTTATCCGAAGGAAAGGTTAAAGAAAGGAAAAACCTATTTTGCATCGTAAACACAATGCGGGGAGAGATCTAAGGTTCGGGGGTTGGTTAAGCTTAGGGAAGGTATTAGCAACCTAAACTACTGTAGTACTCTACAGGAACCTCTTATTTAAAATGTGCTATTGCTAATGGTTATCTGTTTAAGGGTGTCGCTACTGCGAAAAAAAGTGCCGGCAATGACAGAAGAGTCGCCACCGTTTGTTATTTATCCCAAAAGAGGGAAAGGAAACAATCAGAGAAAACCTGATGAAAATGGGAGAAGACAGGTCATCGCAACCAAGTCCTATGTTCGGGAGTCGGTTATGTAAGGGGAAGGTATGAGCACCCCTCACGTCCGTCGTACACGACGAGATCCACGCTTGTTGTCTATCTAAGGGTGTGTTTATCTATCTAAGCTACAGTCTCACATGACAAATAGAAAGGAAAAGAGACTCGGCAGAGCATCCCCGCTCTGTGCCTACGTACTCCCTCGTGCAATGGGAAATTCAGAGTTAACGTAGTTCGGCTAACTACGGGTGAAAGGTGGGGAAAGGTTGCTCGCCAAGACATCGCCGTCTTGTGCCTACGTATTCTCATCTAGTACGAGAAATCAGAGCAAACGTAGTTCGGGAAATTAGAACACCGGATGGTTCAAATGTTTTTACCCGAGTAGGGTTAACAACTAGTTCTAGCAGTTAGGTGTATGTGACTCAACCATTGGAGACTTAGGCGTTACCTGTTTGTAGTAGAACCAAGAGTTAACGAAACTCTTTTTTATGAAAAAAAGAAACGTTTTCCATTATTAAGATCCCGAAGGATAAAATGAAGTTGGATGATTTGTTTTTGAAGTCTTTTAGAAAAGAAGTGTTTTGAGTTTAATTTGTAACTCATGTTGCAATAAAGACTATGACCTAGGAGCGAATGCGTCGCATATCGTCCAAAGGACATACGCTAAACACTCTAAGAAATTGAGAGGAGGCCCCCCAATCACTATTTCTCAAGTACTTAAGGCTCGTAGCATACCATATTCGTTAACCTTTATTAAGTGTTTTAAGAGAATTTGAAGATGAGAAAGAGAGAGGACACACTAAAGGGAGACTAACTCAAACCTAATAGTTGTCATGCAAAGTATACCTATAGTTGAGGTAAAAGGGAATGCTACCTAATGTTGTCATACATGGATTCAAACCTAAGTTCTATCATAACCTCAAAGAGATTAGAGATCCTAAGGGAACATGGCAAAGAGAAGAGAAAAATAAGGAAGCATGAAATAAAATGCCATATGCAAGCATGCAAACATTAATGCACATTTAGAATGAAAGTGAAGGAGGAAAAAAGTGTGGGGAATTAGCCTCCACAAGCCCATCTCAACCTCAAGCATGCATATGGAAATGCAAAGAAGAAAGAGAAAGAATGCATAAAAGAGAATGCAAACACATACACAAAAGAATGCAAGACATACATCATGTGAAACCCTAATGGCAAGCTTAAAAAGATGCACAAACTTTAACAAGCTATGAGCAAAATTTTGATCCATAATTGAGCACACAAACACTCCAACATGTCTATAATATGATTCCACAAGAGTTAGGGGTTCAAGGAATGCACAAAAGTCAATTTCAAAGCAAACTAGTTCAAGCACTAGTGTAAACATCACTTAAGGGTAACCAAAATTTCTTCAATTCATCAGGAATATGAGGAAAAAATTTCACTCATTGGACAGAAAAATTGAGCAAGAGATAAAATCAAGAACAAACAATGATCAATTTTAAACCACCAAAAACACCTCAAATGTAAAATTCTTTATTTAATTGAAAAATAAAGTAAAAAATTCCTAAAATCAGAGGACACCCTAAAATGTGTGAAAAGTATTTTTACAAGATTTTTTGATCATTGGAGGCATTTTTGCTGAATTAAAATCTCAACAGAAAATAAAAATGAAAAAAGAAAATAAAAGAACATAAAAGAAAAATGTGCGTGCCAAATAGCAATCCAATTCAATTCATTTTGCTGGGCCTTTATGAAGAGGGGTGCAAAGAGTGACTTGGGCCCAGACCAAAAAAACACATGTTGAATGAGATGAAATACATAGTTTCATTAAGTGACGTGGAGGTTCAACGCACGCGCGGCTAGTCAACGAGAAATCAAGGTCGTTGATCTGTTCAATTCAAAGAGTCAAAGACTCCACATAGGATGACACGCTGTTAACAGAGGAGCGAGCCAAACGACGGCTCTGTGTTTTCCGACCATCTTCTCTGTTTAGCTCGCCGGAGAAGGAGGAAAAATTAACCAAAACATGTGATTCTTGAGTCTAAACTGATCCTCGTGTTACATACATCATGAATCCGGGTTTTAATCTTACTTATCACTCATAAATAAGGAGATTCGAAGCAATTAAGAAACAAGCTCATATCACAAATCATCAAGAAAATGATCCTAACTAATCCAGCATTTGCCTACGTGAGTAGGGCTTCAGTATGCACCAACAATGGCATGAAATGGATGCTTAAAGAGAGTGAATTCTTGAAAGAGAGTTTACCTAACGGAGCTCCTCTGTTGGGTCTTGAATTGATGCTCAAACTTATGCAAAACTATCCATAATCCTTCACTGAACTTCAAGGAAGCTATTGCTAGGCTTGATTTTGCTTGAATTGTTCTCAAACGGGATTCACAATTTTTAATTGCTCTTGAGAAACTCCAACTGAATTTTGCTCCAATCTCCACCAAATTTCACTTCTGAGGGTTTGTTCTTTATCTGGAGATTATATACTTTGGAACTGTGAACAATTGGAGGCCCAATCATGGCCTGTTATGGAGAATGGAAAAATCCAAAGTTGAAAGTTGGAAGCTTCATGTATGCGTCTAAATTGGCTCCAAAGGCTTTGATTTTGATTCGAATGTGTTGCTGGTGATTCATTCTGATCCAATAGATGAGAATCAGCCCTTGAATTAATCCCATGGTTAGAATTGAATGTGTGACTTCAACATGAAGTAACTTGAGATTTCATGAATTTTCACACAACATGGCTCCAATTTAATTTGTGCATTGTTCTTAATATGATAAAGTGACTCAAAAAATGCACAAATATGGTATGAAAATGGTTTAAATCAATCCAATTCAAATCATGGCCTTTAAAGTCCTGTTTCCATGGAATTCCTTCACCAATCTTCAAACCCTAGCCAAATCCATGACAAATGAATGTTCCATGATGAAATTGATGTCATTTTATGCAAGTTTCATGTTGGAGAAATTTCCATTTAAAGTGCCCAAAGTCATGAAATGGACCTATAATGAGAATGACCTGTAATTTTACTTTCCTAAAATACCCCTGCCTTGCAGGCCTCATAACTTGAGTTCTACCAATCATATGAAGGACTTATATGACTTTTTGGAAAGCTAAGATCATAAGGAACAACTTTCATGTTTGTCAAAAGTTGAGGTGAAACATGATTCTAGATAAAAAATGCCTGGGAAGTTGGTTGACTTTGGTTGACTGAAAATACATTCATCTGAGGACCTATAATTTGTCAGCATCATAACTTGAGTTCTAGAAATCCAATGGATGAGTTCTAGTACTCAAAAGAAAGCTACGAACATGCTCTACAAGTCTCATGTTTGCACCAAAGTGAGATGAAACTTGTATCTTGAGATATGTTGTCTTGAAGTTAGGCACTAAACAGGGGATTTTACACTGATAAGCTTAGAAACCCTAATCTAGAAACTTCTCACACTCTTGATTCTTCTTAAATTGATCTTGAAACAACATCTTAGATGCTTCAACACAAATTTCCATGATCATAATGACTTATAACCAAGTCTTAATCTCCTTCAAATTCACAGTTGACCTTGCACTAGGCAGATGAAATCCTAGGTGTGCAATCTTCTGATTGCAACCTCTTATACATGATATAATCACTAGGATAAGCTCCACAATGGCTCTAAAAGAATTCAATGATCTTTCACAACATTCTCCACCCATAACCATGGACTCACCATCCTCTGATAATCCTCAATTGGCCTCCAAGATAGGAGATAAACAACAGCTATCCATCCACCTTCTCAAAGAGCTTTGATCTTCTCTTGTTGATGATGAACACTTGAACACTTGAATAAAACCTCTTGCTTAGGCTTAGAACCTGGGTAACCTTCTCTTGCTATGCAAACCTCTCCTGATCCCTTGCAAATGAACCATGGTATACAAATGCAAATGCTAGAAGATGCAACGAAAATATAAGCCAGGTACAGAAAAGGTTGGGCAAATTTTGGGGTACAACAGCTGCCCCTTGTAATACCCCAAATTTTACCCTTATATTTAGTCAGTCATTTCGCATAGCATCTCATCCGTGCATCTGCTAACCACTATCGAGTCATGGAGGTGTTTGTTTGCAGGATTGGTTCCAGGGGTATTTTGGTCATTTTACGTGGATTCCGCTAATTCCTTAAAGACGGGCTGTTACTGAGCTTTGAGACACTCGAGACACTATTTCTGAGGCATTTATTTATCACCGGGTTTGATTATATCAAGGCGCCAATTCAATGTGTTCGGTATTGAAATTTGTCGGGCACAACTGGATTTAAGACCTATTTTATCGCTCATGGTTTATTTCCAGAGCACTTCCGTTTCTGTTAATAAGGCACAGTTTAATTGGGTATTATTGGATTGTTGCTCATAATTTGGACAGTGGAATTCAATTACGGGCAATGTTATTGTTGATGCTGAATCTGTTGTGATTACGGCACACATCTGCGTTTGGTTATAAAATTGCTGGCTAGAATTTAAGTTGGAATGCAAGTGAATTTAATCAGGTGATGAGATTAGGACTACGGGCGAGACAAGTACATAGACAAGAATATCATTCGTGAATATTTATGGTTTATGACTAGGCTAATGAATTTAAATATTTGTGGATTTATTCACAAACGTTTATAATTTATAACTAAAAATAAATATAAATAAATTCAAAGCTGAACGGCCATGGATATATAAATGAAGTTCTGGAATTTTTATTTCATAAAGGATATCATTATACAAGAAGGAGTAAATCGTTTCACATTTTGAATTGCTGTAAAATTACAGATGTTACTTCTATCCTAAAAATCCTAAGTCCTAAACATCCATTGGTGTCTTCATGATGTTCATCCATTGGACATTACTCCATGCTCCTCTGATTAACCTGCACAAAGAGAAACAAAACAAAACAGAAGCAGGAAAGGGTTAGAAGTTTGTTTTCGACACTCTCAGAACAGCGTCATCACTGAGTGCCGGGAGTGGCACAACCAAAGCTGCGTCCTACCCCCGTTACCGATCCGCGCCGTTGGCGTCAGATCAGGTAACATCTGTTCTTATCTAAGGGGCAACCGAGAGATAGAAGAGATAAAAGAAGCGGGACTGATTCGCTTTTGCCGCAAGTGGATTCATTTCAAAATCATGCAAATCCCAATTTACTTTCCAAGCTGATACAAGGGTAAAACAGCACAGCCTATTCGGACTCAGACCCGGATGCCGGCAGGTCTGAATCACTTTGTGTTCAAAGAGTTCCAACACCTGAAATTCACAAAACAGCATCAGAAAAATTCGGGCATAGATTGAAGCCAAAGTTCATAACAGACTTAGAAACAAGTTCAACCCCAAAAGAAAAGATTTAAGTTGAGCCAGGAAATAAGAGACCAAGGGTAGTTCAGCAAAATCAAGCCAATTCACAATTAAGTTCAGAATACATCAGATTCGGTTCAGGTTCAGAAAACCAGAAGCCACAACAGCAACAAGGCAAAAGAGCAAGTTCAGTGCAAGAATAATCAAACAAAGAATCCCAAAATTGGTCAGTTGAAACTCGCCTCGAATAAGATCCCAACGGGCCAAAACTCTGAAAAATCAACAAGATAACATCAGAAAAAGTTGTCTCAAACTTAAACAGAGCATCATAAAAAAGCATTCGAATTTCAACGCAGCACAACCACAAAATTCACAGCCATAAATCTGTTCTGAAAGAAGCAAAGGAAAATATGCATCAGCTCAAAAGAGAAGGATGTTCCACCAACACAAGGTCATACCAGAAGAAAACAGGGTGAATGCAGGTCGTACCAGTCACAACAACATCCAACCAAGTTTGAGGTTCACATGAAAAATCGAACATGGCAATAAGGGCTCAGTTCATACATCATAGCCCTAAACTCACAGTGAAATCAGTTGAGACAAAGCAAGCTATAACGGTTCACCATAAAGACCAGAGAAACTCGAGGTATCAGAAAAAATAGGCTTCCAATAAAACTACCGAAAGAACTGCATCAGAAAAACGTATCAGTTCGGAGTAAGCCTCAACCAAATGCGAAGCCGAGGCTCAGCTACGAACATCATTGCCCCAAACTCGCAGCCACAAATCAGTTCAAGATATTAAAGATATTCAAAGCCACATCAGAGGGATCCATGGGCATCACAGTGAAATTTGGAGAGGCGTATCAAGTTTAAGTAACATATCTGCAACAAAACCAGAAACCCACATCAGTTCAGATTATCTAAATCACATCAAGAAATCAAAGCGAAATCCAAAGTAAGAGAAGCAGATTATCCAAAACGAAATCCAAATCGAAAATCTGGAATTACATCAGAAAAATCCGAGTGAGTTCTGAAAATGGAAAGAATTCCCAATCAAAACGAAAAATATCAGGTTCACAAATCCACAAAGATCAAATCAAAATCGCGATCCAATCTCAGAAAAATAACGCAAATCCAAGGCCCAAAAGAGAGTCAAAAGAGAAATTATAAAAGGGAACGATATCACCTCGTTAAAACCCTAGAAGAAACGGCGAACAACAATCGCAAGCGAAACCCTAGCGGCCGCGATATCAAAGGAGGAAGAGCTTCGCTCAAAGCCGTCATAAACAGCGAGCAACGCCGCCATTCGACGACGAGCAAACCACTCCTAGGCTCAGTTTCTCACATCATCGCCTCGAAGAAGATCATCATCACCGCCACGTTTCTCACCGAAGGCCACTCGTGAGATAAAAATGTAAGCATGCCATATTTATCACGATTATTGTTTTTTAGGAAAGACGAGAGAGAGAGTCATCGAAATGAAGGGAAAACACGAACGAAGAGCATCGCAGCGAGGAAAAGAAGAAGAATTGAAGAACGGCGCCGTGAAGCAATTAGGGTTTGGGAACCCTAGTTGTGTATTCTGATACCACTACACTTACTGGGTTGGGTCCGGAGGTGATTACCGGCCCAACCCCTTTTATTTTTTGTTTTTTAAAAATTGTTTTTTAAAACCTTTTATTTTTCTTTTTTCCTTTTAATTAGTAGTTTGAATTTTAATAAAATTTTTTATCAAATATTAAAATTGTTTTTTTTTAAAATAAATAAAAGAAAACCTTTTTTTTCATATAATAAATAAAAAAAACCCTTTTTTTCAATAAATAACTTAAAAATCTTTTTTTTTAAATATATAAGTTAAAACCTCTTTTAAGATTAAATTAAAAATATTTTTAATTAACATTACTCTTTCTTTTTTTTATAAATTCATTCAACATCTCTTTCCAAACAACAAAAATCTTCAACATTGCACTCTTGTCTCATGAACTCGTCCAATTGCCGCCTGACTTTGCCCATTAACACGTGTGTTCATCATTTGCAGCTCATATTTACTACTATTGCGTGGTTGGTTTATTTAAATTTCATCATTATTGTAACTGCTCCTCTCGTGTAACCTCGCGAACCCTAACAATCGCGCTTTAATTTCTGTCTTTAAGTTCCTGCTTGCATGGTTCAAATTAGGACATTATTCTCTGTTTGCATAATTCAATTATTTCACACATTTATTAATACTCCTGTCACATTACACATGTCTGAAGGTTAGGTCTAGCTTTTGGTCGCCGTGTTAATAGTCCTCAACCTCAAAACCTCAAAACTACCCCTTTGCAAACCCTAATTTTCACAAATGCCTCGCCGCAGGCAAGATTATAACTTTACCCTTAGCATTAGGTCAAAGAGCCGCCGCGCTCATTTTAGGGTTTCCCGCCGTGGAATCCCTAATTTAACCCTAATTACAACTTAACAATTCAACGTAGAGATTTGGAGTTTCTACACTCCACGTAAGCGTGTCCATAAGACATGTTTATTCCCCTTGAGACCTTGACCATAGTCAAGAAGTCTCTGACCTCCCTTTTGAGGGGAACTACGATTACTCTGATTCCACTCCCGTAAGGATACGTAGGCACAAGATGCGATGTCGTGCCGAGTAAACTTAGAATTAACCCCTTAGGTCTTTTTTCTCACTTTTAATCCCTTTGTACATATACCTTAAGCAAATAAATGAAGCAAATAGTAAGCATTGAACAAAAGGTTCCTGTAGAGTACTACAGAAGTTTAGGGTGCTAATACCTTCCCTAAATTTAATCAACCCCCGAACCCTAGATCTTTCCCCGCATTGTGTTTACGATGCAAAATAGGTTTTCCCTCTTTTGACCTTTTCCTTCGGATAAATCAAAGAGCGGTTGTGAATTGAATTGCGATTCAAACTCATTAATAGTTTGTGATCCTATTTCCACCGCAACAGAAAATGGCGACTTCACTGGGGAACGTCTTAACTTTTGAGGGTTATCCCTAATTTGTTCATATTTATTACTATTTGTTTTTCATGTATATATTGTACTTTGATTTTGGGACTGTTCCTTTTGTTGTAAGATAAGTCCTACGCCCGGACTAGTGACATTATTATAGGATGGGGATATATTCGATGAGGCTTATAGGGAGTTGAATCCCGACCAAGCTGATTCGAGAATCACCGCTCAGTTGAGACCCTTTCGAAAATGGTTCGGTTGAACGAGTAATCGTGAAAACTTTTTCCATGGTCGATTGGAGTCTGTGATATTGGGAACCGTAGTACCTTTACACCACCTCGGCCTTATTTAGGACGTAGTGCGGGAACTATGTGGGAGTAATCCTACAACGGTTGCTACGCGATACTACACTCAAAAGAGGTTCTCTTGAGAATATTATTAACCCCCGAGTCAATCGGAAGGTCGATAATATCCGAAAGATGGGCTGATGACTTTGGGCACTTTGTAGAACCTTGTTCGGCAGGTACAACTAACCTATAGTACACTCCTTTTGGGGATGGGTAGACCTTAACTCCACTCATGACTTTTAACCTAGGGCTTTGTGTATTCATGTGCATGGCATCCGTAAAGCATCCCATTGCATTGTATTTCGTGGAATTCAAACATCATTTATATCGCGGGATACTATGAAAATGAAAAAACAAGAAAAAGATTTCCTTGGTACCCACGACATTCGTAAATGTTTGAATTCCATGAAAATCTTCATTTGCATTCACATCATAGCATCATATACTTTCTTGCATTGCATGTGTCTTCCGTTTTCTCATGTTCGGTTCTCTCGCCTTCCAGTTTTGTCACCCTGAGTTCTCTGCATCAATACGACCCTTCAAAAGGATGGAAGATAAAAACCAAGAGATCAACCATGTCAGCCATGAACTCGAAGATCTTCGAGGAAGTGTAGGGCAGATTTTGGAGATGCTACGAGCTCTTAAGGTGAAGATGGATGCTCAGTCTACTGTTGTTTCTGAGACTACTAATACCGTCATGGAACCTCAACCAGCTGTTACTGTCAAGAATGTACCTCCTCATGGTCTTCAATCCGGTTTGGTGCCTCCTAGTGCTCAACCAGTTCGACGAGCTACCCCTTCAAAGTGCAAAACTCCTAACTCCGACCATGGTAAAGGACCTGCACGTTCGAGGAACCGCAAAACAGCTACTCCTCAACCTTGGCAACATCAGCAGAGTTATGTTCAAGGTTATCCATTTCCATATGTCCAACAACCCTATATAGCTACTGTTGCACCTCCTTGCGACCAGCAGTTTCCTACATACCAGCCTCTGCAGTCAGCTCCGGTATATCAAGCACCGGTTCATCAACAACCTTCCGGTTATCCGCCCATGCAAGTTCCTGTCAACAGTCAACGAGTGCCCAACGCTCCTGTTCACCAACAATCACAGGGTCAGGTTCCTTATCTCCGTAAGAGTCAGTATAAGCCTTGTCCTCCAATTCCGATGACTTTCACTGAGTTATACTCCCATTTGGTACAACAAGGTCTGATTACCACCCGTGCTTTGGGTCCTCCGCCTAATCCGTTACCTGCAGGTTACAACGCTGCCGCTCATTGTTTATTTCATGAGGGTGCGCCCGACCATGATCTAGAGAATTGCTACGCTCTTAAGAAAGTTGTCAGAAATTTGCTAGAAACGAAGAAGTTGTCTTTTAGCGATGCTCAGATGAAGATCGAGACTCCTCTCGGGGTCCCTCACTTGTCGAGTTCGAATTCTGCAAAGCATGCTACTCCTGTGGCAAATCAGCCGAATCCAGTAATCATTCAAAGGCCTAGCTCGCTTCATTTCAGTAACCCTCAAGATGATATGACCGGGATCAACAAAGAACCTGGGAAACTTATTTTTAAGCAACGACTGAAAACTGTTGAAGATGTGATCAGCATGACTGGGGCAAGCCATGACAACTCACAGTGATCGTAAACCCGACGTCCTTTCCATTGAGGCTCCGCCAAAGGAAACTGTTGCTTTTGAATTTCATAAACCATTTAGAAGGATTTTTCCGACAGTTCATCTGTTTATTTATATGCATTTCTCTTTGATTAAGCGTATTTAGCATGTACGAACTTGTTTATCTTTGATTAATGCAACGCATATGTTTGTCTTGAATAAGTCCATTCGTTTCACTCATTCAAAATATATTTTTCATAAATTATAATGCCAACTTTACCCGATCTCTTGTTCTGATGGAGAATTGGGAAGAGGATGACGAACCCAAAACGACAGATTTCTTGTCGTATGCTTTCGATTGAAACCCGCTGATGATGTAAGGCATTGTTTCAAATCCCAAACACTGGAGATATAAGGATGTTAATCCCTCGTTAACCTCTTTGAGCCTTGAAGTAGGAGTTTTTTTTTAAGAACCCTCTTCTTAACCTGGGGCAGGGTAGGTTTTAGTTAAACCGATCGAGCGCTTATACTCTAAAAAAGGGAAGAGCAAACCTTCGAGAATTTATCCTTAGCATCTTAAGAAGTCCAATACAATGACTATCCCTCGGTTACCTAAGGAGTGGGGCAGTCACGAGCCTTTCAAGAGATTTACACGACTTGTGCATAAAAGAATATTCTAAAAAAATAAGAGCCCGCTAAGTCAAAACCTATGAAGGAGACTTAGGCAAAACTGGGGCATCCCGCTGGACTCCAAAGTCAAATCAGAAGACGTTGTCCAGGCAAAAGTTAGGTAATAAGAACAACAAACCAGTAGTTTTTAGGATCCCTACAAAGAATAAAGTCGTGTGATTGAATTGCCATTAGAAATAGGTGAGTGAATGCCATGTCCAAAGCCTTGATAAGTTCTCGACCATAGCAAATCTGCTTGAGATACGAGCGTTCGTATCCGACTAACTGAAGTAGGATTGGAGAACATCACGAAGAATGGAAGGGTACAAATATAACTTCGAGCCTTTATCCTTTGTTTCTTAAACCTTGAACCGAGCCACGATACAACCTTTAAAAGACCTAATTGAAGTAGGACTTCGATTGAAAGCATACTCGACAAGATCACGTTTCCTGACTCCTACGAGCTATGCTCAGAAAAAATTCATGTTGGCATTATAATTAAAACTTATATCCCGACTAGTGATTTCGGTCACAAGTTATTGCGATATCTTTTTCAAAACAAAAATTCAAGACAAATATATGTGTATATTGACAAGCTCAGGATAGGCATTTCAGGCATGACAACTTTGCTTGATATCTTAGAGATTTACATAACCCGTGGAACTTAAAGATTCCGCTAAACAGGGGCAGGCAGTTTCCCAGTTCACTTACCAACGCGAGGTTGACGTTCTGAAGGAGCTATTTCTCGAAGATTTCGTCGTGACACGATTAATTTGTGCCAGTTACGCCGAAACCTGACAAACCTCTCAAAGAGTTTGAAAACAATGGGGCAACCAGACTCAGTGTTCTCTATAAAATCCTCTTGAGATGACCCTACCTCACAACACAAATATCCTGGGGCGCCGTGTTTTTTTGAAGAAACAAATGGCGACTACTATAAGGTCCTTCAAGATCAAAACTATGTTGCTTCACAATTTTTCTTCATGCACCCGATGGATTTTACTCACGGCGGCCTTCATTCCCCAGTAAATCTCAGTGTTGCAACGGGCTCCTAAACTATTGCCTCATCACAGTCCCCAAAGAGACTATAAGCTGACAACTTTTTCTTGGGTAACTCGAAAGTGTCCCTCAGGTTTTCTTCTCCCCATGTGAAGGTGTGATACTGTGCACCCAAGCAGATTACTTTCTCCCCTAGAGAATTCAGAACATTTAAAACCAGATTTGGTTCTACCATTGATCCTTCTCACCCATGATTGACGTATTGGTTGCAGAGAACGCAGGGTATCCCCGTCAAGATGTTAATTTCATTTCTCGTCCCGTCTCTAGTCTGTTTCGTCAGCATACGCAGGGGCATAAGCATCACATGCCTATTTCATACACATACTCATTACATACTCATTTCATAATGTCCTGCATATTTAACTACATAGACATTAACATACATTCATATTAACATATGCATTAATATATGCATTAGCATTCACAGGTTCATTGTGTTTCGCCGTCATTGGTTGTTACCGCCGAGTAACTGGGTTTGTCCATTCTCTCCAAATAGATTGTCAGCTCTAAAGCATAAAATACATATGTACTTCCAGTTTCCCCACAGAGCTCGATCCTCGTGGATGACGGTCACTTCAGCTATCTTCCCTCGCCAGGATAAGATATTTACCCTTCGAGATCATTTCCTCGATGGAGTCTTGATTACCAGTCTTCTTTCTAGCTCAATCCTAGATTGAACCTCGGTCTTGTCGGTCATCAAGCCCAGCCGGACGTGCATTTATTTTGCACCATCTAAAGATTTTCACCATACCATGGCGGATACGCGACTGTTCTCGCCCGAGAAGTTTCTCACTGTACCCGGATGTGCATTTATTTTGCACTATCTTTCAAGAAAATCAACTACAATCCTTTACAGATACACGCCAGTTCTCGCCTGAGAAGCCTATCGACATAACAATCCTACATCTTACAGCATCGGTATGCGACATTTCTCGCCTGAGAAGCCTATCGATATGACAACCTTACACAACCAGATACGCACCTGTTCTCGCCTGAGAAGCTTATCATCGATCAGCACCAGTTCTCACCTGAGAAGCTTATCATCATTATCTGTTATCACCTCTACAAGCAGTTCTTACATGAGGAGTTTATTATTGCTACTCTTGCAAAAAAAAATGACATTTCTCGCCTGAGAAGCCAATCCTATCTTCGTTATGACTCGCAGCAAATGGCCATCTCCATTGAGGAGTTGGGCTTCCATTTTCCTTGTCGTCTTGAAGTATGGGGAGGTTTGAACCAAATCGCATTCAGGAGAGCACGATCTTGAAGTACGGGGAGGTTTGAGCAGAATCATATTCAGGAGAGCACGATCTTGAAGTATGAGGAAGTTCATTTACCCTTTAGTAAAAGAAGGAGCGGAATCATATTCAGGAGAGCACGATCTTGAAGTATGAGGAAGTTCATTTACCCTTTAGTAAAAGAAGGAGCAGAATCATATTCAGGAGAGCACGATCTTGAAGTATGAAGAAGTTCATTTACCCTTTAGTAAAAGAAGGAGCGGAATCATATTCAGGAGAGCACGATCTTGAAGTATGAGGAAGTTCATTTACCCTTTAGTAAAAGAAGGAGCAGAATCATATTCAGGAGAGCACGATCTTGAAGTATGAAGAAGTTCATTTACCCTTTAGTAAAAGAAGGAGCGGAATCATATTCAGGAGAGCACGATCTTGAAGTATGAAGAAGTTCAGTTTACCCTTTAGTAAAAGAAGAATCAGAATCGTATCCCAGGCGCCGACCTTAAATATGAGAAGATTTATATATCAGATAAGCAGCAGCCTCTTTATTTGAGTGCTTATCCATTTTGGCATGTAAGTCCCTTCCAACGATAAGTGACAGTTTATCCTTCGAGAAGCTTATCAGGGCATTTCCCATTAAAGTCCATTTATTTTGGCATACAGCCGGTTTTTACCCTGTATATTTGCTACGGATTCCCGAAAAGTCTGTTTGATCCTGTCACGAAGGATAGTTTACAGAAGCTTGGATGTTATTCTCTGCTCAATGCTCCATCGTTCAGTAATCGATCTTACAACCGTGTAGATCCAGTTTTATTATTAGACATTCCCAAGTGGGGGTCATCTCATAGGTGCCATCTCCATTTAAGGATCTTATTCTTAAAAGTCCATTTATTTTGGCATACAGTCGGTTTTTACCCTTTATATTTGCTACGGATTCCCGAAAAGTCCGTTTGATCCTGTCACGAGGGATAGGTTACAGAAGCCTGGATGTTATTCTTTGCTCAATGCTCCATGCATTCTGTGATCGATCTTGCAATCGTACTTGATCCAATTTTACTTTTAGATTCCCAGTGGAGGCCGTCTCACAGGTGCCATCTCCATTTGAGAATCTCGTTCCCAAAATGACAATTGGTCGTGTTCGCACCAGTTGACCATCATTTTAGAATTCCCCAGGGTTGTACTGTGTCCCAGCGCGTCGTTTTCCCCAGTGTGTTTCTTCTCGTAGCGTCTGTCCCTGTGTCGTCGCATTCGTCAGCATTGTCGCATTCATCATTCCAGCATACGCATCATATCATATTCATGGCATCATCTGCATTAATCTGTTCTCGCTTTGTCCATAGCATTGCATATCGCCGCATATAAGGGCAAAATTTTCGGTTATCTATATTTAAATCCCTCCGCCATGATTCCTCGAGTCTCCGTCGCTCAAATCATTCGGTGTAGCTATTTAAATAGGGGCAACTGTAATACCCCAAATTTTACCCTTATATTTAGTCAGTCATTTCGCATAGCATCTCATCCGTGCATCTGCTAACCACTATCGAGTCATGGAGGTGTTTGTTTGCAGGATTGGTTCCAGGGGTATTTTGGTCATTTTACGTGGATTCCGCTAATTCCTTGAAGACGGGCTGTTACTGAGCTTTGAGACACTCGAGACACTATTTCTGAGGCATTTATTTATCACCGGGTTTGATTATATCAAGGCGCCAATTCGATGTGTTCGGTATTGAAATTTGTCGGGCACAACTGGATTTAAGACCTATTTTATCGCTCATGGTTTATTTCCAGAGCACTTCCGTTTCTGTTAATAAGGCACAGTTTAATTGGGTATTATTGGATTGTTGCTCATAGCATTTGGACAGTGGAATTCAATTACGGGCAGTGTTATCGTTGATGCTGAATCTGTTGTGATTACGGTACACATCTGCGTTTGGTTATAAAATTGCTGGCTAGAATTTAAGTTGGAATGCAAATGAATTTAATCAGGTGATGAGATTAGGACTACGGGCGAGACAAGTACATAGACAAGAATATCATTCGTGAATATTTATGGTTTATGACTAGGCTAATGAATTTAAATATTTGTGGATTTATTCACAAACATTTATAATTTATAACTAAAAATAAATATAAATAAATTCAAAGTTGAACGGCCGTGGATATATAAATGAAGTTCTGGAATTTTTATTCCATAAAGGATATCATTATACAAGAAGGAGTAAATCGTTTCACATTTTGAATTGCTGTAAAATTACAGATGTTACTTCTATCCTAAAAATCCTAAGTCCTAAACATCCATTGGTGTCTTCATGATGTTCATCCATTGGACATTACTCCATGCTCCTCCGATTAACCTGCACAAAGAGAAACAAAACAAAACAGAAGCAGGAAAGGGTTAGATGTTTGTTTTCGACACTCTCAGAACAGTGTCATCACTGAGTGCCGGGAGTGGCACAACCGAAGATGCGTCCTACCCCCGTTACCGATCCGCACCGTTGGCGTCAGATCAGGTAACATCTGTTCTTATCTAAGGGGCAACCGAGAGATAGAAGAGATAAAAGAAGCGGGACTGATTCGCTTTTGCGGCAAGTGGATTCATTTCAAAATCATGCAAATCCCAATTTACTTTCCAAGCTGATACAAGGGTAAAACAACACAGCCTATTCGGACTCAGACCCGGATGCCGGCAGGTCTGAATCACTTTGTGTTCAAAGAGTTCCAACACCTGAAATTCACAAAACAGCATCAGAAAAATTCGGGCATAGATTGAAGCCAAAGTTTATAACAGACTTAGAAACAAGTTCAACCCCAAAAGAAAAGATTTAAGTTGAGCCAGGAAATAAGAGACCAAGGGTAGTTCAGCAAAATCAAGCCAATTCACAATTAAGTTCAGAATACATCAGATTCGGTTCAGGTTCAGAAAACCAGAAGCCACAACAGCAACAAGGCAAAAGATCAAGTTCAGTGCAAGAATAATCAAACAAAGAATCCCAAAATTGGTCAGTTGAAACTCGCCTCGAATAAGATCCCAACGGGCCAAAACTCTGAAAAATCAACAAGTAAGATAACATCAGAAAAAGTTGTCTCAAACTTAAACAGAGCATCATAAAAAAGCATTCGAATTTAAACGCAGCACAACCACAAAATTCACAGCCATAAATCTGTTCTGAAAGAAGCAAAGGAAAATATGCATCAGCTCAAAAGAGAAGGATGTTCCACCAACACAAGGTCATACCAGAAGAAAACAGGGTGAATGCAGGTCGTACCAGTCACAACAACATCCAACCAAGTTTGAGGTTCACATGAAAAATCGAACATGGCAATAAGGGCTCAGTTCATACATCATAGCCCTAAACTCACAGTGAAATCAGTTGAGACAAAGCAAGCTATAACGGTTCACCAGAAAGACCAGAGAAACTCGAGGTATCAGAAAAAATAGGCTTCGAATAAAACTACCGAAAGAACTGCATCAGAAAAACGTATCAGTTCAGAGTAAGCCTCAACCAAATGCGAAGCCGAGGCTCAGCTACGAACATCATTGCCCCAAACTCGCAGCCACAAATCAGTTCAAGATATTAAAGATATTCAAAGCCACATCAGAGGGATCCATGGGCATCACAGTGAAATTCGGAGAGGCGTATCAAGTTTAAGTAACATATCTGCAACAAAACCAGAAACCCACATCAGTTCAGATTATCTAAATCACATCAAGAAATCAAAGCGAAATCCAAAGTAAGAGAAGAAGATTATCCAAAACGAAATCCAAATCGAAAATATGGAATTACATCAGAAAAATCCGAGTGAGTTCTGAAAATGGAAAGAATTCCCAATCAAATCGAAAAATATCAGGTTCACAAATCCACAAAGATCAAATCAAAATCGCGATCCAATCTCAGAAAAATAACGCAAATCCAAGGCCCAAAAGAGAGTCAAAAGAGAAATTATAAAAGGGAACGATATCACCTCGTTAAAACCCTAGAAGAAACGGCGAACAACAATCGCAAGCGAAACCCTAGCGGCCGCGATATCGAAGGAGGAAGAGCTTCACTCAAAGCCGTCATAAACAGCCAGCAACGCCGCCATTCGACGACGAGCAAACCACTCCTAGGCTCAGTTTCTCACATCATCGCCTCGAAGAAGATCATCATCACCGCCACGTTTCTCACCGAAGGCCACTCGTGAGATAAAAATGTAAGCATGCCATATTTCTCACGGTTATTGTTTTTTAGGAAAGACGAGAGAGAAAGTCATCGAAATGAAGGGAAAACACGAACGAAGAGCATCGCAGCGAGGAAAAGAAGAAGAATTGAAGAACGGCGTCGTGAAGCAATTAGGGTTTGGGAACCCTAGTTGTGTATTCTGATACCACTACACTTACTGGGTTGGGTCCGGAGGTGATTACCGGCCCAACCCCTTTTATTTTTTGTTTTTTAAAAATTGTTTTTTAAAACCTTTTATTTTTCTTTTTTCCTTTTAATTAGTAGTTTGAATTTTAATAAAAAATTTTATCAAATATTAAAATTTTTTTTTTTTTTAAATAAATAAAAGAAAACCTTTTTTTTCATATAATAAATAAAAAAAACCCTTTTTTTCAATAAATAACTTAAAAATCTTTTTTTTAAAATATATAAGTTAAAACCTCTTTTAAGATTAAATTAAAAATATTTTTAATTAACATTACTCTTTCTTTTTTTTATAAATTCATTCAACATCTCTTTCCAAACAACAAAAATCTTCAACATTGCACTCTTGTCTCATGAACTCGTCCAATTGCCGCCTGACTTTGCCCATTAACACGTGTGTTCATCATTTGCAGCTCATATTTACTACTATTGCGTGGTTGGTTTATTTAAATTTCATCATTATTGTAACTGCTCCTCTCGTGTAACCTCACGAACCCTAACAATCGCGCTTTAATTTCTGTCTTTAAGTTCCTGCTTGCATGGTTCAAATTAGGACATTATTCTCTGTTTGCATAATTCAATTATTTCACACATTTATTAATACTCCTATCACATTACACATGTCCGAAGGTTAGGTCTAGCTTTTGGCCGCCGTATCAATAGTCCTCAACCTCAAAACCTCAAAACTACCCCTTTGCAAACCCTAATTTTCACAAATGCCTCGCCGCAGGCAAGATTACAACTTTACCCTTAGCATTAGGTCAAAGAGCCGCCGCGCTCATTTTAGGGTTTTCCGCCGTGGAATCCCTAATTTAACCCTAATTACAACTTAACAATTCAACGTAGAGATTTGGAGTTTCTACACTCCACGTAAGCGTGTCCTTAAGACATGTTTATTCCCCTTGAGACCTTGACCACAGTCAAGAAGTCTCTGACCTCCCTTTTGAGGGGAACTACGATTACTCTGATTCCACTCCCATAAGGATACGTAGGCACAAGATGCGATGTCTTGCCGAGTAAACTTAGAATTAACCCCTTAGGTCTTTTTTCTCACTTTTAATCCCTTTGTACATATACCTTAAGCAAATAAATGAAGCAAATAGTAAGCATTGAACAAAAGGTTCCTGTAGAGTACTACAGAAGTTTAGGGTGCTAATACCTTCCCTAAATTTAATCAACCCCCGAACCCTAGATCTTTCCCCGCATTGTGTTTATGATGCAAAATAGGTTTTCCCTCTTTTGACCTTTTCCTTCGGATAAATCAAAGAGCGGTTGTGAATTGAATTGCGATTCAAACTCATTAATAGTTTGTGATCCTATTTCCACCGCAACACCCCTATTCAAGCGACTTGGACCTGACTGGGTGAAAAGCGAACAACTTTCAGACAATCAAGGTAAAAGACGGTTGAATACCAATGAACCCGGAAATTTGCCAACCGCAGAAATAAACTGCAAACTCTGATTGGGGATCATAATCTCCGGAAATAACTGAACTGATGGTTGCAACTTCGACATGCCGACGGAAGAATCATCTGACATCACTGCCAGACAACAACACTAAGTCGCAAAGATCACTTGACATCGCCGTCAGGTATCAAAACTATGTCGGGAAAACATCTGCTATCACACAGCTGATAATGCACCTCTGACTTCGCCGTTAGGCCTCTGCATCAATTTAGAAAAACACATGACCTTGCCATTACATAATAACATCAATTTTGAAAGGATATATCTCTGATTTCACCGTCAAGCACCTGACCTCGCCGTCAAGCCTCAACATCAAGTTGGTAAAACCTCTGGCATCATCGCCAGTTTGGAGAAACATCTGACCTCGCCGTCGGTTGGATAAGCCTATCTGACATCGCCACCAGACACCTGACCTCGCTGTCAGGTATTGACATTAAGTCTGTAAAAGCATCTGACCTCGCTGTCAGTCCTCTATTAAATAAAAACAGACAACAAATCCAAAGATACGGTCCTCTAACATCGCCGTCAGGCCCTCGCTAAATAAAAGCGAGTGACAAATCCGAAGATCGAATCAACACAGAACCTCTGACATCACCGCCAGGCTTCTACTGAGCTGATACACCTATGACATCGTCATTAGACCTACCGGGCATAAAACAAAATAACCTCGTCGTCAGGTATCCATGCATTTAAGAAACATCTGACATCGCCGCCAGGCCTCTGCAGGGGATAAAAATCTCTGACATTGCCGCAAGGCAACCACAGAGTTGATACACATCTGACATCACCGCCAGACATTCACAAAATTGATAAACATATGACATCGCCGCCAGATAAACCAGACATCTGTTAAGCATCTGACATCACTGTCAGAAAAACACCATGTTGGTAAGAGAATCTGGCATCGCCGCCAGGAATCTGCAAGGAATACAAAAATCTGACATCGCCGCCAAAACTCTATAAGAGATAAACTATCTGACATCACCGTCAGACCTTCACTAAATAACAGCGAGAATCAAATCCAATGATCGAATCAACACAGAACATCTGGCATCGCCACCAGGCATCTGTTGAGTTGATAAATCCGTCTGATATCACCACCAGGAATCCACGAAATTGATACATATCTGACATTGCCGTCAGACACCTGCAGGGGATAAAACAACCTGAGCTTGCCGCCGGGTATCCGCGCAGTTGAGAAACATCTGACATCGCTGCCAGACCACTACACATCGGATAAGCATCTGAAATCGCCGCCAGACAACCACCGTGTTGACAAACATCTAACATCGCCGCCAGACAAACACATTGTCGATAACCACATGACCTCGCCTCCAGGCAAACATACTGTGATAAACATCTGGCATCGCCTCCAGACAACATAAATCTGATAAACATCTGACATCGCCATTAGACAACACAAATCTGAGAAACATCTGACATCGCTGCCAGATAACCACAATCTGAGAAACATCTGACATCACCGTCAGACATTGCTATTAATTTGGTAAGAGACTCTGACATCGTCGCCAATAATCTGCAAGGGATATAACAAGCATTAGATCCAAAGATAAGGACATCTGACATCGCCACCAGGCCTCCCCCAAAGTTGACCATCGTCTGACATCGCCACCAGGCATTTGCTGAAACTGATAAATGTCTGACGTCACTGCCAGACATCTGCTGAAACTGATAAATGTCTGACATCGCCGCCAGGCATCTGCGCAATTGAGAAACATCTAACATTGCCATCATACTTCTATTGCAACCAATAAACAACGAACTCAAAGTCAGATCCACGAGAAGCTAAAGAACATCTGGCATCGCCACCATACAAACACAAAGCTGATAAGCATCTGACATCGCCGCCATACAACCAGAGAGCTAATGAACATCTGACATCGCCGCCAGACCAACACAAAGCTGCTAAAGATTGGCTGATAAACCTCTACAAGCAAGTAGACAATTTCTGAATAGAACAAATCCTCAAACCCGAAGACCAAGATCAACCCGAAGCTGATAAACATATGATATCGCCGCCAGATCAACACAAAGTTGGGACACCCCTGACCTCGTCGCCAGGCATCTGTTAAATAAAAATAGACATCTGACCTCGTCGTTAGATTAACACAAAGTTGATAAACCTTTAAGGGTAAATCACAAAGGAACTCCACTGGGGAAAAGAGAGAACTTGAACAAGTAACTCTGTCGGGGGACAAAGAAAAACTCAACCAAGTAACTCTGTCGAGACTTCACTGGGAAGGACAAGATAACATGAACACCATTATCCCGGATCTTCTGCCGGACACGTCAACCTTCCAGAGATCACCTAAAACAAAAATATAACCACTTGGCCTATGTTTCACATGCCCATGTTTGAATATGGTGTAATGCTCCATACGAAATGGAAATGCTACGCGTTTCTGAGGATGCTATGCACGCATACAGATGCAACGGAGCCGAATCAGCAAAATAAATGCTGGGGATACGAAGACCACCCTGCTGGGAAAAGAAAACGACCCTGCTGGGGATAGTTAGCACATGCCAGTAAATTGGACTTAAGCTGGGGAAATAAGCCTTGAATAGCTTCCTGAAAGAAATTTCCGGAACGGCAAACGAACCTGCTGTGGAGATAGAACCATCTGCCATACAATAACTCTACTCTGCTGGGGATTATATCAAATCCTGCTGAGGAAAATGCCATGAATGGCCTTCCAGAATACAAACCTTCTAGGGAATAGGCGACCCTACCGGGGAAAAAAGAACCACACACGGGAACCCGTCCACCTGCTAGGGAATCAACGACTCTGCGAGGGATAACGATCCACCTCCCGAGATTAATCACATTCTACTAGGGACATAAGCCCTGAATAGCCTGCCAGAATATAACATTCTGGGGAACATGCACCTCTGCTAGAGAAATGACGCAAACTGCTAAGACCTAACTCCAATATACTAGGAGTACTCAGCTGGAGAAGAGACGTTTCCCCTTCGACTCCATGCAACAAGGGAATCAACATCAACCTCCGCTTGAGGAGATGAGGAATGGACTCATCAATGACAACTTGACCTCTGATGGGATACAAAATCACCTGCTCAGACTCTGTGTGGATTACTTACTCTGCTGGATAAGCCAATCTTGTATTGCCGAGGAATGAATGCACATAGACAATCCGCTGGAGCTAAATGTGTATTAACCAACTGCTGGGTATATGCATACACACTACCTGGTCACAACTCTACTAGGGATAGAGACACAACCTCTAATTGCTGATGACAGACTCTGGTTGGGGATAATAACATTGCTTGAGTAACTGCCCCAGTGTAGTTCAATTTTCCCCAGTCTAATCTCTAGGGCAAAAAGGAAAGCTTGCCATGAAACGACCTCGAGATGGCTTGTCCCTGAATTTGTAACATGAAAGGATTCGTCTCCAATTTTTCCCCAGCCCGTGGGATTTCTGTAACATCTTCCTCGAAAGGAAACCTGAACTTTCTGTACCCTACCAGTTTGGTATGAACTGCCTCAGCATTTTGAACCTCGAAGAGGTGCTCATATTAATTTCCCTCTGGCCAAGAATAACTTATGTGCTCTTAGGATGGCCTGCCCCAGCCTTATAATGACTTTTCCCCTGACTGGCTGATTGGTGGAGCAGTACCCCTGACCACTTCGAGATATTTATCAAATCTCGACCTGATTGCCCCAGATTAATTGACTTTCGGATGACTGACTCCCATGATACGATCATTTGATATAGCTTGCCCCGGTTCAACGGAGTATTTAGGCATTCTGCATTATATCTTGGTCAGACATTCCACTATGGAAACTTTCCTGCCATCAAGCACTTACTCGCAAGTAAAACAAATTTTTCTAACAAAGATATATTAATGCAATGCATATGAAAGTTTTGAAATCCAAGTTTCTTCACTAGAAAAAATTTGTGACATATAGTGAATGAATCACTTATCAGAATATCAATACTAATACAACGCTGTAAGAGGAATCCTTTTAGGAGTCAGTTTCGATGAGATCTTTACCGAAGTATGCTTTCAAAACAACCTTGCTTCAATTAGGACTTTTGAAGGTTGTAACATGGTCAGGTTCACAGTTAAGAAAGAAAGGATAAAGGCTCAAAGTTTATTTTAACCCACCCATTCTCCTTGATGTTCTCCAATCCTATATTCATCTAATTCAACACAAGCGCTCACCTTTCAAAGGTTGAACGACAGGAGTGATGGTTCAGGAAACCACAATTTTTCGGAGTGACAGTCACTCGCTTGTCGTCTTTGGTGCCTAGAGTCGCACGACTTGTTCTTTCGAGGATTTTTCTTTTGTAATCCTTTTCGCTTTTCGCTTTTTCCGTTTTTTTCCTAACTTTTTCCTGGACTGCCTCTTTTGAGCTTCTTTTGATTTCAAAGTCCAGTGGGACGCCCTGATTTTTGCCTAAGTTGCTTGTTTTCAAGAATCGACTTAGCGGGCTTCTTTCTTTGATTCTTTTTCTTTTTTCGAACAAATCGTGTAACACCGGCTTGTCTGACTTGCTAAAGGGATTGTGACTGTTTCACTCCTTGGTCGGTGATGGATACCCATCGTGGGTTTTTTAGGCACGACCTATAGAGGTGTGATTGATCCTCGAACGGGAACACTTATTTTTGCAATTTGGATGATTGGTCAAATTAGCTGACACCTACCCTGCCCCGGGTAAAGATTGAGGGTTTTTTCGTTTATTAGAAAGAAACACCTACTACTAGGCTCGAAGGGTTTGACAAGGGATTATCATCCTTATATCTCTGGTGGTTAGGAATTTGAAGCAATGCTTGTACATCATCAGCAGGCTTTATCCAAAAGCATACAATCGGAAGCCTGCGCGTCTTTCAATTTCGTCATCCTCCCCGAATTCCGCTTAAACAAGCTTTTGATATTAACAAAAAGCATAGAGTGAACACGACTGGATTTAATCAAAACCTGCATATTCATTTCATTATCAATATCAAAAAAATAACATGTTTTCAAACGAAATTTGCATTTAAACAGGAAAGAATCTACAAATACAAAGAAAATGACAAGATAAAACAAAGATTGCCAGCTTCGGGGAACTGGGCTTTCGAATCTTGATTTGCTGTTGAGTCAGCCATCTTTAGGATTGCCGTCAAGGTCAATCTGATACTCTTCTGAACATCTACCCTCGATAAATTCCTCTGTAACATTAACTGCTGGACCCACTGGGCTGGAGGGAGGGTTGCTGATCTGGATATCCGGAGGTATGATTGAAAGGAGATGAATTATTGCGGAGCCACTTTTGACTTCGACGCTGATTGTGACGTAGCCGAGAAGCAGAAAGTTGTTGTCGCTGGTTAGGGCATCCCTTATGCTCAAGCACTTTCATTCTCAGATTTAGCCCAAGAATTGACAATAATTGTGGGCGCGGAGATTCTGCAGTCATAAATTGCGAGGCACGCTCTTGACCTGATATAGCTTCAGGGGAAATAAGAGGAACAACTATCTCTTTTGCAATGATGGGACCAAGACCACCTGGTATACTTACGCCGCCCGACGCGAATTCAATTGCCTTTGCATCAATTAAGTCTTGAACCTGGTGCTTAAAAGCTTTACAGTTCTCGATGTTGTGCCCCAGAATGGAAATCATAGTGAGCACTTTCATCATAGCCCAGTGGTAGCTCACCCGCAAGTGGAGACATAGTCCGAAGTTTAACCAATTGAAGTTGAAGCAAGAGTTGCAACAACTGCACATAAGTCATAGGGATCTGATCAAATATTCTCTCGAGCTGCTTCGTCCTTTGACCATACCTCATAGTCTTAAGATTTTCTCGGGAAGCAGGAGGTAGCTGCCGACGTGGAAAATTTGGGATCTCAGATTGTGCAGCAGATCTTTGAGGCACATCATGCCTTGGGAGAGGTTCCACGAGAAAAAGTGGAACAAGCATCTCTACTGCAGCTTTAGGCACCTGATCACCCTCTTTCCTTAGCACATTTCTTATCACCTCTGTGACCAGGCCCATCTGGGTCTTTAGTTGCTGAACCTCCTCTTTAAGCACCTTCTGCTCCAGACATAAGGTTTGCATACTCGCCATGAACTGCCCCATCTAGCCCCGGACTTCCCTCAACTCTGCTTGAACTTGTTCCATGACTTCGCGTTGATTCCCTGGTGAACGGTCTGATTGCTTCTCCTGAAACCCGCTAACAAAACCACATGAAAATAAGATCAACGGTTCCGATGCACCCGCGATGCAAAAATGCAAAATGCAGATATGTATGTATGCAACAGGGAAATTTCCCCCTCGATTCCAGTTCTGGAAGAACAACATGACAATGGAGAACCCCAAAGACAAGCATAGAGTAGAAACTCCTCATATATAATCACAGGCCAACAGGCAAAGTACAAGCATAGCAACTGAGTACAAATAGAATGACCTCAACCAACAAGCCTGGTGATGGTCAATGCAACAAAAACAACAAGCTACAAGAAAATGCAAAACATCAAGTGCGACACTAAGCGCGAAACTCCTCTAACAACTCCTGTGTCTCAGGATGATTCGGTCTAGTGAGAAACCCCTGGATGAGTAGCTCACGCTGGCTAATAGTGCGCTATAGACCCTTAGCATAGTCTTCCCAAGCGCCTTCACCAAAGACTTCTTCTAGCTTGCACCTCTTCGAGTCAACCCTCAGCTTGTAATCCTTCAAGTTGGCAAGTGCTTCGTCCAGCCTGCAATCACTATCACGTCTGAGTGAAGCTTCAGTAGATATCTTCTCATCTTTCACTCTGAGCTGAGCCTTCAGCTTAGCAATCTGTTGTTTCAACCCATCTTCACATGCTTTGTTATTGGTAAGTGTTACATTCCACTGCTCGTTGAACTTCGAAATCTCCAGATAAGCTTTGTCTAATTCTTTCTTCTTGGAAGCGAGAACATCATTAACAGCTTTGAAATCCAGACCCAAACGCTCTTGAGAACTAGTTTGCTTTGTCAAATCCGTACCCAACCTGTTCACCAACTCAGTCTGTTTCTTCAAGGAATAAGTTGCTTCATTCTTCTCGCCCCGAAGCTGAGTAATCTCTTCTTCCAACTTCTCATTAGTCTTCCGAAGCTCTTCTTTTTCAGACCACAACTTGTTGTACTTCTGAATGTCCACAGTGGTAGGTTCCTCAATCATAAGAAGATACAGAGGCACAACATAAGGGAAAGGCATCAGAAACTTCGCAGCTCTCACACGAATCCAAGTCAGATAAGGGTCGTAGGCTCTATTGTTACTCTTCCCCAATACTGCCTTCCCTTTCCTGTGAATATTGCTCCAGGCGGTCTCAACTCTAAGCAAGATATCACCCTCCAATAATCCAGTGAGATACAATGATTCCTGTATCTCTTCATCCTTCGGAGGACCTCTCAAGGCATACCCAAACTGTCTGACTAACAAAGTTGGGTTATAGTTGATGCACCCTTTCCTTCCGACCAAAGGGACGTTAGGAAATACGCCGCAACTGTAGATGATCTCTGTACTAAGCATATCCCTGTCAAACCAAATAATGTTCTCCGCAGACAACCCCATCAACCTGTCTGGCCATTCTGTGGTACTGGCAGTAGCAACAAACGGACCTGTCTTGGGAAGGTGACTAGCAAACCACCGGTACAACAAAGGAATACAACAAGATATATTATTTCCCCTCCGGTTCTCATTCTTGTAATGAACAGAATGATAAACGTCACCCAAAAGCGTGGGTACCGGATTCCCTGAAGCGAAAATGTAGAATGCATCCAAGTCCACAAAATTGGGAAGGTTGGGAAACAATATGATACCGTAGATACAAAGAGCTAAGATGGCGCTAAACATGATCTAACAACCCTCTTTGGCGTACTGCTGAGCCTTATCAATCAAAAAAGGTAAAGGAAAACTAGCACCCCAATCCTCTTAACCACCTTTCCTGAGATCTCAGAAACATCAAGATGAAGAGCAGCAGCAAGCTTAACCAGATTAGGCTCAGCATCAATGTGGTAGAATGGCATCTGGTCTAAGATAGGAACACCTAACAGCTCAGAATACTCCTCTAGAGTAGGTGCCAGAACATAATCCGGAAAGACAAAACACCTCAGCTATGGGTCATAGAACTGCAGAAGAGTATATACACCACTAATCTCATATGCTGAAGGCTTGCAGACACATCTCATTAGCTTCCCATAAGACTGCTTAAAGTCCTCCATCACCTTCCTGTCAGCCATGGCAATCAAACTCCGCAAAGAACTAACATCTGAAGTTGGAAACCTGTATGCCACTGTCCTTTTAAAAGGGCTCTATATCGGAAATAAGGAACAAGATCACTAGAATTGAGGAAGAAATATACACCTGCAACATAAATACATGTTAATGAAAATGCAGATGAAAATGCAAATGCAAATGCAAACAGGGGATCAAGATTGTTGTGTTGTTGATCAAGAAGAACCAGCGCTCCGCTTTAGCAAGAACATAGTACTGCTCTGATAATAGGAACCTCTGATATCAAGAACACAGGTTCACTACAAAGAAAACCGGGTAGTCCGGAAGTCAAGGTTTCCTGCATAACCCAATCCCTCTCACAGGTATGAACATATCCACTGATAAGGTTTGACATCCTATGTGTTCATCAACGTCACAAACTTTCAAGAAACGATGATACGTTCACCATTTCTAGTTTGGCGTCATAATCTCCTGAAGAGGCCTCACTTAGCTGAATCACAAATGATCGGTCCCCAGAGTCGACAACCCTCGGATCCAAAATCTCCTCAGATCCTAAGGACCGGAAAGGAAATCATCAAAGAGAATCTCGTCTGAGCGCGAATTTCATGGGAACTTGTGCCTGCTAAGCAAGCAGGTCCACCACTACTCTCCACTACTAACGCTATGTTTGTACTCAAGCCCGGTTCCGGCTTATCTCTCAGTGGAACATTCCCCCCACAACAGCACAATAATAATGATATACAATGATGAAAATTAAATGCGGGAAAATAAAGTACAACACATATATACATACACCCCAAAGATAAACCAACAAGCGCTAGGATTGACTCGCATAGGGGACCGTTGGAGTCCCCAACAGAGTTGCCAACTGTCGCTACTACGAAAAAAAGTGTCGGCAATGACAGAAGAGTCGCCACCGTTCATTATTTATCCCAAAAGAGGGAAAGGAAACGATCAGAGAAAACTTGACAAAAAAGGGGAAAAGACAGGTCATCGTAGCCATGTCTCGGGTTCGGGAGTCGATTACGCAAGGGGAAGGTATTAGCACCCCTCACGTCCGTCGTACTCGACGGGATCCATGCTTGTTGTCTATCTAAGAGGTTGTTTACTATCTAAGCTATAGGTCTCAGGGAAAAAAGAAAAGAAAAGTCACTCGACAGAGCATCGCCGCTCTGTTCCTACGTACTCCCTCGTGCAATGGGAAAGTCAGAGTCAACGTAGTTCGGCTAACTACGGGTGAAAGGTGGGGAAAGGTTACTTGCCAAGACATCGCTGTCTTGTGCCTACGTATTCTCGTCTGGTACGAGAAATTAGAGCAAACGTAGTTTGGGCAATTGGAACACCGGATGGTTCAAATGTTTTTACCCGAGTAGGGTTAACAACTAGTTCTAGCAGTTAGGTGTATGCGGCTCGACCATTGGAGACTTAGGCGTTACCTGTTTGCAGTAGAACCAAGAGTTAACGAAACTCTTTTTTATGAAAAAAAGAAAAGTTTTCCATTATTAAGATCCCGAAGGGTAAGATGAAGTTGGATGATTTTTTTTTGAAGTCTTTTAGAGAAAAAGTGTTTTGAGTTTAATTTGTAACTCATGTTGCACTAAAGACTATGACCTAGGAGCGAATGCGTCGCATATCTTCCAAAGGACATACGCTAAACACTCTAAGCAATTGAGAGGAGGCCCCCCAATCACTATTTCCCAAGTACTTAAGGCTCGTAACGTACAACATTTGTATACTTTATTAAGTGTTTTAAGAGAATTTGAAGATGAGAAAGAGAGAGGACACACTAAAGGGAGACTAACTCAAACCTAATAGTTGTCATGCAAAGTATACCTATAGTTGAGGTAAAGGGAATGCTACCTAATATCTTCATACGTGGATTCAAACCGAAGTTCTATCAAAACCTCAAAGAGATTAGAGATCCTGAGGGAACATGGCAAAGAGAAGGGAAAAAGAAGGAAGCATGAAATAAAATGCCATATGCAAGCATGCAAACATTAATGCACATTTAGAATGAAAGTGAGGGAGGAAAAAAGTGTGGGGCATTAGCCTCCACAAGCCCATCTCAACCTCAAGCATGCATATGGAAATGCAAAGAAGAAAGAGAAAGAATGCATAAAAGAGAATGCAAACACATACACAAAAGAATGCAAGACATACATCATGTGAAACCCTAATGGCAAACTTAAAAATATGCACAAACTTTAACAAGCTATGAGAAAAATTTTGATCCATAATTGAGAAAACAAACACTCCAACATGTCTATAATATGAGTCCACAAGAGTTAGGGGTTCAAGGAATGCACAAAAGTCAATTTCAAAGCAAACTAGTTCAAGCACTAGTGTAAACATCACTTAAGGGTAACCTAAATTGGAAAATACCCTAAAAATAGGAAACATGTTCAAAAAATACCAAATAAAATCTCAAATGACCCTAAGGTTATTAGCAATCAGGGGCCAAAATATCAAGGGCAGGGTCCTACCAAAACAGTGCAAAATAAAACAAAACCCTAAGGGTACACCAATGGGAAAGGAGGAATCGGGGGTCACCAAAAATGGCATAACAATCCAACCAAAATTCCCTAAACCAGGGGCAAAATTGTCCTCAAAATTTCTTCAACTCATCAGGAATATGAGGAAAAATTTTCACTCATTGGACAGAAAAATTGAGCAAGAAATAAAATCAAGAACAAACAATGATCAATTTTAAACCACCAAAAACACCTCAAATGTAAAATTCTTTATTTAATTGAAATATGATCCAAAAAATAAACTAAAAAATTCCTAAAATTGGAGGACACCCTAAAATGTGTGAAAAGTATTTTTACAAGATTTTTTGATCATTGGAGGCATTTTTGCTGAATTAAAATCTCAACAGAAAATAAAAATGAAAAAAGAAAATAAAAGAACATAAAAGAAAAATGTGCGTGCCAAATAGCAATCCAATTCAGTTAATTTTGTTGGGCCTTTATGAAGAGGGGGTGCAAAGAGTGACTTGGGCCCAGACCAAGAAACACATGCAGAATGAGATGAAACGCATAGTTTCATTAAGTGTTATGGAGATTCAACGCACGCGCGGCCAGTTAACGAGAAATCAAGGTCGTTGATCTCTTCAATTCAAAGAGTCAAAGACTCCATATGGGATGACACGCTGGTAACAAAGGGGCGAGCCAAATGGTGGCTCTGTGTTTTTCGGCCAACTTCTTTGTTTGGCTCGCCGGAGAAGGAGTAAAACTTAACCAAAACCTGTGATTCTTAAGTCTAAAATGATCCTCGTGTTACGTACATCATGAATCAAGGTTTTAATCTTACTTATCACTCATAAATAAGGAGATTAGAATCAATCAAGAAACAAGCTCATATCACAAATCATCAAGAAAATGATCCTAACTAATCCAACATTTCCCTACGTGAGTAGGACTTCAGTATGCACCAACAAAGGCATGAAATGGATGCTTAAAGAGAGTGAATTCTTGAAAGAGAGTTTACCTAACGGAGCTCATCCGTTGGGTCTTGAATTGATGCTCAAACTTGTGCAAAACTATCCAGAATCCTTCACTGAACTTTCAAGGAAGCTATTGCCAGGCTTGATTTTCCTTGAATTGCTCTCAAACGGAATTCACGATTTTTAATTGCTCTTGAGAAACTGCAACTGAATTTTTCTCCAATCTCCACCAAATTTCACTTCTCTGGGTTTGTTCTTCATTTGGAGATTATATACTTTGGATCTGTGAACAATTGGAGGCCCAACCATGGCCTGTTATGGAGAATTGAAAAATCCAAAGTTGAAAGTTGGAAGCTTCATGTATGCGTGTAAATTGGCTCCAAAGGCTTTGATTTTAATTCAAATGTGTTGCTTGTGATTTATTCTGATCCAATAGATGAGAATCAGCCCTTGAATTAATCCCATGGTTAGAATTGAATGTGTGACTTCAACATGAAGTAACTTGAGATTTCATGAATTATCACACATCATGGCTCCAATTTAATTTGTGCATTGTTATTAATATGATAAAGTGACTCAAAAAATGCACAAATATGGTATGAAAATGATTTAAATCAATCCAATTCAAATCATGGCCTTTAAAGTCCTTTTTCCATGGAATTCATTCACCAATCTTCAAACCCTAGCCAAATACATGACAAATGAATGTTACATGATGAAATTGATGTCATTTGATGCAAGTTTCATGTTGGAGAAATTCCCATTTGAAGTGCCCAAAGTCATGAAATGGACCTATAATGAGAATGACCTGTAATCTTACTTTCCCAAAATACCCCTGCCTTGCAGGCCTCATAACTTGAGTTCTACAAATCATATGAAGGACTTATATGACTTTTTGGAAAGCTAAGATCATGCGGAACAACTTTCATGTTTGTCAAAAGTTGAGGTGTGTTGCACCCCAAAATTTGCCTAACCTTTTTCTCACTTGGTTTATGTTTCATTGCATTAGCATTGCATTGTTCTAGCATTTGCATAGCATAGCATTTACTCATTTAGCAGGGGATCAAGTGTGGTTTATATCAAGGGGAGCCTATCTAGAGGTTTTATTCAAGCTTGAGAAGTCACTAAAGTCATCAGGAAGAGGGTTGGGTTCTTGAGGAGTTTGGTTGTTTGTATGTGGTTAATCGCCTAACCTGAGGACCAATTGAAGACCATCAGTGGATTGTGGAGCCTTGATCATGGATAGAGTGTGTATAGAGATCATAGATTGCCTTGAGGGTCATGAGGGAGCTCAGAAAAGTCATTATGCCAAGTGTGAAGAGCCACAGTTGAGGGTGTTGCAATTAGGGTTTTCATTTGGGTAACCCTAAGTCAACTGTGCAATTGAAGAGGATCAAAGCTCAATTCTAAGTCTTTGTAATCATGGAGAGTTGTGTTGAGATACATGAGGTGATATTCCAAGATCAATTCAAGAATAATTGAAAGTGTGAGGAGTTGCTAAATTAGGGTTCTCAAGGTAAAATCCCATATTTAGTGCCTAACTTCAAGACCACTTATCTCAAGATACAAGATTCATACCAACTTTTGGACAACATGAAACTTGTAGAGCATGCTCTTAGCTTTAATTTTAGTACTAGAAGTCCTCCATTGGATTTATAGAACTCAAGTTATGGTCCAGACAAGTTACAGGTCATCAGATGAATGTGAAATTTGTCTACAAAAGTCAATCAACTTCCAAGGAACGTTTGACCTAGAAGGGTGTTTCTCCTAAACTTTTGGACAACATGAAAGTTGTAGGTATTGATATTAGCTTTCCAAATTGAACTGGAAGTCTTCCATCTGATTTGTATAACTCAAGTTATGAGGTTTACAAGTTAGGGGTATTTTTGGAAAGTGAGATTATAGGTCATTTGGCATTATAGGTCATTTTCACCATCTTGAAAGCTTCAAAAGAAGTTTTGTTCAACACAAAACTTGCTCAAAATGATGTTTTTAGGTCAACCATGTACTCATGATGAATTGATTTGGCTTAGGGTGAGACTTGGTTTGAAGGAAATTGGCAAAAGGGGAATTTAAAAGGCATTTAAGTGAAAATTTCAAAATTAATTCATGAGTGTTCAAACAAGGCCAAGTGAGTACTCATTTTAATCAGAAAATTCATTCTAAGCACTTTGGCATTATTAGAATTTTCATTTTGGGCTTATTTCATGGTGGTTTGATTTGTTACTTCATGAATAAGCAACACATCAAAGATTGCTCATAAGGTGCAAACAAGCTTTCCTTTTTGATTCCTACACTCTCACCAGACCATAGGCAAGCTAATTGAAGTTTCTAGAAGGTTGAAACAACCAGAATTCATGCATTCCATTGTTGAGTTTTTGAAGGAAAATTGAAATGTGGATATTCTGATTTGGGCCTTCAATGGACCTCCAAAGCCCACAAACATCTTCTATATAAGTTCCATGATGGACTCAGATCCATTTTGGTGTTCATTTCGTGCCATAGCCAGAGATTGAAGATTGAGTTTCAAGAGCAAAAGTGAAAATCGTGATTTCTGATTCAGAGCAATTCAAGGCAATTCAAAGCTTCAAGCATCTTCAGCATACTTCATTGAGCGTATCTGCACAAGATTGGAGCAAGAGGAGCACTATAACTGCCTCAATTTGAAGCTACAAACCAGGTTTGAATAATTTATGATTGCACTAATTTTAGCATGATCTAAGTAGAATTGACATGTGGTTAGGCTTTAGGGAGATGATTAGATGAATTCTGGATCAAAATTTGGAAGTTTAGAGACAAATTAGGATGCAACATGATTTCTGTTTGGATGCGAATTGGCCTGATCTTAAGGATTCAACATGATCTAAATAGTTTAAAATGATATGTGAAGCATGGGGAATAGATCTGTGGTTTCAATTAAAGGATTGGTGAGATTTCAGAACTTGGTACATTTTAGGATTTCTATCGTGTTTTGAATTCTGTTGAGAATTAGAAGAAATGAAGGTGATATTTGAGATCTACGTGAAAAATGGAGTGGAATTGTGTAATTTTTGTTGAGGTTCCATGACCTGCGCATGATGTCTCGCCGGAGAAGACGACCAGTGTCGTTCTCTGGCCACCGCTGCAACTTTCCCTCCATTGCCAGTTCAAATGAGGAAGATGCACTGTCACCCTTGGATGAAGCTGAAACGAAGACTAAGTCTCCCAATCGTGCGCTCACGTTTTAATTTCAGAATTGCCTTTGACCAGATGAAACGCGTCGTTTCATTTATGAGGTGGCAGCACCAGATCCCTTAGATGAGCGTATCAAGTCCACATATCCAACGCCCCTGATTTAATTTAGCATTTTATTTTCTTAATTGTTTTTTATTCATTTTCTTTTTAATTTTTAATTGCTTTGTTCTTTTAAAATTCATAATAAATCCAATATTGATCAGAAAAATACCATAAAAATATGAGCATGATCTAGATTTTATTCTTGATTTTCTGATGCTTTTACATTTTATTTTCATGCAATTTTCCATTTAATTTGTTTTTTTTTTGGCTTATTTCTTCATGTTTTTGCTGAATTTTGATTGGCTGTTTGGTATAGAATTTGGATGAGATTTTCGGCTTGCTGGTAGATTAGAGATGCATGATACCTTAGGATTTAATTCAGTTTTTTAAGACAACATTAGGTTCTGTTTAGGACTAGTTCCCTTGACCTTCCATTTGTAGGGTTTCTTTAGGTGCCTTCCCTTTAGATTAAGGCTCTGATCCTTTTCCCACATATCAATAACATGTTTAGGATCCCTTAGAAAATTTCATAGATTTTTAGGAGTAGTTTTGGTATTTTAAGTAGATTTAATACTTAGGCTAGTTTTAAGGTGCTTTCAACATAACACTTGCACTAGTTGAACCCCAATGGTGGCCTTTAGTCATAATAGGTTTGCTAATCTTCTTTGTTGATGCTTTAGACATGTAGAAACTTCTGTTTGCTTGATGGTGGTGCTTGATTTTGGTGTTTAGACCTCCTTTTAGTAGCTTGCTTGTGGCTTATTCAATTAGGGTTAGGAAGAGCTTAGTTTGATTTCTCTTTCTTCAAATAAACATGGATTGCTTTGGTTGCTTTCCATTCTTATCCTATGATTCAAGGTCCCTATGTGGAAGCCTCATCTTTCCTTTGGAAGGATGTGTGGCATTTCACAAGAGGTAGAACCTTTGAGGATGCCTATCTCAAATGTATGGTTGAGTGCCACGATGGATTCCCTTGGTTTCCATCCTGCTTCCCGTCATCAATCAATAATCTTGAGGTTAACTTTCTTCTCTCTTGTTGAAGCATGAAGATGAAGATTTCTTTTGATGATGGTTTGGACTTGAAGTTGCTTGCAGACTGTTGTTTGTTTTGCTGTTTATCTGCTTTGCTGTTGAGCTGTTTGTCTGCCATGTTTGTCTGCTGTATTTTCTGATTGCCTGACTGTTGCTTGTGTGACTGTTTGGTGTGTTGCATTAGACTAGGTTCTCATATAGATGTTTCTAGGCCTAAGAGCATCCTAAAGGGTGAGCTTTCCTCCCCTTGCTTGTCTGCATTTAGAGGTTGAGTCTGTCTCCCTCTGCTTGACTGTTATTATCTGGCTTTGCTTGCTGGCTTAAGGTTGAGTCTGTCTCCCTTGCCTGTGCTTTGTGTGTTGCCTTTGGGCTTGTTTTCTCTAGAAGTTGAGCTTGGCTCCTTCTGCTTGTTTGTTGCATTGCATGCATTTTATTTACAGTTATTTCTTTACAGTTTATTTCTTTTGCTGTTGTTTTCCTTTGCCATGTTCCCCTAGGAACTCTGACTTCTCTTGTTCAAGAGAAGTTATGACAGACATTAGGGTTCTAACCATGCATGATAACATTAGGTAGTTCCATCCTAACCTCCACCATAGGATCAACTTTGCATGACAACTTTAGGATTGGATCAGTTCCCCTTTAGTGCGTCCTTTCTCTTCTCATCTTAAAACAAATCAAAATACAGTAATAAAGGTTAATTGATGTTGTACGCTACGAGCCTTAAGCTACTTGAGAAAGGGTTGTTGAAGAGTTTCTTTTCAACAGTCTGGATGTTTAGTATGGCACCCTTTGGGTGACATGCGGCGCATTCACTCTCAGGTCATAGTCTCTAGTGTGATATCAGTTGCAAACATCCATAAAAGATTCTTCTCTAAAAAACAGAAAACAAAGATCAAACTCTTTTTGTCCTCTTGGACCTTTAAATCCCCGGAAACCCTTTTCAGAAGGAAAGTTCTGTTAACTCCCGGTTCTACCGCAAACGGTAAACGCCTAAGTCTCCGTCGAGCGAGCTGCATACACCAACTGCTGGAATCGTCTGTTAACCCTACTCGGATAAAAAAGACAAACATGTGTCTCTTGTTGTCCTGAACTACGTTTGCTCTGATCTTTCACGCCGTGTGAAAGTACGTAGGAATGAGATGCGATATCTCAGCGAGCAACCTTCCCCCGCAATCCGTAGTTAGGCGAACTACGTTGACTCTGATTTCTCGTTCCAGACGGGAATACGTAGGCATAGAACTGTTGTGTTCTGCCGAGTCATTTTCTTTTCTTTTTCAGACCAGACCTTTAGCGTAGATAGATGTAATCAACCCATCAGATAAACACAACAAGCGTGGATCCCATCGAGTACGATGGACGTGAGGGGTGCTAATACCTTCCCCTTGCGTAACCGACTCCCGAATCCAGACATTAGTTGCGATGACTTTGTCTTATACCTTTTCGTCAGGTGTTTTCCGATCGTTTCCTTTCCTGTTCTGAGGGATAAATAACGAAAGGTGGCGACTCTTCTGTTTTGTCGGCACCTTATTTTTGTGGTAGCGACGGCTGGCGACTATGCTGGGGACCTTTTAGCTCATGGGGACTTTTCCCATCCCCTAGGATGGGACCGTTTCCCATCCCCTATGCGAGTCAATCCTAGCGCTTGTGTGTTTACGTGTTGGGTTTTTATTTATCGCACTTTACTTTCCGCATTTTATTCTCAGTATGATATTATTATTGTGCTGTTGTGGGAAGGGGCTCTGATGAGTGAGAAGCCAGACTCGGGCTTGAGTGTACTTAGCATTAGTTGTGGAAATTAGTGGGCGCGTGCTTGCTTTGCAGGCACTAGTGTCTCATGAAATCCACGCTCAGACGAGGTTCTCCCAGTTGACTTCTTTTCCGGCCCTTTGGGCCTGAGGGGTTGTTGGTTTGGAGGATTGTCGACTCTGGGGACCGATCATTTGTGACTCAGCTGAGTGAGGCCACTTCAAGAGATGATGATACCACACCTTCTGGGTATCGTATCATCGTTTCTTGAAAGTCTGTGATGCTGGGAAACGCATAGGATGCCATACCTTGTCTGTGATTAGGTCCATACCTGTGAGCGGGGTCAGGTTATTGCAGGAAACCTTAACCTTCAGACTACCTGGTTTTCTTGACAGTGAATCAGTGTTGTTGGGTTCAGAGGGTTCTTATCATCAGAGATGTGGTTGTTCTCGACAGTGCATAATTATTGGTCCTCTTCAGGGTTGTATTATCAGAGCAGTTGTGTTTGTGTTGGATCAGAGCCTCGATCTCCTCAGGAGCACAATCTTGATCCCCTGTTGCATGATTGCATTTTGCATTTCGCATACTCATTTGTATATTATTAACGTGTGTTTGTGTTGCAGGTGCATATATTATCCCCCGGTTCCGGTTTTCTTGCCTTCCGTTATGCTAACATGGGATCTCTGAAGAAGAATGTGGCCTACAAGCTCCCTACCCCAGATGTTGCTTTGTTGTCCAGTTTGATTGCCTTGGCAGATGAGACAGTGAGAGGGGAATTCAGAAAATCTTATGGGAAGCTGCTCAGCCTGGTTCGTAAACCTTCGGTATATGAGTTGAATGGGTTGTATTCCTTGCTACAGTTCTATAACCCTCCATTGAGATGCTTCACTTTCCCAGACTTCATTCTTGCACCTACATTAGAGGAGTATGCGGAGTTGTTGGGTGTACCGGTTAAGAATCAGATGACGTTTGTTCACAGGGATGCTAAGCCTAATCTGGCTAATCTAGCTCTTGCTTTTCATTTGGATGCCTCTGAGTTGCTTCTGTCCAGTTGGAATGGGGTCCCTGGATTTTCTCTACAGTTTCTTGTTGGGAAAGCCCAACAGTGTGCCAAAGACGGTTGTTGGATTGTATTCAACGCCATTCTCGCCCTTTGCATTTATGGCATCATTTTGTTTCCCAACATGCCTGATTTTGTAAACTTAGATGCCTTTCATATCTTTGCATCAGGGAATCCAGTTCCTATCTTGATTGGCGATGTATATCATTCCGTCCATTACAAGAACGAAAATAGAAGGGGTAAGAATGTATCATGTTGTGTGCCCTTACTCTACAGATGGTTTGATAGTCACCTGCTCAAGAAGGGTCTCTTTGCTTCATCTGCAGCCACAACTGAGTGGTCTGAGCACTTGATGGGTTTATCAGCAGAGAGTGTGGTGTGGTTTGATCGAGATATGTTGGGTACTGAAGTCATATTCAGCTGCAGTGATTTCCCGAATGTGCCTTTGATTGGAAGAAAGGGCTGCATCAATTATAATCCTTCTCTACTTGTAAGACAGTTTGCCTACGCTTTGAGAGTTCCGCCAAAAGAGGAAGAGGTGCAGTAATCTCTGTACCTCACAGGTCTTCTAGAGGGGGATATGTTAGCTATGCTTCAGCAAGCCTGGAATGATATCAGTAGACGAGGTAAATCATTGTTGGGTAAGAGCAATAACCAAGCTTATGCTCCTTTTGTAACTTGGATCAGGATCAGAGCAGAGACAATAGGGATGCGATTTCCACCTGTCAAGCAAGAGTTCCCTCTAGTGGTTGAAGAGCCTACTACCATGTCGATTCAGCAGTATAATCAGGTGTTAGCTGAGAAGGAAGAGCTGAAAAAGGCCAATGAAGAGTTGGAGAAAGGGCTGGCACAACTTAGAAGCGAGAGAAACGAAGTCGTCCACTCCTTCAAAAGGCAAACAGATCTGGTAAACAAGTTGGGCACGGACTTGACTAAGAAGATAGCTGATCATGAGCGTTTGGGTTTGGACTTCAAATCTGTCAACGATGTACTGGCCACCAAGAAGCATAATCTGGATGAAGCATACCGGAGAATCTCCAAGTTCAATCAGCATTGGAATGCCACTATAGCCAGCAACAAAGAGAGGGAGGATAAAATAAAACAACAGATCTCCAAATTGAAGGCTCAGGTGAAGGCCAGCGAGAAGATGTTTGATGAGGAAACTGCTCATAGATATGCCACTGAAGACATGCTCAACAAAGCTATCGCTAACCTGAAAGATTGCAAGCAGATGTTCAAGTCTAAGAAGCGAAGGTTAGAGGACTGTTTTGGCCAAGGAGCCTGGGAGGACTCTGTGGAATGTCTCCAGTGCACTATTATGCAGAGAGAGTTGCTTGTTGAAGGGTTACTCACTCGGCCTGATCACCCCAAGACAAAAGAGTTGCTAGAAAAGTTTCGTGCCTGTCGTCGCACTTGACTGTCTTTGTAACCCCTTGTATTTTTTCTGATCTTTGCTGTAGGCTGACCATCACCAGGCTTGTTCGTCGAGGTCATGCTATTGATTCCCCATGTATTCAGTAACGTTGTACTACTGCCGTTGGGCCTTATATATATGAGATGTTTTTCCAATGACTGGATCCAGACATCTTGTTATCAGCACTGGCACTCTGGCACTAGAATCGGGGGAGAAATCTCCCTAAAGCACAGACACACATTTGCATTTGCATAAATCATTTGCATAGCAGGTACATTGAACTGTTCTCCTAACCCTTTGTCGATGCAGGTTTCAGGATTTCCGATCAGCGAATTCATCGCTATTCTACGAGAAGTAACTGCAAGAAAGCTATGGATCAAATGCAAACTGAGATGCAGGACAAGCGCGACAGGATGGCGCAGTTCATGCAAGTGATGGAAAATGTGGCCAAGGGCCAAGAGCAGCTGCAGACTCTGGTGCAGCCTCTGATTGCCAGGATTGACAGTCAGGGTGTGCTACATGGCGGAGTTGCCACTGATCCTCCTCATGGCGAGACCCTCCAAGCTGGTGATGTTGTATCGGTGGTTGTCCTCAATACGACTGAGAACGACAACAGAGCTGGGAATGGGAATGTGACTGGTAACGGTAATGGGCACGGGGAAACCAATGGAACTATTGGTGCTGGAAATGCTGGTTTCAATGTCGGAACTGGGAATGCTGGTTTTGGTGCTGGGAACATTGGTGTAGGCATTGGTGTTGGAAATGCTGGTTTTGGTGGTAATCAAGGCTATGGAAATCAGGGTTATGGGAATCAGGGCTTTGGCAATACAGGTTTTGGCAACGCAAGCAACAATGGTATTGGAATGGGTGCTCACAACGCTGGTTTTGGGCCGGGTGCTGGCAATCAGGGTTTTGGTAATGTGGGGTATGGTCCCAGGTTCAATCAGAATGGCTATGGTCCTAATGCTGCTTATGCTGGGTATGATAACGGGGATTCTCACTGGGGCGAGGATCGTCAAGAAGATGCTTTCCCTCCGCCAGGCAGGGATCTTGAGATGCCCACTGACAATGACCGAAGGTTCAAGATGTTGGAGGAACAAATGAGGAATCTTGCTAATCAGAATTCCGTTGGGTTGGACATGGCTAATATGGGGTTTGTTCCTGGCTTGAGGGTGCCACTCAAGTTCAAAGCGCCCACTTTCGACAAGTATAAGGGGGATACTTGCCCAAGAGTTCATGTACGGTCTTACTATCGGAGAATGTCCGCTTATTCTGACGACGAAAAGATGCTGATGCATTTTTTCCAAGATAGCTTGTCTGGACCGTCATTGGAATGGTATATGGGGTTAGAGCCTACTCAGATTGGTAGCTGGAAAGAGTTGGCGGAAGCCTTTGTCAAGCATTACCAATATAACAACGACCTTGCGCCGAACAGGGTCCAACTCCAAAATCTTTCTCAGAAGAATGGCGAGAGTTTCAAAGAGTACGCCCAGAGGTGGCGTGAGCTTGCAGCTAGGGTGCACCCACCCATGGTAGAGCGGGAGTTGATGGATATGTTCGTGGGCACTTCCTATGGGCTGTATTATGACAGGCTTATCAATTGTACGACGGCTAACTTTTCTGAGTTGATACTCTTGGGGGAATGTATAGAGAACGACGTCAAGATTGGTAAGATTCAAGCAGGAGAATCAGCCTCAGCTGGAGGTGGTAAAAAGGTTTTTGGGAACAAGAGACAGGGGGATAGTAATTCAGTATATAGCTCCTGAGGAAGAGGTAGAGGTCGAAATCAATACCGTCAGCAGCAGATTGCTAGTGTGACAATTCCCGTGCCTCAACAGCAATAACAACAGCAACAACAGCAGCAGCAGCAGAGCCATCAGCATCCTGCTCAGAGAAGAATTCAGGATAGAGAAAGGGCTGTAAGAAGAGTATTTGATGTACCTCCACTACCGTATGCTCAGCTTCTTCCAACTTTGTTACAATTGCAGCTTGTCGAGAAAAGGATGCTAGCTCCGCCGAAGGGCACGCCTCCTTTTGGTTATGACGCCAATGTGTTGCACCCTAAAATTTGACCAGCTTGTTTTACCTGATTTGTGTTTTCATAGCTTTATCATTTGCATAGTAGATCATATACATAGTTCATTCATTTGCATAGCATAGCATGGGCCAGCTAGCCAACAAGGGATCAAGTGCCATTTCCATCCCAAGAAGCATATCCAAAAGGTTTTATTCAAGTTCAAGCCTATTCAAGTCACCAAGAAAGAAGGTGAAGCTTTGAGAAGTTAATAGATCAAGCAGTGGATTTATATCCTATCTGAGGAGTATTTGAAGATCATCAAAGAGGTTGTGAACTATGAACTGAGGCATGGAATGTGTGTAGACATCATGGAAGACCTAGAGGGTCATTTTGAAAGTAAGACAAGTTATTGGTGTGGTTACAAGAGTTACAGTTGAAGACAGTCAACTAGGGTTTCACCTAGGTCAACCCTAGGTCAACCCTAGGTCTAATGCTTGATTGAAGGGCATCAAGGCCTATTTGAAGGATGTGGGATTCATCTTTTGATATGTGGATATGAATGGGGTGTTGTTCCAAGGAGAAATCAAAAGAAATCAAGAAGAAGAGAAGTTTCTAAATTAGGGTTTCTGTGTAAAATCCCCTGATTTATGTCAAACTTCCAAGCAAACTAATTCAAAATACAAGTCTCAAATGGATCTTTGGCCAACATGTAAATTGTAGAACATCTCAAGACCTTTAATTTGAGTGGTGGAAGGCATCAAGGAGATTTATAGAACTCAAGTTATGGATCTTGCAAGTTACAGGTCATCTGAGGATACTGAAATTTATCTGTGAAAGTTACTTGACTTCCAAGCAACTTTTGCCCTACAAGGATTTGTCAAATGGATTCTTGTTAAAAATAAAAGTTGTTCCTCATGATCTTAGATTTCTAGAAAGGTATCGTATGCCTCATTCTGATTTGTGGAACTCTACTTATGATCTTGACAAGCCAGGGGTATTTTGGGAAAGTAAGATTATAGGTCATTTCAAGCATATGTCTAAAACTCCTACTTGCAAACTTCAAATGAAAAAATGTTCAACATCAAACTTGCTCAAAATGATGTTTTGAGTCTAAGAAAAAGGTCATGATAGTTTGGAAATGCATGGAACTCAAAATGATAAAATTGACCAAATATGGAAGGTAAAAGTCCATTTTCAAGTGACCAAATTTGGGATTTTTTGATCCAAGGCCAAAATGCATCATGTGATATACCAAATTGAAGGGAAAACACATTTTGAGATCATTGACATCATTAGATTTTTAATTTGAGGTCAAGAAATTGGACTTGTCATTAGTTGCTTGTAAAAGAAGATACACTTGCCAAATCAAGCTAGGGTTAAATTACAAGGCAAAAGACCACTCTAACACACTCTAATTCTCATTTGAGGAGATATTCAAGTCACATTTGAATGCTGCAACAAGGCAAGCTGCAACTGATATGTTGATCTCACCATTTCAATTTACCATAGCATGAGATATCCAATTTCTCCTTAGATCATTCCAGCACTCTCTAGAAGTTTCTAACATCCTCTATAAAGCCATTGTAACTGATCAGAATAGGAGTTGGGTGTCATTTGGTGCAGAGAAGAAAGATTGAACTTCATCTTCTTCCATTGCAATTCATAATCGAGTTCTCTATTTTCTTTACAATCAATCCAATTTCTTGATTTCATTCAATTCTATAATCATCACTGAGTGTGTAGAGATCAAAATCAGAGTGAATCATTGGCTAAATCGTGTTCTTGAAGTTTCACATTTTCAACTGCAACTGAAATTCTGTTTCAAGGATTCAAGCTGTTAGAGGAGGATCTAGTGCATACAGAAGCAAGCAAATGTCATCTTGAATGAATCTGGAGATTTGCAAGCCCTGATTTGGAGGTTTTCACTATCTGTTTCACTCATCTTTACAGGTTAGTAACTTTCAAACCATGGCTCGATTTAGTTAGAATTGGCATGAATCTTTAGGTTAGAAGCATAGTATGTGGTTAGGTGAATCTTTCTGGAGAATTTGAAGCCATTTGGTGATGATTGATATAGTGACCTAATTTCTGTTTCAACCAAGAACATGATGGATATGGAGGTAGAGCCTTAGGTTTTTGGTTATAATTGATCAGTGTTAGGTGATGAAGAGATTGGGATACTTAATTTGATGATTGATGACAATTGATGTTGGACCAAATCTTGGAGATGGAATCGTGTTTAGAGTTAGAGACTATATCAATGGATTTCAATAACATAGATAGAATCATGGAAGAAAATAGAGCAGGTCTGGGCTTTGATTTGTTAATTTTGGTTGAGAATTAGTGATTCACGAATAGCTGCAGATTGTGTTCTTGCTATTGTTCTTCAATGGAGTTTGGCTCCAAAACCAGTTCAAATGAGGAAGAAAGAAGGATGGCCTTTGGATCATTGCTGGACTTTGACTGGAAAGATATCGTGTGGCCTTTATTGCGTTTCAAGTTTGTGAAGGATTTTGCTGAGCACACAAAACACTGCCGTTTCATTTATTTAGTGTAATGGGCTTAAGTGGAATTGATGATCACACCCCCAGTAGACAAGCCCACTAGGATTGCACTGAATTTATTTGCTTCCTGCACCATTAATTTTTCATTTTTCTTTGGATTTTCGTTTCATTTTCTGAAGTTTAATTGGGCTTAGTGAATTTTGTTACGCTCACCCCCCTGCCTGGCCCATATGCGTTTTGGTTTATATTTTCTTGCTATCTGCACCAGCTTTGTGTTATTTTTAATTCATTTTATTCATTTTTCTTTATAACTTTGGAAAATCATAAAAATTTGGAAAATGATCTTTTTGACCTGAGAATTTTTGCAACACTTTAATAATGGTTTCAAGAACATTGTGAATAAATAAAAATATTAGTTTAGGTATTTTCTTTATTTTTTGTGAATATTTTACATTTAGTTGTTTTTTCATTGAATTTAGTTTGTACATAATTTTTTATATTTTTGTTTAGATAGTTCCCCTTACTTTTTTAGGCCATTCTTTTTAGGGCAATTAAATACAAACATTAGGTACCCCTGGATTTTATTCCATAATTTTTAGGATTATTTTTAGGTAGTTTTGATTAGATGATATTAGGATAGTTAGATTAGGGTTTATACACAACATAGGTGCACTTGAACATTTTATTTTGGGTTTTTTAGATTGAATTAGAGTATGGAACCTATGGGGTATATAGGGTAGATATAGTATTTCCCTTAGCATTAATATTAGACTTGTAAATATTATATTACTATTTTTAGTATATTTTACAATTGTGTGATTGTTTGGTTTGCCCATTTTTGGGGTTTATTTTGTTGTGTGGGCTTTTTGGGCTTTTGCTTGGGGTGTGGGCTTAGTTAGAGCTTGTGGAGCTTGGCAAGGATCAATAAATGGAGATTGAAGATCAAAATCAAAACTTGATGAAGATTGCTTGGCTTGCTTGGAGTTGTTTGAAGACCATAGGACATAGGGTATAGGTAGAGCCTTAGAATAGAAATTTTCTTCACAAACATGGATGGTTTCTTTTGCCTCCATTCTTCTCAATGATTAAAAGTATCTCCTTAATACTCACATCCCTCCTTTGGAAGGATTAGTGACTGTATCTAGGAGATAAAACTTTGAGAGAAACAGTCTGTATTATGTTAACTTTCTGTAGGCCACCTTTGGTGTTCAACAGACTGTTTAACATTCAAAATCCTCTTCTAATCTTTTCTCTGTTGGAGAGCTTGCTTTGAAGAATCCCTTGAAGATTGAGGACGAAGTACATTGCCTTGAAGACTGTTAGAAGAAGGAGCTGGTGCTGTCAGAGCTGTGCAACTGTTTGAAGTAGGACTTACTGCGACTTAGCTGTTTGATGCTGTCTATTGTTTAGAGTTTCTGCTTGTTGTAGCTTGCTGTTTTTCTTGAAGATTGGATGCTTATTTTAAGCTTGTAGATGGATGAAGACCTTGCTTGAAGGTGTTGGTGACTTGTTGCTGTTTCTATCAGATTTTGCTGCTTAGAGCTGTTGGTGCTGTTTAGAGCTGTTGATGTATTGTTTGAGTTTCCTGACTGTATTGTTTGATAATTACCCTGTTAGGTTTAAAGTGAATTTTGTTCACTTTTGCCTGTTGTTTTCTAGGTTCGAGGTTGAGTGGGACTCCCTTGCCTCGCTTGTATTGCTGCATACATGCATTTTACTGCTTTACTGTATATATGTTGTTGCTTTTCCGTTTATCCCCTAGGATCTCTGTTTCTCTCTGTGCAAGAGAGAAATATGACAGACATTAGGCTTTCATCCATGCATGACAACATTAGGGTAGATTTTGATTCCCTTTTCAACCATAGGCTTTTTAGAGCTCCTTTCTCTTCTCATCTCAGAATAATTCAAAAACACAGTAATAAGGTTAATCAATGTCGTACGTTACGAGCCTTAAGCTATTTGAGAAAAGGTTGCTGGAAGGTCACTCTTCAGTAATCTGATTGCTTAGTGTGTTACCCTTAGGGTGACATACGACGTAGTCACTCTCAAATCATAGTCTCTAGTGCGTCAGAGATTGCAAACACACTAAAAAAATACTTCTTGCGTAAAAGACTGTAAACCAATCAAAAGTGTCATTTTTGTCCGCTTGGACCCGTAAGCAGGAGAAAATCTTTTTCAGAAGGATAAAAACAATCAAGAGAGACTTGTGTCGTACGTGGCCCGAACTACGTTTGCTTTGATCTTTCATGCTGTATGAAAGTACGTAGGCATAGGATGCGATATCCTAGCGAGCAACCTTCCCCTCCTTTCCCGTAGGTAGGCGAACTACGTTGACTCTGATTTCTCGTTTCAGACAGGAATACGTAGGCATAAAGTGTGATACTTTGCCGAGTCATTTTATTTTCTTTTAACCCCAGACCTATAGAATAGATAGAATAACAATCCGTACTAGAAAACAAGCGTGGATCCCGTCGAGTACGACGGACGTGAGGGGTGCTAATACCTTCCCCTTGCGTAACCGACTCCCGAATCTAGGATTTGGTTGCGACGTCCATTCCTTTCCCGTCTTTGCGGTAGGTTTACTCTGAGCGTTTCCTTTCCCTCCGTTGGGATAAATAACGCACGGTGGCGACTCTTCTGTTCAGCCGGCGCCGATTTTCACAGTAGCGAAAGCTGGCGACTCTGCCGGGGACTCCAACGGTTCCCTACGCGAGTCAATCCTAGCGCTTGTTTTCCCGTCGAGGATTTTGTATGGATTTAAGTTTCTGTATTTTACTTTCAGCATTATTTTATAGTGATTATTGTTGTGGGCATGATGGGGTAATCTGTTGAGAGATAAGCCAAACCCAGGCTTGAGTACACCTATAGATTTAGAGAGAGAGTAGTGGTTAGCCTGCTTGCTTAGCTCGCACCAGCTAGCCACGAAATCTCACTCGGACGAGATTCTCTTTGATGCTTCTTGCCTGGCCCTTAGCGCTCGACAAGTTGTCTGACCCGAGGATTGTCGACTCTGGGAACCTATCAATTGGGATTCAACTAAGTGAGGCCGCTTCAAGGGATGATGATGCCACACCTTCTAGGTATCGTATCATCGCTCTTGAAAGTCTGTGACGTTGAACCCGCATAGGATGCCGTACCTCATCTGCGAGTTAAGTACACACCTGTGAGGGGTAGGAGGGTCTGTTTGCAGGGAACCTTTGACCTCAGAATACCTGGTTTACCTCTATCAGTGAGATGTGGTTACAGGTTTCTTTTGAGTGGTTGGTTTGGTTTGAAATAAAGATTGATTGGTTCTCAAGGCTTCAGTACAGAGCAACCCAGTCTATCAGCATTGCACTTGATCCCATGTTTGCATATGCATGTGCATTTTCATGTTTGCATTTCATTAACATGTATTTATGTTGCAGGTGATTATTCCCCTCTAATTCTAGGACATCTTCTAGCCAGGCATGGAGTCCCTGAAGAAGACGGTTGCTTACAGGTTGCATTCACCAGACATCAGTTCATTACTGGGTTTAGTTGCTTTGGCAGATGAGAGTGTGAGGGCTGGGTTCAGAGTATCCTATGGGAGGCTGCTTAGCTTGTTGTACACACCTTCGGCTTTCGAGATTACTGGGGTGTATACTTTGATGCAGTTTTATGAGCCACAGCTGAGATGTTTCTTGTTTCCAGACTACATTCTCGCACCCACTTTGGAAGAGTATTATGTCATGTTGGATATTCCCGTGCTAGACCAGATGCCCTTTGTACACATTGATACCGAGCCTGAATTAGCTACACTCACAGAGATTGTCAGTCTGGACGATTCTGAGTTTCCAGGAGGCTTGGTCAAATTGAATGGCGCTTATGGTTTTCACTTATCTTTCCTAGTTGAGAAGGCCACGCAGTGCGCGAAGAATGGGCGTTGGATTGCCTTTAGTGCTATTCTGGCTGTCTGCATTTACGGGATTGTCTTGTTCCCTAATGTGCCAGACTTTGTTGATTCAGATGCCTTCCTGATTCTCGCCTCGAAGAATCCCATTCCTACTCTCTTGGGCGATGTTTATCATTCTATTCACTACAAGAATGAGAAACGTCGTGGCAAGAACGTATCCTGCTGTCTTCCTCTCCTGTACAGGTGGTTCTAGAGGCACCTTCCGAAGACTGGGCCGTTTGTTGATACCGTTGATACTTTGGATTGGCCGTCCCGGTTGATGGGGCTATCGGCTGAGAATATCATTTGGTTTGATCGGGGTATGCTTGGTACTGACATTATATATAGTTGTTATGGCTTTCCGAATGTTCCCCTGATTGGACGGAAAGGCTGTATCAACTATAATCCTTCACTATTGGTACGACAGTTTGGTTATGCCTTGAGAGATGCTCCTATTGAGGTTGAGATACATGAATCTCTGTATCTCACGAGCTCCCTAGACGAGACTACTTTGATCAGGTTGAGGCATGCGTGGGCTAGCATCCACAAGAGAGGGAAGGCTTTGCTCGGTAAGAGCAACAACAGAGCTTATGATCCTTATTTGGCCTGGGTCCGTGAGAGAGCTCGTATGTCTTTGATGCCTTATCCCGCTGTGGAACCACTGTATCTTCCATTGATTGAGGTACCTCCTGCAGAAGAGAGCGAGAAATATAACAAGTTGTTAGCTGCAAATGAGGAATTGAAGAAAGCTAACGAGGAGTTAGAGAAGGAGATCTTCCAGTTACGACGAGAGAAGAAGGAAGCCACCTTCACGGTGAAGGAACAGACCGAATTGATTAACAGGTTGGGATCAGAGATGACAGAAGCGACCAACAAGAAAGAAAAAGTAGGGATAACTTTGAACGGGGTTAGCAAGGTACTTACGTACAAGAAGGAACTTCTAAGCAAGGCTTATGCTCGTATCAGCAAGTGGGAGGCTTTGTGGGAGGCCACGTTCACCAAGCGGAAAGAGCGCGAAGACAAACTGAAAATGCAGATTGCCACGCTGGAGGCACAGGTTAAAGCCCAGGAAGCACAGATTGTTGAAGTAACATCCCTTAGGAGTACTGCTAATCTCAGAGTCAGTGACGGTGACGAGAAGTCGAGAGGTTGCAAGGAGAAGGCCGGTTCCAAGAGGTACAGATCTGACGAGAGTTCGAGCAAAGGAGCTCCCCGGGACGACGCCGCGAAGCTGAGATCCACTACCGAGCGGCATGCTGTACTGATGCAGGAGTTGATCTCCCGACTAGGACACTCAGAGACGATGAGGATATTGGAGGACGTCCGAGCACGCCACTTGGCCTGACGTATCTTTGCCTTACCTTTGCTATTTGTACTCGTATTTGGGCCATCGCCAGACTTGTTGGCCGAGGTCTCTTCGGTTGTATTCAGTACTCAGCCTCTTGGCATTTGTTATATATGAGGATTTTCTGGTTTATTGCTTGCTGAATAGGGACCCCATTGCCATAATGGTTTTCTCTCTGGAACTAGAATCGGGGGAATATAACCTGTAGCATATTTACATAATCGCATTCGCATTCATATTGCATCACAGGTAATTACTGAATTGTATCTCATCTCCTGCATTCTCCAGGTCTTTTCAGGATTGAAAGTCAACGCCCGCACCGATACTCTACTCGTACCAACTGCAAAAGAGTTATGGACCAGATACAGAGCGAGATGAAGGAAATGCGTGAGAAGCTGGCGCTGTTCATGCAGACGATGAAGACAATTGTGAAGGGACAGGAAAACTTGCAAACTCTGGTGCAGCCATTGCTAGCAAGAAGTGTCGGGAATGGACACGAAGACCACAATTCTGTACGTGTTGACACCATTCATGGGGATGGTACTCCTACACCGGTAGCTCCACCTGTGGCGAATATACCTGCTGTGAATATGAACAATGACGCTGGCGCCGGGAACGGTAATACAGGAATCGGCAATGAGACTGTCATTAACAACGTTGGATTCGGAGAGGCCAATCTGGGCGGTGATAACAATGGAGGTAATGGCTTCGGTAACAACGGATTTGGCTATCATGACCAGGGGTTTGATTATGCTAACCAGGATGGGAAGTTTGGCTTCAACGCTCAGGGCTTCGGACATGATGGATTTGGTAATGCCAATCAGGGCTATGGTGGATTCGGTAACGGAAATGGTGCTGGAATGATGTCTTTTGGACTTGCCGGGGTCGCTCAAGGGTATGGTAACAGGGGACGGGGCCCTGTGATGAATCAGACTAGATTTGGTCGTAACAATGGGTATGATGGATACGGAAATGGAAACGGTAATTGGATAGAAGACCAACAAGAAGATGCTTTCTCTGGTGGAGGTTTTGAAGGTCTTGTAGACAACACTCAGCGAATCAAGATGCTCGAGGAGCAGATGAAAGGTGTTGTGAATCAAAGTGTTGTTGGTTTAGATATGACCACAATGGGTTTGGTGCCTGGCCTGAGGGTACCGCTGAAGTTTAAAGCTCCCACATTTGACAAATATAAGGGAGATACCTGCCCGAAGGTGCATGTGCGGTCATACTATAGACGAATGTCCGCTTACTCGAACGATGAAAGAATGCTGATGCATTTCTTTCAAGAAAGCTTGTCTGGTCCTTCCCTTGAATGGTACATGGGATTGGAGCCTGCTCAGATAAAGACTTGGAAGCAACTGGCTGAAGCGTTTGTGGCTCATTATAAGTACAATAGTGACCTGGCACCGAACAGGGTCCAGCTGCAGGGGTTGTCGCAGAGGAAAGATGAGAGTTTCAAAGAGTATGCGCAAAGGTGGCGCGACATGGCTGCAAGGGTTCATCCTCCTTTGGTTGAGAAGGAGATGAATGATATGTTCATAGGAACGTTCACCGGTATGTTTTATGATAAGTTGTTTCCCGCTTCTTTGGGCAGTTTCTCGGATCTAATCTTGATGGGCGAGAAGGTTGAAAGTAATATTAAAATGGGGAGATTCCAAGCTGAGGAATCTACTCCAGTTGGCAGTAATAGAAGAGCTTTCGGTGGTCGCCGTCAGGGTGACACAAGTGCAGTATTCGGGGGCCGAGGCCGAGGCCGGGGAAGAGAACGGAATCAGTACAATCATCCGCAACAGGTGGCAAGCGTCACAATTCCATTTCATCAACAACTAATACCACTACAGCAGATACCACCACAGCAGCAGCAACAACAACAGCAACAGAGGCCAAATCAGGGACAGAGGAGGTTTCCCAACACGAGGCCGAAAAGAGTATTTGATGTACCTCCTTATACGTATGCAGAGTTACTCCAAACATTACTGGGTTTAAATTTGGTGGAAAAGAGGACTATGGCGCCAATGAAGGGCACTCCTCCGTTCAGTTTTGATACGAATAAGCACTGCGAGTTCCACTCCGGGGCTCCTGGCCATGACATAGAGACTTGCCACGCGTTCAAGCATGTGGTGCAAGATCTGTTGGATAGCAAAGCCATAAATTTTGGACAAGCAGGTCCGAACATAGTACAACAGCCCATGCCCAACCATGGGGCAAATGCTATTTTGACTGAGGAGGGTTTGAACTTGATCATGAATGTTGATGAATTAAAAACACCGTTGTGTGAGATAAAGAGCAGGTTATTGAAAGAAGGTGTGTATCCGGGCTGCGATGAGTTTTGTCTAGAGTGTTGGACCCAAGCTGGGGGTTGTGCTGAATTGAAGAAGGGTATTCAGACCTTGATAGATGAAGGCACGTTGCAATTCGACAAAACGGCAGTTGAGAAACCTGCAGAAGTATTAGCTGATGAGCAAAGTGATGTAGCTACGGTGACAATCCCCCGAAAAACGATAATTATAACGGCGCCATCCAGACGACCGCCGATCACTATCACCAAGGCAGGGCCAACACCTTATGAGAGCACTAAGGCGGTACCCTGGACTTATGGGCTGGAAGCGTACTGTGATGGGGTGAAAATCGATATCGATAAACAGCCAGCTAGGGTTATGGACAATGTCGTCGGGACCGGAGGGATGACAAGGAGTGGGAGAATTTTTATATCGCCTGAGGTAGAGGCTGAACGATTGGCAAAAGGTAAAGGAAAAATGAATGAGGATGTCCCTGTGCAGAGGAACGAAAAAGAAACATCACTGAAAGATGTAGAAGAGTTTATGCGCCTTATCCGTAAGAGTGACTATAAGATTGTTGAGCACCTTCAACAGACGCCATCGAAGGTATCCATATTGTCGTTGTTATTGTGTTCCGAAGCCCATAGGAATGCATTATTGAAAATTTTGGACACGTCGTTTGTACCCCAAGATGTTTCTGTGAATCAGTTGGAGGGGGTGATGGCGCACGTGAATGCAGGCCATAGCTTGGGATTTACGGATTTTGATTTGACCCCGAGGGGAAGAGAGCATAACATGGCGTTGCACGTCTCAGTTGAATGCAGGGGCACAGTCATGTCCCACGTGCTGGTAGATACCGGATCTTCCTTGAACGTGCTGCCAAAGAAAGCAATGATGAAATTGGACATCAGGGGGATCATTTGTACGCCTAGTGACTTGGTGGTCAGGGCATTTAATGGTACACGAAGGTCAGTCTTTGGATCTATAACGTTACCTCTGCAGGTGGGGCCGGAGATTTTCGAAACTGAATTTTACATTATGGACATCCAGCAAGCATATAGCTGTTTTCTTGGGCGACCATGGATCCATGGTGCCGGGGCAGTCACATCTACCCTGCACCAAAAGCTAAAGTACATGGTGGGGGACAGTGTGGTTACAGTTTGTGGGGAGGAAGATATATTGGTCAGCCATCTGTCGTCATTCAAGTACGTAGAAGTCGACGGTGAGATTCATGAGACACCCTGTCAAGCCTTTGAGGGGTTGCGCATTAAAGACAAAGTTCCAGGGCCGAGTAAGGCATCGGAGGTGGCAGTATCGTCCTACAAAGAGGCTCAGGCTCTAGTAAAGACTGGTGAGACCAAGGGCTGGGGCAAGGTCCTGGATATTCCCGTGAAGATGGACAGATTTGGGCTAGGGTATCAACCTTCATCATCAACGCCTGCTGCAGGGGCACCCCGTTTCAAAGGACCAATAACAATCACGGCTAGTGGAGTATATCACGAGACCATCAACGCTGTTTCAGATTCCGAAGAAGGAGACAACGACTGCGACATGGACACCTGGATTCAGCCGAGCGTGCCAGGACAAGGGCTTTGCAACTGGTCTATTCAGGAGAGTGTTCCTGTGACCACCAAACAGTAATACTTTGTTTTCTTAATTGTTGAACAATCCGGTGTCCTACCCGAGGCATCGTGATTTTGCTTAGGGCCTTTCTGTTATGTACATTGCACTGTTTAATCATTGAATAAAAGGCGTTTTTCATGTACAACTATTGTGATCTCTGTTTTTCCTGTTTTTATTTTTTTACAATAAAATGGCAACGTGGTTATTCACTTTGTATGCATTTTGAAGCATTTAACCATGCCTTTTGCAGGATAACATTTTCAGATGACATCATTGAACCGCCTATGACTCGCTTCGACTTTGAGCACCCGATATTTCAGACCGAAGAAGAGATTGTCGAAGATGGCGCCGTTCCAGAAGAGTTATCTTGGTTGGTAAAGCAAGAAGAACGAATCATTTTGCCGCATGAATAGGTCATCGAAATCGTCAATCTGGGGTCGGAAGGGGTTGAAAGGAACATCTGTATAGGGGCCGCGCTGCAGAGCGACGTCAAGCGAAGACTGGTTGAAATGCTCAGAGAGTATAGTGATGTAATCGCTTGGTCGTATGAGGACATGCCTGGGCTGGATACGGATATGGTGGTGCACCGTCTGCCGCTAAAAGAAGAATGCTCGCCGGTTAAGCAGAAGCTTCGAAGAACTAGACCGGACATGGCTGTGAAGATTAAGGAGGAGGTTCAAAAGCAGTGGGATGCTGGTTTCCTAGCTGTTACAAAATATCCCTCATGGGTCGCTAATATTGTGCCAGTGCCAAAAAAGGACGGTAAAGTGAGAATGTGCGTAGATTACCGTGATCTGAATAAGGCGAGCCCGAAAGATGACTTTCCACTTCCTCACATCGATGTGCTGGTTGACAATACCGCTCAATTCTCCGTATTCTCCTTCATGGATGGCTTCTCGGGCTACAATCAGATTAAAATGGCGCCAGAAGACATGGAGAAGACTACCTTCATTACGCCTTGGGGAACATTTTGTTACAAAGTGATGCCCTTCGGATTGAAGAATGCTGGGGCAACATATCAACGAGCGATGACTACTCTCTTTCATGACATGATGCATAAAGAGATTGAAGTATATGTAGACGATATGATTGCCAAATCCCAGACGGAGGAAGAACATTTGGTGAATCTGCTGAAGTTATTCAAGAGGCTTAGGAAGTTCAGGTTGAGACTGAACCCTAACAAGTGCACCTTCGGGGTGAGATCGGGTAAACTGCTGGGGTTTATTGTGAGCAAAAAAGGAATAGAGGTCGATCCTGCAAAGATCAAAGCAATACAGGAAATGCCGACGCCTAGAACAGAAAAAGAAGTGCGAGGGTTTTTAGGGAGGTTGAACTACATCGCTCGGTTCATATCTCACCTTACAGCAACGTGCGAGCCGTTATTCAAGCTGTTGAAAAAAGACCAGGCTGTGACATGGAATGAAAATTGTCAAAATGCGTTCGATAAAATAAAATAGTATTTGCAGGAGCCTCCTATTTTGATACCTCCAGTGGCAGGGAGACCCTTGATTATGTATTTGACGGTTCTTGAGGGGAGTATGGGTTGTGTTCTCGGTCAACATGACGAGACAGGGCGAAAAGAGCATGCGATATACTACCTGGGTAAGAAGTTTACTGAATGTGAATCTCGATACTCAATGCTCGAAAAAACTTGTTGTGCGCTAGCCTGGGCCGCCAAGCGTTTGAGGCAGTACATGCTGAATCATACAACCATGCTCATCTCGAAGATGGATCCTATCAAATACGTATTTGAAAAGCAGGCACTATCGGGGAGAATTGCCCGTTGGCAGATGATTTTGACCGAATACGACATCCAGTATGTCCCACAGAAGGCTATAAAGGGGAGCGTGTTATCAGAGTATCTTGCTGAGCAGCCTATTGAGGACTACCAATCGATGAGGTTTGATTTTCCTGACGAGGATATCATGTACCTAAAGATGAAATATTGTGAAGAAGCGTTGTCGGACGAAGGACCAGAATTGGGTTCCAAATGGCAGTTGATCTTTGACGGAGCTGTAAACTCCTATGGTAGCGGATTAGGGGCAATCATCACCACTCCACATGGGTCGCACATCCCATTTACTGCTCGATTGACCTTTCCGGTTACCAATAATGAAGCCAAATACCAAGCTTGCATCATGGGGCTTGAAGAAGCCATTGATTTGCGAATCAAAAATCTGGATGTATATGGAGACTCAGCTCTGGTGGTGAATCAAATAAAAGGAGAATGGGAGACACGTCAGCCCAATTTGATACCATACATGAATTACGCGAGGAGATTGTTGCCTTTCTTTGACAAGGTTGAATTGCATCACGTACCGAGAGCGGAGAATCAAATGGCTGACGCCCTGGCCGCATTGTCTTCCATGTATAAAGTCAACTTCTGGAATGAGGCTCCCAGAATTGTTATCTCTCGACTTGACAGACCCGCCTTCATATTTTCCATCGACGAGGCATCTGATGATAAACCCTGGTATTTTGATATCCATAATTTCCTGAAGAGCAAAGAGTATCCGGCTGGGGCATCCAGTCACGATCAGAAGACTCTCAGGAGATTGGCTGGTAATTTCTATCTGAATCCGGACGGTGTCCTATACAAGAGAAACCACGACTTGGTGCTGCTACGATGTGTAGACGAGAAAGAGGCGAAGTTGCTTATGGAGGAAATACATGAGGGTACATTCGGTACACATGCTGGTGGGCATGCTATGACGAGGAAGATGTTGCGGGCAGGTTATTACTGGCTAACTATGGAAACTGACTGTTTCAAGTTTGCGAAGAAATGTCATAAATGCCAGATTTATGCGGATAAGATCCATGTGCCTCCAAGTCCTCTGAATGTGATGTCATCACCATGGCCATTTTCGATGTGGGGAATTGACATGATAGGAAAGATTGAACCGACAACATCTAACGGACACCGTTTCATTTTGGTAGCAATTGATTATTTTACCAAGTGGGTGGAAGCAGCATCATATGCAAATGTGACCAAGCAGGTGGTAGCCAGGTTTATCAAACGAGATATCATTTGCAGATATGGAATCCCCGAGCGAATAATTACTGACAGCGGTTCGAACTTAAATAACAAGATGATGAAGGAGCTGTGTCAGAATTTTAAGATCGAACATCACAACTCTTCTCCTTATCGACCCAAGATGAATGGCGCTGTTGAAGCGGCCAATAAGAACATAAAGAAGATTGTTCAGAAGATGGTGGTGACCTATAAGGACTGGCATGAGATGCTACCTTTCGCTTTGCACGGTTATCGTACGACGGTATGCACATCAACCGGGGCAACCCCATTCTCGTTGGTATATGGAATGGAAGCAATGTTACCACTGGAAGTTGAGATTCCTTCCCTGAGGGTATTACAAGACGTCCAACTCGACGAGGCAGAATGGGTGAAAGACAGGTTGAACCAGCTGAGTTTAATGGATGAGAAGAGGCTAGCTTCTCTAGCCTATGGTCGTTTGTACCAGAGCCCAATGAAGAAAGCGTATGATAAGAAGATACATCCTCGGAGCTTTCAGATGGGCGACCTTGTGCTGAAAAGGATTCTCCCGCCACAGGTTGATCAAAGGGGCAAATGGACCCCCAACTACGAAGGGCCATACGTTGTCAGAAAAGTCTTTTCAGGAGGAGAATTGTTGTTGTCCAACATGGACGGTGAAGACTTTACGTCGCCTGTAAATTCGGACGCAGTTAAAAAATACTTTGCTTGAAATTGACCCGCTGGACAAAAAAAAAAGAGAGTCCAGGCAAAAATGGGGCATCCTGGCGAACCAAAAACAGAATAAAAGGTTCGGGCAAAAATTAGGGATAAGATTGAAAAAAATGTACACCCGCGAAGTTGAAAACCTACACTGGGCGGCTTCGGCAAAAAGGGGTATCCCGGTGAACTGAAAACCCGCAAAGGGCGGTTCACGCAAAAGTTAGGGATTTAAAAAAGCGAATGACTGTGGTCCAAATTTGATACTACGGTGCACATTGGTGCGGGAGAATATACCTGAGAGTTCGATTACCAGATACAATCTCTTCAGAAGTTTGAATACTGGGAAAGCGCCAGAGTCAGGCGAGTCATAGGAGGATCAGCTCATGATGTTCGTCTGCATCACGTTGCCGACATATGTGCAAATTTGAGTTGTCACTGTATTTATGCTTCCTGTGCATACTTGTATATTTGTTGTGCGTAACTTCCTCTTTTCAGGAGTTACATCCAGTGTACAAAACTCTGCCCATTCAGGGGCCCAATTAATAAAACATGTTATTCAGTATTTGATGCTTGTTCTTTACTATTTTGTATGTGAAAAGCGCCAATGTTTAATAAAACTAGCAAGTGCATAACGTTGCTGGCCCTCGCCAATAATTGCTAAAACTTCGAATTGACTGAAAATGATGTCACTAACGCTAACCTGAATAGATTTGGTTGTATAGACTTGTCTTGTCTCGTTTGTGGTGTTGCAGGGTTCTTGACCATACGAAGTGGACGATCAGAAGATTGCAGTCCTAACCAGAGGCTCGTAACAAAAAGACTTGATCATTATGTGAAGTGAACCCCCATGCAGGTCGCACTTCATTCCTTGAAGCTGAGATGACAATGTTCCTTATTGAAGAAGGATCAAATTCCCCAACTAGTCGCAGCCTATCCGAAGGACATTCTCCAACAGAGTCGTTTACCCTCAGCCGAGTTTGATGATTCCAAGATTGTAGGCTGTATTCAGACGGTGTGGTCCCCCAAAAGGATTCCCTATCCCGAGCAGAGTTGTTTAGCTTCAGAAGACTAATATTTCCAAACTTGTGAGTTGTACCCAGACAGTCTACTCCTCCCAGTAGAGATTCCCTTCCCAGTAGGGTCATTTATTCTCCCCAACGGAGTCAGTTTATTTTACCCAAGAGAGTCGTTTCGTCCCCAGCGAAGTTCTCTCTTTTCAGCAAGTGTTCTCTTTCCTCCCAGTGGAACTCGAAGGTTAAAACTCCCCCCGACAGAGTTAGTTGTGTGTCCTGGCATTTATTTTGCTGAAATACTTTGTGATACCCGTTCACTCCCCAGCAGGGTGATATTTGTCCTCGACGGCCAAGATTGATGAAGCAAGCTTGTTAGAGCTATCCCAGCAGTTCGAGCCTGCATTTGCATTGGCATATAGTGTCATATTTGCATCCACCAAACAAAAAACGCGTAGCATTTCCATATTGTATGGAGCATTACGCCATTATCAAACTTACGCATTTTGAAACATAGATCAGGTTGGTTGATTTTTTGCTTTCAGGTGTGGTTCTCAATAGGAGTATGGAGTTCTAAAGCTCAGATATTACCAGACAATCGAAGTCTCGCCGGGAGACGTGTGATGATGTGGTTCAGTTTATTATTTTCCCACAGAGTTGCCAATTGAGGCGTTATTGTATCCGGCCAGCGGAATGTTTTCTTCAAGTTTGTTGCTGCGGCAGCGTTTCAGGTTTTTATAAAATCAAAGTTCAGAAGTAGCCACTTGTTATCGAGACGAGTGTTTGACAGTTATTTTCGGAATATCCTTAGTGGAGTTAGATACTGCAAAGAATAGACAAAGAAGCTATGTCCGAGAGTATTTTCCTGCGTGATGGGCAGAAGCGTATTTTCCTGCGTGATGGGCAGAAGTGTATTTTCCTGTGTGATGGGCAGAAGTGTAATTTTCCTGCGTGATGGGCAGAAGCGTAATTTTCCTGCGTGATGGGCAGAAGTGTATTTTCCTGCGTGATGGGCAGAAGCGTAATTTTCCTGCGTGATGGGCAGAAGTGTATTTTCCTGCGTGATGGGCAGAAGGGTATTTTCCTATGTGATGGGCAGAAGTGTATTTTTCTGCTTGATGGGCAGAAGTGTATTTTCCTGCGTGATGGGCAGAAGGGTATTTTCCTGTGTGATGGGCAAAAGTGTATTTTCCTGCGTGATGGGCAGAAGTGTATTTTCCTGTGTGATGGGCAGAAGTGTAATTTTCATGCGTGATGGGCAGAAGTGTATTTTCCTGTGTGATGGGCAGAAGTGTATTTTCCTGCGTGATGGGCAGAAGTGTAATTTTCCTGTGGGCTGGACAGAAGTGTATTTTCCTGTGTGATGGGCAGAAGTGTATTTTCCTGTGTGATGGGCAGAAGAAAATTTTCCTGTGTGATGGGCAGAAGAAAATTTTCCTGTGATGTAAACAAAATAGTGTCCCCGTATTGGATAGGCGGATGAAGTGTTACTAAATCGATGCATGTTTCCCGTGAGAGATAGACGGATGAACTTTCCTATATCTAGACGGACGAGTTCCCCGTAGGGAACATAGTATGTGTCCAATGACAAGATAGAACCACATTCTTATATTCGACAAAAGTACTTCTCCCAGTGAAGTCAATAAGTTTATTCCTATATTGACAAGATAGTATTGAAATCAGATTTGTAAATAGTGTTCCCCAAGGAGTGGTGCAGTTTATTTCGCAATTTATTTTTGCAGTTGGCAAATTTCCGGGTTTATTGGTATTCAACCGTCTTGTACCTCGATTGTCTGAAGGCTCCGGGCGTTTCACCCAGTCGGGTCCAAGCCGTTTGAATAGGGGTAGTTGTTGCACCCTAAAATTTGACCAACTTGTTTTACCTGATTTGTGTTTTCATAGCTTTATCATTTGCATAGTAGATCATATACATAGTTCATTCATTTGCATAGCATAGCATGGGCCAGCCATCCAACAGGGGATCAAGTGCCATTTCCATCCCAAGAAGCATATCCAAAAGGTTTTATTCAAGTTCAAGCCTATTCAAGTCACCAAGAAAGAAGGTGAAGCTTTGAGAAGTTAATAGATCAAGCAGTGGATTCATATCCTATCTGAGGAGTATTTGAAGATCATCAAAGAGGTTGTGAACTATGAACTGAGGCATGGAATGCGTGTAGACATCATGGAAGACCTAGAGGGTCATTTTGAAATTAAGAAAAGTTATTGGTGTGGTTACAAGAGTTACAGTTGAAGACAGTCAACTAGGGTTTCACCTAGGTCAAACCTAGGTCTAATGATTGATTGAAGGGCATCAAGGCCTATTTGAAGGATGTGGGATTCATCTTTTGATATGTGGATATGGATGGGGTGTTGTGCCAAGGAGAAATCAAAATAAATCAAGAAGAAGAGAAGTTTCTAAATTAGGGTTTCTGTGTAAAATCCCCTGATTTAGGTCAAACTTCCAAGCAAAATAATTCAAAATACAAGTCTCAAATGGATCTTTGTCCAACATGAAAATTGTAGAACATCTCAAGACCTTTAATTTGAGTGGTGGAAGGCATCAAGGAGATTTATAGAACTCAAGTTATGGTTCTTGCAAGTTACAGGTCATCTGAGGATACTGAAATTTATCTGTTAAAGTTGCTTGACTTCCAAGCAACTTTTTCCCTACAAGGAGTTGTCAAATGGATTCTTGGTAAACATGAAAGTTGTTCCTAATGATATTAGCTTTCTAGAAAGGTATGGTATGCCTCATTCTGATTTGTGGAACTCTACTTATGATCTTGACAAGCCAGGGGTATTTTGGGAAAGTAAGATTATAGGTCATTTCAAGCATATGTCTAAAACTCCTACTTGCAAACTTCAAATGAAAAAATGTTCAACATCAAACTTGCTCAAAATGATGTTTTGAGTCTAAGTAGAAGGTCATGATAGTTTGGAAATGCATGGAACTCAAAATGATAAAATTGACCAAATATGGAAGGTAAAAGTCCATTTTCAAGTGACCAAATTTGGGATTTTTTGATCCAAGGCCAAAACACATTTTGAGATCATTGACATCATTAGATTTTTAGTTTGAGGTCAAGAAATTGGACTTGTCATTAGTTGCTTGTAAAAGAAGATACACTTGCCAAATCAAGCTAGGGTTAAATTAAAAGGCAAAAGACCACTCTAACACACTCTAATTATCATTTGAGGAGATATTCAAGTCACATTTGAATGCTGCAACAAGGCAAACTGCAACTGATATGTTGATCTCACCATTTCAATTTACCATAGCATGAGATATCCAATTTCTCCTTAGATCATTCCAGCACTCTCTAGAAGTTTCTAACATCCTCTATAAAGCCATTGTAACTGATCAGAATAGGGGTTGGGTGTCATTTGCTGCAGAGAAGAAACATTGAACTTCATCTTCTTCCATTGCAATTCATAATCGAGTTCTCTATTTTCTTTACAATCAATCCAATTTCTTGATTTCATTCAATTCTATAATCATCACTGAGTGTGTAGAGATCAAAATCAGAGTGAATCATTGGCTAAATCGTGTTCTTGAAGTTTCACATTTTCAACTGCAACTGAAATTCTGTTTCAAGGATTCAAGTTGTTAGAGGAGGATCTAGTGCATACAGAAGCAAGCAAATGTCATCTTGAATGAATCTGGAGATTTGCAAGCCCTGATTTGGAGGTTTTCACTATCTGTTTCACTCATCTTTACAGGTTAGTAACTTTCAAACCATGGCTCGATTTAGTTAGAATTGGCATGAATCTTTAGGTTAGAAGCATAATATGTGGTTAGGTGAATCTTTCTGGAGAATTTGAAGCCATTTGGTGATGATTGATATAGTGACCTAATTTCTGTTTCAACCAAGAACATGATGGATATGGAGGTAGAGCCTTAGGTTTTTGGTTATAATTGATCAGTGTTAGGTGATGAAGAGATTGGGATACTTAATTTGATGATTGATGACAATTGATGTTGGACCAAATCTTGGAGATGGAATCGTGTTTAGAGTTAGAGACTATATCAATGGATTTCAATAACATAGATAGAATCATGGAAGAAAATAGAGCAGGTCTGGGCTTTGATTTGTTAATTTTGGTTGAGAATTAGTGATTCACGAATAGCTGCAGATTGTGTTCTTGCTATTGTTCTTCAATGGAGTTTGGCTCCAAAACCAGTTCAAATGAGGAAGAAAGAAGGATGGCCTTTGGATCATTGCTGGACTTTGACTGGAAAGAAGATCGTGTGGCCTTTATTGCGTTTCAAGTTTGTGAAGGATTTTGTTGAGCACACAAAACACTGCCGTTTCATTTATTTAGTGTAATGGGCTTAAGTGGAATTGATGATCACACCCCCAGTAGACAAGCCCACTAGGATTGCACTGAATTTATTTGCTTCCTGCACCATTAATTTTTCATTTTTCTTTGGATTTTCGTTTCATTTTCTGAAGTTTAATTGGGCTTAGTGAATTTTGTTACGCGCACCCCCCTGCCTGGCCCATATGCGTTTTGCTTTATATTTTGTTGCTATCTGCACCAGCTTTGTGTTATTTTTAATTCATTTTATTCATTTTTCTTTATAACTTTGGAAAATCATAAAAATTTGGAAAATGATCTTTTTGACCTGAGAATTTTTGCAACACTTTAATAATGGTTTCAAGAACATTGTGAATAAATAAAAATATTAGTTTAGGTATTTTCTTTATTTTTTGTGAATATTTTACATTTAGTTATTTTTTCATTGAATTTAGTTTGTACATAATTTTTTATATTTTTGTTTAGATAGTTCCCCTTACTTTTTTAGGCCATTCTTTTTAGGGCAATTAGATACAAACATTAGGTACCCCTGGATTTTATTCCATAATTTTTAGGATTATTTTTAGGTAGTTTTGATTAGATGATATTAGGATAGTTAGATTAGGGTTTATACACAACATAGGTACACTTGAACATTTTATTTTGGGTTTTTTAGATTGAATTAGAGTATGGGACCTATGGGGTATATAGGGTAGATATAGTATTTCCCTTAGAATTAATATTAGACTTGTAAATATTATATTACTATTTTTAGTATATTTTACAATTGTGTGATTGTTTGGTTTGCCTATTTTTGGGGTTTATTTTGTTGTGTGGGCTTTTTGGGCTTTTGCTTGGGGTGTGGGATTAGTTAGAGCTTGTGGATCTTGGCAAGGATCAATAAATGAAGATTGAAGATCAAAATCAAAACTTGATGAAGATTGCTTGGCTTGCTTGGAGTTGTTTGAAGACCATAGGACATAGGGTATAGGTAGAGCCTTAGAATAGAAATTTTCTTCATAAACATGGATGGTTTCTTTTTCCTCCATTCTTCTAAATGATTAAAAGTCTCTCCTTAATACTCACATCCCTCCTTTGGAAGCATTAGTGACTGTATCTAGGAGATAGAACTTTGAGAGAAACAGTCTGTATTATGTTAACTTTCTGTAGGCCACCTTTGGTGTTCAACAGACTGTTTAACATTCAAAATCCTCTTCTAATCTTTTCTCTGTTGGAGAGCTTACTTTGAAGAATCCCTTGAAGATTGAGGATGAAGTACATTGCCTTGAAGACTGTTAGAAGAAAGAGCTGGTGCTGTCAGAGCTGTGCAACTGTTTGAAGTAGGACTTACTGCTGCTTAGCTGTTTGATGCTGTCTACTGTTTAGAGTTTCTGCTTGTTGTAGCTTGCTGTTTTTCTTGAAGATTGGATGCTTATTTGAAGCTTGTAGATGGATGAAGACCTTGCTTGAAGGTGTTGGTGACTTGTTGCTGTTTCTATCAGATTTTGCTGCTTAGAGCTGTTGGTGCTGTTTAGAGCTGTTGATGTATTGTTTGAGTTTCCTGACTGTATTGTTTGATAATTACCATGTTAGGTTTAAAGTGAATTTTGTTCACTTTTGCCTGTTGTTTTCTAGGTTCAAGGTTGAGTGGGACTCCCTTTCCTCGCTTGTATTGCTGCATACATGCATTTTACTGCTTTACTGTATATATGTTGTTGCTTTTCCGTTTATCCCCTAGGATCTCTGTTTCTCTCTGTGCAAGAGAGAAATATGACAAACATTAGGCTTTCATCCATGCATGACAACATTAGGGTAGATTTTGATTCCCTTTTCAACCATAGGCTTTTTAGAGCTCCTTTCTCTTCTCATCTCAGAATAATTCAAAAACACAGTAATAAGGTTAAGCAATGTCGTACGTTACGAGCCTTAAGCTATTTGAGAAAAGGTTGCTGGAAGGTCACTCTTCAGTAATCTGATTGCTTAGTGTGTTACCCTTAGGGTGACATACGACGTAGTCACTCTCAAATCATAGTCTCTAGTGCGTCAGAGATTGCAAACACACTAAAAAATACTTCTTGCGTAAAAGACTGTAAACCAATCAAAAGTGTCATTTTTGTCCGCTTGGACCCGTAAGCAGGAGAAAACCTTTTTCAGAAGGATAAAAACAATCAAGACAGACTTGTGTCGTACGTGGCCCGAAATACGTTTGCTCTAATCTTTCATGCTGTATGAAAGTACGTAGGCATAGGATGCGATATCCTAGCGAGCAACCTTCCCCTCCTTTCCCGTAGGTAGGCGAACTACGTTGACTCTGATTTCTCGTTTCAGACAGGAATACGTAGGCATAAAGTGCGATACTTTGCTGAGTCATTTTATTTTCTTTTAACCCCAGACCTGTAGAATAGATAGAATAACAATCCGTACTAGAAAACAAGCGTGGATCCCGTCGAGTACGACGGACGTGAGGGGTGCTAATACCTTCCCCTTGCGTAACCGACTCCCGAATCCAGGATTTAGTTGCGACGACCATTCCTTTCCCGTCTTTGCGGTAGGTTTACTCTGAGCGTTTCCTTTCCCTCCGTTGGGATAAATAACGCACGGTGGCGACTCTTTTGTTCAGCCGGCGCCGATTTTCGCAGTAGCGACACAATGCACATTGTGAATTCCATTCCGGGGCACCCGGTCACAGCATAGAGAACTGTCATGCGTTCAAGCACAAGGTGCAAGATTTGATAAATAGCAAGGCTATAAACTTTGGTAATGAGGCGCCCAATATTGAGAAAAATTCGATGCCGTCTCACGGATCTGCATAGGTGGGTGCAGTCTTGGAAGATACCAGTCTGAATTTGGTCATGAATATAGATGAATTGAAGACACCTCTGGGTTGTGTAAAGAACAGGCTGCTGAAAGGGGGAGTATTCCCTGGTTGTGATACAGATTGTGTTGAATGTTTGGCTTGGCCTGAGGGTTGTGATAGCTTAAGAAGAGGTATTCAAGGGCTGATTGACGAAGGAACGCTGCAATTCGACCGTACTGCTGAAGAGAAGCCTGTTGAGGCAATAGCTAAAAGGCAGGGCGAAGTTGCGACGGTTACAATCTCGTTTAAAACTGTCACGATATCGGCGCCTCCCAAGCGACCAACTATCATAATAACCAAAGCTGGACTCATTCCATATGAAAGCACTAAAGCCATCCCTTGGAACTATGGTGCGGAAGTTTACTGCAATAGAGATAACCTGGGAAGCCCACCGGTAGGGTCAGTTGATAACCTTGTAGGGGCAGGGGGCATAACCCGCAGTGGTAGAATCTTTGCGTCACCAGAAGTAGAAGCTGAGAGAATTGCAAAGGGGAAAGGTAAAGTCAATGAAAAAGGACCTTCCCAAGAGAAGGAAAAAGAGGCTTTGACTAAAGACATGGAAGAATTCATGAGATCAATTCAGAAGAGTGATTATAAAATTGTCGATCATCTGCAGCAGACGCCTTCCAAAATCTCGATTTTGTCATTGTTGCTTTGTTCCGAGGCCCACCGGAATGCTTTATTGAAAGCACTTGACACTGTTTTTGTACCCTAGGAGATATCCGTTAATCAGCTCGAAGGAGTGATTGCGCACGTGAATGTGGGGCATGGCCTTGGCTTTACAGATTTTGATTTGACACCCAGGGGCCGTAACCATAACAGTGCGTTACATATTTCAGTTTAGTGTAGGGGCACTATTATGTCTCATGTCCTTGTTGACACTGGTTCGTCTTTGAATGTTTTGCCCAAGAAGGCACTGTTGAAGCTGGATACCCAAGGTATAATATGCACGCCAAGCGACTTGGTAGTGAGAGCTTTTGACGGGACTAGAAGGTCCGTGTTTGGAGAATTGACTTTGCCCATCTAGGTCGGTCCAGAGGTGGTTGACACTGTGTTTTACATTATGGACATACAACCAGCTTATAACTATTTGCTTGGACGACCATGGATTCACTCTGCAGGGGCTGTAACGTCTACGTTGTACCAAAAGCTTAAGTATATGGTCGGTGGTAGCATTGTCACCATATGTGGCGAGGAAGACATTCTAGTAAGTCATCTGTCGTCATTCAAATATGTCGAAGTGGATGGGGAGATCCACGAGACATTGTCCCAGGCTTTTGAAGGAGTGCAGATCAGAGACAAATCTCCTGTCATAAGCAATGGCTATGTCTTCGTACAGAGAAGCCCAAGCGGTAGTTCAGGCTGGAGAAACCAAAGGTTGGGGTCAAGTTCTGGAGATTCCTGTTAAGCAGGACAAGTTTGGCTTGGGTTATCGCCCGTCGTCTTCATCTTCATCACAGAGCGCACCAAAGTTCAAGGGGCCGATTGTGTTTACTCCAGGAGGAGTCAGCTTTGAAACGATTAATGTTGTGTCTGATAGTGAAGATGGAGATAGCGACTGTGACATGGATTCATGGATCAAGCCCAACGAGCCAGGACAGAGCCTATGCAACTGGTCTATCCAGGACTTTATTCAAGTGACGACGAAACAATAATGCCTTGTTTTTTCGATTATTGTACAATCCTATGTCCTACCCGGGGCATAGTGATTTTATTTCATGGCCTACTTGCTTATGTGTATGCTTTGTTTTAATCATCAAATAAAGGCGTTTTCCTCATGCAAATTTTGTGATCCATGTTTTTCTATTTTTATTTTTTACAATAAAATGGCAATGTGGTTGTGTGCTTCGTTTGCATATCATTTGAAGCATTTAACCCTTTCTCTTACAGGATCCATATTTCAGATGACACCGATCAAGAACTCCCTATGACTAGCTTCGGCTTTGAGCATCCGATATTTCAAGTCGAGGAAGAGATTGTTGAGGACGACGACTTACCAGAAGAGCTGACTCGTCTTGTGAAACAAGAAGAGAGAATCATTCTGCCCCATCAGGAGGATATTGAGATCATAATTTAGGTTCCGAAGAAGTTGTCAGGAATGTCCGGATAGGGGTTGCGCTGGAAAGTGATATCAAGCAGAGACTTGTCGAGATGCTTCGAGAGTATAGTGACATCTTTTCTTGGTCTTATAAAGATATGCCTAGGTTAGACACTGATATTGTGGTCCACCGCTTGCCATTACGTGAAGACTGTCCGCCAGTCAAGCAAAAGCTCAGAAGAACGAAACCAGATATGGCCGTAAAGATTAAAGAGGAAGTAAAGAAACAGTGGGACGCTGGTTTTCTAGCTGTTACAACTTACCCTCCTTGGGTCGCCAATATATTACCTGTATCAAAGAAAGATGGTAAGGTGCGAATGTGCGTTGACTATCGGGATCTGAACATGGCGAGCCCTAAGGATGACTTCCCGCTTCCTCATATTGACGTATTGGTCGACAATACTGCTCAATTCTCTGTGGTTTCCTTCATGGACGGCTTTTCGGGCTATAATCAGATTAAGATGGTGCTGGAGGATATGGAGAAAACAACTTTTATTACCCTGTGGGGAACGTTCTGCTACAAAGTGATGCCCTTTGGTTTGAAGAACACTGGGGCAATATATCAGCGTGCTATGACGACGCTCTTTCATGACATGATGCATAAAGAGATTGAGGTATATGTTGACGATATGATTGCCAAATCCCAGACGGAGGAAGAGCATCTGGTGAATCTTCTGAAATTGTTTGAGAGGCTTAGGAAATTTAGGCTGAGGCTGAATCCTAATAAGTTCACCTTCGGGGTGAGATCTGGAAAGCTATTGAGGTTCATTGTTAGCGAAAAGAGGAATTGAGGTTGATCCTGCTAAAATAAAAGCCATACAAGAGGTTGATCCTGCCTAAAACAGAGAAAGAGGTTCGTGGATTTTTGGGGAGGTTGAACTACATTGCTCGATTCATATCTCACCTTGCAGCCACGTGCGAGCCGATGTTTAAACTGTTGAAAAAAGATCAGGCGATTGTATGGGATGCAAATTGTCAAAAGGCGTTTGAAAGAATAAAAGAATACTTGCAGGAACCTCCTATCTTGATGCCGCCAGTAGCCGGGAGACCACTGATCATGTACTTGACGGTTCTGGAGAATAGTATGGGTTATGTTCTCGGTCAACATGACGGGACTGGACGAAAAGAGCACGCGATCTATTATTTGAGTAAAAAGTTCACAGACTGTGAGTCCCGTTACTCAATGCTCGAAAAGACGTGTTGTGCACTTGCTTGGGCTGCCAAACGTCTGAGACAATACATGCTAAATCATACAACCATGTTGATTTCGAAGATGGATCCGATCAAATACGTCTTTGAAAAGCAGGCACTTTCAGGAAGGATTGCCCGATGGCAGATGGTACTAATAGAGTATGATATACAGTATGTTTCGTAAGAGGCTATCAAGGGTAGCGTACTGTCAGAGTACCTGGCCGAGCAGCCAATCGATGATTACCAGCCAATGAAGTTTGATTTTCCTGACGAGGATATCATGTACTTAAAGATGAAAGATTGCGAAGAGCCATTGCATGGTGAAGGTCCTGAGCGGGGTTCCCAATGGCAATTGATTTTTGACGGGGCTGTTAATTCATATGGAAGTGGAATTGGGGCAATCATTACGACTCCCCACGGGACGCACATCCCGTTCACTACCAGATTAAAATTTCCAATTACCAACAATGAGGCTGAATATGAGGCGTGTATCATGGGTCTCGAGGAGGCTATTGATTTGAGGATTAAAAATCTTGATGTATATGGAGACTCCGCGTTAGTCGTGAACCAGATCAAGGGAGAATGGGAAACTCGTCAGCCTAATCTGATACCGTATATGAATTATACGAGAAGGTTGTTACCTTTCTTTGACAGAGTAGAGTTTCACCATGTGCCACGGGCAGAAACTCAGATGGCTGACGCTCTCGCAACGTTGTCTTCAATGTACAAGGTTAACTTCTGGAATGATGCTCCCAGGATAGTTATATCTCCCCTTAATAGGCCCACTTTCATATTCGCCATTGAGGAAGCTTCCGATGGCAAGCCGTGGTATTTTGATATCCAGAATTTCCTAATAAACCAAGAGTATCCGACTGGGGCATCAAACCGCGATAAGAAGACTCTTAGGAGATTGGCCGGCAACTTCTACTTGAATCCAGATGGTGTTCTGTACAGGAGAAACCATGATTTGGTGCTATTGCGATGTGTGGATGAGAAAGAAGCTAATTTGCTTATGGAAGAGGTCCACGAGGGAACCTTTGGCACGCACGCCGGCGGACATGCTATGTCCCGAAAGTTATTGTGAGCAGGGTATTATTGGCTGACGATGGAAAGAGACTGTTTCAAGTTTGTGAAGAAATGCCATAAATGCCAGATTTATGCAGACAAGATTCAGGTGCCGCCAAGCCCTTTGAACATTATGGTGTCCCCGTGGCCTTTCTCCATGTGGGGCATTGATATGATTGGCAAAATTGAGCCCACCGCATCCAATGGACACCAGTTCATCTTGGTAGCTATCGATTACTTCACCAAATGGGTTGAGGCAGCCTCGTACGCCAATGTTACCAAGCAAGTAGTAGCCCAGTTTATCAAAAAGGATATCATCTGTCATTACGGCTGTCGCGGTGAAATTCGGATACCAAACTATTGATTAGTTTGAATCTTTAATTCAATTTGCAACCGAACTTTGATTTGTCCAAAGGAAGGGATAAAGATCGAAATTCCCACAATGCAATGCAAATGCAAGGTTTAGAGAGTCATAGGTTCGGGGGTTGGTTAAACTTAGGGAAGGTACTAGCATCCTAAGTTTCTGTAGTACTCTATAGGAACCTCTTGTTTTATTTTTGTTTATTGGTAAGTGTTTATCTGCTTAAGGTATAAGAGACCCTAATGGTTTATTTCTAAGTATACTCGATAAGATGTCGCATCTTATGCCTACATATCCTGACGGGAGTGGAATCAGAGTATCTGTAGTTCCCCTAAAGGGTTAGAAGAATTCTTTGACTGTGGTCAAAGTTCCTACGGGTTTAGGGTAGTTGTTTTGATTGATTTTAGGAGAGGAGATGAGTCTTCATTTTAAGAGAGATTTAACCGCCACAAGGTGTAGGAAAATAGTCTTTGCATCGTCTTAAGAAAAGGGCTTAAGTACTCGGATTGTTTGGCGAGTATGCCTTTGTTTCTCTTAAGGCAAAGTCCCTACGGCTTGATTGTATTGTTGTGGGGTGGAGATTCTATCTCGCTTAAGATGATTGACATCTTTCTCTAATGTGTTTGGATTTTGTTTGATTTGTTTCTATGTTGTAAGGATAAAAGTCCTTCCTATGGGGTAGGATCTATCCTAAAGATCGACTTGAATGGGATCAAGGATCATGGGGAGTGTGATGCAAATGTAGATGCATACGCACGATTGTTGGGATCATGCGCAGATTCTTCCTTTGGACGGAATGCGATGCGTGAATATAAATGCGATAATGTAAATGCAATAGGATAAATTGCGGAAGAGTAAAACATACACATACGCATGAAAGTGCTGAAGTGTGTGAGAGTGTATGTGTCGTGAATGTGAGTGTGCACGATTGCGTTGGATGCGATGTTAATTGATTAAGGGTGTGATTAAGGGAATATTATCTTTGATGAGATTCAGCTTTAAGCGAGTGTTGAATTTGATTTTATTTTGGCGAAAACGTTGAATTACTGAACTAGTTTAGTAAAAGTTTCGAGTGATAAATCAATTAAGTTCTAATTAGAGATGTTCTTAAACAAATATAGGTTTTAAGAAAAGTTTTATTATTAAATAAGTTTTTTAGTTATTATCATAAAAGACAAATAGTTAGTTTAAATTATAAAAAAAAACAAGATTGTATTTATTAAAAAGTTTAGTCATTAATAAAATGTAAATTGTTTAGAATGAAGTTTTTTTGTTTTAATAAAGAGTTTTGAATTACAACTCCATTAAATTTTAAATGGAAAAGGTTTAAGTGAATAAGTTTTGAGAAAAAGGTTTAGGTACTAAATTTGGGAAGATTTATTTGATTATCGCTTAACGAGATTTAATTGAAAAAAAAGATTGAATTTTATTAAATAAATTATAACTTAGTGAATTTAAATGGGTTGCAAATTAATTAGATTAATTAGATAAACAACTTTATGATTTTTTCAAATAAATAAAAAATGGCTGATTTTAAAAGGGTCAATTAATTATTTAATTAATTAAATTAGTTATTAGATTAAAATGATTATATTAAGGGGAGATCCATGGTTTTTTTAAAAGGGATTAGTGGGTTAATTATTTAATTAGAGGAAGGTTTAGGCGTATGATTCAGCGGTGTAAGTGTGTGGATAATGTTAGGGGGCGTGCAACGTGAACCGTGTGATAGTGTTTAGGTGGTAGACCAAGATCAAACGGGCGATAGTGATGCTGGGGCACACCGCAGTTATTATGAACGCACACACACGATACAATACACAAACAAAACAATCAGAGAAAAAAAACCCTAGATTCCCAATGTCGTCCCCCCTTCTCATCGCGACCTTCTTCGATCTTCTCCCTCTCTCAACGCCTCTCTCTGTTTCTTTCTCCTCTTCGCTTCGATTTCTCCCTTCTTTTCTTCGTTCTCTCCTTCTTTTGCTTCTTAGCGCTCCGCTCACCATTCTCGACTCCCTTCCCTCACCTCGTCATCCCATCTCCTGCAAAATCAAACACAAAAACAACATCTAAACGGTTAGCGAAAAAAAAGTATCAACTGAGATGGATTTGTGCCGGTCTTCGAAGGTTTCGTTTGCAGTGGAAATGGCGATTTGTTTTTCGGGTGGATTTGTGATGAAGGCTTCGAAGATGGGGAAGTTTGCAATGAAAATCTAATCACGAGATAAGTCTTTTCCCTACAAACTTTCGTACTCTTAGGTTTTCTGGTTTTTTGATTTGGGTATTTTCGTGTTGAATTGCTTACGGATTTTTGGTATCTGTGAATTTTTGTATGTTTGAAATTGGGGTTTTGAAAATTGGGATTTTGTGGGGTTTTTGGATTTTCGGTCAATTGTTGTGTGCTTGTTCCCTTTTCTCTGTATTGTTCTCCTCCTTTTATAGTCATAAACTCTTTATTCTAATTAAGCCTTCATCAATTCCTTTTCAAAATCATCAATTCCTTTCCAAAATCATGTGAGCAAGTTTAAACCGGTTTGGAAATGATTTAAGACCTTGTCCCTCCTTGAATTGATTTGCTTAAACACCTTCTGTTTTGGTCTTGTATATATTAACGGTACCTGATGAATAAGGGGATATGTCCTGATTTCTTTCCGAATTTAGCATATTATCAGAAAGAAATTGAACTGGCATTAAACACGTTGTGATGTGTTGTCACAGGATGATGGTGGTTGTTTCATGTGAGATCCTGTTTTCCCAATTCAAAATACAAACTCAAATTCTTATTAATTATTTCAGAACTTATGCAGGTATTTCCTCTTTTGGGATTCGGAACAAATACGGTAACTGTGGCTTGGGCGGGAAGAGAAGACCATATGTTGACTTGTGAAATATGAAGGTTACAGCTGTTGTTTAGCTCTCTACTTATTTCAGGTGTAACTAATGCATGATTTTGCTTTTCCAGAAGCAGCTTTAAATTATCCTTGTCTTCTTTCTGTAGTTCATTTTTGTACCTCTGCACAAATGCAAGAAGTGATTGGTGCCATATAACAGGCACTTTCCTAGTTTCATTTTCAAATCTCATGAAATGAACAACAACCGCATCAACCACACGATATGGCAAAGCATATTTCTTCTTCAGAAAAAGCTTTATGAAATAGGTTGTAGTGCCACAATATTCCATCTCTGCAAGCTTCATTAGCGCAACACTTGAATGGAGTGGAGGAATAGAACACTTTTCTATAATGCTTCCAACAATGATGGCCTCCCTTAGACTACATGTGCGGCTTGGGCCGGTTCTGATGGATGTCGGCGTGGAGAAGTCTTGGTAAGTTTTCCAATTAGTTCCACTTTCTATTCCTTATAAATTTTTGTTTCTGAAAAGAACATGAACAATAAGTCTATGATGAAAACCCGTTGTTAATATGGCAGGGATCAAGTTCGGAAGGAATGTACGCCACGGGAGGAACTGGTATTGCAGTTGGTTACACCATGTCAAGAAGCTTCTTTTTTCAAATATATTGCAGGCCATGTTACTGAATCCAGAGGCAAGGGTAAATAGCTTCAACGCCTTTGGTGCACTAATCTACCAGAAGAAATTCAACTTGAGACTCAGTATCCTCTGCTGCCGGTTTCTTCATCTATGGTGAGTTGATCATCTGTAATCATCCTTAACATTAGCAACGAGATTTAAGAGCTTGTCTAACGGTTTCAGCATTGTCATGCCTAGGAGGATCAAACACTGACAATAGCCCAACAAACTGCCACGGGCCGCCAGTACTTTCCTTTGCTTTCTCAGGATCTTCCTGTCTAACAACACCGAGTGAACGCAGCCCTCCTTCTGCAAACTTTTCAATCATGGCATGAATCTTTTTCTGAGCATCTCCTCTCATGTTACACAGTTCTATAATCCGTTCAGGAGCCCCTTTGCTTGCTCTACGCCAACTTCCATCTTCATTACCAATGTAAGTCAAAGCAGTTCTCCTATCTTTTGAATTGAATGGCAAGAAATGCAGCTTTGTTTGTCTCGTAACTTTCCTGGTACCTTTACTTACTTCCAGGTTTGTACAAAAGTTGCATCCCAATTATGGAGCTTCTTCTATTTGTAGCAGTGGTATTCAAATCAACCTCCCTTGAAGCGTTGATTTCGGCAAAGGAAAAAACTTCTTCAAGTTAAAGGTAACGCGGTCATTTGTACTGTGATAGCTATTACCTCTTTACATTGTACTTGGCATAAGTGAATTGATATTGCATATGAAATTGCTTCTAACATCCTCCTCCCTGTTCTGTGCAAGACGTTGCTGAGGAATGCATATGGTGTTGAGCACAATACCGCTAATCACGTAATTATTAAGGTGTTTGGTTAGTTTGATTGAACTGTTATGTTTTCCTGATGCAGGGGCCGATAAACATTTTAGGATCTGCAGGCTTGCGCAACGCGTCAAGGACATATCGAAGAGCTATTTCAAGAGAGAGATGCGTCACAAGATGATGCTTAACAACAGACCTAAAGATAGGCTCAACAATTTTGAGTCGCATTTCTGGATACCTTGGGTAAAACCTATAATCCTCAAACAAGTTTGCCGTCATGTATTCAAAAAAACTAGATTGTCCCTCTGCACAGAAGATTCATTGAATTGGATTAGTGTTTGCACCCCTGCAGGTACGGATATCCTATTATGAAACATCTCTTAGAATATCGCATTTGCTTTATTCGTTAACATCTTTCGGAAATTGTGTAGAAGTAGGTGAATTAGTAGTCCTGCTACTTTGAAGCCTTGGACTTGAAGATATACGCAACCTCTCCCGCTCCTCAGAAAGTAGTCCAGAGTCAACCAAGTCGGTATGAGTTCTGAGAACCTTCAAAAGAATGTAGCAGTTGTTCCAGTAAATAATTTCAGAACATCACCAGACAAATGAAAAGATCGGTCAGATATATCATGTGGTCCAGCAAATTGATGAGGCATGTGCATTTTCACTAGCATAGTGTGCCGAAGTTTGTTGTGATGAGCTATCCTTATTGGAAGAGCGAAACCTGGGCTTGATTGAATTTATGCAGGAGGTACGGCGGTAGCTGGCTCATCTGCACTTCAAGAGTGGATGTACCAACTTTCAGCAATACAGTCGATTGGATTCCTTTTTAAATTCCTTTGGTTATGTTGTACTTCTTAATGATCAGATTGGTGAAATGTACATTTACTTTAAAAATTCACCTTTTTGTTACGATAAAGCTAGCTGTTTGTAGCATAACATGATTAATGCTGAAATATGTCCTTTGGGGTTTGAATTCATACTTGCCCGTGTAATATCTCGAAGTCCAATTGTACTTTTCACTTAAATTCTGTTGTGGCCCAATATTTATGTATGAACTTTGACGTGATGACTCAAGATATTATAGCCTGTGGTTCTGAAATCAAAGTCCTGAACATAACATGCTTGAAGTAGAAAATATGATTCAAGTGATAATGGTTTTGTTGGGTTCTAACATCTTCAAATTTTTGACCTGCAATTGCTGAGAAAAAGAAACTCCTTGGATTTGTAAAATTGAACTATTCGAACTCAAAGGCTCTTGGAAACAAGGTGATGAATTCCATTTTAAAAATTTGTTAAAGCGATAATCCCACTTGGCATGTATGATCCAGAAGTTGACAGTTTCTTAGACTCGTAAATTTAAACTCTTGATTGGTCAAACCGAATCCCAGGTAAAACGAGTTACACTCTCGTCATCATAAATCGAACACCACTTGATTAGATTGCACCTGTTGGATTTCAAACATATATGAACTTCCCTTAAATTTGAATTCACTCTATCTTGCACTAAAACCTGTCAGAGATGTCCTAAAAGAAAAAAAATGAAACTGTACACACTCGTTAGCCATAATAAATTCGCATACAGAAAAAAAAAGACAAGAATACAAAAAAAAACAAGGAGGTGAAATCTTAAGGTCAAAAATTAGGGTGCAACAACAGCATTCCCAAAAGAATCGTTACTGACAATGGTTCGAACCTGAGTAACAAGATGATGAAGGAATTGTGCCAGAATTTCAAGATTGAGCATCACAATTCATCTCCCTATCGGCCCAAGATGAATGGCGTTGTCGAAGCAGCCAATAAGAACATCAAGAAGATAGTTCAGAAGATGGTTGTGACATACAAAGACTGGCACGAGATGTTGCCCTTCGCATTGCGCAGTTATCGTACGACGGTACGCACATCGACCGGGGCAACACCTTTCTCACTAGTGTATGGTATGGAGGCCGTCCTACCATTGGAAGTTGAGATTCCTTCTTTGAGAGTATTGCTCGATGTCCAACTAGATGAGGCAGATTGGATAAGGAATAGGCTGAATCAGCTCAGTTTAATGGATGAGAAGAGACTTGCATCTATCACATATGGTCGGTTATACCAGAGCCGAATGAAGAAAGCTTACGACAAGAAGGTGCGCCCTTGAAGCTTTCAGACGAGCGATCTTGTGCTAAAGAAGATTCTCCCACCACAATCAGATCACAGGGGAAAATGGACTCCCAACTATGAAGGTCCATATATCGTTCGAAAGGTCTTCTCCGGAGGAGCCTTACTGTTGTCCATCATGAATGGCGAGGATTTTTCATCCCCTGTGAACTCGGACGCAGTTAAAAAATACTTTGCTTAAAGAGACCCGCTGGACAGAAAAAAGAAAGTCCAGGCAAAAATGGGGCATCCCGGCGAACCAAAAAGAAAAAAGAAAAGGTTCGGGCAAAAATTAGGGATAAAAATTGAAAAGATGTACACCCGCGAAGTCGAAAACCTGAAAAGGCGACTTCGGAAAAAAAAGGGTATCCCGGTGAATCGAAAACCCGCAAAGGGCGGTTCAGGCAAAAGTTAGGGATTGAAAAAGAAAATGACTGCAGTCCGAGTTTGATACTGCCTTGCTTAGTGGTTTGGGAGTACCTGAGGGTCGATTATCCAAGTCAATCTCTTCCGAGGACGGAGTATCGGTAAAGCGTCGAAGTCAGGCGAGTCATAGGAGGATCAACTTATGGTGTTCGTCTGTGCCACGTTGCCGACATGTATACAAATTTCTTTGTACCTCTGTACATATTTGTATTTATTTTTGTAACTTCCTCTTTTCAGGAGTTGCATCCACTGTACAAACTTTGCCTATTTACAAGCCCATTATCAATAAACGTATACTATTCAGTACTTGGTGTTTGTTTTAACTTTTACTGTTTTGTTTGTGGAAAACACCGATGTTTTTGATAAACTTGCACGTGCATAAACTTGCAGGCCTCGACCAATAATTGTTAAAACTTTGAATTAACTGAGCAATTGTCACGGATATTGACCTGGATATTTCCTTTTGTATAGGATATCTTGTTGTTGCTCATATTTTGCAGGGTCGTTACCTTCGCAGCAAACGGCCGAGGGATCGTGTCTCCCCAGCCGGAGTCCCTTAACGTAGGAGCAGGCTCTAGGTGATTTTATTCCTCCCCAGCAGATGGAAGTCGCATTTTCATCCCCAGAAGAGTTAGGTGCGAGCTAGCAAGCGGTCAGGCAATGATGTACATCCCCAGCGGTGGTCATGTGCACTTTTAATCCCCAATAAAGACCTCACAGGGTACAACCAGGTTGCCAGTTGTTTTGAAAAGGGTCATCCCCGCGCAGGATCGTTCTTTCTGTTCTCCAGCAGGTTGTCTTTCCTCCAATAGGTTATTCATTATCAGCAGAGTTCGTAACTACAGATTTGTTAAACTATCCCCCAGCAGGATTGTTTCTTCCCCCAGCGGAGTCGGTTCACCTTTCCAGCATTTATTTTGTTGAGATAATTCTGTGATACCCGGTTATCCCCAGCGGAGTTGGCTTTGTCTTCAGCATTTATTTCGCTGAAGCGGTTCTGTATCCAGCTTTTCTCCGGCAGCCCGAGCTCGCATTTGCATCTTGCATATATCATCATGTATGCACCATATTACCATCTACCCAAACGCGTAGCATTTCCATTTCGTATGGAGCATTACGCCACATTTTCAATCATATGCATTTTGAAACATAAGCCAGGTTGGTTACCTCTTTGTTTCAGTTGTTTTTCCCTGCAGGAGAGTTGAATTCTTGTTCAGGATGGTTTTCAGATATTCAATTCTTGACATGAGATATGTGATGATAACGTTCGTCCTATCATGTGTTCCCTCATCAGAGTTGCTCGGTTAAGTTTCTCTTCTTCCCCAGCGGAATTTCCCTTAGATTGTTGTCGCGTCGGTATTAAAAGATTTCAGGGATTAGACCTTTAAAGTCGTTATTGGTTGTCAAAGTAAGTACCTGGCAGTGGACGTCAGAGTTTCCCCAGTAGAGTGTTCCTCGGATTGCTGTTGCGTCAGCGTTAAAAATCTCGTGGATGAAACCTTTGGAGATTGTTACCCATGTTGACGGAGATTTCTTACCCGTGTTGACGGAGATTCTTACCCGTGTTGATGGAGATCCTTACCCGTGTTGACGGAGATTTTATCTGTTTTGACGGATTCTTACCCGTGTTGACGGAGATTGTTACCCGTGTTGACGGAGATCCTTACCCGTGTTGATGGAGATTTTATCTATTTCGACAGATTGTTACCCGTGTTGACGGAGATTCCTTACCCGTGTTGACGGAGATGGTTACCCGTGTTGACGGAGATTGGTTACCCGTGTTGAAAAATATTTTACGTGTTTTGACCCGTGTTTACGGAGATTTTACCTGTCCTCACCCGTGTTGACGAAGAGTTTACCTGTGTTTACGGAGATCCTTACCCACGTTGACGGAGATTTTATCTGTTTTGACAGATTTTCACCCGTGTTGACGGAGATTTTCACCTGTGTTGACAGAGTTGTTACCCGTGTCGACGGAGTTATTCCCCGCAGAGTTGTTCGTTCAAGTCTTCGGATGCCATATTATCACTTTTATTTAGTGCTTCACCCGTTTCCGCGGAAATGGGAGGTCAAGGATAGTACATTGACCATTCGCGCTTTACGTAGTGCTCGCCCGTCCGGTCGGAGGTAGAAAGTCAAGGATGATATTTTGATATGGTCCTATGACGTGGTGCCCGCTTATTGTAGCGTATATTTGAAGATTGATTGTGGTTTCAATGCATGTGGCGTCACACAGGTGCTTGATGGTGAAATCAGGTTCTTTATCAGATGATTGGTCAGTTGTTGCCGTGACAACCAGATTCAATTATCTGGATTTTTGTTCCCCAGGAAGTTGTTGTAGTTTATTTCTTCGGTTAGCACATTTCCGGGTTCTTTGGTATTCAACCTTCTTTTACCTTGATTGGCGAAAAGCCGTTCGCTTTTCGTCCAGTCAGGTTCAAGCCGCTTGAATAGGGGCAACTGTTGCACCCCAAAATTTGCCTAACCTTTTTCTCACTTGGATTATGTTTCATTGCATTAGCATTCCATTGTTCTAGCATTTGCATAGCATAGCATTTACTCATTTAGCAGGGAATCAAGTGTGGTTTATATCAAGGGGAGCCTATCTAGAGGTTTTATTCAAGCTTGAGAAGTCACTAAAGTCATCAGGAAGAGGGTTGGGTTCTTGAGGAGTTTGGTTGTTTGTATGTGGTTAATCGCCTAACCTGAGGACCAATTGAAGACCATCAGTGGATTGTGGAGCCTTGATCATTGATAGAGTGTGTATATAGCTCATAGAGTGCCTTGAGGGTCATGAGGGAGCTCAGACAAGTCATTATGCCAAGTGTGAAGAGCCATAGTTGAGGGTGTTGCAATTAGGGCTTTCATCTGGGTAACCCTAAGTCAACTGTGCAATTGAAGAGGATCAAAGCTCAATTCTAAGTCTTTGTAATCATGGAGAGTTGTGTTGAGATACGTGAGGTGATATTCCAAGATCAATTCAAGAAGAATTCAAAGTGTGAGGAGTTGCTAAATTAGGGTTCTCAGGGTAAAATCCCCTATTTAGTGCCTAACTTCAAGATCACGTATCTCAAGATACAAGTTTCATCCCAACTTTTGGCCAACATGAAACTTGTAGAGCATGCTCTTAGATTTAATTTGAGTACTAGAAGTCCTCCATTGGATTTATATAACTCAAGTTATGGTCCAGACAAGTTACAGATCATCAGAAGAATGTGAAATTTGTCTGCCAAAGTCAATCAACTTCCAAGGAACGTTTGACCTAGAATGGTGTTTCTCATAAACTTTTGCCCAACATGAAAGTTATAGGTCTTGATCTTAGCTTTCCAAATTGTACTAGAAGTCTTCCATCTGATTTGTAGAACTCAAGTTATGAGGTTTACAAGTTAGGGGTATTTTAGGAAAGTGAGATTATAGGTCATTTGGCATTATAGGTCATTTTCACCATCTTGCAAGCTTCAAATGAAGTTTTTTTCAACACAAAACTTGCTCAAAATGATGTTTTTAGGGTGAGAGTTGGTTTGAAGGAAATTGGCAAAAGGGGAATTTAAAAGGCATTTAAGTGAAAATTTCAAAATTAATTCATGAGTGTTCAAACAAGGCCAAGTGAGTACTCATTTTAATCATAAAAATCATTCTAAGCACTTTGGCATTATTAGAATCTTCATTTGGGGCTTATTTCATGGTGGTTTGATTTGTTACTTCATGAATAAGCAACACATCAAAGATTGCTCATAAGGTGCAAACAAGCTTTCCTTTTTGATTCCTACACTCTCACCAGACCATAGGCAAGCTAATTGAAGTTTCTAGAAGGTTGAAACAGCCAGAATTTGTGCATTCCATTGTTAAGTTTTTGAAGGAAAATTGAAATGTGGATATTCTGATTTGGGCCTTCAATGGACCTCCAAAGCCCACAAACATCTTCTATATAAGTTCCATGATGGATTCAGATCCATTTTGGTGTTCATTTCGTGCCATAGCCAGAGATTGAAGATTGAGTTTCAAGAGCAAAAGTGAAAATCATGATTTATGATTCAGAGCAATTCAAGGCAATTCAAAGCTTCAAGCATCTTCAGCATACTTCATTGAGTGTATCTGCACAAGATTGGAGCAAGAGGAGCACCATAACTGCCTCAATTTGAAGCTACAAAATAGGTTTGAATAATTTACGATTGCACTAATTTTAGCATGATCTAAGTAGAATTAACATGTGGTTAGACTCTAGGGAGATGATTATATGGATTCTTGATCAAAATTTGGAAGTTTACAAACAAATTAGGATGCAACATGATTTTTGTTTGGATGCAAATTGGCCTGATCTTAAGGATTCAACATGATCTAAATAGTTTAAAATGATCTGTGAAGCATGAGGAATAGATCTGTGGTTTCAATTGAAGGATTTGTGAGATTTCAGAACTTGGTGCATTTTAGGATTTCTATCGTGTTTTGAATTTTGTTGAGAATTGGAAGAAATGAAGGTGATATTTGAGATCTACGTGAAAAATGGAGTGGAGTTGTGTAATTTTTGTTGAGGTTCCATAACCTGCGCATGATGTCTCGCAGGAGAAGACGAACGACGTCGTTCTCCGGCCACCGCTGCAACTTTCCCTCCATTGCCAGTTCAAATGAGGAAGATGCACTGTCACCCTTGGATGAAGCTGAAACGAAGACTAAGTCTCCCAATCGTGCGCTCACGTTTTAATCTCAGAATTGCCTTTGACCAGATGAAACACATCGTTTCATTTATGAGGTGGCAGCACCAGATCCCTTAGATGAGCGTACCAAGTCCACATATCCAACGCCCCTGATTTAATTTAGCATTTTATTTTCTTAATTGTTTTTTATTCATTTTCTTTTTATTTTTTAATTGCTTTGTTCTTTTAAAATTCATAATAAATCCAATATTGATCAGAAAAATACCATAAAAATATGAGCATGATCTAGATTTTATTCTTGATTTTCTGATGCTTTTACATTTTATTTTCATGCAAGTTTCCATTTAATTTGTTTTTTTGCATTTTTATTAATTTCTTTAATTTGGCTTATTTCTTCATGTTTTTGCTGAATTTTGATTGGCTGTTTGGTATAGAATTTAGATGAGGTTTTTGGCTTTCTGGTAGATTAGAGATGCATGACCCCCTAGGATTTAATTTAGTTTTTTTGGACAACATTACGTTATGTTTAGGACTAGTTCCCTTGACCTTCCATTTGTAGGGTTTCTTTTGACCTTTTTTAGTTTTAGGTTTTCTTTAGGTGACTTCCCTTTAGATTAAGGCTCTGATCCTTTTCCCACATATCAATAACATGTTTAAGATCCCTTAGAAAATTTCATAGGATTTTAGGAGTAGTTTTGGTATTTTAAGTAGAGTTAATACTCAGGCTAGTTTTAAGGTGCTTTCAACATAACACTTGCACTAGTTGAACCCCAATGGTGGCCTTTAGTCATAATAGGTTTGCTAATATTCTTTGTTGATGCTTTATACATGTATAAGCTTATGTTTGCTTGATGGTGGTGCTTGATTTTGGTGTTTAGACCTCCTTTTAGTAGCTTTCTTGTGGCTTATTCAATTAGGGTTAGGAAGAGCTTAGTTTGATTTCTCTTTCTTCAAATAAACATGGATTGCTTTGGTTGCTTTCCATTCTTATCCTATGATTCAAGGTCCCTATGTGGAAGCCTCATATTTTCTTTGGAAGGATGTGTGGCATTTCACAAGAGGTAGAACCTTTGAGGATGCATATCTCAAATGTATGGTTGAGTGCCAGGATGGTTTCCCTTGGTTTCCATTCTGCTTCCCGTCATCAATCAATAATCTTGAGGTTAACTTTCTTCTCTCTTGTTGAAGCATGAAGATGAAGATTTCTTTTGAAGATGGTTTGGACTTGAAGTTGCTTGCAGATTGTTGTTTGTTTTGCTGTTTATCTGCTTTGCTGTTGAGCTGTTTGTCTGCCATGTTTGTCTGCTGTATTTTCTGATTGCTTGACTGTTGCTTGTGTGACTGTTTGGTGTGTTGCATTAGACTAGGTTCTCATATAGATGTTTCTAGGCCTAATAGCATCCTAAAGGGTGAGCTTTCCTCCTCTTGCTTGTCTGCATTTAAAGGTTGAGTCTGTCTCCCTCTGCTTGACTGTTATTATCTGGCTTTGCTTGCTGGCTTAAGGTTGAGTCTGTCTCCCTCTGCTTGACTGTTATTATCTGACTTTGCTTGCTGGCTTAAGGTTGAGTCTGTCTCCCTTACCTGTGCTTTGTGTGTTTCCTTTGGGCTTGTTTGCTCTAGAAGTTGAGCTTGGCTCCTTCTGCTTGTTTGTTGCATTGCATGCATTTTATTTACAGTTATTTCTTTACAGTTATTTCTTTATAGTTTATTTCTTTTGCTGTTATTTTCCTTTGCCATGTTCCCCTAGGAACTCTGACTTCTCTTGTTCAAGAGAAGTTATGACAGACATTAGGGTTCTAACCATGCATGATAACATTAGGTAGTTCCCTCCTAACCTCGACCATAGGATCAACTTTGCATGACAACTTTAGGATTGGATCAGTGCGTCCTTTCTCTTCTCACCTTCAAACAAATCAAAATACAGTAATAAAGGTTAATTGATGTCGTACGCTACGAGCCTTAAGCTACTTGAGAAAGGGTTGTTGAAGAGTTTCTTTTCAACAGTCTGGATGTTTAGTATGGCACCCTTTGGGTGACATGCGACGCATTCACTCTCAGGTCATAGTCTCTAGTGCGATATCAGTTGCAAACATCCATAAAAGATACTTCTCTAAAAAATAGAAAAAAAAGATCAAACTCTTTTTGTCCTCTTGGACCTTTAATCCCCGGAAACCCTTTTTAGAAGGAGAGTTTTGTTAACTCCCGGTTCTACCGCAAACGGTAAACGCCTAAGTCTCCGTCGAGCGAGCTGCATACACCAACTGCTGGAATCGTCTATTAACCCTACTCGGATAAAAAAGACAAACCTGTGTCTCTTGTTGTCTCGAACTATGTTTGCTCTGATCTTTCACGCCGTGTGAAAGTACGTAGGCACGAGATTCGATATCTCAGCGAGCAACCTTCCCCCGTAATCCATAGTTAGGCGAACTACGTTGACTCTGATTTCTCATTCCAGACGGGAATACGTAGGCATATAACTGATGTGTTCTTCCGAGTCATTTTCTTTTCTTTTTCAGACCAGACCTTTAGCATAGATAGATGTAATCAACCCGTCAGATAAACACAACAAGCGTGGATCCCATCGAGTACGATGGATGTGAGGGGTGCTAATACCTTCCCCTTGCGTAACCGACTCCCGAATCCATACATTGGTTGCGATGACTTTGTCTTATACCTTTTCGTCAGGTTTTTTCTGATCGTTTCCTTTCCCGTTCTGAGGGATAAATAACGAAAGGTGGCGACTCTTCTGTTTTGCCGGCACCTTATTTTCGCGGTAGCGACAAGGTGAAACATGATTCTAGCTAAAAAATTCTTGGGAAGTTGGTTGACTTTGGTTGACTGAAAATACATTCATCTGAGGACCTATAACTTGTCAGCATCATAACTTGAGTTTTAGAAATCCAATGGATGAGCTCTAGTACTCAAAAGAAAGCTAAGAAAATGATATACAAGTCTTATGTTTACATCAAAGTGAGATGAAACTTGTATCTTGAGATATGTGGTCTTGAAGTTAGACACTAAACAGGGGATTTTACTTTGACAAGCTTAGAAAACCTAATCTAGCAACTTCTCACACTCTTGATTCTTCTTAAATTGATCTTGAAATAACATCTTAGATGCTTCAAAATAACTTTCCATGATCATAATGACTTATAACCAAGTCTTAATCTCCTTCAAATTCACAGTTGACCTTGCACTAGGCAGATGAAACCCTAGGTGTGCAATCTTCTGATTGCAACCTCTTATACATGATATAATCACTAGGATAAGCTCCAAAATGGCTCTCAAAGAATTCAATGAGCTTTCAAAACACTCTCCATCCATAACCATGGACTCACCATCCTCTGATAATCCTCAATTGGCCTCCAAGATAGGAGATAAACCACAGCTATCCATCCACCTTCTCAAAGAGCTTTGATCTTCTCTTGATGATGATGAACACTTGAACACTTGAATAAAACCTCTTGCTTAGGCTTAGAACCTGGGTAACCTTCTCTTGCTATGCAAACCTCTATTAATCCCCTGCAAATGAACCATGGTATGCAAATGCAAATGCTAGAAGATGCAATGTAAGCATAAGCCAGGTACAGAAAAGGTTGGGCAAATTTTGGGGTGCAACAAAGGGTAATGCTAAAGGGTTGAAAGGTAAAGAGAGGGACCTAAAGGGTTATTTCTAAGTATACCGCCAAGACTCGCATCTTGTGCCTACATATCCGAGGTAGAGGATGGAATCAGAGTAATCGTAGTTCCCCTCACAGAGGGAGGAAGAGGAACTTCTTGACTATGGTCAAGGTTCTTGGGGGATGTAAACTTTCATATGGAAGCGCTTACGTGGAGTACGGCGACTCCTATTCTACGTTAAAAAGTTGAAATTAAAAAGGCAAAGTAAGTGTTCAACGGCGGAAACTTACATGGAGTGCGGCGACTCCCGATCCTAAGGCTAGGATAAGGGTAAGAATGTCCACGGCGGGACGCCTATGCACGAGTACGGCGACTCGGATCCTAAGGCTAGGAAAAGGTGAGGGTATGTCCACGGCGGGACGCCTAAACACGAGTACGGTGACTCAGATCCTAAGGCTAGGATGGGGATAAAGGGTAAAGGCATTGACACGGCAGTCAAAATGGAAAACCTTTCCTTCGGAAACGGGTAACCAGTAATGGAAAATAGCAAATGGATAATTAATAAGAATGCGGTGTTAAGATGCAAAAATCGTACAATAAGCATAATTAGAGATTGAATTTTGAATGGTAATTGGCAATAGTTAGATGTGAACTATGATGCTGGATTGGGTGAAATGGCGAATTAAGTTGTAAATTGAATGAAAAGAGGAAATGAATTGTTTTTGTTGGTTTTATGAAAATTATCAAGTAATTAAAATTAGATCTAAGTTATGAGATGATGTTAGAAACTAATTAAATGGTTAATCTCAAGATTAAAAAAAAGGTTTTATATGTTTTTAAGAAAAATGAATTAAAAGTGAATTAAAAAGTTCTAAGTTATTTTAGAACATAAAACTGTTTTTGGATTTTTTTTAATAAATATTTATTTTTTATGGTTTTACTATTATTAAATTATTTTTTAGATTTTAAAATTGATTAGTTAGTTAGTAGGTTAGGGTTAGTGTTAGTTTAATATTATTAATCAAAATTACAAAAAAAACAAAGAACAAAACAAACAAAAGGTGGGTTGGGTTGGGTTATCAAGTCCCAGACCCAACCCCGGTCAGCATAAAAAGGAAATGGGGCGAAATTAGAGTTTGTGACCCTAAACTCCCAAGGGGAAACGACGCCCCCCTTCTTGTTTCTCTGACTTTCTCTCTTCTTTTCAATGCATGTAATCTCTTCCTCTTTCAGACTTGCGATGTCATTTATCTTCTTCTTTGTTTTCGGTCGTTCTTCTTCTTTCCATGATTTGTCTTCTTCCTCTTGTATTCTAAAAAAAACAACAAACTTAAAAATTGTTAAAGGTGGTGGCTTACGATTGGTTTTCGCGGAGATGATGATGATGTTAATCTGAGTCTCGTTGTGTTTTCGATCTTGTGGGTTTGTTGATGCTTAACAATTTTCTTCTGAGATTATGGATTTGAGGGTTTCGTGGCTTTGTGGTGTTGGGTTTTTCGTGAACAAAAAGAGGACTGTGATGATTTTTGTGATGCTTTGGGGGTGATGATGAAGTTCGTTTCTGAGCCCGGGTTCGTGATGGATTCGTGATAGCTTTGTGGGATTTGATCTGGTGGTTTTTGGACGGATTTTTGTTATGGGTTCTGTGTTGTTTTTCATAGATGGCTCCTCCTGATTTATGATGATTTTTCGTATGAGGTGGTTTTGTGATTTTTCGGATGGCTTTTTCGGATCCGTCCCCTTTTGAACTTCTGCTTGCTTCTTCTTATACAACTTTGATTTTAAAACGATTTTGAGGAGTAAAACCAATTCCTTTTTTAAAATAACATGTTTCGACATGTTTTGATACCTTCCAAATTTGTTTTTGCCATTGATGAAATATTTCCATTTCTGGTTTATTGGCTCAATGATGGTGATAACTCACTTCCGGATTTGTTTTTCTCTTGATGGCTCTGTTGGATTTTCATTTTTGTTTATGATTATTGATGTTGTCTGATTTTTCTTCCATTTTCAGATTTATTTTATGTTGCTGATATTAGCTGTCGGTGGCTATTTTTTTACTTTCCATTTTTCGTCATGATGATGGTGGTAGCTTACCATTTTCGGACTTGCTTAATGATGATATTTGGACTTGGCTTATTGGGAATGCTTGCTGTCATTTTGGATTTTGGATGTTGGAACTTTGTTGAATCCTTTGACCGTGTTTGGAAGAAAAATCTTTTTTTCACTTTCTCTTTTTCGTACAAGAACAAATGCTGTCTGGTTTTCTTGCTGTTAGGCTTGTTGGGAATGGGAGTTTGGCAGCACTCGTTGTTGCCCTTCCGAATTACCCAATGATGATTTTTTAATCTGAGGGTTGTTAATAATTCAAAGTCCTTTTCTTTTTCAATGATTATGTGTTCTATTTTAATGATGTCTTTCCATTGTTTGCAGGTATTTTTGTAGATGGCAAAGATGTAGAAGGACTTGAAGAGTTTTGGAACTTATTAGAATAGTCTGTAATTAGAAACATTTTGTAAATTTCTTTAAGTCTTGTATGTCTTGTAAAATTCTTCAACTTGAATTGTAAGAAAGAAACGAGTTCAATGTGAATCTTGAATTTTAAATCGAAACCAAAGCATAGCGAAATCTCATGAACTTTGTATAAAACATGAACCTTTGAATTTCAAGTCTTAGATCCATCTTGTATATTTTCAAAATTTGAACTCTATTGCATCTTGGAATAATATCCATATTTTAAAATTAGAACATAATGGAACCACCTGGATTTTGAATAGAACAAGAATTTTGATTTTCACTTGAAAATTACTTGTACAAATTTGATTCCAACTTTCCATCCAAGTTTACCGCTGTGGTCCAAAATCTAAACTCTTCCACGCAACAGCTATGAATCCAACTCCACAAATAAAAACGGATTATAAAGTGAGAAGTTCTTTTGACGTTGAGAATAACACTTGTAATACCACACACCATGAAAATTCGAACAATTCTTGAATGACCATCCATAACTTGTGGTTAGCTAAGAGTACAACCAAACGCCTTCATGACCTCTGAATCTTTTCCAGCAACTTATCTTCACAAATCAAAACAAAACAAACGGGTTAAAAGGTTAGTTAAAACGAAAGATGGACCACAATGAAATGCAGATGATCACTAAATCTAAGGGTAAAATTTGGGGTGTGACAGTTGCCCCTATTTAAATAACTTCACCGGATGATTTGAGCGACGAAGCTCGAGAAATCATGGTGAAAGGGATTTAAATATAAATAACCGAAATTTTTTCCCTTAGATGCAGTGATATGCAATGCTATGGATAAAACAGAACTAATAAAATGCGGACAATGCTATGAATCTAATATGATGCGTATGGCGAAAATGATAAATGCAAAGGTGGAGACGAAACGACTACACAGGGGAAAGATACAATGAGTAACCACTCACTGGGGAAGACAAACATATTGGGGAACAACACGAAACTGGGGAAATCTAAAGAGATGGACCAACAGGTTCAAGCATGACCAGTTGTTCCTTTAGAAAGAAAGATAAGAAGGGACCCTCAATGGAGGTGGCACCGGTAAGACGACCTCCACTAGGGAAATATCCAGAGTAGCGACTCAACACGTTTAAGCATGACCGGCTGACACTCTAGGATAAAAGGGAAAAACAGGATCCACATGGTAGTAGGATCGTGTAAAACAAATACTGGAGTCTTTAGGGAAGAATAACATCCAAGCTTCCGGAAATTTCTTAAGCGAAGAGAACAAACGGGATCTTCAGGAACCATCAGAAAAAATACGGGGTAAAAACCCGCCGTATGCCAAAATATTTGGACTTCAATGGGGAAATGCCCTGATAAGCTTCTCGAAAGAGACTACCACTTATCGCTGAAAGGGACTTATACCGCCAAAAACTGGATAAACTTCTCAAATAAAGAGACTGCCACTTATCAGAAAAGATAACGATGATAAGCTTCTCATGGGAGACTGCCACTTATCTGGGGATACAGATAAAATGATAAGCTTCTCGGGAGGGACTGCCACTTATTTGGAAAAGTGATGGGAAACAAGCTTCTCAAGGGAGATGGCCACTTTTTGCTGGTATGGTGAAAATAAGATAAGCTTCTCAGGCGAGACTGCCACTTATCGGTGTTGTAAAATGGTAGTGATAAGCTTCTCAGATGAGACTGCCTCTTAATGGGAAGCAAAGATACAATGATAAGCTTCTCGGTTGAGACTGCCACTTATCTACATAGGTAGCAATGATAAGCTTCTCAGGCGAGACTGCCACTTATCTGGTAGGTAATCTGATGAAACGATAAGCTTCTCCGAAGAGACTGCCACTTATCTTGGGGCAATGATAAAAATATGATAAGCTTCTTCGGAGAGACTACCACTTATCAGCAATAAGGAGTTGTAAAAGGCTCTGCTTGATAGATAGTGCAAAATAAATGCACGTCCAGGTAGGCTCGGCGACCGACGGGGACCGAAGTTCAATCTAGAATCTAGCTAGAAAGAAACTGTCAAACAAGACTCCATTGAGGGAATAAACTCAAATAGGGATTATCTTATCCAGGCACGGAAAAGATAACTAAAGTAACCATCATCCACGAGGGTTGAATTCTGTGGGAAAACTAAAAATAGTAGGTGTTTTATGCTTAAGGTTGACGATCTACTTGGAGAGAACGGACAAACCCAGTTACTTGGAGGTAACCACAACCGAAGTAACGACAAAAAGACAACAAGGACAACAAACATGCAGATGCTGATGCGTATGTCAATGCGTATGTCTAAATTAAAATGCAATGCTTATGCTAATGCGGTGCATATGCTCATGCACATGCTAACAAAACATACAAGAGGAGCAAGCGGACGAGAGATAATATAAACATCTCGACGGGGATACTCGACGAACTATGCAAAAGTACATCTATCAAGGGATAAGAAGGTTGATGGCGGAACCAAATCTTGCTTCAAAGTTCCAAACTCTCCAGGAGAGAAATTCCACTTGGGGATATGATATCATGACTTCATTGGAGGGATTGCTATCATGAATCTGACTCTTGTCAAAAAAGACCTGTTCACTAGGAGAGTCGTCTTAGGACTAGAGACTTCCGGGGATAAAATAAATATCCGTTTTATTAGGGAAGATGTGGAGCTAGGTAGCTTCATGGAGAAAGTGTAGAAACTTCCTGGAGAAAGTACATCAGACTTCCTGGGGAAAGTATCTCGACTTCTTGGGGAAAGTACATCAAACTTCCCTGAGGAAAGTATGGCAACCTCCTGGGGAACATTTCCTGAGGAAAGTATATCAACTTCAGTGAGGAAAAGATGATTCCACTGGGGAGTGGGTCTTTAATATATATCACTTGGAAGATACTGGGGAGATTCTCTGCAGTCTTGAAAATTACTGGAGATTACCGGATCGGTCCAAAAGTGTCGTCAGCTTATATTTCGCTGGGGATTTGCGCTGAGGCAATGGTCTAAAAGTGCTTCTGCAACATTGAGACTTACTGGGGAAAGAAGATGTCCTTCGGATATTTCCAAGGGTCAAAGCAACTTTATATCTTTCTAAGAAAAGCAACTTTATATCTTTCTAAGAGTTCTCAAAAACAGTTTTAAGTTTAGAAAACTTTTCACTTTCAAAATTATTATTAACAAATAACAATTTTCATAACAAAAATGAAAATAGAGATAGCATAAATGGAAAAAATTGAATCAAAAGATTTAATTTTATTTAAGAATGGTAGCTTGCTAATGGAAAAGCTCCATGGAAAGTTACAATTGAAATTGGCAATAGGGAAAGGTTATGTTGAATCCAACGACCTCTACTGACCCTAATAACTAAGACTACCCAAAATCCTGCTTCTGACAAGAGCGATTAGATTGGAGTTGATCTGCTGTATATGTTCTTCAATGATCGGCGTCATCTGATGCAGTGAAATGCCTTTATCTCTAATTTTTTCCAGGATCTCCCTTTCGGGTTTTCAATCCACCGGGACGCTCATTTTTGCCTAAGCTGCCTTTTCAAGTTTTCATCTTAGCAGTCTATCATCTTTTTGTATTATCATCCCTTATTTTTGCCTGGATCTCCTTCATAGGTTATGATCCACCGGGATACCCATTGTTGCCTAAGTCGCCTTTCCATGTTTTCAACTTAGCGGGTTATTTTAGGCATAATATTTTATGACTGCATTAGAGTTCACAAGATGTGCAAGCTCTTCACCATCCATGGTTGTGAGAATTAGCGATCCTCCGGAGAAGACTGTTTTCACAAAAAATGGGCCTTCGTAATTAGGCATCCATTTCCCACGCATGTCTTTATGAACTGGCAAGATTTTCTTGAGTACAAGCTCTCCTTGACGGAACTCTCGGATTCGAACCTTCTTGTCAAAGGCTCTCTTCATCCGTTTCTGGTATAACTGACCATGGCACATTGTAGTCATGCGTTTCTCGTCTATGAGATTCAGTTGGTCAAATCTGTCTTGAACCCATTCTACTTCATCAAGCTTGGTTTCCATCAATACCCTTAAGGAAGGTAACTCTACTTTGATGGGGAGGATGGCATCCATTCCATATACCAATGAAAAAGGGGTTGCCCCTGTTGAAGTTCGCACTGTAGTTTTGTATCTGTGCAAAGCAAATGGTAGCATTTCATGCCAATATTTGTAAGTCTTTACCATCTTTTGCAGAATTTTCTTAATATTTTTGTTTGCAGCTTCAACAACTCCATTCATCTAAGGACGGTAAGGAGAAAAATTGTGATGTGAAATCTTGAAACTTTTGCACAATTCCTTCATGGTCTTATTGTTCGGATTGGTACCGTTGTCTGTTATGATCCGGCTTGGAATTCCATAACGGCAGATAATCTCCTTCTTGATAAAGCGGGCAACCACTTGCTTGGTTACATTGGCATAGGAAGCAACTTCTACCCATTTGGTGAAGTAGTCAATGGCAACTAGAATGAATCGGTGACCATTGGAAGCTTTAGGCTCAATTGCCCCAATCATGTCAATGCCCCATATTGAGATAGGCCATAGTGAAGATAAAACATTTAGCGGTGTTGGAGGTACGTGCACTTTGTCAGCATAAATTTGGCACTTATGGCTTTTCCTGGAATATTGGATGCAATCTGATTCCATGGTTAACCAGTAATATCAAACTCTCAGAATCTTCTTAGACATAGCATAGCCATTGGCATGAGTACCAAAGGTTCCTTCATGAATTTCCTGAAGTAACATGTCTACTTCACATCTGTCAACACATCTAAGTAGAACCGTGTCGTAGTTTCTCTTGTATAGCACATCATTGTTGAGGAAGAACTTGGATGCTAGTCTTCTCAAAGTCTTCTAGTCAAGATTAGTAGCATCGGCTGGATACTCTTGCTTTAGCAGATCTACCTGCTCTTTGTGTGGTTGAAGCTCGGTGTACTCATACTCAACCATTTTTTCTAGTTCATTGGGGACTTCGAGATCTTCCTCACCCTCATCTTCAGCTTGATAAATGGGCAAATCAATGTTAAGAGTGACAGTAGGGTCATTGGATTCAACAAGGTTTGGGATAGCACTGCATGTTGGAAGGCTTATTTTATTAAAATGCACAAGGAAAATGCAAGAGAAAGAAAATGCTTTTTTTAGTAGTTTTGAAAAGATTGCCAATTTATTTTTAAATGGTAAAAGCAAAAAATAGTGAATGAAACAACAAGAATTTAACAAAATGCATTTATTAATATTCTTTTGAAAAGTGAAAAGGCGACCCTACAAAATAATCCAGTAGGTTTGGGCATAGCTATGGAATTTTTGAAAACAACAATTAAAAAACATTAAATTACTTTGAAACAGGAAAAATCACGGGGATCTCTATTGCTTCCCAGTTGTTCAAATTTGCATCGCACTTGAATACCAGGTTGCTCAGGTCTTCATCATCATCATTATCGTCATTGATAACATTGATTTGGAAACCTCCGCTGACAAACATTTCTTGGACAATCTTTGGACGACCTTTGGAAGTTGTAGAAGCTCTATCATGAGTTGGTTTGTAACCAACCCGTGGCGATTCATCTTGGTCTTGATGTTGATCACTTCTCCCCAACCTTCAGGTATGCCCCTGTCGATTGTTTATCTAGTGCTCTTGAAAGATGCGAAAGATGGATTACTCTGGCCCACTGTTTCTTGAAAATTGAAAACGGGTTCAATCACAACAAATTCATCCTTCTTGATTTTGTTAACCACCTGTAGAAAACCATCGTTGATCAATCTTTGAATATCATTCTGAACTAACAAAACAGCCTTTGATACTGACATCACAACTTGTACAATCATTATGAGAAGTAGATATTAAACCAGCTTCAAATAGCTTGGAATGGAAAATTTGGAGAGGAGTCTTGATCTGGGAAACATCAAGAATTGGGATTTCATCAGATACATCATCAATAGCATTAACAGCCCCATGATTAGGCAAAGGGTTGCTCTTGACATTCGGTTAAGGATCGTCAAAAGACAGGATCTTCATTTCCATTAACTCCCTGACAAGATGCTTGAGAGCATAACAACTTTCTAAATCATGACCAGGCGCACCCTCATGAAATAAACAATGAGCGGCGGGGTTGTAATTGGCTGGCAGTGGATTTGGAGGCGGACCCAAAGCTCTGGTAGTAATCAAACCTTATTGCACTAATGAAGGGTACAACTCAGTGAAAGTCATCGGAATAGGAGGACACGACTTGTACTGTCTCCTGTTAGGACCATTCTGGCGAGGTGCCTGATTCTTCGATTATTGATAAGCAGGAGCGTTAGGCGCTCGTTGATAGTTGGCTGGAGCTTGTGCATACTGATAACCAGGAGCTGGTTGCACATGAGTATGAACAAAAGCAGGTGCAAAAGTAGGAATCACTTGAGGAGCCTCAGAAACCAAAGGAACAACTTGTTGAACTGGTTGAGCAATGGGAACTGCAGTAGGAGTCGACACAAAACCAGGTGGAAGACCATAAGGAGGTACATGTGCATTAGTAACCGATGGTTGAGGATCCACAATAGCATTGCTAATCTCGGAAGCAACAGTGGGTTGAGTATCCATCCTCGCACGAATAACTTGTAGCATCTCCATAATTTGCCCCACACTTTCCCGAAGGACTTCTAGTTCATTGCTAACATGGTCAAGCTCTTGATTTTGTTCTGCCATCTTTTTCCGAGCTCGAGCTCTGGTATTGTACTGGTGCAGAGGACTCAGGGTGACAGAACTGGAAGCGAAAGAACCGAAGATAAGAAACCGGAAGGAACATGCAAATGCAAAAACAGGATGCAATGCAATGCAATGCAATGATTTCAAGGATTTCAACGATCAGTTGCAAATATTTCTAGGAAAGCTGAAAAGTTTTAGATTTTGAAATGTAAGATTTTTTTGAATTTGCAAATGACTGACAGTTGAATTCCTTGAAACCAGGAATGTCATGATGCTGAGATGCAATGCACAAACACACAAAAGCAAACAAAAGGTCCTAGGTTAGAGGGACACGAGCAAGGAGCCAAGGTCTACCCATCCCGAAAGGTAAGTACTAAGGGTTAATTGTACCTGCATAACAAGGGTTCTAAATAGGTTCCCAAAGTCATTAGTTCATCTTTCAGATATTATCAATTTCCCGACTAACTCGGTGGTTAATAATATTCTCAAGAGAACCTCTTTTAAGTGTAGTATCGCGTAGCAATTATTTTGGGACTACTCTCTCATAGTCATCGCACTGCGTCCTAAGAAAGGCCAAGTGGGGTTAAAGGTAACTACGGTCCCCAGTATCACAGGCTCCAATAGAAAATAGTGAATGTTTTCACGATTACTCGTTCAACGATACTAATTTTCGAGAGGGCCTCAACTGAGCGGTAATTCTCAAGTCAGCTTGGTCGAGATTCCACTTCCTATAAGCCTCGTCGAATATATCACCTTCCTATAAAAATTGCACTTAAGTTCGGGTGTAGGACTTATCTCACAACAATGATACCCCAAGCAAGGTGCAACAAAAATATAAGCAGATAATAAAGCAAATAACAAGCATAAAAAAAAGATAGGGGTAACCCTCAAAATATAAGATTGTCCCCAGTCCATTTTTTGTTGCGTTGAGAATAGGATATCAAATTATTGATTAATTTGAATCACATCTTTAGTTCAGAACCGACCTTTGATTTATCCGAAGGAAAGGTTAAAGAAAGGAAAAACCTATTTTGCATCGTAAACACAATGCGGGGAGAGATCTAAGGTTCGGGGGTTGGTTAAGCTTAGGAAAGGTATTACCATCCTAAACATCTGTAGTACTCTACAGGAACCTCTTGTTTAAAATGTGCTATTGCTAATGGTTATCTATTTAAGGGTAATGCTAAAGGGTTGAAAGGTAAAAAGAAGGACCTAAAGGGTTAGTCCTTAGTATACTCGCCAAGACTCGCATCTTGTGCCTACGTATCTGAGGTAGGGGATGGAATCAGAGTAATCGTAGTTCCCCTCACAGGGGGAGGAAGAGGAACTTCTTGACTGTGGTCAAGGTTCCACGGGGATGTAAACGTTCATATGGAAGCGCTTACGTAGAGTGCGGCGACTCCTATTCTACGTTAAAAATTTGAATTGAAAAAGGTGAAGTAAGTGTTTCGCGGTGGGAACTTACAAGGAGTGCAGTGAATCCCGATCCTAAGGCTAGGATAAGGGTAAGAATGTCCACGGCGGGACGCCTATGCACGAGTACGGCGAATGAGATCCTAAGGCTAGGAAAAGGTGAGGGTATGTCCACAGTGGGACGCCTAAACACGAGTATGACGACTCGGATCCTAAGGCTAGGATGAGGGTAAAGGGTAAAGGCATTGACACGGTGGTCAAAATGGAAAACCTTTTCTTCAGAAATGGGTAATCAGTAATGGAAAATAGCAAATGGATAATTGATAAGAATGCGGTGTTAAGATGCAAAAATGGTACAATAAGCATAATTAGAGATTGAATTTTAAATGGTAATTGGAAATAGTTAGATGTGAACTATAATGTTGGATTGGGTGAAATGGAGAATTAAGTTGTAAATTGAATGAAAATAGAAAATGAATTATTTTTGTTGTTTTTATGAAAATTATTAAGTAATTAAAATTAGATCTAAGTTATAAGATGATGTTAGAAACTAATGAAATGGTTAATCTCAAGATAAAAAAAAAAGGTTTTATTTGTTTTTAAGAAAAATGAATTAAAAGTGAATTAAAAAGTTCTAAGTTATTTTAGAACATAAAATTGTTTCTGGATTTTTTAAATAAATATTTATTTTTTATGGTTTTATTATTATTAAATTATTTTTCAGATTTTAAAATTCATAGTCATCCAATAGTAGTCTCCCTTCAACAATTTCCGAGACATTGCATGTCCGTCTGCATGCGTACCAAAAGCACCCCCATGGACTTCTTCCTTAAGCAAACCTGCTTCTTTCTCATCCACACATCACAACAGAACCAAGTCGAAGTTTCTTTGGTAGAGTACATCGTCCTTGTTCAGATAGAAGTTTCTAGACAACCTCCTCAAGGTCTTCTTATCCCGGCTCGATACCTGAGGTGGATACTCCTGACTCTTGAAAAAATTTCTAATATCATAATACCACGGCTTCCCATCTGATGCTTCCTCTACTGCAAATATGAAAGCTGGCCTATCGAGGCGCGAGATGATGATCCTCGGAGTATCATTTCAATAATTCACCTTGTACATCGAGGATAAGGTAGCCAAGGCATCTGCCATCTGATTCTAAGCTCTTGTCACGTGATGAAGCTCTACCCTGTCGAAGAAAGGTAACAACCTCCTTACATAGTTCATGTAGGGAATCAAGTTAGGCTGACGAGTCTCCCATTCTCCTTTGATCTGGTTGACTACCAAAGTTGAATCACCATAAATATCAAGGTTCTTGATTCTCAAGTCAATTGCTTCTTCAATACCCATGTTAACCTGGCGATAAACGGTATGTGGGAACCATGGGGCATTATAATGATTGCCCCAATTCCGCTGCCATAAGAGTTAACAACACCTTCAAAAATCATCTTCCACTGGGAGCCAATCTCAGGACCTTCATCTGGTAGTGGCTCATCACAATCTTTCATCTTCAGAAACATTATGTCCTCATCAGGAAATTCAAACTTCATCGGTTGATAATCATTAATCGGTTGCTCTACGAGATATTCTGACAAAACACTCCCCTTAATGGCTTTTTGGGAGACATATTGAATATCATATTCCGTCAGAACCATCTGCCACCTAGAAATCCTTCTTGAAAGCGCTTGCTTCTCGAACACATACTTGATTGGATCCATCTCCGAAATCATCATGGTTTTGTGATTCAACATGTACTGCCTTAGGCGTTTCGCGGCCCAAGCAAGTACACAACACGTCTTTTCTAATATTGAGTATCTGGACTCACAATCTGTGAACTTCTTACTCAAGTAATAGATAGCATGCTCTTTTCTTCTCGTCTCATCGTGTTGACCGAGAACACAACCCATGGAGTTCTCAAGAACCGTCAAGTACATTATCAATGGTCTTTCGGCCACTGGAGGCATCAGTATCGGAGGCTCCTGCAAATATTCTTTCATCCTTTCAAATTCCCTTTGGCGATTTTCATTCCAGACAATCGACTGATCTTTCTTTAACAGCTTGAATAATGGTTCACAGGTGGCTGTAAGGTGAGATATGAACCTTGGAATGTAGTTCAATCTACCTAGAAAACCACAAACCTCTTTTTCTGTTTTCGACGCTGGCATTTCTTGTATTGCTTTTATTTTTGCAGGATCGACCTCGATTCCTTTTTCATTGGCTATAAACTCCAATAGCTTTCCTGACCGTACACCAAAAGTGCATTTGTTCGGATTCAACCATAATCTGAATTTCCTCAACCTTTCAAACAACTTCAGAAGATTAACCAGATGCTCTTCCTCCATTTGTGACTTTGCGATCATGTCATCAACATAAACCTCGATTTCATGATGAATCATATCATGAAAGAGAGTCACCATTGCCCGCTGGTAGGTTGCCCTTGTATTTTTCAACCCAAAAGGCATGACTTTATAGCAAAAAGTCCCCCACGACGTGATAAAGGTTGTTTTCTCCATGTCTTCTAGGGCCATCTTGATCTGGTTATATCCGGAGAAGCCATCCATGAAGGAAAACACTGAATATTGAGCCGTATTATCAACTAGCACATCAATGTGGGGGAGCGGGAAACTATTTTTCGGGCTCGCTCTATTTAGATCACGGTAATCTATGCATATTCTTACCTTACCGTCCTTCTTAGGTACATCCACAATGTTAGCGACCCACGGAGGATGGTTTGTCACAGCCAGAAAACCGGCGTCCAACTGCTTCTGGACCTCCTCTTCAATCTTAATTGCCATATCTGGTCTGGTTCTTCTCAACTTCTGCTTTACAGGTGGACACTCTTCTCGAAGAGGTAGGCGATAAACCACTATATCCATATCTAGTCCTGGCATATCCTCATATGACCAAGCGAAGACGTCTTTATACTCTCGGAGCATCTCTACCAGTCTTCTCTTGACATCATCTTCTAAAGCAACCCCAATTCTGACCTCTTCTATGTCCTCCTTTGTACCCAGGTTGACGACTTCAATCTCTTCTTGATGAGGCAGAATGACCTTCTCCTCTTGTCTCAGCAGTTTGGCGAGCTCTTCAGGCAGGTCTTCGTCTTCCTCAATCTCTTCTTCAGCTTGAAAGATTGGATTGTCAAAGTCATACCGAGTCATAGACGAGTTTGAATCGGTGGCATCTGCGATATGAAACCTGCATGATGATGATTTGATGCTTAAAATGATATCCAAACAAGCACAAACCACGTTGCCATTTTATTGTTAAAATAAAACAAGAAAAACAGAGATCAAAACATTTGAATGCAAAAACGCCTTTTGATTAATGATAGAAGAGATTGTTCAAAACATAAACAAGTAAGGCCCTACAAATAAAACCACTACATTCAGGGTAGAATGCAGGGCTACATATAATCAGAAAGCAGATAAATTACTCTTCAAAGGTCACTTGGACAACTTCCTCAATGGTCCAATTGCTCAGGCTTTGGCCGGAAACACATGGTTGAATCCACGTGTCCATATCATAATCACTATCCACCCGTCTTCAGATACGATGTTGATTCGGTCGAAGATCACCCCACCACTTGTAAACTGAACAGGTCCTCTATACCATGGAGCGCTTTGTGAGGAAGAGGATGACATGCTATACCCCAATCCAAACTTATCCTATTTGTTGGGATACTCATCACCTGACCCCATCCTTGTGACGAACCAAACTCCACCACAGCTTGAGCTTCCTTAAAAGAAGACATAGAAGTCTCGGGAGTCCTGTCCACAACAGGAGGCTTCTCTCTGACATGAACAACTTCAAATGCTTGGCATAAGGTTTCATGAATTTCCCCATCAACTTCAACATACTTGAAGGACGATAGCTGGCTGATCATTATTTCTTCTTCACCACAGACGGTAACAATATTTCCCCCAACCATGTACTTCAACTTCTGATGTAAGGTCGATGTGACTGCGCCTGCAGAATGGATCCAGGGTCGACCTAACAAACAGCTGTATACGGGCTGAATGTCCATTATATAGAAGACAACATTGAAAATCTCAGGCTCTACTTGAATGGAGAGAGTAACTTCTCTAAACACAGATCTCCTTGTTCCATCAAACACTCTCACAACCAAGTTAGTAGGAGTGCATATCACGCCTTGGGTGTCTATCTTCATTAAAGCCTTCTTGGGTAACACGTTGAGTGAAGACCTAGTATCCACCAGAACATGTGATAGGACAACCCCTCTGCACTCAATAGAGATGTGCAAGACGTGATTGTGATTCCTTCCCTTAGGAGTTAAGTCCAAATCTGTAAATCCCAATCCATTTCCAGCGTTCACGTGGGCTACCACCCCCTCAAGCTGATTCATTGAAATCTCTTGTGGCACATACGTGGTGTTCATAATCCTCAAAAGGGCATTCCGGTGTGCCTCTGAGCACAACAGCAATGATAAAATTGAAATTTTGGACAGAGTCTGTTGAAGATGATCAACAATTTTGTAATCGCTTTTTTTGATCAGTCGCATAAACTCTTCAGCGTCTTTAATCAGAGCATCCTTCTCTCTTTGCTGTGAACTTTCTTCAACAACAACCTTTCTTTTTCCTTTATCCAGCCTCTCAACATCAACATTGAGCGGTGAAAACACCCTGCCACTTCTTGTCATTCCACTAGTTCCAACTAAGTTGTCCCCAGATGAAATTTCAAACGACAGTCCCATCAACTCTTGTTTTTTGCCATTACAAAAGACTTCCGCCCCATAATTCCATGGGATTGCTTTAGTATTTTCATACGGCGCTGGTCCTGCCTTGGTGATTATAACAGTCGTTGGCCTCAGCGGCACTAATATGGTAATCGTTCTGAAAGGGATCGAGATCGTAGCAATCTCATCCTGCCCCTGATTAATCACCTTCTCATCTTTCTCTTCAATAATCCTGTCAAATTATAACATACCTTCATTCATTAAACATTGAACATGATTCCTCAAATTTTCACAACCTTCAGGATGCACTGCACACCCTTCACAATCTTCTCTACAACCTGGAAAGACTATGCCTTTCAATAATTTTCTTTTAACAAAGTTCAATGGTGTTCTCAACTCAGCGACGTCCATTACTAAATTAAGCTCTTCTCCTTCAATAATAACATTGACACCAGCCGCTACATGGTTGGGCATCGGGTTTTGAACAACATTAGGCGCATCATTTGTGAAGTTAATTGCCTTGATATTAATAATTCCGTTGTTGTGGTGCTGCAGCGGGAATAGTAATACTTGCAACTTGTGGCTGTTGTTGTAACACCCCACTTCCCAAATTAAAATAAAATGCGATTAAGTCAAATAATTATCAGAGTTTCCATACCAAAAGTGGGATATTACATTCACAAATTCAACAAAACACTTCTTTATATGGTTTTCAAAATAAAGCAGCAGAAAATTATCATTAATATATACATCATTCACGGCCATCCGCCAAAATACACAAAATATTCATTCATCATCAAGGTTCACCAAAATGCGATACGTCACAGGAATACAAAAATTTTATCATAAAACAAATAAACTCCCAAGTCCCGTGTAACGTATCAGAGCATCCTAGGACTCGACTCGCACACCACTATCCAAGCTAGCTATACACCTGGATTATCTGTACTTCCGAAGAAGCACAGACCACAACAACAACAGAGGGGTGAGAAAACATGATCAAAATTTTCGATAATAAAATACATGAATAAAAAGGCAGTAAATAAACCAATCATCAGCCCACCAACATCAAACAGGACCTACTGTCCAACCATCAACACACATATCATAATGCAAGAATGAAACCCAACACATGCATGCGGTACCGACTCAACATCACGGATGGACACCGGGCCATCAACCCTCCACAAGGGAGCACATCATAAACAGGATATATCACTTACGCTCCTCCTGAGACATGATCTATCCCCACAATTCTCCACAAAGGAGTACGGGTGAATCACTTACGCTCCTCCAGAGACATGATTGAACTCCGCAATCACCGATGGATACTGGGCCATCAACCCTCCATAATGGAGCACATCATAAACATCATAAGAGAGTACGATTGAATCACTTACGCTCCATCCGAGACATGATTCAACCCTACCATCCTCCACAAAGGAGTACGGAATGATCACTTACGCTCCTCCTGAGACATGATCCATCCCACCAAGACACCATGCTATGCACAACACATAAACATTAACCACCCTAAGTGCACACGATCCTACTGATCACATCAGCATACATCACACACACACACACACACACACACACACACACACATACACACACACACACACACACACACATATATTGCTTGTGTGCATCATCTTGAAAAACTGAGATCACCACTGAATTCCTTATGAAATTTCACTCAAGATAGACTAAAATTTTGTTGCATTTGGTTGAGTATTGATGAAGTTATGGTGTTGTTGTTTTTCATGTTGTTGCTTGTTCTCATGCTTCTTGCCTTGCCCAGATTTTCATGCTTTGTTAAGCATTTAAACTTTAGGGGTGGAAAAATACACGGATGTATCGCCACCCCAGTGGTTAAACTCTCATATTCTCATGCACCTTTCACATGCTTGTCCTGGGTTCAATCCACAGTGGATCAACCCTTTTTGTTATGTTTTCATATTTGCCTTGTTTTCATTATGTTGTGTGTTTCTTTCCTTTCATTTCCAAATGCGCGCCTTGGCCCAGCTGGTGTAGTTTTAAGTTAGTATTCAAAGGGTGGTGGTTTCAACACCCACCAGGCGCCTCCCCCTCTTTTCTATCACGAATTTTCTTTGTTTTATTTTTAATTGTTTTTAATTTCATAAAAATCATAACTTCTTCGTTTTTTATTATTTTTGATCGGTTCTTTTCGCATTGGTCTTGTGTTTGTATATATTTTCATGTGGTGCCTTAATATCCTTACATTTTTATTTGTGAAAACAATTTTGCATTAAAAACGCTCATATTTCTTTTTAGGGTTTTTTACCCTCCTAATCGTTTCGAGCTTTTGATTCATTCTTCTCCTGTGTGTTGTTGTGCTTAATATGAGCTCGATGTTTGTCAAACCCTTGATGTAATTGTAATTACTTGTTGCTTGTAAGCATCATGTTTGTTTCATGTGTTTTCCATGTAATATCCCCATAATGTTTGACTTATTTGCATTGGTCGTTACCTTCATCTTTGTCAAGATATGCTTAAGTCTTCATCCTTCATTGAGTCTTATAAGAACTCATTTTTGCTTGCCTATTCTAAAACGCTTGCATGCTTTGGTTGTAACCATTCCTTCTATTTGATGTACTTGCTTATTATAATATGCTTGTATATGCTTGGTTGTAACCATATTTCTTGTATTCATCCTGTTTGGTGCTTATTGCTTTGTTAAGTTTAGTTTTCCCCAAGTGGTGGAACTATTTAGTTCTCATCCAAGTTGCCTCCCCTTCTATCATTCCAAAGGAAAGTCTCTCTGTTGACCTTTGGGTCATAGATAACTCATCACTCTCCATCGACTTTGTCAAGTCATCTACACTTTATTAACATAGAACCTATCCATTGGACTTTGCTTAAGTCTAAAAAGCCTACCCCTCGTTAGGAGTGCTCTTTCAATTAGAACTTAGGATAGAGTTTGTTAACTCTATGTAAGAATCATTGTCATGATTTCTTACTCCCCTTTTTTGAGTGTTCAACTTAGATCTAGAGAGTTTCCTTAAACTCTACACAAGCATTGTCATGTTTGTTCCCCTTTGAACCTTGATCATAATCAAGTGTTCTTCAAACCTAGTAAGGAGAACTACGATTGCTCTGATTCTATCCTAGTTAGGATACGTAGGCAGAAGATGCGATATCTTTGCGAGCAAACATAGTGTATATATCCCTAGATCTTAACCTACACCTTTTACCCAATCCATAGAAAACACTTAGAAAACTTAGCATACAACAAACAAAAGGTTCCTGTAGAGTACTACAGATGTTTAGGATGTGAAATACCTACCCTATGCATAACTGACCCCCGATCCCCGAATCTCTTAGCGTTGTTGTTACATCGCGCAAAAGGTTTTTTTCCCTCTTTAGACCTTTCCTTTGGATAAATTAAAGTCCGGTTGTGAATTCAATGAATTAAACATTCAAGTTAATCAATAGCTTGGTATCACGATTCTCACCGCAACAGAAATGGCGACTTCACTGGGGAAACTTAAACTTGAGGGTTTAGCCTATTTTATCTTGATTATGTGCTATATTTGTGAATATTTGCTTAACATGTATATATCTATTTGATTGTTGGATATGGGGACCTTTGAGTGGTGAGACGGTCATATACCCGGACTCGAGTGCAATTATGATAGGATGGTGGTATATTCAAGGAGGCTTATAGGGAGTTGATTCCAGACCAAGCTAACTTGAGAAACCACCGCTCAGTGTAGGCCCTCTTGAGATTTTAGTATTGTTGAACAAGTATTCGTGAAAACAATGCTACTTTCAACAAAGGAGCCCATGACACTGTGGACTTTTAGATTTCATTCTACCCCACTTTGGCCTTACTAGGACGTAGTGCGATGGCTATAAGGAAGTATTTCTGAAATAGTTGATACACGATACTACACTTGGATGAGACTCTCTTGAGAATATTATCGATTACCAAGTAATTTGGGAATTTGATAATATCCGAAAGATGGGTTGATGACTCTGAGAACCGTTTAGAATCCTGCTCTACAAGTTTGAAAAACCCTAGCACACACCTTTTGGGATGGGTAGACCTTGGATCCACGCTCGTCCTTTAAACCTAGGCTTGTGTTTGTGTGCATATGTGTGATCTTTGCATTTACCTGTGTTTGTGCATTCTTGCATTCATAAACATCATATCATAAGGTTTCATGGAACTCAGACTCTTTGTTTGTAAACATCAGAGATCGCTATGGATGGTGAAAGAAAGAAAACATTGAAGTACACTTACAAAGGTTTTAAACTAGATGACCTAAGGAGGTTGGGTACCTTGGTGACAAATCCAGAGGGATTCCAGAGTAAGTATGGGAAGTTGTTGTTACTATTGAAGATAAAAATGGATAGTGGACTTCTTTCTATGCTTCTCCAGTTCTATGATCCACTCTACCACTGTTTTACCTTTCCCGATTATCAGCTAGTGCTCACGCTAGGAGAATACTCTCACTTGGTTGGGTTGCCCATTCTTGAAGAGTCTCCTTTTCCGATCATGGAGAAGGACCCTAAGGAGCAAGACATTGCCAAAACTACACGTTTGGGTTTGGTTGATATTCAAAAGAACATGACTACAAAAGGAGGAGTTTTTGGGTTGAGTGTAGAATTCTTGGTTGAAAAAGCTCAACACTATGCAGATCATTTGAGCATGGATGCATTCAAGGCTATCCTTGCCTTGCTCATTTATGGTATCTTTATGTTTCCTAGCTTTGAGAACTTTGTAGACCTCAAAGCCATTAAGATCTTCTTGAAGAAAAACCCTGTACCTACTCTGCTAGCAGACGCATATCATTCTGTTCATCTTAGAAATTTCCACAAGGGAGGGATGATCATTTGCTGTGCTCATTTACTATACAAGTGGTTTATTTCACACTTGCCTAAAGCTAACACTTTTTGGGATCTGAAGAAGGGGTGGTGGTCACAGAAGATTATGGCTCTCACGCACTCTGATATTGATTGGTACAATCGTGAATATGATGGGATAATGATCATTAACAGCTGTGGTGATTTTGGTAATGTACCTCTTCTTGGTGCCAATGGAGGAATCAGTTACAACCCAGTCCTTGCTCGTCGACAATTGGGATATCCTTTGAAAGACAAGCCCAACAGTGTTCATGTGGAAAATATTTTCTTCAAGGAAGAGAGTAATAGTCAGGAGCAGAAAGAGAAGATTTTAAAAGCCTGGGGTCATTTGCACAAAAAGGGAAAGAAAGACTTGGGAAAACCTAATTGTGTCTCTTTGGAACCTTATCTCCAATGGGTTCGAAAGAGAGCCATTGAGTTGAAGATGCCCTATTCTCGACAAGAGCCCATGGATTTAAAGGAGGAGCATACCTTGATCTTCATGTCTGAGGATGAGAAGCTAAGGATCGCCTTGAGCAAGGCACGACAAACCGAAGAAGCTTGGAAGCACAAGTATCAAGTGGTTGTCGAAGAAAATGCAGAGCTCCAGAAGCAATTAGAGTGGAAGAATGAAGAAGTACTCTCCTGCAAGAAGAGAAAGGCGCAAGAAGATTTATTTTCTTCTAGTCCTCAGTCGACTCCGTGGAAGTTGATCGTGGATAAGCTCATTCTTGAGAAGGCCGAGATGGAAAGGGAGATTGAGAAGCTCAACTTGAGACTGTTAGGAGAACCTTCTTAGGATTTTTGTTAGCTTTTATTTAGCTTTTTGTTTAAGACTTTTGTAAGATGTACTAAAATTTTGTAATTCAATGAAATTAAGTCTATGACGTTTCGATGTTTACAGAATTTGAGTTCCATGATACTTTGCGCATTTGCATTCATATTTATTAATCATTCAAGGAACTAAAGATTGTTTTGCAGATATTATAGGATGGATTCTGGAAAGAAGGCAAAGATTGTGTTCCGAAGCCCAAACTTGGAGAACCTGAGGAAACTGGGAAGTTTAGTAGAAGACTCTGAGGTGTTTAGAGAGAAGTATGGGAATATGCTGTCTTTACTAGAAATTCAAGTGGATGAAGAGATGTTGGCAGCGCTCGTGCAGTTTTATGATTCGACCTATCATTGTTTCACATTTCCAGATTATCAGTTGTTGTCAACCTTGGAAGAATATTCTACTTTAATGGGATTAGGCATCACTCCTAGACCATTTTCTAGAAGAGAAGGGACTCCTAGCGAAAGAGTAATTGCAGAAGCCGCACACTTGGAGGTGAATGAAGTACGATCTCATATGACTGCTAAGGGAGGGCTATACGGATTTCCAGCTATGTTCCTATATGAAAAAGCTCAATGTTATGCCGAGTCGGAGAATTCTGAAGCATTTGAGGCCATTCTGGTTTTGCTAATTTACGGACTTTTCATGTTCCCGGCTGCTGATATTTTTGTGGATGCGAGTGCAATCAACCTTTTCTTAATCAAAAATTTCGTACCCACCTTGTTGGCTGATGTGTATTTTTCCATCAATCACAGAAACCGTCATGGGGTTAGACAGATTGAGTGTTGCACCTTTCTTCTATACAAGTTGTTTATTTCACACTTGCCAAGGCTTCCAGCACTCTGGGATATGCAGAATGGACTCTCATGGACAGAGAAGTTGTTGTTACTCAAACATTCAGATATTAAGTGGTATGACCCTATGTATGGGGGGATTGCCATGATTCAGAGCTGTGGGGATTTCCCAAATGTACCACTTATCAGCATTGATGGTTGCATTAGCTATAATCCCATTTTAGCTCGTCGCCAGTTGGGACACCCGATGAAAAATGAACCAGACCCAATTCTTTTGAGAAGTTTCTACATTGAAGAAGGGAAGGATCCAGCCTACAAGGCCCGGACTGTGTATGCTTGGCGTCACATCCACACAAGGGGAATAACTGCTTTGGATTTGCTTTATTTATGAAGACTTTGAATTTGCTTTATTTCCCTATTGTTATAATTTTTGCAAATATTTCTTTGGATTCCCTGAATGATTAATTTTTCATTTTTGCATCTGCACCCATAACATTTCATGTGCATTTCTTGTGATGTGTCTCATCTCGCTGTCTTATCTCCAGAATCATACTGAATCCTCGCCATCAATACAACACACGGGCCCAAGCTCGTCAAAGAGTGGAAGAACACAATTTGGTTCTGGATAGGGTTGACAACGAACTTGAAGATTTATGAGGAAGCGTAGGATGAATTATGGAGGTCTTACAAGTTATTAATGCAAAAATGGACACTCAGGCCACTATAGTTTCTGAGATTACTAACGTAGTTGTGGAGCCAATCCCAACGGCTGTCACTGTTGCAAGTATTCCACCATATGGGTTAATACCAGGTTTTGTACCTCCGCCACCAGTTAGTCAACAATCAGTTCCTCTAGGGGCAGAGATTCCCCGAGCTGTTCCGACTTATACTCCAGCCTCTGTACAAACTCAAGTGCGCCCTGTTTTTCACAGCCGTCCATAAGTGATTGAAGTTCCTGATGGGTCTGAAGAAGGAAGTGGACGACATGATAAATTGAAGGAAAATGTAGAAACTATAGGGAGGAAGGTTAGAGCAATGGAAGGGAATGACATCTTTGGTACTGATGCCAGAGATATGTGTTTAGTGTCTGGATTGATAATCCCGCCAAAATTCAAAATCCCCAACTTTGATCAGTACACCGGTGCTACTTGTCCTCGGACGCATTTGATCATGTATTACCGAAGAATGGCTGGACATGTAGAAGATGATAAGCTGATGATCCATTGTTTCCAGGATAGCTTGAAAGGAGCCCCTGCTAAGTGGTATTTGAGCCTAGATCAATCTCGCATTCACAGTTTCCAAGACTTGGCCAATGCTTTCATAAAGCATTACAAATACAATATGGATTTGGCCCGTGACAGAAGACAATTGCTGAGTATGACACAAAAGAGTTCTGAATTGTTCAAAGAGTATGCACAACGATGGAGGGAGACTGCCTCCCAGGTAGAACCTCCTTTGAATGAGAAAGAGTTGATAGATTGGTTTGTGGATACGGTAAGACCAGAATTTTATGAGAAGATGATTAGTAGTGTAACATCAAGTTTCTCCGATATAGTGGTTGTGGGGGTGAGAGTAGAATTGGGATTGAAGAACGGTAAAATGACTAGTAGTTCCAGTGGATCCAACAATAACAATGTTAAGAAGTTCGGTGGTAATTTTCATAAAAAGAAGGAGGGAGAAACAAACGCCATAACAGTGGGGAAAAGGAATCAGACTTGGAAGCAGCCTTACCAACGATATCAACGACCTCCACAAGGTTATGTTCAGCAGCCTCCACAAGGCTATGTTCAACAACCTCAGCAAAATTTGACACAACAACCGATGTATCTAATACAGTATGCTCAACAACCATATGTGGCAGCTATAACGCCTGCTTTCAATCACCCTGTTCCGAATTATCAGACAGTGCAACCAGCACCCATGTATCAACCAGTTCAACAACAAGGGTATCAATGAGCGCCCAACGCTCCACCCTATCAGCAATATCAGCAGCCCAGGGCTCAGGCACCAAGGCAAAATTACCAAAATCGAAGACCAGCAACGAGGCCTCTATTTCCTCATATACCAATGACTTATACAGAGTTGTACCCGGCTTTGGTGCAACAAGGGCTGGTAACAACGCGACCATTGAATACACCTTCAGACACTTCATCACCTCATTACAATCCAAATGCTCATTGTGCCTTTCATGAAGGTACTGCCGGTCATGACTTAGAGGGGTGTCTTGCCTTGAAACATATTGTCAGGGAGCTCATAGAGAAGAAGATTTTGTCTTTTGATGATGTACCGCCTAATGTTAAAAGTAACCCATTGCCAAATCATGGAGGAGTTAATGCTATAGAAGAAGCTTCAGATGAAAGGTTAGTTTGTGATGTGTCAGAGATCAAGACTCCGTTGAGGTCACTTCATGAGAAACTGTTGAAAGCAGGGCTGATTAAAGGTACCTATAGTGACTGTGAAGAGTGTTCTGTTAATCCTAAAGGGTGTGGTGTGGTACAAAAAGATGTGCAAAGTCTGATCGACGATGGATTATTACAAGTTGGTATCAAGGTAAAGAAGGAGGAAGTTTCGGTGGTTGAGCCTGTTTTCAATCTACCAAGGAAAATCAAGAAAGTCCATGTGTTCAATATGATCAGCAAAAATGTGAAGCCTGTTTTTGACAAATCTGTTGTTGATCAGCCTCGGCCAGTTGTTATTCAGAAGCCGAGATCATTTCCTTTTGAGAATACAAAAGTCGTCCCTTGGAAGTATGATATGGTTGTGCTAGACCGAAGATCTGGGAAGATTATTCAGAATGACGAGGTGAAGGATGACCAGGTTGATGTGACAAATATTGCAGGAACGAGCAAGATGACCCGTAGTGGTCGAATATATCAACCCAAGATAATAGTGGTTGCTCTAAAAGAAGTTACCCCTGCCATGACGACCAAAGAAAAAAAATGCCCATCACTGAAGGAGATGCTGAAGAGTTCTTAAGGATTATCCAAAAAAGCGATTACAAGGTTGTTGATCAGCTTCATCAAACCCCCTCAAAAATATAAATTCTGTCTCTCCTGATGAATTCCCCGGCTCATAGAGAGGCTCTATAAAAGGTGTTAATGCAAGCACATGTGACGAAGGATATAACCCCTGGCCAATTTGATTCGGTGATAGCCAATATTACAGCCTGCAATACTCTGAGTTTCAGTGATGAAGAGTTGCCAAGGGGAGGACGTAATCATAACCGTGCTTTGCACGTATCTATCAGATGCCAAGAGGACACGTTGGCGCGAGTTTTGGTTGATACTGGATCTTCGTTGAATGTATTTCCTAAAAGGACGCTCGCAAAGTTGGCATATGCAGGCGCAGAGATGAAGCCGACGTCGTTAATTGCGAAGGCTTTTGATGGTTCAAGAAGAACATTTGTTGTAACAGCCCAAATTTCATTAAATAATTAATTGTAGTAATTAATTGATTTAGTGGGATTTTATGTTAATATTGGAATTAAATTTTATTAATTGGAATTAATAGAGAATTGAAAGGAAATTGGAAGGAAAGAAAATAAAAGGAATATATAAGTGAGGAAGAAAAGAAAAGAAAGTTAGAAACATTTGGAAAGAAAGAGGAAAGAAAGAAGAAAGAAGAGAAAGAGAGGAGAAGAAGAGGAAAGTGGAAATCATCAAGAACCAACATCAAAGCTCCGATTAATCGAGGTAAGGGTGAGAAATGTTTCTATTTGATCATTGCATGATGTTATGTATGTTGGGTTGGGGTTTTGGTAGAGTTTTCATCACTTTCCAATTAGGGCAAATGTTGGATTAATCGGTAGATTGATGATTTAATCGGTTGAAACTGAGCAATAATGCCGTAGAATAGTCGGGTAACATGTATTGATGCTATTTGTACTGATTTGGATGATTGAGGTTTGGTTGATGATAGATTGATGAAGGAGAGGCAGAATAGGGTTCTGTTCTGCGCAGGTTCGCTGGCTCTCGCCAGGCGAAGCCTAGCGAATGCTGGCGAGTAATTATGATTAAGTCCCAGTGGACTTCGCTGGCGAGTTCGCCAGGCGAAGTTGGATAGAGAAGGTTCGCCCAGCGAAGGTGCTGGCGAATGGTGGCGAATGAAGTCAGTAGCTACTGACTTGGGCTCGCTGGGAAGTCTCGCCAGGCGAAGCCTAGCGAGTGTTCGCTGAGAGAGTTCGCCAGGCGAAGGCCAGGCGAAGGTTCGCTGCGAGGGTTCGCCAGGCGAATGAAGACGAATGTGACAACATTTTTCTTTTGCTGTGTTGCTCATGTGGTGATTTTTTGATTGATTCACATAGGTTAATACCTCTATGATATGATATAGATATGATCTATTGTGATGATGTGTACTGTGGGTAGCCTCCGGGCGTGAATCCTAGTTGATGTGTGATGCGTATTAATTATGATAAATAGAAATACATGTGAATACAATGATGAATGTATGTGTATTGTCTAATGAACTTGCGAATGCTTAATGGGTATACATTTATGTGATGAGTATGCATGAGAACATTGTGGATATGTGTGCATGTCTTATAATTGTATAAATGGTATTGTGATGTGAATACCTTGATTGTGTGATATATGTTGTATGTGCAATCATTGTGTAATTCTTGAAGAGATGAATTATGTAAATGCATGAGATTAAGATGTCGGTCTTAAGTGCATTTGTTGTGGTTGATTGTACATGCATCATTTAGTCAAGAGGCAATGTCTGTTAGTTTCGTGGAAACTAGTGGCTTGTCCCAAACCTAGAAGAGTGGGTTTGAAGGCTTAGAGGACGGGCCTTTGTGGTTATCGGTCTAGAAGAGTGGACCCGGTTTAATGTAAAAACCGAAAAAAGATAACGGGTTATCGGTCTATAAGAGTGGACCCGGTTTAATGTAAAAACCGAAAAAAGATAACGAGAGCCGGTACCGCATTACATGAGTTGCATTGAGTTGTTGAGTCACATTGATATATGACATATGCATGAAGAGATGCTTATGTGTGAATGATGAGATTGTGGAAATTGTAAGTGTATGCATAATGTGGGAATGCTTTATGAATATCCATGTTTGTCTATATATGTGTGGTAAATATATATGACTAAGAGAATGAAGTGTGGTGAGAAATGTGAATATGTGTTATATGACTACCTATATATATATATATACAATCTTATGCTTTGATTATTATGGTTATATTTCTCACCCTTCTGCTGTTTTATAATGCTCTATGAGGCATTGCAGATTAGGATGCTGGAGTCCTTTTGTGAAGTTAGTCTTCATTCTTTTGAGTCGGCTGCTCTGATATGTAACACCGGGTAGTTAGACTAGTATAGTCATTCTTTTGTGATACATTGCGATGTATCAGCTGATGTGGTTTTGTAATCTAACTGATATGATGTATTAATTTGGATTAACTTGTGTGTACGTGGATTAATATTTTGAAAACGATTAAATGATTTGATCTTCCGCTTAATTTTGAAAATGTTACATATCTTGTGGAGAAAAATGTGAAAGTGTTTTATTGGTGAAATTGTGGCATTCTTCTTTTATACCTTATTATAAAACCTTTGATAATTTGTATGTACTTATTTAGGGTATAGAAGGGGATGTTACAGTTGTTGGGGAAGTGGAGTTGCCAGTTATGATAGGCCCTCACGTGTTCGATATCACATTTCAGGTAATGGACATTAACCCGGCTTACAGCTGTTTGTTGGGACGGCCTTGGATTCACGCAGCAGGGGCAGTGACTTCCATTTTGCATCAAAGGATGAAATTTGTTGTAAACGAAAAACTTGTAATTGTGCATGGCGAAGAGGACTTGATGGTGAGTAATTTATCGTCATTCAGGTATATTGAGGCAGATGAGGATGCGTTGGAAACTTCTTTCCAAGCGCTTGAAATAGCTAACGCGGTAATGATAGAAGACACAATGGCAAAGAGTGGTCCATCTTTTTCATTCGCCCAGAGCATTAAGTCTACATTGGAAGAGGGTACTCCTGCAGGTTGGGGAGAGGTTATTGAAGTAAAAGCAAGACTGGGTCACCAAGGGTTGGGTTACAAACCAACTCATGTCGAAGCATCAACACACGCCGAAGGATGTCCGAAGACTATCCAAGAAGTGTTCATCAGTGGAGGATTCCAAGTCAATACCGTGGGAGAAGATTTTGAAGACGAGGATATTGAACATTTGGTATATCATTGTGAAGCTGCTTTAGGCAATTGGGAGGCTGTTGAGAATCCCATGATCTTTCTTGTCGAATTAATTTGTTTGTTTTTCTTCACTTGTTGTTGTTTTTTATCTTTAAACCTCCATAGCCATGCCCAAGGCTACAGAATGTATTTTGTAAGGGCCCCGTGCTTTCAAGAATATTATGATTAATGAACTATTTTGTTAAATCCTTCGTTGTTTGTTTCCTTAATTGTTTTTGTTTCTATGTTTAAAAAGAAGATGGCAATTTTCTAAAAAAATCATCAAAACATTTTTCCTTGTTGCTGCATTTGTCCTAGTGTGTTTTAATAAATTAAGCCATTCCAACATGCAGTGACACCCCAAAACCTGTTGAGTCCATTGACTTTGCTTTCCCTCCTGACTTTGACTCACCAATATACCAAGCGGAAGATGAGGACGAAGATTTTGAGATCCCTGATGAACTGGCAAAAATGGCATGTTACGAGTACCCAGAGTTTCAACCTCACAAGGAGCAGGTAGATGTTATTAATCTTGGCACCGAAGAAGACAAGAAAAAGGTCAAGATTGGGGCAACACTTGGGGAAGAAGTCAAGCAGCAATTGGTGAAGCTTTTAAAAGAGTATGTGGATGTATTTGCTTGGTCATATCAGGATATGTCAGGTTTAGACACAGACATAGTGGTCCACAAGCTACCTCTCCGACCAGAATACACGCCAGTCAAACAAAAGCTCCGAAGAACTAGACCGGATATGGCCCTTAAGATTCGAGACGAAGTGAAGAAGCAGATTGATGCAGGTTTCTTGGCAGTATCCAAGTACCCCGAATGGGTGGCTAATACTGTACCTGTACTGAAGAAATATGGGAAGGTCAGAATGTGTGTGGATTATAGGGATCTGAACAAGGCCAGTCCGAAGGACGATTTCCCTTTGCCGCATATTGATACATTGGTGGATAATACGGCTCGCTTTGCAGTTTTCTCGTTTATGGACAGTTTCTCCGAATACAACCAAATCAGGATGGATCCAGATGACATGTAAAATACTACTTTCATTACTCCTTGGGGAACTTACTATTATAAAGTCATGCCTTTCGGTTTGAGGAATGCTGGTGCCACTTATCAAAGAGCCATGGTGACTTTATTTCATGACATGATGCATAAGGAGATATAAGTGTATGTTGATGATATGATCGCCAAATCTCAGAGTGAGGAAGACCATTTGAATCATCTATTGAAGTTGTTCAAGAGACTCAGAAAGTATCAGTTGAGATTAAACCCAGCCAAGTGTACTTTTGGAGTGAGATCTGGGAAATTACGCGGTTTCATTGTTAGCCACCGGGGAATTGAGGTAGATCCAGATAAAGTTCGAGCCATTCAAGATATGCCGGCTCCGCAAACTGAGAAACAAGTCAGAGGTTTCCTTGGAAGATTGAACTATATATCCATATTTATTTCCAATATGACTCTTACTTGTGAGCCCATTTTCAAATTGTTACGTAAGGATCAGACAGCTGTTTGGAATTCAGATTGCCAACAAGCTTTTGAAGATTAAAGGTTACCTTCAAGAGCCTCTGATCTTAATACCTCCTGTTCCGGGAAGACCTCTTTTCATGTATTTAACAGTACTCGAGAATTCAATGGGTTGCATGTTAGGTCAACAGGATGAGTCCGGACGAAAGGAACATGCCATCTATTATTTGAGCAAGAAATTCAACGACTGTGAGAGCCGATATTCACTTTTAGAGAAGACTTGTTGTGCTTTGGCATGGGCTGCCAGACGGTTGAAGCAGTACATGATTTGTCATACTACTTTATTGATTTCAAAAACGGACCCGATAAAGTATATTTTTGAGAAGCTCGCTCAGACCGGAAGGCTCGCCCGTTGGCATATGTTGTTATCAGAATATGACATCCAGTATATGGCCCAGAAGTCTATCAATGGCAGTGTCTTATCGGATTATCTTGCAGATAAGCTAGTTAAAGATTACGAGTCTCTCAAGTTTGATTTTCCAGACGAGGATATTATGTTGGTAAAAGATTATGAAGAGCCAGGTCCTGATGAAGGTCCCGAGTCGGGTCTTTGGTGGAAAATGATGTTTGATGGTTCCTCAAATTACAGTGGGCATGGCGTAGGCACCGTTCTGATGAATCCAGAAGGTGGTTATACCCCATTTACAGCAAGGTTAGACTTTGAATGTACAAACAACATTGCCGAATATGAAGCATGCATTCTTGGCCTCGAAGCAGCTATTGAACTAAGAATCAAACTTCTCGAAGTAAGTGGAGATTCAGCTTTGGTTATTTATCAAGTTACAGGTGAATGGGAGACCAGACATGAGAATTTGATCCCTTACAGAGCTTACATCGTTGAAATGATTGAATACTTCGATGAGATCACTTTCAAGCATGTTCCAAGGTCTGAAAATCATATTGCCGATGCTCTAGCCATGTTAGCCTCAATGTGGAAAGTCAGGTATCTCAATGATGCTACTCTCATTCAAATTGAACGCAAGACTGAGCCTGCCTACTGTCAGATGGTTGAAGAAGAAATTGATAACAAGCCATGGTTCCACGACATAAAGAATTATCTGTTAAAACAAGAGTATCCAGTTGATGCTACATCACTTGACAAGAAAACCTTGAGAAGATTGGCATCTAAGTTCTTTCTCAGTAATGATGTGCTTTATAAAAGAAATCATGACATGGTCCTGCTTAGATGTGTCGACGAACAAGAAGCGGATTTGTTAATGCAAGATATTCATGAAGGAACATTTGGCACTCACGCCAATGGATATGCCATGTCCAAAAAGATTTTGAGGGCTGGGTATTACTGGTTGACTTTGGAAACTGATTGTATTCAATATGCCAAGAAATGTCGCAAGTGCCAAATTTATGCGGATAAGATGCATGTGCCTCCAACATTGTTGAATGTGTTGACATCGCCTTGGCCGTTCTCTATGTGGGGCATTGACATGATTGGGGCAATCGAGCCAAAGGCTTCCAACGGACACCGATTCATTATGGTCGCTATTGATTACTTCACCAAGTGGGTTGAAGCCGCATCCTACACCAAGGTTACTCGACAAGTGGTGGCCCGTTTTATCAAAAAGGAGATTATTTGTCGATACAGAATCCCAAGCCGAATCATAACAGATAACGATACTAATCTAAATAGTAAAACCATGAAAGAGTTGTGTGGTGACTTCAAGATTGAACATCACAATTCTTCTCCTTATCGTCCCAAGATGAATGGAGCGGTCGAAGCTGCGAATAAGAACATCAAGAAGATTTTGCAAAAGATGGTGAAAACATATAAAGATTGGCATGAGATGCTGCCATTTTCCTTGCATGGGTATACAACATCCGTTCGCACTTCAATAGGGGCAACCCCTTTTTCCTTGGTGTATGGGATGGATGTAGTGCTTCCTATTGAGGTTGAGATACCTTCCTTGAGAGTCATAATGGAAACCGAGCTGGAAGAAGCAGAATGGGTGAGGGAAATATTTGATCAGTTGAACCTTATTGACGAAAAGCGCATGACTGCGGTATGTCACGGTCAGTTATATCAGAAAAGGATCAAGAGAGCTTTTGACAAGAAGGTTCGTATCCGAGAATTCCGAGAGGGGGAGCTTGTACTCAAAAAGATTTTGCCAGTTCACAAAGATGCACGGGGAAAATGGATGCCCAATTATGATGGCCCATTTGTTGTAAAAACAGTCTTCTCAGGGAGCTCGTTAATTCTCACAACGATGGATGGGGAACAACTTGCTCATCCGGTGAATTCTGATGCAGTACGAAAATATTACGCCTAAAGAACCCGATAAGTCGAAAACCCACAAGGGTGGCTTATGCAATAATGGGTATCCCGCTTGTTGCACTCCAAAATTTGCCCAACATTTCTTTACCTAGCTTATTTTTCATTTCATGCACATTAGCATTATCATTTGCATTTCATTGACATGTATGCAGGAGATCAAGAGGTATGATTACCAATCAAGGGCTACACAAGACTGTGAGGCTAGCTAAGAAGGTTATTCAAGTGTTCAAAGGTTGATATCCTTGTCAGAGAAGTTAAAAGATCCTCAAAGAGAGTGGTTGAAGCCAAGAGGGTGTGTCTCCTAACTTGAGAGTTGTGGAAAGCCATCAGATGATTCTGAGGCCATGAAGTTAGACTTGAGGTCTTGAGAGAGCTCATGAGAAGGTTTGAAGATCACTTTGAGGCCTAGACAGGTCATTGTGCAAGTTTAAGAAGGCTCAGCCATGAGTGGTGCAGCTAGGGTTTGACTGGGTCAACCCTAAGTCAACTAATGATTTGAAGAAGGTTGAGACCTAATACAAGATTCATGTGATCATGGATTGATGCATTAAGAGGTTCTAAGGATGATTCCAAGGTTAAATCATCATGATTGAAGAGTTTGAGAAGTTTCAGGCTAGGGTTTCTAAGACTTGACAGTGTAAAATCCCCTAGTTTGACCCCTGACTTCAAGACTATTTAACTCAAGATATGATTGTCATCTCATCTTGACCCCAACATGATTGTTGTAGGGAATGCGCTTAGCTTTAATTTGAGTACTAGAAGTCCTTGATAGGGTTTATAGAACTCAAGTTATAAGCCAGACAAGTTACAAGTCATTTGAGGCATGTGAATTTAGAGCTTGAAAGTTACCCAACTTGCATGACACGTTTTCCCTAGAAGGATGATTCCTATGAACTGTTTGTCAACATGAATGTTGTTCCTTATTCTCTTATCTTTATAGAGAGTACTAGAAGTCCTTGATAGGATTTGTAGAACTCAAGTTATGGCTTTGACAAGTCAAGGGTATTTTGGGTATTTGGACATTATAGGTCATTTTGAATCATAAGTCAATTTCACCATCTTGCAAGCCTCAAATAGATTTTTTTTCAACATGAAAGTTGTTCAAAATGATGTTTTTAGCTTGTCTTAGTATCAAGAGTCCATTGATATGGATTATACCAAGCATTGGTGGAAGAAAGTTCATATAAAAGCCATTTTAATGAATTAAGATGAGAAAATTCAAAACAATTGAGAATAACATGTTTTCAAGTCAAATGTGTAGTCATTTTGAATGGAATTGATGTTCTAAAGAGATTGGCATTATTAAATTTTTGATTTGAAAATCTTAACATGGCCATTTGGAAGGTTTCTTCACAAATAAGAAACACACCTCACACACTCCATATGTTGAAATCAAGGGAAACAAACCACATCACTACATCCTACAAGGCTTAAGTGTATGGTTTGGAATGAAATTGGAGTATGAGCAAGGCTTGAAGGTGGATATCAACTTTGGAAATTTGGAAGAAAGGTGAAAATCAAAAACTCATGAATGGGCCTGGTTTGGGCCTCTAATCCATTGAAACAGAATATAAAAAGGATTTAGAACAGAATTGGAAGGTTCTGGTGATCATTTTCGTGGAGAAGCCATTGGAGAGAAGTGAAGAACAAAGCTTGGAAGTGAAATTTCATTTTGGAGAATCAAGAGTTTTCAACCAGAATTAAGCATCAAGAAGCATTCACCATTGATCACTGAATGTTTCTGCAAGGTTTGGAAGAGAATTGAGGCTTGAATCTACTGCAATCCAAGCTCAAAGCTAGGTTTTAAATTCTTGAAAAATCTCTCTGTTTTTGTGTTTTCAATGAACTAGAAGCATGCGGTTAGGTTCTAATCATGATCTAGATGGATTTTGGATAGTTAACTGCAACTTTAGAGACAACTTAGGGTGGATTCCATTTTCGGTTGAGATGGTTATCTCAAGATTCTTGCGTTGTTAGAGTGAATAGATGCTATGGTTGAGTTCCTGGTGAAATTCTGGTCAAGTTTCATGTAAAGATCGTGGCAAATGGATGTGTGTAGAGGAAGTTAGGGTTGTGCAGAGTGACCGGAGACGTCACCGGCGGTGGAAGTGGGTTGCGCACGAGTGTTGTAGGTTTGAATGAAGAAGATGAAGTATTGACCGTCTGTTTGTGTTGAACGCTTGACTTGGTCACTCCATCCTAGCGCGTATGTTGTGCCACGTATCCCCCCCACAAAACGCTGCGTTTTGATAAGTAGAAACTCAGGATTTGTTTGCTTCACTGTGTAGACCAAGGAGGAACGGTTTCGAATCTTGGTCTGTATGCTTTTTTATTTTTCAGTTTGAGAATTAAAGTGAACATAAGGGATTCAGAGCGCATGGGCCTGACATTATCTTGATATCCACACCCCCCATCTGGCCCAACCCACATTATGAACTGATTATATTTGCTATTCAGCACGCATGTTTATTAATTTATTTCTCTTGTTTTTCTTTTAAATTCATCATTTCATGTTAGTTTGAAAACAATTCATGAAAATAGAAAAATAAGTCAATTAATTCCATATTTTCCCCCCTGATTCATGATTGAATCTAGAATTTTGTTGAATAAAAATATCAGGAAAATCATGCATTTTCAATGTTTGTGCATTTTTTACATTTTATTTGTTAATAAAGTGGCCATGGTTGATACCTCTGTTTGATGATTTTAGTGTGAGCACTTGGTGATGATTTTTGGCTTGATTTTTTTGTGTGTGATTAGCTTAGACATTTATGCTCCCATAGTATTTTTCTCACATTTTTGTGATGGAATTAGGTGTGGTTTTTCGGTTGGAACTTTAGGTGCTTCCTTTTAGGGTTTAGGTTTAGTACCTTGTAGTGTAGAATTTATTTCTAGGTCTTATTTGATGATTTGATCTCTGGAATTAACATGGTAGAGTCATGATTGACATAGGTTCCCATAGTTATTTTTGTAGGATTTTACAATTGGTTTTAGTATTTTAGTTAGGATTAACTTTAGTACTAGGTTTTAGGTGATCCTAACTTGCTAAGTCAACTAGAATGATTTCTTTAGTTCCCTTAGATTAGGGTGTGGCTTCCTTGGCTCTTGGATGATGATGAAGACATGTGTGGGCTGCTGTGGAATGCATGGTGGAGCTTGGACTTGAAGATTTCTCTCCCTTTGGTATAGTTTGTTTAGGGTTAAGGATTAGGATTTTAGGGAGATCTCTTAGAATAGATTTTCTTCCTTCATGAAACATGGAAGATGTTGATCACTTCCATTCCTCCCTATGACGTAAGGTCCCATTGTGAAGGCCCCATCCCTCCTTTGGTAGGATGAGTGGCTCCTCACAAATTGGTAGAACCTTTGAGGGTTCCTTTCCTTGATGGTGGAGTGCTTAGAGGTGACCTTTGGTCTTCACTTTGCTTCTCCCTATCCCCACCTTGTTCTTGTTAGATGAATCTTTCTCCCTTGCTAGAGGATGGAGTTCCTTGCTAGAAGATGGAGGATGCTAGAGGTTGCAATTCCCCTTTGTTTGAAGACTGCCATTGGAGCTGAAGCTTGAAGATATAGAAGAACAAGTTGACATTTGTGAAGAAGATCAAATTGAGATTGAAGAGAGAGCTGAAGCTTTAAGAAGATGGAGAACAATTTAATAATTGTGTTTGATGCATTGAAAGCTTGAAGAAGCAATTTGATACTTGCTATTGAAGATGAGAGCCTTGAAGAACAGTTACAGACTGAGAACTGAATTGCTGTTAGAGGATTGCTTTGCTGTGGAGCTGTAGAAGCTGTTGATTTGCTTTCTTTCCTGTCTGTTTGCTTTCTGTGCAACTGTATTAATGTGACTTGTTTGATTTGCTTGATGCATTATAATATGTTCATGTTTAGATTGTGTTAAGCTAGGAGCATGATTGCACTAGAGGTTGAGTTGCTCCCTCTGCTTGTATTTTTACTGTATGGCTTTGCTTGCTGGTATTCGGTAGAGCCTTGCTCCCTTGCCTATGTGGTTTGTGATTTGCTTGATGGCATTTTATTTCTTCTGTATGATTGCAGTTATTCATATCTGGCTTGAGGTTGAGATGAGCTTGTGGAGGCTGATGCCCCACACACATTTCCTCCCTCACTTGCATTGCATGCATTTTACAGTCGTTTACTGTTTACTATTTAAGCTGATGCTTTATCTGTTTTTGTTTATCATTGACATGATCCCCTAGGAATCTCACTTCCTTTGATAAGGAAGTGATGATTAGAACTTTAGGTTGAAACCTATGCATGATAACTTCTAGGAGTTCCCTGTTTCAAACCTCAACCATAGGATGAATCCTTGGCATGACAACATTAGGACTTGATAGTCTCCCCATAGAGTTCGTTCTCTTCTCATCTCAAAACAACAATAAAAAACGTAATAAGGGCAAGTTAGTACAAGTATGTTACGATCCTTAAGCTACTTGGGTAATGATAATTGAGCGGCCTCCTCTCAATCATCTAGAATGTTTAGTATACGTCCTTTGGACGATATGTGACGCATTCGTTTCCAGGTCATAGTCTCTAGTGCTGTACAAACTACAGACAACTAAAAAACAGTTCTTCCGTAAAAGACAGAAAACAAACTTCAAATCTTTTTGCCCTGTGGGCCCATAATTCAAAGGAAAGATTTTCTGAAGAAAAGAGTGTCGTTAACTCCCAGTTCTACCGCAAACGGTAACGCCTAAGTCTCCAAGGGTCGAGCCGCGTACACCAAACTGCAGGAACTGTTTGTTAACCCTACTCGATAAAACAGATGAATCTGAATTCCCGTAATCCGTATTATCCCGAACTACGTAAGCTCTGATCTCTCATACCTGTTGAGAGTACGTAGGCACAATACTGATGTATTGGCGAGCCACCTTCCCCATAACCTGTAGTTAGTCGAACTACGTTGACTATGATTTCTCATTCTCTGATGAGAATACGTAGGCATAAAGCGTGACACTTTACCGAGTCATTTTCTTTTCCTTTTAAGCCAGCCTTGATAGATAGATGTAATCAACCCGTCAGATAAACACAACAAGCGTGGATCCCATCGAGTACGATGGACGTGAGGGGTGCTAATACCTTCCCCTTGCGTAACCGACTCCCGAACCCAGACAATGGTTGCGATGACCTTGTCTTATACCTTTTCATCAGGTTTTTCCGATCGTTTCCTTTCCCGTTCTGAGGGATAAATAACGAAAGGTGGCGACTCTTCTGTTTTGCAGGCACCTTATTTTCGCGGTAGCGACACCGCTGGATCATAACCTATGAAGGAGATCCAGGCAAAAGTTAGGGAGCAGCACCATAGCCAAGTACAAAGAGCGCGAAGAAAAGCTGAAGCAGCGAGTAGCCGAGCTATAAGCTCAGATTATGGTGAAAGATGAGAACACAGAGGCTGGAGCCTCCCTGCGACATGACGTCCAGTATAGATTGGCTGAGGCCGAGACGGATTTGCAAGATTCTCAACTTCGAGCTGATGCTAAAAGGAGAAGAGTCGAGAACCATTCTGAAGAAGGTATTTCTAGGAGCGTTGCCGAGAACCTCCCAAAGTCCATCAGTCAGAGGGACCTGCTGGCCCGGGGTTTGCTTGCTCAGTCAGATCACCCCGCTACAAAGAAGTTGATAAAAGATTTTCGTGCCCGTGGCCGCACTTGATCTTTCTGTATTTTCTTTGTACATTTTTTGCATTGATATGCTGATCACCGCCAGGTCTGTTGGTTGTGGTCATGCCTTATTGCTCCAGTTGTATGTGATTACAGTTGTACGCTACCCGAGCGGGATTTTCAGATAAATATATGAGGACTTCTTTTCCATGATTGGATCATAGACTTTATTTGTCTCGGAAACTAGGACCGGGGGGAATCTCCCCAAGGCATAGACACACATTTGCATTTGCATGAAGCATTTGCATAACGAGCACCTTGTCATTTTTTCTTCTAACCCTTTGTGTATACAGGTTGTTCCAGGATTGATCGAAGACCGATCCACCGCTAGCCGACCAGAGCAAATCAAGCTAGAGCAATGGAACAAGTGCATACTGACGTCCAGGAACTCCGAGAGAGGATGGACCGCTTCATTGAGCTCATGCAAGTGGTTGCCAACGGCCAAGACCAGCTCAGAACATTGGTCCAGCCTCTGATCTCAAGGGTTGACAGCAACGGTGTACTCCATAGTGGGAGTATTCCAACCCCTCCTCCTGTTGAGACTCCTCAGGGTGGCATCCCCGTGACCGGGGGGAATGGCAATGGTAACGGCAATGTGGTCACTAACATCGGGCTCAATGGTAATACGACTGGCGTCGGTAATGGAAACTTTGAGGCTAATGGCAACGCTGGATTGGGCAATGGCAACATAGGTGCTGGAAATCTGTATGGGCCTCAGCCATGGCTAGAAGATCGACAAGAAGATTTGTTCTCACAGAGGAGTGCTGAAGGAGAACTGACTGCTGAAGCAGGTCTGAGGTTTAAGGCACTCGAGGACAAAATGAGGAGTTTCGAGAACCTGAACACTATGGGGGTCGACATGACTAAATTGGGATTGATTTCTGATTTCAAGGTGCCTCCTAAATTCAAGGTACCCGACTTTGAGAAATACAAGGGCACCACTTACCCTCGTGTCCACTTAAGGTCATACTACCGAAAGATGTCTGCTCACTCTGAAGACGAGAAGCTGCTGATGCATTTCTTTCAGGATAGCTTGTCCGGGCCATCCTTGGAATCGTACATGAGTTTGGAACCCACTAGTGTGCGCACGTGGAAGGAACTTGTTGAGGCCTTCGTGCACTATTATCAGTATAACAGTGACTTGGCTCCGTACCGGGTTCAACTTCAGAACTTGTCGCAGAGGAACAACGAGGGGTTCAAAGAATACGCCCTCGATGACGTGAATTAGCAGCTAGAGTTCAGCCGCCGATGGTTGAACGATAGCTTGTCGAAATGTTTGTAGCCACTCTCTCGGGGGTCTATTACGAGAAACTAGTCAGCGGTATGTCAGGAAGTTTCTCTGATCTCATCATTACTGGAGAGCACGTTGAAAATGGGATCAAATTGGGAAAAAATTCAAGGGGGTGATCTATCCTCAGCTGGAGGAGGAAAGAAACCATATGGTAGCAAAAGGCGTGAAGGAGAGACGAGCGCCGTGTCCAACGCTCGAAGGAAAGGTAAGAGCCAGCGCCAGCAGGTGGCTAGCATAACCATCCCTGCTGTCCAACAACCCCAGCCACAACAGCAGCCACAGCAGCAGCAGCCAAATCAGCAAGGGTACAGAAATTATCAGAACAGGGCACCTCTGTCAAGTCGTTGCCTCGAGACGCCGCCCATGTCTTATGCTCAGCTATTACAAACTATGCTTCAGTTACAGCTAGTCCAGAAAAGAACCCTGGCTCCCTTGACAGGGGCACCTCCGCAGGGTTATGATGCGAATGCAACATGTGATTTTCACTCAGGGGCACCCGGCCACACGATAGAAAACTGCAAAGCCTTCAAGCACAAGGTGTAAGATATGGTGGATGCTAAGATCATCAATTTCTCAGATAATGTGTCGAATGTCACAAAGAACCCTATGCCGAATCATAGGGGAGGTGGGGTGAATGCCATTATTGAAGAAGAGGGTTTAGATATGTTGACTGATGTCAAGGATCTAAAGACACCGCTTAGATTCGTTAAAGCCAAGCTAATGAAGAGAGGCTTCTTTCCGGGCTGTGGAGAATTGTGTATGGGTTGTGCGACTTGTCCTGATGGATGTGAACAGTTGATAGAGGGGATTCAGAGTCTGACGACCGAAGGAATCTTGCAGTTTAGCCGAAGGGCCGAATGTGGATCTGGAGAGGTAATGCTGAAGCAGGATGATGAGGTTGCCACCATCACCATCCCTCGCCAAACGATAACCATTTCTGCACCCAGACCGCCCACGATTACCATCACCAAAGCTGGGCCGATACCTTTTGAAAGCACTAATGTTGTCCCATGGCACTATGGGGCAGACGTCTACTGTAACAGACAGAAGTTAGAACTGGAACCATCTGGGCAGTCTGTGGATAACCTAGTGGGAATTGGCGGAATCACGCGCAACGGAAGAGTATTTGCTCCACCTGAGGGTGTGGCGGACAAAGCAGACAAAGTTGAGGAAACTAATAAGGGAAAGAGTAAAGTCATTGAGGAAACCCCTCGTGGGGTAGAGAAGGACTTACTTGTAAAGGACGCTGAAGAGTTCATGAGGTTGATCAAGAAGAGTGATTACAAGATCATTGACCATCTTCATCAAACACCCTCGAAAATTTCAATCCCGAATTTGTTGCTGTGTTCAGAGTCACATCGCAACGTGCTGTTAAAGGTTTTGAATGCCACGTATGTACCGCAGGAAATCTCGGTCAACCAGTTGGAATGGGTAGTAGCCCACGTGAATGCTGGAAACGGGTTAGGGTTCACTGACCTGGAGCTGATGCCGAAGGGAAGAAACCATAACAGCGCCCTGCACATCTCGATAGAGTGTAGGGGAACAGTTATAGCTCACGTGTTGGTAGACACTGGGTCATCGCTCAATGTTCTTCCGAAGAAAGCATTGATGAAGTTAGATACTCGAGGATTGATTTGCACACCCAGTGATCTGGTTGTGAAGGCTTTCGATGGAACCAAGCGTCATGTCTTTGGAGAGGTAACGTTGCCAATCCAAGTCGGGCTGGAAACTTTCGACGCAGTCTTCTACATCATGGACATCATGCCAGCCTACAGCTGTCTCTTAGGCCGGCCATGGATCCATTCTGCTGGTACCGTGACCTCCACGCTGCACCAAAAACTCAAGTATGTTGTAGGGGGCAGCATTGTAACTGTTTGTGGCGAGGAAGATATAATGGTGAGCCATTTGTCGTCCTTCAAATATGTTGAGATGGATGGGGAAATCCACGAAACCCTATGTCAGGTGTTCGAAGCCGTTAAGGTCAAGGACGTGGCTCCAGTAATGACTGAAAAACCAGAGATGACTCTCTCTTCCTTCAAGGGAGCCCGGGCCGTTGTTCAAGCCGGATCCACCCCAGGCTAGGGGCAGATTCTGGAAATACCTAACAAACAGGACAAGTTTGGGTTAGGATACTCTCCTACGGCTGAAGCCTCCTCTTCTCACAGTGCGTCGCGAGGTAAAGGGCCGATCCAGTTTACCAGTGGCGGGGTGATATTTGAAAGTGTCAGCGCAGTGTCTGAAGACGGCGAAAATAGCGATTGTGACCTAGACTCTTGGATCCAGCCAAGCAAACCAGGCCAGAGCCTCACCAACTGGTCCATCAGGGATACCATCCAAGTGACAGGCAAATAGTAATGATTTACTTTCTCCAATTATTGTACAACCCTATGTCCTACCCGGGGCATAGTGGTTTTATTGTCAGGGCCTTGTTTGATTATGTACATGCATTTTATCAATAAATCAAAAGGCGTTTTTCTTCGCATTCAAATGTTGTGATCTCTGTTATTCCTGTTTTATATTTGTTTTGAAAAACAATAAAATGGCAAAAGGGTTTGTGCTAACCTGCATATCCTTGTCTTAAGCTTAAACCTTGTTATTGCAGGATCCACATAGCAGATAACATCGACTCTGGACCTTCTACGACTCACTTCGACTTCGATTGCCCGATCTATCAAGTCGAAGAAGAGATTGATGAAGACGAAGAACTTCCCGAAGAGTTGGCCCGCTTATTGAAACAAGAAGAGAAAGTTATTCTGCCTCACGAGGAAGAGATTGAGATTGTGAATTTGGGTTCTGAAGAACTAGTCAGGAATGTCAGGATAGGGGCCGCACTGCAGAGTGATGTCAAGCAGAGACTGGTCGAGATGCTGAGAGAGTATAGTGACATCTTTGCTTGGTCATACGAAGACATGCCCGGACTTGACACTGACATCGTGGTCCATCACTTGCCGCTGCGAGAAGATTGTCCTCCCGTTAAGCAGAAGCTTAGGAGGACACGACCAGATATGTCCGTTAAGATCAAAGAAGAAGTGCAGAAACAGCTTGATGCTGGCTTCTTAGCGGTCACTACTTACCCTCCGTGGGTCGCCAACATAGTGCTTGTACCGAAGAAGGACGGTAAGGTACGAATGTGCGTCGATTATCGGGATTTGAATAGGGCGAGCCCCAAAGATGATTTCCCGCTCCCTCATATTGATGTGTTGGCCGACAATACAGCTCAGTTCTCCGTGTTTTCGTTCATGGATGGCTTCTCCGGCTACAATCAGATCAAGATGGCGCCGGAGGACATGGAGAAAACTACGTTTATTACACCTTGGGGAATGTTTTGCTACAAGGTAATGCCTTTCGGTCTGAAGAACGCAGGGGCCACTTACCAACGAGCAATGGTTACTTTGTTTCATGACATGATTCATCATGAGATTGAAGTCTATGTTGATGACATGATTGCGAAGTCCCAAATGGAGGAGGGACATCTGGTCAATTTGCTGAAGCTTTTTGAGAGGCTTAGTGTCGCTTGCGCGAAAATAAGGTGCCGGCATGACAGAAGAGTCGCCACCTTTCGTTATTTATCCCTCAGAGCGGGAAAGGAAACGATCGGAAAAACCTGACGAATAAGGGTAAGACAAGGTCGTCGCAACCATTGTCTGGGTTCGGGAGTCGGTTACGCAAGGGGAAGGTATTAGCACCCCTCACGTCCGTCGTACTCGACGGTATCCTCGCTTGTTTGTTTACTTGGACGGGTTGGTTAAAATCTATCTACCTATCAAGGCTGGCTGAAAAAGAAAAGAAAAATGACTCGGCAAAGCGTCGCGCTTTATGCCTACATATTCTCATCAGAGAATGAGAAATCAGAGTCAACGTAGTTCGGCCTACGAAGGATTGAGGGGAAAGGTTGCTCGCTAGGACGTCGCATCCTATGCCTACGTACTTTCATCTGGTATGAAAGATCAGAGCAAACGTAGTTCGGCTAACTACGGGTTATCTCCTGAAAGAAGTGTTTTTTATTGTGTTTGCGATCTCAACCGCACTAGAGACTATGACCTGAGAGTGAATGCGTCGCATGTCACCCAAAGGGCACCATACTAAACATCCATCCTCAGATAGCTTAAGGCTCGTAGCGTACGAAAGAAATCATTCATGATTACTGTATCTTAAACCGCTTCGAGATGAGAAGAGAACAGGCCCAACTAGGAGGGAGACTACCAAGTCCTACTGTTATCATGCCATGGATTCATCCTATGGTCGAGGTTTGAACAGGGAACTCCTAGATGTTGTCATGCATAGGTTTCAACCTAAAAGTCTATCATCAAATCCTCATCAGAAGAAATGAGAGTCCTAAGGGATCATGTCAATGATACACCAAAACAGACAAAAGCATCAGCTTTAACAGTAAAATGCATGCAATGCAAGTGAGGGAGGAAATGTGTGTGGTGCTTCAGCCTCCACAAGCTCATCTCAACCTCAGGCCAGTCATGAAATAACAGTAATCATACTGAAAATAAACAACATGCTATCAAGCAATAACAGATAAAAGAAATGAAGTGCCATCAGGCAAACAAAACACATGCTTGAGAAAGAAGGAATCTACTTTCTAATCCTAACCCTAACACAAAATCTGAATCAAATCTAAGCAAAGCCCTAAAGCAAAACCTAACCAAAAGAAAACATTCCCAGTCTTCAAGCTTCAGAACAAGCTTACCAAAGAAAGGGAGCTAAGTAAGCAGACTCATAGTGTCTTCCTCAGGAAAGCACTAGGAGGTGTATACTCAGGAGTCATACCCTATGTGGCTCAACCACTGTGATCAGTTTATATTCCTCCTCAGGAGAAACTAAACTCACAAGCAGGCTCCAACATCACTGGATATTTAGGAAATCCTATCTGAACTAGTGGAACTAAGTGAATAGACTCGTAGGACCTTCCTCAGGAAAGTACTAGGAGGCTTCCACTTAGGAGTTGTATCCTATGTGGCTCAACAACTGTGATCAGTTTACATTCCTCCTCATGAGAAATTAAACTCACAAGTTGGCTCCAACATCACTGGATACTTAAGAAATCCTAGATAAACTAATGGAACTAAGTGAATAGACCCATAGGACCTTCCTCAGGAAAGTACTAGGAGGCTTCCACTTAGGAATTGTATCCCATGTGGCTCAACAACAGGTGATCAGTTTACATTCCTCCTCAGGAGAAATTAAACTCACAAGTTGGCTCCAACATCATTGGACACTTAAGAAAGAGGTGAGAAGAAAGAATGAAAGTCATTCATAGTGCCTTCCTCAGGAAAGTACCATGAACTCCCTTCAAACTTCAGGATCTCAAACCTCACAGACAGGGAATAATCCCCAAGCTCTGGGTCTCTGAGCCTTGATCTACAGTCTTCTCCTCCATCATGGTCTTCAACAAGATCTTCAAAACAAGCTAAACCCCACAACAAATCCCTCAGAATAAACCCTAGAGACAAACAGATAACCACAGCACAGACAAAATCATCAGCCAACTTCAGAAAATACCTAAAAATACTAAAACAAGAGGGAAAATTCTATCAATTATTCACAAGGGTCTACAACATCTACCCATAACATCCACATATGCCCCTACCCAAAAATCAAGACAAAACTATCTAAAGAAAATGAATTCTTTCACCTATGCACAACCTAAACCCTAATTAGGATACCCTAATGCTACCCTAATTAAACTAATCAGATTTTAATCTAAAAATCCAAAATTAAATCCTATGGGGAACTATGGTTCAATATCTAGTTACACAAAAAAGAATGAGTTAAAAACCCTAAGGGAAAGCCCTAAAAGAAATTCTACAAAATCATGACATCAAACTAAACATTATAAAAGCTATTTAAAAGAAAAATCTATTAAAAATATGAAAAGAAAATAAAATGGACATTTTATTTATTTATATTTTTCTAGACAGATTTACTAACCTATAGAAAAAACAAGAATTAAAAAATATTCATTTTTGGATTTTATATGAATTTTATAAATGCAAGAAAATATTAAAGGAATTAAAAAGTAAAAGAATTGAAATAAAGGGGAGGGGGTGTGAATAGAAGAGCGCCCCAGTTCATATTCTGGATGGGCTGGGAAGCTGGGGTGCAATTAGCAAGTGTACTAGGCCCAGTTGTAATCAGAATTTGAATAAAAAAAGAAAAGAAAAAGATGAGGCACACGGTTTGAATAGCAACGAATTTCAACTCATTTTTCAATGGGCCTCAATATGGGGGTGGGGATAGTGATTTTCACTTAGGCCCAAGGGATTCAGGTTAATGAAACGCAGCGTTTGCTGCATCTCATTTCCCTCCGTTTCTGAGTTTAAACGACGGCCCTTGGATTGTTCTAACAAGTCAAATATTTAATCTAATGCGACGGTTACAAGTTCATCTTCTCCAAATGCAACCTAGGGTTTCAGTTTTCCTCCTCCCATGCACGAAACTTCCATCATCTCTTGCTCTCTCATCTCTTGATGAATTCCAAAATTTCCAAAACCAAAATCACACTACTAAATCTCAGGAATCCAACCATGCTCATACTTCTCCTTGAATCCTCTTAAAACGCGCAAACAGAATGGATGAAAACTAGGGTTCAACTTGTTTTTACTGCTATCGATCACGGGGGAGCTCCAATCTAATGGTGTAATTATGTTCTACATGTTATCCTGATTACAATAAACCCTAACACGTGCCTTAAAACCACTAATCCAGTTCACTCTTGATCATGAAAGATTCTACACCCTGCTATGAAACTCCATGGAATACCCTCTAATTCTCAGGATTTGATCACCTATCCTACCTTAACAATCCTATACCTAAAGAACTAACAGAAAACACATAAATAAGGGGAAAGGGAGAAGAATCCCAATCTGTCAAGAAGTGATGGTGGAGGTATGTAGAGAAGGTTGCAAGCCTTGTAGTTGCTTCAGGATGATCCTCCAATGGTGGATTTGCTACTGTTTGCAAGAACTTTGATAGATGAAGCCTCTAACAATCAATTCGTGGCTTTGCTTGCTCTTGAAGAATGCTTGAAAACCTCACTTTTCTCTCACTTTCTCCACTCAATTCTCCAACTCTCACCAACCCTTAATCACACTTTGATCCACTCTTTTTATAATAATCCATGGAAACTTCTAGATTCATCTAGAAAGAGCTAGAAAGTGCTTGAAAATCTCATGTGATGATAAGTTCTACATCTCATATCTCATGCCTTAAACCTTGTAAATTTTGTGTCAAATTCTCCTTATGTGGGATATTGAGAAGGAATGTACAAAGAAATCAGCTCATTTTTGCCTTGTGTTAAGATTTTCAAAGGTGTCTTATAATGCAAGTTTCAATATTACAAAGCATGTCCCATTTTAAAGCCTCAAATGAAAATTGTGTTTAAACCATTATTCTCAAAATGATGTTTCCAATCAAAATGATATATTGGATGACCTATTTTGGATTTGTAGATCTTCCAAACCAATTTCCAACTTCAACTTTTTAAACTTATAAGCCATTTTTAGTTCAAATTTACCAACTTTTGTCATTCCATGCTATGAGCTTTTCCAACAATTCATGACCTTCTTTCTAGGCTTAAAATGCCATTTTGAACAACTTTCATGTTTTGAGTTTTTCCATTTGAGGCTTGTAAATAGGAGATATGGCCTTTGCTTAAAATGACCTATAACTGCCAAATAACCAAAATACCCCTGTCTTGTTCAAACCATAGGTTGAGTTCCACAAATCCTATCAAGGACTTCTACCACTAAAATTAAAGCTAAGAAGATTCTCTCCAACATTCATGTTGACCAAGAAATCATAGGAATCATCCTACTAGGGCAAAAGTTGTCTGCAAGTTGAGTGACTTTCAAGGACCCAGATTCACACACCTCTGCTGACCTGTAATTTGTCAAAACCATAACTTGAGCTCTGCAACTCCTATCAAGGACTTCCACCACTCAAATTAAAGCTAAGAACAAGCTCTACAACATTCATGTTTTGGGGGAGATGAGATATCAATCACATCCTGATCTAAAACTGCCTGGAAGATAGGGATCAAATTAGGGTTTTTTCACTGACAATCCTCAGAAACCCTAACTCAAAACTTCTCAAACTCCTCAATCCTGATGAGTTAGTCTAGGAATCATATTTATAAACCTATATGCATCATTCCATGATCTCATGGCCCTTGGATTAGGTCTCAACCTTCTCCAACTTTTCAGTTATCCTAGGGTTGACCCAGTCAAAACCCTAATTCTACCATTCATGGTTGAATCTTCTGAACTCTTGCACAATGACTTCTCTGGGCTTCATGATGGCTATCAAGACATGTCATGGGCTTTCTAAAATCTTCAAGTTCACTCTCAAAGTCTCAGAATCATCTGAGGAGCTCCCACAACTCTCAAGCTATGAGGCACACAACTCTGGTTGCAACCAATTCTTCTGAGGATCTCTTGAACTTTCTGATAAAGGTATCAACTTTCAAACACTCAATGAATAAATAATTGTTGGTCAAATTTTGGGGTGCAACACTTAGGAAGTTCAGGTTGAGGCTGAATCCTAACAAGTGTACTTTCGGAGTACGGTCTGGAAAACTACTGGGGTTTATCGTGAGTGAAAGATGCATTGAGGTTGATCCTGCGAAGATTAAAGCAATACAAGAAATGCCAGCGCCAAAAACAGAAAAAGAAGTTCGTGGTTTCCTGGGCAGAATAAACTACATCGCAAGGTTTATCTCTCAGCTCACGGCCACGTGTGAACCGATGTTCAAACTGTTAAAGAAAGATCAGGCGATTATCTGGAACGAGGATTGCCAGAAGGCATTTGATAAGATAAAACAGTATCTACAGGAACCTCCGATCTTGATACCCCCAGTGGTCGGGCGACCCTTAATCATGTACTTGACAGTTCTTGAGAATAGTATGGGGTGTGTTCTCGGTCAGCACGACGAGACGGGTAGAAAGGAGCATGCCATTTACTATTTGAGTAAAAAGTTCACAGATTGTGAATCTCGTTATTCGATGCTGGAGAAGACGTGTTGTGCACTAGCCTGGGCTGCCAAACGTTTACGACAGTACATGCTCAACCACACAACCATGCTAGTTTCGAAAATGGATCCGATCAAGTACGTCTTCGAGAAGCAAGCGCTTTCGGGCAGGATTGCCAGATGGTAAATGGTGTTGACAGAATATGACATTCAGTACGTTTCCCAGAAGGCCATCAAGGGAAGCGTATTGTCTGAATACCTTGCCGAACAACCGATCGAGGATTATCAGCCGATGAAATTTGAATTCCCTGATGAGGATATCATGTTTCTCAAGGTGAAAGATTGTGATGAACCGTTGCCCGACGAGGGGCCAGATAGGAAGTCCCAATGGAAGTTGATATTTGACGGGGCAGTTAATTCTTACGGAAGTGGCATTGGGGCAATTATCACGACTCCCCATGGATCCCACATCCCGTTTACGGCTAGACTGACGTTTCTGGTCACCAATAACGAAGCGGAGTACGAAGCGTGCATCATGGGTCTAGAGGAAGCAATTGATTTGAGAATCAAGAACCTAGATGTGTATGGTGACTCGACACTTATGATTAACCAGATTAAAGGGGATTGGGAGACTCGTCAACCGAATTTGGTGTCGTACATGAATTATGCCAGAAGGTTGCTTTCGTTCTTTGATCGTGTGGAGCTCCATCATGTGCCCAGAGCTAAAAATCAGATGGAAGATGCCTTAGCCACGTTGGCTTCGATGTATAAAGTTAGTTTTTGGAATGAAGCTCCAAGGATTGTCCTTTCTCGTCTTGATAAACCTGCATTCGTCTTTGCGATCGAGGAAGCCTCCGATGGCAAGCCATGGTTCCACGATATCCAGACTTTCCTTATGACTAAGGAGTATCCTGCGGGAGCGTCAACCCAGGATAAGAAGACTCTGAGGAGGCTGTCTGGAAATTTTTATCTCAATCCTGATGGAGTTTTGTATAAGAGAAACCATGATCTCGTGCTACTTAGATGTGTAGATGAGAAAGAGTCGAGTATGCTATTGGAAGAAGTCCATGAAGGCACATTTGGTACACACGCCGGCGGGCATGCTATGACCAGAAAGATCCTGAGAGCAGGATATTACTGGCTGACAATGGAATCAGATTGCTTTAAATTCACGAAGAGATGTCATAAATGCCAGATTTATGCTGATAAGATTCATGTGCCGCCGTGCCCGTTAAATGTCATGTCCTCCCCGTGGCCGTTCTCCATGTGGGGCATCGACATGATAAGCAATATCGAGCCCACTGCTTCTAACGGTCATCGCTTCATTCTAGTAGCCATCGACTACTTCACCAAGTGGGTGGAGGCAGCCTCGTATGCTAACGTGACCAAGCAGGTGGTGGCTAAATTCATAAAGAGGGACATCATCTGTCGATACGGAATTCCCGAGCGGATCATTATTGATAATGGTTCGAATCTGAATAATAAGATGATGAAGGAGCTGTGCCAGAATTTCAAGATTGAACACCACAACTCATCTCCTTACCGGCCGAAGATGAATGGCGCCGTTGAAGCGGCCAATAAAAACATTAAGAAGATCGTACAGAAGATGGTTGTGACCTACAAGGATTGGCACGAGATGTTGCCATTTGCACTGCACGGTTATCGTACAATGGTACGTACATCAACCAGGGCAACTCCTTTCTCACTGGTGTACGGTATGGAAGCCGTCCTACCGTTAGAAGTTGAGATTCCTTCTTTACAAGTTTTGGTTGATGTGAAACTCGATTAGGCAGAATGGATTAAGAACCGACTAAACCAACTCAGCCTGATGGATGAGAAGAGGTTAGCATCGATTGCATATGGTCGTTTGTACCAAAGCAGAATGAAGAAAGCCTACGATAAGAAGGTGCGTCCTAGAAGCTTTCAGACGGGTGATCTCGTCCTGAAGAAGATTATTCCTCCATACTCCGATCACCGAGGCAAGTGGACTCCCAATTACGAAGGTCCGTACGTCGTCAGCAAGGTCTTCTCGGGAGGAGCCTTGTTGTTATCCACGATGGATGGCGAAGATTTTGCATCCCCGGTGAACGCGGACGCAGTTAAAAAATACTTTGCTTAAAAGAATGACCCGCTGGAAAGAAAAAGAATCTCCAGGCAAAAATGGGGCATCCCAGCGAACCATAAAAAGGAAAAAGGTTCGGGCAAAAATTAGGAATATAAATGGAAAAATGTACACCCGCAAATTCGAAAACCTGGAAGGGCGAATTTGGAAAAAAAGGGTATCCCGGTGAATCGAAAACCCGGAAGGGCGATTCAGGCAAAAGTTAGGGATTTGAAAAAGCAAATGATTGCGTTCCGTGTGTGGACTTTCATTGTTTAGTGGTTTGGAAGACCTGAGGGCCGTTTATCTGAATCAATCTCTTCTGAAGCTGAAGCGTCGAAGAAGTATCGAAGTCGAGTGGGTCATAGAGGGATCAACTCATGGTGTTCGTCTACGCCGCATTGCCGACATTTGTGTATATACTGATGTATATTTATGTTTTTATGTTTGCGCAGCTTCCTCATTCCAGGAGCTTGCATCTGTTGTAAAACATTTTTGCCCATTCAGGGGTTCGTCATCAATAAAATATATACTATTCAGCAATTCTGTTTGTTTGTTTAGCATCTATCTGTTTTGTTTGCAAAAAAGAACGCCGATGTTTTTGATAAAATACGCATACATAAACTTACTGGCCTAGGCCACCAATTGTTGAAACAATGAATTACTTGAACATTGTCATAAGATGATAACTTTGATAGGTCCCTTTGAGAAGGGTATCTTGTCTGTTTGTTCGTGTTGTTGCAGGTATGGCATATTCCAGGAAGTACGCCGTATGGTTCCCAAGCAGGATGATTCCTTCTACCCCAGCGAGTGCAGCAGCATCTCCCCACGGAGTCTGAACATGAGATTGTAAGCATTGATATATCTCCCCAAGCAGAGAAGATTCTCCCCAATCAGAGGTATCCTGAAGGATCATCATTTCCCCAACAGAGTCATACACTGAAGTGTACGTTCATTCCCCAACACTGGGTCAAAGTGCAGTTTTCGTATGAGACTACTCGGAAGTATGCAACTTCCGGTAGTTCAGACTGAAGTCTCCAGGAGAATTGAGATTCCCCACAGATTTGTACTCTCCCCAGCAAGCAGGATGATTCCTTCTTCCCCAGCCGAGCTGGCAAATCCCCAAAAGATTCAAGTCCTTAGAAGTCGTGTGGGCCATGATTGGTTTTCCACAGTAGAATGTTGAATAGCTGATGTTGTATTTCTCCATCGGAGTCGTTATCTCTAGGGAAGTTTTGTCGCGAAGGCCTTGCAGTTTATTTCTGCGATTGATATCGTTTCCTCGACAGTTTATGGTTGGAATAGCTGGTTGAGCAGGTCCAAGTTCTCGGAGAACTTTATTCCCCTGCAGCAGTCGGCTGAAGTTCGTTCCCCAGGCGGAATCCAATTGAGATTGGTGTGACTTCTTATCTTCGGCAGGATGATTCCTCCTCTCCACCAGAGTGGTTCCTTCTCCTTGACAGGAGGATTCTCCCTTCAGCATTTATTTTGCTGATAGGGTCATAACATTTTGCATGATTGCATAGCATTTACCCTAAAAACGCGTAGCATTTCCACCGTGTGGAGCATTGCGCCATTGTCAAACATATGCATATGAAACATGAGCTAGGTCGTTACCATTCTTGTTTTGCAGGTGTTCCTTCGCAGAATGGTTTGCTCAAGGTGATTCTTGAATTCTCCAGCAAAGGTGTGTGCTTAAGATGATTCTTAAAAATCCCCAGGGAAGTCGCCAGAGAGGGTTGCTCAAGTTGATGCTTAGAGTCCCCGGCAGAGTGTTAGCTCATGATGATTCCTGAAGTCTCCAGCAGAGTTATTGGCTCAGGATGATTCTTGAAGTCCTCAGCGGAGTTGATTGTTCAAAGATGATTCTTGATTCCCTCAACAGAGTTTATTTGTCCAGAATGATTTCTGAATCACTCGAAACAGAGTTACTTGATAGTTACCCAAAATCCCCAACGGAGATGTGTCATCCCCAGCAGGTCTTAAACATAGAAGTTGAAATTTCCTTGAAGATTTGATGATTGAAGTCCAGCAGCAGTGCCAAAACCCCAGACTTACTGATGAAGTCTAACTGCGAGGCCGAAGCAGTTATCTCAGCTGACGCGGAGTGCCTGACGGCAAAAGATTGTATATCCTTACTTGGTCCGTGATTGATTAAGGATTCCATTTTAAGACTTACACATGAAGTCTAACTGTGAGGCCGAAGCAGTTATCTCAGCTGACGCGGAGTGCCTGACGACAAAAGATTGTATATCCTTACTTGGTCCGTGATTGATTAAGGATTCCATTTTAAGACTTACTGACGAAGTCCGGCTGACGCCCGAGAATTTCTCTGAATGCCCGATGACATGATTAACTTGATTGTTAAAAAGTTCCTAAGGACCTGATGAGCCCCGAGGAATCCTTCTGACGAAGAATGCCTGACGGCATGATCAACCATCCATTACCAGTTACCGGGTAACCGGTGACCCCTTGATGACTTGAGGACGAAGATCTACAGCAAAATCAGATGATCATCCTGACGGAGATTTGAGATTAGACCCTTCACCAATTACCGTGTGACCAATTCCCCAGCAGAGTTGCCGTGCAACTGTCATGCTAAGTTTTGGAAGATGTTCCTACCAATCAGAGTATCGTTTACCTGTGCGGTTGGCAAACCGCCAGTTACCGTGTAAGCGGTGATCCTTTGATGATTTAAGGACGCAATGATATTAGATAAATCAGAGAATCATCCTGACGGAGATTCAGATCAGTATTTCTCCAGCTAGTTGTCGTGCAGCTATTGTTTCAGTTTCCGAAGATTTGTCCCCATCGGAGTACCATGTACTTGTGCAGTTGGCAAATTTCCGGGTTTATTGGTACTCAACCGTCTTTTACCTTGATTGTTTGAGAGCCGTTCTCTTCTCACCCAGTCAGGTCCAAGCCGTTTGAATAGGGGTAGCTGTTGCACCCCAAAATTTTCCCAACATTTCTTTACCTAGCTTATGTTTTATTTCATGCACATTAGCATTATCATTTGCATTTCATTGACATGTATGCAGGAGATCAAGAGGTATGATTACCAATCAAGGGCTACACAAGACTGTGAGGCTAGCTAAGAAGGTTATTCAAGTGTTCAAAGGTTGATATCCTTGTCAGAGAAGTTAAAAGATCCTCAGAGAGAGTGGTTGAAGCCAAGAGGGTGTGTCTCCTAACTTGAGAGTTGTGGAAAGCCATCAGATGATTCTGAGGCCATGAAGTTAGACTTGAGGTCTTGAGAGAGCTCATGAGAAGGTTTGAAGATCACTTTGAGGCCTAGACAGGTCATTGTGCAAGATTAAGAAGGCTTAGCCATGAGTGGTGCAGCTAGGGTTTGACTAGGTCAACCCTAAGTCAACTAATGATTTGAAGAAGGTTGAGACCTAATCCAAGATTCATGTGATCATGAATTTATGCATTAAGAGGTTCTAAGGATGATTCCAAGGTTAACTCATCATGATTGAAGAGTTTGAGAAGTTTCAGGCTAGGGTTTCTAAGACTTGACAGTGTAAAATCCCCTAGTTTGACCCCTGACTTCAAGACTATTTAACTCAAGATATGATTGTCATCTCATCTTGACCCCAACATGATTGTTGTAGGGCATGAGCTTAGCTTTAACCTGAGTACTAGAAGTCCTTGATAGGGTTTATAGAACTCAAGGTATAAGCCAGACAAGTTACAAGTCATCTGAGGCATGTGAATTTGGAGCTTGAAAGTTACCCAACTTGCATGACACTTTTGCCCTAGAAGGATGGTTCCTATGAACTGTTGGTCAACATGAATGTTGTTCCTTATTCTCTTAGATTTCTAGAGAATACTAGAAGTCCTTGATAGGATTTGTAGAACTCAAGTTATGGCTTTGACAAGTCAAGGGTATTTTGGGTATTTGGACATTATAGGTCATTTTGAATCATAAGTCAATTTCACCATCTTGCAAGCCTCAAATAGATTTTTGTTCAACATGAAAGTTGTTCAAAATGATGTTTTTATCTTGTCTAAGTATCAAGAGTCCATTGATATGGATTATACCAAGCATTGGTGGAAGAAAGTTCATATAAAAGCCATTTTAATGAATTAAGATGAGAAAATTCAAAACAATTGAGAATAACATGTTTTCAAGTCAAATGTGTAGTCATTTTGAATGGAATTGATGTTCTAAAGAGATTGGCATTATTACATTTTTAATTTGAAAAGCTTAACATGGCCATTTGGAAGGTTGCTTCACAAATAAGAAACACACCTCACACACTCCATATGTTGAAATCAAGGGAAACAAACCACATCACTACATCCCACAAGGCTTAAGTGTATGGTTTGGAATGAAATTGGAGTATGATCAAGGCTTGAAGGTGGATATCAACTTTGGAAATTTGGAAGAAAGGTGAAAATCAAAAACTCATGAATGGGCTTGGTTTGGGCCTCTAATCCATTGAAACAGAATATAAAAAGGATTTAGAACAGAATTGGAAGGTTCTGGTGATCATTTTCGTGGAGAAGCCATTGGAGAGAAGTGAAGAAAAAAGCTTGGAAGTGAAATTTCATTTTGGAGAATCAAGAATTTTCAACCAGAATTAAGCATCAAGAAGCATTCACCATTGATCACTGAACGTTTCTGCAAGGTTTGGAAGAGAATTGAGGCTTGAATCCACTGCAATCCAAGCTCAAAGCCAGGTTTTAAATTCTTGAAAAATCTCTCTGTTTATGTGTTTTCAATGAACTAGAAGCATGCGTTTAGGTTCTAATCATGATCTAGATGGATTTTGGATAGTTAATTGCAACTTTAGAGACAACTTAGGGTGGATTCCATTTTCGGTTGAGATGGTTATCTCAAGATTCTTGCGTTGTTAGAGTGAATAGATGCTATGGTTGAGTTCCTGGTGAAATTATGGTTAAGTTTCATGCAAAGATCGTGGCAAATGGATGTGTGTAGAGGAAGTTAGGGTTGTGCAGGGTGACCGGAGATGTCACCGGCGGTGGTCGTGGGTTGCGCGCGAGTGTTGCAGGTTTGAATGGAGAAGATGAAGTATTGGCTGTCTGTTTGTGTTGAACGCTTGACTTGGTCACTCCATCCTAGCGTGTATATTGTGCCACGTATCCCCCCCACACAACACTGCGTTTTGATAAGTAGAAACTCAGGATTTGTTTGCTTCACTGTGTAGACCAAGGAGGAACGGTTTCGAATCTTGGTGTGTATGCTTTTTTATTTTTCAGTTTGAGAATTGAAGTGAACATAAGGGATTCAGAGCGCATGGGCCTTGGCATTGTCTTGATATCCACACCCCCATCTGGCCCAACCCACATTATGAACTGATTATATTTGCTATTCAGCACGCAAGTTTATTAATTTCTCTTGTTTTTCTTTTAAATTCATCATTTCATGTTAGTTTGAAAACAATTCATGAAAAATAGAAAAATAAGTCAATTAATTCCAGATTTTTTCCCCCTGATTCATGATTGAATCTAGAATTTTGTTGAATAAGAATATTAGGAAAATAATGCATTTTAAATTTTTGTGCATTTTTGACATTTTATTTGTTAATAAAGTGGTCGTGGTTGATACCTCTGTTTGATGATTTTAGTGTGAGCACTTGGTGATGATTTTTGGCTTAATTTTTTGTGTGTGATTAGCTTAGACATGTATGCTCCCATAGTATTTTTCTCACATTTTTGTGATGGAATTAGGTGTGGTTTTTAGGTTGGAACTTTAGGTGCTTCCTTTTAGGGTTTAGGTTTAGTACCTTGTAGTGTAGAATTTATTTCTAGGTCTTATTTGATGATTTGATCTCTGGAATTAACATGGTAGAGTAATGATTGACATAGGTTCCCATAGTTATTTTTGTAGGATTTTACAATTGGTTTTAGTATTTTAGTTAGGATTAACTTTAGTACTAGGTTTTAGGTGATCCTAACTTGCTAAGTCAACTAGAATGATTTCTTTAGTTCCCTTAGATTAGGGTGTGGCTTCCTTGGCTCTTGGATGATGATGAAGACATGTGTGGGCTGCTGTGGAATGCATGGTGGAGCTTGTAATTGAAGTTTTCTCTCCCTTTGGTGTAGTTTGTTTAGGGTTAAGGATTAGGGTTTTAGGGAGATCTCTTAGAATAGATTTTCTTCCTTCATGAAACATGGAAGATGTTGATCACTTCCATTCCTCCCTATGATGTAAGGTCCCATTGTGAAGGCCCCATCCCTCCTTTGGTAGGATGAGTGGATCCTCACAAATTGGTAGAACCTTTGAGGGTTCCTTTCCTTGATGGTGGAGTGCTTAGAGGTGACCTTTGGTCTTCACTTTGCTTCTCCCTATCCCCACCTTGTTCTTGTTAGATGAATCTTTCTCCCTTGCTAGAGGATGGAGTTCCTTGCTAGAAGATGGAGGATGCTAGAGGTTGCAATTCCCCTTTGTTTGAAGACTGCCATTGGAGCTGAAGCTTGAAGATCAAGAAGAACAAGTTGACATTTGTGAAGAAGATCAAATTGAGATTGAAGAGAGAGCTGAAGCTTTAAGAAGATGGAGAACAAGTTAATACTTGTGTTTGATGCATTAAAAGATTGAAGAAGCAAGTTGATACTTGCTATTGAAGATGAGAGCCTTGAAGAACAGTTACAGACTGAGAACTGAACTGTTGTTAGAGGATTGCTTTGCTGTGGAGCTGTAGAAGCTGTTGATTTGCTTTCTTTCCTGTCTGTTTGCTTTCTGTGCAACTGTATTGATGTGACTTGTTTGATTTGCTTGATGCATTAGAATAAGTTCATGTTTATATTGTGTTAATCTAGGAGCATGATTGCACTAGAGGTTGAGTTGCTCCCTCTGCTTGTATTTTTATTGTATGGCTTTGCTTGCTGGTATTCGGTAGAGCCTTGCTCCCTTGCCTATGTGGTTTGTGATTTGCTTGATGGCATTTTATTTCTTCTGTATGATTGCAGTTATTCATATCTGGCTTGAGGTTGAGATGGGCTTGTGGAGGCTGATGCCCCACACACATTTCCTCCCTCACTTGCATTGCATGCATTTTACAGTCGCTTACTATTTACTGTTTAAGCTGATGCTTTATCTGTTTCTGTTTATCATTGACATGATCCCCTAGGAATCTCACTTCCTTTGATAAGGAAGTGATGATTAGAACTTTAGGTTGAAACCTATGCATGATAACTTCTAGGAGTTCCCTGTTTCAAACCTCAACCATAGGATGAATCCTTGGCATGACAACATTAGGACTTGATAGTCTCCCCATAGAGTTCGTTCTCTTCTCATCTCAAAACAACAGTAAAAAACGTAATAAAGACAAGTTAGTACAAGTACGTTACGATCCTTAAGCTACTTGGGTAATGATAATTGAGCGGCCTCCTCTCAATCATCTAGAATGTTTAGTATACGTCCTTTGGACGATATGTGACGCATTCGTTCCCAGGTCATAGTCTCTAGCGCTGTACAAACTACAGACAACTAAAAAACAGTTCTTCCGTAAAAGACAGAAAACAAACTTCAAATCTTTTTGCCCCGTGAGCCCATAATTCAAAGGAAAGATTTTCTGAAGAAAAGAGTGTTGTTAACTCCCAGTTCTACCGCAAATGGTAACACCTAAGTCTCCAAGGGTCGAGCCGTGTACACCAAACTGCTGGAACTGTTTGTTAACCCTACTCGATAAAACAGATGAATCTGAATTCCCGTAATCCGTATTATCCCGAACTACGTAAGCTCTGATCTCTTATACCTGTTGAAAGTACGTAGGCACAATACTGATGTATTGGCGAGCCACCTTCCCCATAACCCGTAGTTAGTTGAACTACGTTGACTCTGATTTCTCATTCTTTGATGAGAATACGTAGGCATAAAGCGCGACACTTTGCCGAGTCATTTTCTTTTCCTTTTAAGCCAGCCTTGATAGGTAGATAGTAAATAAACCCGTCAGATAAACACAACAAGCGTGGATCCCATCGAGTACGATGGACGTGAGGGGTGCTAATACCTTCCTCTTGCGTAACCGACTCCCGAACCCAGACAATGATTGTGATAACCTTGTCTTATACCTTTTCATCAGGTTTTTCCGATCGTTTCCTTTCCCGTTCTGAGAGATAAATAACGAAAGGTGGCGACTCTTCTGTTTTGCCGGCACCTTATTTTCGCGGTAGCGACACCGCTGGATCATAACCTATGAAGGAGATCCAGGCAAAAGTTAGGGATGAGATAAAAATGATGAGCTCGCTAAGTTGAAAACCCGAAAGGGCGGCTTAGGAAAAAAAAGAGCGTCCCGGTGGATTGAAAACCTGAAAGGGAAATCCAGGCAAAAGCTAGGGACAAAGGCGTTTCACTGCATCAGATGGGTTGTCACCTCTGTCGAAGATTTTATAAGAAGTCCATTTCAACCGTTCCTGTCAAAAGCAAGGTTTTGGAAAGTTTTAGTCATTAGGGGTAGATTTTCAGTGGATTCAATGTACCCTTTTTCATGTTGCCATTTTCAATTGTAAAAGTTCCATGGAGTTCTGTCATTGACAAACTTCCATTCTTAAATGAAATCAGTTTTTGGACCATTCTTTTGCAATTTACCATTTTCTTTATTTCCTTTGTTATGTAAAACATCGTTTATTGATCAATGATAATTTTGAAAGCACCAGGTTCGAATTTAAAAACAACTTTTGAAGATTAGCAAAACATAAAATACTTTGGCACGGAAAGATTCGGTGGAAATCATGCCCCTCGAAAGTCTTAACGCGGCAAAAGCTTTGATATGCAATTTCAATACATCTCCTTTTGAAGCGTCAGTTGAATTGATTTTTTAGGCTGCTCATTCGATCGTGTGTAGATTGAAGACCCTCTCCCTAGGTTTCTTTATGAGATACGTTCTTGTGAGGGTGGACTCATCCTCAGTAGAAGCATTCAGAGCCTCTATTTAGAGTTACGTTGTCAATTCTGGCAAGCTTCCCTAAGCTTTATTTCCCAAGCGAAGTGGGTTTATTTCCCAAAGAATCTACAAGCACTTTGTTTTGTAAATTCAGTGTGATTCATTGCGTCCTTAGTGAGATAGATTGGCTTATCTATCTTTCCTCTCGAGTCTCCAGATTCTTCTGTCTCTCGTCGGAGTCGGCTCCTGCATATCATTAATCATTGGCATCATGGCATATCATGTGCATCTATTTTGACTCTGTTGTCTTTGGATGTTACCTTTTGTCTTGTTTGTTTCCTGGTTGTTACCAGCGATCTTGCTTGTTTTTCTTCAGGCATCCTCTGTCTTTTTAAGGTGTTGGTCGTCACCAATTTCTCTACTTCAGTTGTTACGGATTCTGTTTGTGGTTGTAGGTCGTCACTTGTACCCCTTTTGATTCTAGTCGTTACTAGTACCTTTGGATGTTCCCATTTTTTACTGATATTGTTATTCTGGTCATCACCAGTTTCTCTCCTTGAAGCCTAGTCGTTACTAGCAATCCCCATCGTTTGAAAGTCCAGTAGTAACGGGCACCGTTTGAAGTCCAATGGAAATTGGCAGTTCCTTGTAAGCCTAGTGGTAACTGACACATGTTTAAAATCCAATCGTTATTGGTATCGTTGTTTTAGTCGTCACCATATCTCTTGAAAGTCCAGTGGTAACTGGCACTGTTTAAAATCCAATCGTTATTGGTATCGTTGTTTTGGTCGTCACCATATCTTTTAAAAGTCCAGTGGTTACTGGCTCTGCTTGAAAGCTAATCGTTATTAATACCGAGAGTTGGTTGTTACCAATTTCCCCAACCGGAGTCCTGTATTGTATCAATGCGATTCAGAGTTCCCAATTTTTGGTTTGGTCGTCACCATCACCCCCTGTAAGTCTAGTAGAAACTAGCACCCTTTGAATTTGTTTGTTGTTCTGGTCGTCACCACTGTCCCTAGTAAAGCGTTGCTTTCCCATTCGATTCTCGGAGATCTAGTGGATACTAGTATCCCCGGTGCGTCTGGTCTTGTTTCTGTTCTTTTCCTGAAGATCCCGTTCGAACTCTTCGTTATAGGAAATTCCTCATTTGATTATCTCCAGTGAGGTTTGCGTCTCCTTTTTTTCGTTTCCTTGGTGGAGAATTGCCTTCTTCCCCAGCGGAGTGTTGTCTCCTTTTCCCCCAAGGAAGATTTGTCTTCCCTATTGGAGTTTGCATCCCCTGTATGAAAGATTCCCCCTAAGCAGCATCTTTAGTCACGTTTAAACTATTTGGTTTGTTTTGCCTTGGATCTTTCCCCAGCGTGTTGGGTCCCCCGTGAGTAGTTACTCGTTGTATTGCCGTTTTTTATATTTGTGCGTGTGTCTGCATCTGTCTTGCATTCAAGCATCATAAATCATCATCTACATTCATGGCATATTCGCATTTGTCCTTTTGCATACCATCGGATCTAAGGGACAAAATTTTTGGTTCGCTATATTTAAATACCTTTCACTATGATTCTATGAGGATTGTCATCTCTCATTGTCATCTAGTGAAGATATTTAAATAGGGGCAACTGTCATACCCCAAATTTTGACCCCTTAGATCTTCATCATCGTTTTAGGATCATACTCATTTAATTATCTAACCTTAACCCATTTCAAGTTTGTCTTTGTTAAGATACAGGAAGCAGGGTTCCGTACGGCCGAAATCGAGGTTTCGAGGGTTAATCAGTCAATGTTTTGTATTGGTTCTCCTTGAGATAGGTCTCCACATCATCAAATATATTCCATTAGATCAATTATGAATCCAATTTGGGTTTGCCACCCAGGAATCAAGAACAGTGCAGTTCAGGGTACCCGATTAGGGTTTTCGAGCAGGAAAAGTCAAATGTGGTTTGACTTTTGATTTAAAAGGTGTTGAAATGGTGGTATCATGGTCCATAAAGTTCATATGGCTTATTGAAGTCTATTCAAAAGGTTTCAAGGCCTCAAAAGACCCGGAGCATCAACAGTCGACTCGGTAGTTACCGATCGATAGTTTGGTTGACCGAAAAATCAACTCTTCACTCATAAGGAATTTGACCTCAAGATATGAATCAAAAATGTTCCTAATGACATATTGCACCTACCCATAAAATTTCATGACCATTGGATCAAGGATTGAGGAGTAATCGCAAAAGTCTGGAATTAGGGCTTTGAAAGGGGCAATACCATAACTTCTTAACCACACATCCAATTGAGTTGGTTCAAAGCTCATTGGAAAGATCTTGACAAGTCCTACAAAAGTCGCAAAGTGGTCCATGAGAAGAAAATGCATAGATTTGGAGTTATGACCAAATTCATTACAAGAGGGGAAAGTAACTTATAAAAATTCTAAGTAATTTCACTTTTAGGCTTGTTTTTCAGCAACTTTGAGAGGTTTTTTTGGCCAAGTTCCTTTGGGAATCTGAAACTCATGAAAGAATGAAAGTTGTAGAGCTACATGAGGGCTTTCCAAAATGTAGTAGAACTCCTCCATAGCCCTTATGAGCTGAGAGTTATGAATTTAACAAGACGAGGTTTTAACACTTGAGTCCCACATTGTCAATTTTTCACAAACTCATCCTTTGACCACTTGAGCTATTCTCAGCCCTTGGATCTTATTTCTATCTGATATTTAGAGGATTTGAAGAGGAAAAATGCAGCAAATGAGGAAATTTAGCAAGTCTTGCAACTTGGAGGCAAGTGGGAGTATTTTAATCATATAATAGGAAGAAGAGAAACTTTTGGCACACTTGCAGCAAACAACCCCCTATTGCCTAGCCACTCTAATCACCATTATGTCATCCATACCACTTGAGCAATGCATCAGTTGAGCCAAGGATTTGAATTTTGCAGCTGCACCAAACCCTCAAGCAAAGTTATCTTTTTCAAAATCCCTCCAAAAGTGCCAAGTTACAAATCTGTCCTCACCCTTCATTTTTCCTATAAATAGAGGCTCCCTCTATGTCATTTACACACCAGAGCACTCTTAGAACCAAGAGAAAACCACAGCTCTCACTTCTTTCTTGTTTGCTTCATTTTCAAAATTCTAAATTTCATCAAAATCTGCCTTGAGCAGTTGGCTTCCCAAATCCATTTCCGCACACTCCAATCCTCCAAAAACCATCTGCGCAATCCATAAATGATGTGTAGAAGGTGTTCATACTCTTAAACATCTCAAAAACACCATTCTCCCAAAAGTCAACCTTCAAACCAAGCAAGTTTGACCTTATACACAAAAACAAGCAAACCTCTGTCCAGACCTGTTTTCATCATTCTAACCATCCATACACCTTCAATATATGATGCCTCAACTGTCCATAACATAAAGCAACCTCATCCTCATTTATTTTGAGATCTCTCACAAGTTCTTCACATTTCCTTCAAGTGCAAGAAATCTGTTTTCATCAAGTATTGGTTGGGCAGCAGTTGGAGTGTTTTTAAGGTTTTCTTTACTACAATAAGTCATCCCTTTCATTTCTGTCATGAACATATTGGACATGCTTGGTGTTTAATTGCAAAATATAGTCTATATGCAAATCTACCAGTTTTTGTTGTTTGCTTTGATCATTGCTATGTCTAATTTGTTTGTAGCCATTTCATGAGGTATCTTTGCACCTAAGTCGTGTTTGAACCCTAGGAGATTTTAATTCATAATTGTCATGGTTGGAGTTGGATTTGAGTGCTAAGACTTTCCATTGGGCTTATTGTTGTTGTTGCTGTTAGTCCAAGTATAGAGCAGTGCAAGATGTATAATATGTCATTCTCAAACTTGTTGCCTTGTTGATATATTTTTGTGTAAAGACTTTGCACATGCTATGATTGTAATGTGTGCATAGCTGTTTTTTGCTAATATTTCATGCTTTGATCCCTTTGTGCATCTCACCTGTTTTAAAATGTCATGTCTGCCCTTAGGGCATTGTGCTAGGTTTTGTTTGGTATTAATGAGGTTGAAATGACTCATGCAAGGTGTGTTGAAATATACCTAAACCTTTGAGGATCAACAATGTTTTTTCAATGTTTGTGTATGTTGGTTGATCTTAGAGGAGATCATTTGTAAAGCTGTGATTGGAATTCATCAATAAAGCATTGATTGGAATACCAAGAGCTAATTTCCTTGTTGCTACTGACTCCTCAGTGTTATGTTGTTCTTGCTGTTGCCTTAGGTTTGCAATTTCTCATTAGGAGGTGTGTTGTGGTTTTGTTATGGAGAATCTGTTAGGGGTACCAACTTGGTTATGCTTAGAGTTTGTTTTGGTCCTGCCAGGGGTTATTTTTGTTTTGAGTTTGTTAAACTCTAACTGACAAGGCAAGGTTCTAAGCCACGTTTGGCTTTTGCTTGTGGCTGCTCAGCCTGGCTGTTTGTTTTTGTGTTAGGCAAGTTTTCCTTGGTTGTGCATTATGTTTGGCTAAGGCATAGTGATTCATCAATGATTTTTTGAAGCAATAAGAACTCTGCCAGCATGTTCATTTTGTGTTAAGTGTTCTTTGTATCATTATGTAGATGTGTAGCATTTGGCATTTCTCATGTTCATTTTGGTGTTCCTTGTATCATTATGCAGATGTGTGGCATTTGGCATTTCTCATGTTCATTTTGTGTTCTTTGTATCATTGTATAGATATGTAGCATATGGCATTTCTGTTGATCATTTTGTGTTAGTATCATTATGTAGATGTGCATTTGTTTTGGTTATGATTGGCATGTCTGTTATTTCTTCATCAGCATTGTTAAATGTTGTGGCTTTGAGAGAGCCCTTTTGAGTTTATCAACTCATTGTAGCTATCAACATGTTGATTTTGTTTGCTTTGGTTGAAATGATTCAGAGCTATTGGAGCCTTTTTCTGATGATCAATATGTTTTATTTCATGATTTTGTTGGTTGCCAAGTCATTTTGAGGTTTGTTCACCTCTGATAACAAGTCTAATTTTCAAACTTGAAAAGCTATCACCATTTGTATGTGTGTATTCAATGACTGTCGCAACTGTGGATTGATAAGCATGATGTTATGAACTGTTGTTTTAAAATTTGGTTAAATGCAAGTTTGTTAGAAAACTACTTCCATAAAGTTGCAATTGAATGGTCATTTCATGATTCAGTATGGATTAGAGATTGTTTCTTTGAGCATAATCATGAGTAGCATATTTGAAACATGTGTATGGCTCTCTTTGAGTTTGTTCATGTCAGTTTTGATTCACAACTTCCAAAATGCATTTTCAAGGCAATATGTGCAACTTGCATGCCTTTTTTTTATTGGACTTGATTTGGTATGACTTTTTGCATCAGAATCATTGGTTTATGTATTTAGGATTTGTGCATACATTTACATGTCATTAAATCTTGCTGTCATGAGTTGTAGATACTCTAATGCATTTCTAAGCTTCAACTTGCATTTGCATTCGAATTTTGAAATGTGTGCATCATCTTGAAAAACTGAGATCACCATTGAATTCCTTATGAAATTTCACTCAAGATAGACTAAAATTTTGTTGCATTTGGTTGAGTATTGATGAAGTTATGGTGTTGTCGTTTTTCATGTTGTTGCTTGTTCTCATGCTTCTTGCCTTGCCCAGATTTTCATGCTTTGTTAAGTATTTAAATTTTAGGGGTGGCAAAATACACGGATGTATCGCCACCCCAGTGGTTAAACCCTCATTATTCTCACGCGCCTTTCAAATGCTTGTCCTAGGTTCGATCCACAGTGGATTAACCCTTTTTGTTATTTTTTCATATTTGCCTTGTTTTCATTATGTTGTGTGTTTCTTTCCTTTCATTTCCAAATGCGCGCCTTGGCCCAGTTGGTGTAGTATTAAGTTATTATTCAAAGGGTGGTGGGTTCAACACCCACCAGGTGCCTCCCCCTCTTTTTTATCACTTATTTTCTTTGTTTTATATTTAATTGTTTTTTATTTCATAAAAATCATAACTTCTTCGTTTTTTATTATTTTTGATCGGTTCTTTTCGCATTGGTCTCGTGTTTGTATATATTTTCATGTGGTGCCTTAATATCCTTACATTTTTATTTGTGAAAACAATTTTGCATTAAAAACGCTCATATTTCTTTTTAGGGTTTTTTACCCTCCTAATCGTTTCGAGCTTTTGATTCATTCTTCTCCTGTGTGTTGTTGTGCTTAATATGAGCTCGATGTTTGTCAAACCCTTGATGTAATTGTAATTACTTGTTGCTTGTAAGCATCATGTTTGTTTCATTTGTTTTCCATGTAATATCCCCATAATGTTTGACTTATTTGCGTTGGTCGTTACCTTCATCTTTGGCAAGATATGCTTAAGTCTTCATCTTCATTGAGTCTTGTAAGAACTCATTTTTGCTTGCCTATTATAAAACGCTTGCATGCTTTGGTTGTAATTGTTCCTCCTATTTGACGTACTTGCTTATTGTAATATGCTTGTATATGCTTGGTTGTAACCATATTTCTTGTATTCATCCTGTTTGATGCTTATTGCTTTGTTAAGTTTAGTTTTCCCCAAGTGGTGGAACTCTTTAGTTCTCATCCAAGTTGCCTCCCCTTCTATCATTCCAAAGGAAAGTCTCTCTGTTGACCTTTGGGTCATAGATAGCTCATTACTCTCCCTCGACTTTGTCAAGTCATCTACACTTAATTAAGATAGAACCTATCCATTGGACTTTGCTTAAGTCTAAAAAGCCTACCCCTCGTTAGGAGTGCTCTTTCAATTAGAACTTAGGATAGAGTTTGTTAACTCTATGTAAGAATCATTGTCATGATGTCTTACTCCCCTTTTTTGAGTGTTCAACTTAGATCTAGAGACTTTCCTTAAACTCCACACAAGCATTGTCATGTTTGTTCCCTTTTGAACCTTGATCATAATCAAGTGTTCTTCAAACCTAGTGAGGTGAACTATGATTGCTCTGATTCTATCCTAGTTAGGATACGTAGGCAGAAGATGCGATATCTTTGTGAGCAAACTTAGTGTATATATCCCTAGGTCTTAACCTACACATTTTACCCAATCCATAGCAAACACTTAGCAAACTTAGCATACAACAAACAAAAGGTTCCTGTAGAGTACTACAGATGTTTAGGATTTGAAATACCTACTATATGCATAACCGACCCCCGATCCCCGAATCTCTTAGCGTTGTTGTTACATCGCGCAAAAGGTTTTTTCTCTCTTTAGACCTTTCCTTTGGATAAATTAAAGTCCGGTTGTGAATTCAATGAATTAAAGATTCAAGTTAATCAATAGCTTGGTATCACGATTCTCACCGCAACACATGGTTATACAATCCCACTTCCAAACCGGAACTTCCAACAGTTGCATCATTCCAGAGGGTCTCTGATGTTCCACTTTCGACTTCTGACATACCAAACAGGCGTAAACAAATCGAGCTATATCTCTTTTCATATTATACCACCAAAATATTTTCCTTAAATTGTGGTACATTTTCGTAGCTCCCGGATGGGTACTCAAACCACTACGATGTCCCTCATTCAAAATTGACTTCTTTAGCTCATCATTATCCGGCACATAAATCCTGCCTCTGAATCTCAATACACCTGTGCTATCCAACTTAAAGTCACTATCGGAGTCACTCCCTACTCCCGACATCAAATCCACTAGCTTCATATCCAGCTATTAGTTCTCTCTAATCATATCCAAGAAATCATTGTTCACTTGCAACTTGCCCAACATCACACCACCTGCCGTAAACTCAGAAACCATGCTCAAATCTCTGAACTACTCAATTAGCTCCATTTCTTTTACCATTAAAGCCGACATATGAATTGTTTTCCTGGTCAAAGCATCGACTACCACATCCGCCTTTCCTGGGTGATAACTCAAACTGAAATCGTAATCCTTCAAGAATTCCAACCATCTTCTCTATCACATATTCAGCTCCTTCTGATCAAACAGATATTTCAGACTCTTATGGTCACTGAACACCTCAAATCTCGAACCATAAAAATAGTGCCTCCAGATCTTTAACACAAAAACTACCGCAACCAATTCAAGGTCATGTGTAGGGTAATTCCTTTCATGCATCCTCAGTTGCCGCGAAGCATACGCCATCACCTTACCGTTCTGCATAAGAACCCTGCCTAATCCCATCTTAGACGCATCATAATACACCACAAAAGGTTCACTCGGATTTGTCAATATTAACACTGGTGTCGTAGTCAATCTCTTCTTCAGTTCCTCAAAGCTTTCTTCACAGGCAGCATCCCACATAAAAACTTGATCCTTCCTCGTCAACTGCGTCAATGGTAACGCCAAACGAGAAAACCCCACAATAAACCTTTGGTAATAACCTGCCAAACCCAAAAAGCTCCTAATTTCCGTTGCTGTCTTCGGCGGTTCCCACTACAGCACTGCACTCACTTTCGATGGGTCCACCGCTACACCATCACCATATATCACATGCCCCAAGAAACTCACAGTCTTCATCCAGAACTCACACTTTGATAACTTAGCAAACAACTTATTATCTTTCATCATTTGCAACGCAATTCTCAAATGTCATGCATGTTCTTCTTCAGACTTAGAATAAATCAGTATATCATCAATAAACACAACAATAAACTGATCCAGGTAAGAATGGAATATTCAGTTCATATACTCCATAAACACTCCCGGTGCATTAGACACTCCAAAAGGCATTATAGTATATTCGTAATGTCCATAACGAGTTCTAAATGTCGTCTTCTGAATATCACCTTCTTTCACCCTGATCTGATGGTAACCCGACCTCAAGTCAATTTTACTGAACACACGAGCCCCCACAAACTGATCCATCAAATCATCAATCCTTTGAAGAGGATACTTATTCTTAATAGTCACCTTATTCAACTGACGATAATCGATGCACAAACGCATACTACCATCTTTCTTCTTTACCAACAGCACTGGAGCTCCCCACGACGACACACTCGGTCTGATAAACTTCCTATCCAATAATTCTCCAATCTGAGATTTCAACTCAGCCAACTCCACTGCCGACATCCTGTACGGTGCCATAGATATAGGTCTCGTACCAGGAACAAGATCAATGCTAAATTCAACTTCTCTTGTCGGAGGCACTTCCGTAATATCATCAGGGAACACTTCAGGAAATTCGTTCACCACCGCCAACTCTTTCATCGACGCCTTGCTGTCAATAGATAATGATGCAAAAAAAGCAAACATTTTAGCTTCGTCCTCTAACAAGGTTCTCAATTCCTTATTAGACAAGGAATCCGCCAACACTTCCTCTTCTGGAGTAAGGAACAACAACACCTTCCGAAAACAATCGATGTAGACTCGGTTGAACTCCAACCAGTTCATACCCAGAATAACATCCAGCTTACCAAGTGGCAGACAAACCAGATCCACTCCAAAATCTCTGTCGAAAATAGTCAGTGGACACTTCAAACATACCCAAGAAGTAGTCACCGAACCAATAGAGGGAGTTTCAATAGTCAACTGTTGCTCAAGAGTAGACGACATCAATCTTAATCTCTTCACACAATCAACAAAAATGAACGAGTGGGTTGCACCTGTATCAATCATACCAGTTAAAGGAATATTATGGATAAAACAAGTACCTTTGATAGAACGTTCCTCGCCGGCAGCTTGAGTTCCTACCACTGCAAACACTTTACCACTGGCCTGAGGAACCTGAGACTTCTTCAGTTTCTCGCAATGGGTACTGATATGACCTTTCTCACCACAGTTATAATAGGTAGGCATAGCAGTCCTACAATCCGCCATCACATGGCCTGGCTTACCACACTTGAAACACTTCTTCACCTCATCAAGACAATCATTGGCACGATGCCTCGCACCACCACATCGGAAACACTTTACACCAGCAGACGCTCTCCCTTCTCTGGGCTTCTTATCAGCAGCAGCCTTATGTTTTCCCTTATCAGCAGGGACACTGTAAGGAGTGCCACCAAATCTCTGCTTACCCTTCCGATCATTCACATCCTTATAGTGTGCAATCCTGGCCCGGTTATCATTATCATAAATCCGGCTTCTTCTTACCAGCTCAGGATAATTCCTGATCTTCTGACAAGCGATCCCCATCTTAATCTCCGGACGCAACCCATTCTCGAACTTCAAACACTTGGAAGTCATTGCCTCTTCAGTATTGTAATGAGGACAATACTGTACCAACCCTTCAAATTTAGCAGCATACTCTGCTACAGTCATATTACCCTGCTTCAGCTCCAGAAACTCTATATCCTTAGCACTTCTTATATCTTCCGGAAAATACTTCTCCAGAAAACCAGTTCGAACCACATCCAAAGTAATAGCAGTTCCTGCAGCCTCCAATCTCTAGCGACTGTTGTCCCACCAAGCCTCAGCTTCACCTTCTAACATGTGAGTACCAAACCTCACTTTTTCTCATCATTACAACCCATTGTCCTGAAAATCTTCTCAATTGCCTTCAGCCATTTCTGGGTAGCTTCAGGATCCAAAATTCCCCCTTCAAATGTCGGTGGCTTGTTGCTCTGGAACTGTGCCAAATCTCTGAATTGTGCACCCGCAACTTGGTTCTGATTAGCAACCACCTGCGCCATTGCTTGCATAGCTGCAGCCAAAGCAGCATCATTCCTCCCTGCCATACTGCTCAACCAAAACAATCACTAGGTTAAAAAGACACACCAGCTCTATCCTAAGGAAAGAATCCACAACTACACTGGCCGGACGGACCGACCTGCTCTGATACCAACTTGTAACACCCCACTTCCCAAATTAAAATAAAATGAGATTAAGTCAAATAATTATCAGAGTTTCCATACCAAAAGTGGGATATTACATTCACAAATTCAACAAAACACTTCTTTATATGGTTTTCAAAATAAAGCAGCGGAAAATTATCATTAATATATACATCATTCACGGCCATCCGCCAAAATACACAAAATATTCATTCATCATCAAGGTTCACCAAAATACAATATGTCACAGGAATACAACAATTTAATCATAAAACAAATAAACTCCCAAGTCGCGTGTTACGTATCAGAGCATCCTAGGACTCGACTTGCACACCACTATCCAAGCTAGCTATACACCTGGATTATCTGTACTTCCGATGAAGCACAGACCACAACAACAACAGAGGGGTGAGAAAACATGATCAAAATTATCGGTAATAAAATACATGAATAAAAAGGCAGTAAATAAACTAATCATCACCCCACCAACATCAAACAAGACCTACTGTCTAATCATCAACACACATATCATAATGCAAGAATGCAAGCCAACACATGCATGCGATACCGACTCATCATCACGAATGGACACCGGGCCGTCAACCCTCCACAAGGAAGCACATCATAAACAGGATAGATCAGTTTTGCTCCTCCTGAGACATGATTTATCCCCACAATTCTCCACAAAGGAGTACGGGTGAATCACTTACGCTCCTCCTGAGACATGATTCAACAACGCAATCACCGATGGACACTAGGCCATCAACCCTCCACAACGGAGCACATCATAAACATCATAAGAGAGTACGGTTGAATCACTTACGCTCCATCTGAGACATGATTCAACCCTACCATCCTCCACAAAGGAGTACGGATGGATCACTTACGCTCCTCCTGAGACATGATCCATCCCACCAAGACATCATGTTATGCACAACACACAAACATCAAGCACACTAAGTGCACACGATCCTACTGATCACATCACCGTACATCACACACACACACACACACACACACACACACACACACACACACACACACACACACACACACATATATATATATACCAATCAATTATATCAATCAAGTTAAATATTAGGGGAAATCACATTCGAACCCCGAGTACACACGATCCTCCCGATCACCTCACTATGCATCATATATATATATATATATATATATATATATATATATATATATATATATATATATATATATATATATATATATATATATATATATATATATATATATATATATATATATATATATATATATATATATATATATATATATATATATATATATATATATATATATATATATATATATATATATATATATATATATATATATATATATATATATATATATATATATATATATATATATATATATATATATATATATATATATATATCTTACCCACCATTTAAATCATGTCAATTAAATTTGATATTTCATAACTACACCTCTCTACACCAAGTATACCATCTTCTCCACTAAGCAACGTCTCTCGACCTATCACCGCCCAAGGAATTCTACAAAATGAATCACAAGGCAAAACAGCACAAAAATCACATTATGTCACGCTCGCTGGCTCACTCGCCTAGCGAGGCCTCAGCGGGCGCTCGCTGCCTCACTCGCCTAGCGAACCTGCTAGCGAGTGCAGACAGTGGCTAATGGAAGTGTTCGCTACCCAACTCGCCTAGCGAATCCCTAGCGAATGCTCGCTACTAGCTCGCTCAGCGAAGGTGCTGGCGAATGTCTGCGATTTCCCAAAAATCTCACTGTTCAGAAATTCATCAAAAGCTCAAAAATCGCCCGATTCTCACCACACCAAATTCTACGACTAAACTACACTATTTGTTCCAGACCTCACCCGATAAATCACCAACTTTACTGATTAAATCATTTTCTACCTAAGCGGTAAACTACTCAAAACATCCAACAAATCCCTACATTCATCACATGCAAGGCTGGAATACCAGAATTTAACCAATTCTTAACACCATAAACACAATTCATCCATGGAAACAACAATCAGAACACAACAACATCTTAATCATGATCATCAAATCCCTATGGGGTTAATGAATCCCCAACTACCCCATTCATACAATTACCAATTTTAAACTGTTTCTCCCCCCTTACCTCGACTAGCTGCTTCGATCGATGAAAACTTCCAAGAATCTGATTACTCTCCCTTGTTCTTCTTCCTCTTGTTCTTGTTATTCTCTCCTTCCTCTTCTCTTCCACTTGATCTTGTTCCTCTTTTTCCTTTCTTTCCAACTCACTAATACCCCCTTAAAACAATTATTCCCCATTTCTTTTTAATTCTAATATAATTCCAATAATAATAATAATAATAATAATAATAATAATAATAATAATAATAATAATAATAATAATACCATTACTATTAATTATCAAATTATTATCATTATTAATTTTATTATACTAATATTAAAGGCTATAGCTTCTTAAATAATCCCCACAAAAGACATGCTAAATTAAAATAACACCGGAAAGATTAAATAATTAAAATGGGTGTTACAGTTACTGACGATATTGTTGCGAACGTTGCACCCTACTCCTATTCTTGTTTCTGTACCCTGTCACTGCATTTGCTTCACCCTCCCTCTTCTTATTATTGCCAAAAGTTTTTCTCCCTCCACCAGATGTGGATCCTTCTCCTGCTTGAATTTTTCCCAGCTTAATATCATTCTCAACTCTTTCACCAGTAATAATTAGATCAGAGAAACTACCAGACATGTTCCCAATCATCTTTTCATAGTATATCTCTGGCAACGTTGCCACAAATATATCAATGAGTTCCCTTTTGACCATTGGAGGCAGAACTCTCGCAGCTAGCTCACGCCACCTCTGGGCATATTCTTTGAACCCATCATTACTCCTTTGAGAAAGATTCTGCAGTTGACCACGGTTTGGAGCTAAATCACTATTGTATTGATAATAACGCACGAATGCCTCCCCAAGGTCTCTCCAACTTCTGATATTGGTCCCCTCAAGGCCCATGTACCATTCCAAAGACGGCCTAGATAAACTGTCTTGGAAGAAGTGCATCAAGAGCTTTTCATCATCAGAATATGCAGACATCTTCCTATAGTAAGATCAGAGGTGTACTCTGGGACAGGTCGTCCCTTTGTACTTGTCAAAGTCAGGCACTTTGAACTTTGAAGGAATCTTCAAACCTGGAATCAACCCCAAGTTAGACATGTCTAGCCCTAGAGAATTCTGATTCTCTAAATTCTTCATTTTCTCCTCAATCATTCTGAACCTCCTATTCGCATCAGACTGCAAACCCGCGCCCAGATCTCCCATAGAAAACACGTCATCTTGTTCATCTTCCTCCCACTGAGGACCAGCATTACCATGTACAGCGGCCGCCGCACCAGCTAGATGAGCTCTAGTTTGATTACCCATGCCTAGAGGAATAACAACTGTTTGAATAACATTTGCTTGAGGAATACTATTATCCACCGGGGGAGGTACAACAGCAGTCCCACCATGCAAAATCCCGCTTCCGTCCACCCTAGCAATCAAAGGTTAGACAAGCGTTCTCAACTGCTCTTGGCCGTTAGCAACCCCTTGCATGAGATATATGAACTGCACCATGCAATCTCTGAACTCTTGTAACTCAAGCTGAATCTGGTTCATTGCTTTCTGTTGATTTCCCTTAGTTGAGTATCAGTGAATATCCCGGTATGTAATCCTAAAACACTGCTGAGACAACCACAAAGAGAAATAAGGTAAATGGAACTAGAACACCTGCAATGCAATATGAAAATGATGCAACATGCAAGCATGTAAATATGATTTAGGGAAATTTTCCCCTTGATTCTAGTTCCACGGAAACAATAGGAGAATGAAGAGCCAACAGATGGAGCCACAAAATCCCTCTCATAAATAAAATGAGGATCAAAGTATCAACATACAACACATCACTAAGGAAATACAACAGAGACAAAACGACCTCATCCAACAATCCTGGTGATGGTCAGAATACCAGATAACAACAAATACAGAAAATAGAAAGGAAAACTGCATCATGCATGGCAGCGAGTTTGGAACTCTTCCAATAACTCCTTCATATCAGGATGATCAGATCGGGCAACTAACTCCTGAATAAGAAATTCTCTCCTGCTAATGATAACCTGTAAGCCTTGAGCATAGTCCTCCTAAGCGCCCTCTCCAATTGCATCTTCAAGTCTGGGCTTCTTCACTTCTGCTCTCAACTTGTATTCCTCCAACGTTGCAAGAGCTTCTCGTAGCTTGTGGTCGCTCTCGTATTGGCGAGAGGATTCTCCTGGAGTTTTTTCATCTTTAATTCGGAGCTGAGTCTTCAACTTGACAATTTGCTGACGAAGCTCATCTTCTCTCTCTTTGTTGTTGGTCAGAATTGCATTCCATTGAGCGTTGAAATTTGATATCTCTAGGTGCGCTTTTTCTAGCTCCTTCTTCTTGTCTTTGAGGATATTGCTAGCACTCTTCAAGTCTTGACCTACTTGCTCTCGAGCGCAGATCTCTTCAGTCAGTTCTCTTCCCATTTTATTCAGAGTCTCTGTCTTCATCTTGGACAGGTAATCAACTTCATTCTTTTCACTTCTAAGCTGAATAATATCCTTCTCCAACTCTTCATTCACTTTGCATAGTTATTTTTTTTCATCCCACAGTTGATTGTACCGCTGAATGTCAACTATCGTTGGTTCTTCAACTACCAAGGGATATAAAGGCCCTCTGACCGGGAAGGGTAACAACAGCCTCTCAACCCTTTCTTGGATCCATTCAACGTATGGTCCATAAGCTCTGCAATCGCTTCTACCCAAAGGAGACTTTCCTTTGCGGTGAATTCTACCCCAAGCTTTTTCCAATCTCGTTAAGGTCTCACTGTCAACTGCTCTGGTGAAATACAAAGATTCTTGTATTTCCTCCTCCCTCGGGGGTCCTTTCAGAGCATAACCAAATTGTCTGACGGCAAGAGCTGGATTATAATTAATGCCACCTTTCCTCCCAATCAAAGGAACATTGGGAAAGTTTCCACAGCTGTAGACAATCTCCATACCCAAAAGGTCTCTATTAAACCAAATGATATTCTCCAAAGTTATGCCCATAAGCCTCTCTAACCAATCAACAGTATCTGAGATGTTAACAAAAGGTCCAACCTTGGGAAGATGATCCATAAACCATCTGTACAGGAGTGGTGCACAACAGGAGATACTCTTCCCTCTCTGGTTCTCATTCTTATAGTGGATAGAATGATAAACATCTCCTAAGAGTGTTGGCACAGGATTCTTAGAAGCGAAGATATGGAAGGAGTCCAAATCAACAAAATCTGGGATATTGGGAAACAATATTATGCCATAGATGCAGAGAGGAAAAACATCATTGAAAACAACCTGACATCCTTCCTTCGCAAAATGCTAAGCTCTACTCACCAAGAATGGTAATGGGAAGCCAGGAACTCCATTCCTCCATACCATCTTTCCATCCAACTCAGAAAGATCCAAATGAAGAGAATTTCCTAGCTTGGTCAAGTTGGGTTCTGCTTCAGAATGGAAGAAAGGCATCTGCTCCATGACTAGAACTCCTATCAGCATAGCAAATTCTTCCAATGTTGGCATCATTACATATCTTGGGAAGGTGAAACAATGCAGCTGAGGATCATAAAACTGTAGCAGTGTATGGATACCTCCTAACTTAAACCTTGAGGCTTTGCAGACATAGCTCATAATTTTCCCATAGTCCTTCCTAAAATCCTCCATAACCCCATGATCGGCTACATAAATCAGACTAAGCAAAGACCTTATCTCTAGTGTTGGGAAATTGTAGACAATAGTTCTCTTCAAACCGGGCTCCATTTTGATGGTGGATTATATTACTAGAATCAAGAGGAAAATATGCACCTGAAACACAAATACATGCAAATGTTAATATGCAAATGGAAACGGGGTAGTAGCCCACGTGAATGCTGGAAACGGGTTAGGGTTCACTGCCCTGGAGCTGATGCCGAAGGGAAGAAACCATAACAGCGCCCTGCACATCTCGATAGAGTGTAGGGGAACAGTTATGGCTCACGTGTTGGTAGACACTGGGTCATCGCTCAATGTTCTTCCGAAGAAAGCATTGATGAAGTTAGATACTCGAGGATTGATTTGCACACCCAGTGATCTGGTTGTGAAGGCTTTCGATGGAACCAAGCGTCATGTCTTTGGAGAGGTAACGTTGCCAATCCAAGTCGGGCTGGAAACTTTCGATGCAGTCTTCTACATCATGGACATCATGCCAGCCTACAGCTGTCTCTTAGGCCGGCCATGGATCCATTCTGCTGGTGCCGTGACCTCCACGCTGCACCAAAAACTCAAGTATGTTGTAGGGGGCAGCATTGTAACTGTTTGTGGCGAGGAAGATATAATGGTGAGCCATTTGTCGTCCTTCAAATATATTGAGATGGATGGGGAAATCCACGAAACCCTATGTCAGGCGTTCGAAGCCATTAAGGTCAAGGACGTGGCTCCAGTAATGACTGAAAAACCAGAGATGACTCTCTCTTCCTTCAAGGGAGCCCGGGCCGTTGTTCAAGCCGGATCCACCCCAGGCTGGGGGAAGATTCTGGAAATACCTAACAAACAGGACAAGTTTGGGTTAGGATACTCTCCTACGGCTGAAGGCTCCTCTTCTCACAGTGCGTCGCGAGGTAAAAGGCCGATCCAGTTTACCAGTGGCGGGGTGATATTTGAAAGTGTCAGTGCAGTGTCTGAAGACGGCGAAAATAGAGATTGTGACCTAGACTCTTGGATCCAGCCAAGCAAACCAGGCCAGAGCCTCACCAACTGGTCCATCAGGGATACCATCCAAGTGACAGGCAAATAGTAATGATTTACTTTCTCCAATTATTGTACAACCCTATGTCCTACCCGGGGCATAGTGGTTTTATTGTCAGGGCCTTGTTTGATTATGTACATGCATTTTATCAATAAATCAAAAGGCGTTTTTCTTCGCATTCAAATGTTGTGATCTCTTTTATTCCTGTTTTATATTTGTTTTGAAAAACAATAAAATGGCAAAAGGGTTTGTGCTAACCTGCATATCCTTGTCTTAAGCTTAAACCTTGTTATTGCAGGATTCACATAGCAGATAATATCAACTCTGGACCTTCTATGACTCACTTCGACTTCGATTGCCCGATCTATCAAGTCGAAGAAGAGATTGATGAAGACGAAGACCTTCCCGAAGAGTTGGCCCGCTTATTGAAACAAGAAGAGAAAGTTATTCTGCCTCACGAGGAAGAGATTGAGATTGTGAATTTGGGTTCTGAAGAACTGGTCAGGAATGTCAGGATAGGGGCCGCACTGCAGAGTGATGTCAAGCAAAGACTGGTCGAGATGCTGAGAGAGTATAGTGACATCTTTGCTTGGTCATACGAAGACATGCCCGGACTTGACACTGACATCGTGGTCCATCACTTGCCGCTGCGAGAAGATTGTCCTCCCGTTAAGCAGAAGCTTAGGAGGACACGACCAGATATGGCCGTTAAGATCAAAGAAAAAGTGCAGAAACAGCTTGATGCTGGCTTCTTAGCGGTCACTACTTACCCTCCGTGGGTCGCCAACATAGTGCCTGTACCGAAGAAGGACGGTAAGGTACGAATGTGCGTCGATTATCGGGATTTGAATAGGGCGAGCCCTAAAGATGATTTCCCGCTCCCTCATATTGATGTGTTGGCCGACAATACAGCTCAGTTCTCCGTGTTTTCGTTCATGGATGGCTTCTCCAGCTACAATCAGATCAAGATGGCGCCGGAGGACATGGTGAAAACTACGTTTATTACACCTTGGGGAATGTTTTGCTACAAGGTAATGCCTTTCGGTCTGAAGAACGCAGGGGCCACTTACCAACGAGCAATGGTTACTTTGTTTCATGACATGATTCATCATGAGATTGAAGTATATGTTGATGACATGATTGCGAAGTCCCAAATGGAGGAGGGACATCTGGTCAATTTGCTGAAGCTTTTTGAGAGGCTTAGGAAGTTCAGGTTGAGGCTGAATCCTAACAAGTGTACTTTCGGAGTACGGTCTGGAAAACTACTGGGGTTTATCGTGAGTGAAAGATGCATTGAGGTTGATCCTGCGAAGATTAAAGCAATACAAGAAATGCCAGCGCCAAAAACAGAAAAAGAAGTTCGTGGTTTCCTGGGCAGAATAAACTACATCGCAAGGTTTATCTCTCAGCTCATGGCCACGTGTGAACCGATGTTCAAACTGTTAAAGAAAGATCAGGCGATTATCTGGAACGAGGATTGCTAGAAGGCATTTGATAAGATAAAACAGTATCTACAGGAACCTCGGATCTTGATACCCCAGTGGTCGGGCGACCCTTAATCATGTACTTGACAGTTCTTGAGAATAGTATGGGGTGTGTTCTCGGTCAGCACGACGAGACGGGTAGAAAGGAGCATGCCATTTACTATTTGAGTAAAGAGTTCACAGATTGTGAATCTCGTTACTCGATGCTGGAGAAGACGTGTTGTGCACTAGCCTGGCCTGCCAAACGTTTACGACAGTACATGCTCAACCACACAACCATGCTAATCTCGAAGATGGATCTGATCAAGTACGTCTTCGAGAAGCAAGCACTTTCGGGCAGGATTGCCAGATGGTAAATGGTGTTGACAGAATATGACATTCAGTACGTTTCCCAGAAGGCCATCAAGGGAAGCGTATTTTCTGAATACCTTGCCGAACAACCGATCGAGGATTATCAGCTGATGAAATTTGAATTCCCTGATGAGGATATCATGTTTCTCAAGGTGAAAGATTGTGATGAACCGTTGCCCGACGAGGGGCCAGATAGGAAGTCCCAATGGAAGTTGATATTTGACGGGGCAGTTAATTCTTACGGAAGTGGCATTGGGGCGATTATCACGACTCCCCATGGATCCCACATCCCGTTTACGGCTAGACTGACGTTTCCGGTCACCAATAACGAAGCGGAGTACGAAGCGTGCATCATGGGTCTAGAGGAAGCAATTGATTTGAGAATCAAGAACCTAGATGTGTATGGTGACTCGACACTTGTGATTAACCAGATTAAAGGGGAGTGGGAGACTCGTCAACCGAATTTGGTGCTGTACATGAATTATGCCAGAAGGTTGCTTCCGTTCTTTGATCGAGTGGAGCTCCATCATGTGCCCAGAGCTGAAAATCAGATGGATGATGCCTTAGCCACGTTGGCTTCGATGTATAAAGTCAGTTTTTGGAATGAAGCTCCAAGGATTGTCCTTTCTCGTCTTGATAGACATGCATTCGTCTTTGCGATCGAGGAAGCCTCCGATGGCAAGCCATGGTTCCACGATATCCAGACTTTCCTTATGACTAAGGAGTATCCTGCGGGAGCGTCAACCCAGGATAAGAAGACTCTGAGGAGGCTGTTTGGAAATTTTTATCTCAATCCTGATGGAGTTTTGTATAAGAGAAACCACGATCTCGTGCTACTTAGATGTGTAGATGAGAAAGAGGCGAGTATGCTCATGGAAGAAGTCCATGAAGGCACATTTGGTACACACGCCGGCGGGCATGCTATGACCAGAAAGATCCTGAGAGCAGGATATTACTGGCTGACAATGGAATTGGATTGCTTTAAATTCACGAAGAGATGTCATAAATGCCAGATTTATGCTGATAAGATTCATGTGCCGCCGTGCCCGTTGAATGTCATGTCCTCCCCGTGGCCGTTCTCCATGTGGGGCATCGACATGATAGGCAAGATCGAGCCCACTGCTTCTAACGGTCATCGCTTCATTCTAGTAGCCATCGACTACTTCACCAAGTGGGTGGAGGCAGCCTCGTATGCTAACGTGACCAAGCAGGTGGTGGCTAAATTCATAAAGAGGGACATCATCTGTCGATACGGAATTCCCGAGCGGATCATTACTGATAATGGTTCGAATCTGAATAACAAGATGATGAAGGAGCTGTGCCAGAATTTCAAGATTGAACACCACAACTCATCTCCTTACCGGCCGAAGATGAATGGCGCCGTTGAAGCGGCCAATAAAAACATTAAGAAGATCGTACAGAAGATGGTTGTGACCTACAAGGATTGGCACGAGATGTTGCCATTTGCACTGCACGGTTATCGTACAACGGTACGTACATCAACCAGGGCAACTCCTTTCTCACTGGTGTACGGTATGGAAGTCGTCCTACCGTTAGAAGTTGAGATTCCTTCTTTACGAGTTTTGGTTGATGTGAAACTCGATTAGGCAGAGTGGATTAAGAACCGACTAAACCAACTCAGCCTGATGGACGAGAAGAGGTTAGCATCGATTGCATATGGTCGTCTGTACCAAAGCCGAATGAAGAAAGCCTACGATAAGAAGGTGCGTCCTAGAAGCTTTCAGACGGGTGATCTCGTCCTGAAGAAGATTCTTCCTCCACACACCAATCACCGGGGCAAGTGGACTCCCAATTACGAAGGTCCGTACGTCGTCAGCAAGGTCTTCTCGGGAGGAGCCTTGTTGTTATCCACGATGGATGGCGAAGATTTTGCATCCCCGGTGAACGTGGACGCAGTTAAAAAATACTTTGCTTAAAAGAATGACCCATTGGAAAGAAAAAGAATCTCCAGGCAAAAATGGGGCATCCCGGCGAACCATAAAAAGGAAAAAGGTTCGGGCAAAAATTAGGGATATAAATGGAAAAATGTACACCCGCAAATTCGAAAACCTGGAAGGGCGACTTTGGCAAAAAAGGGTATCCCGGTGAATCGAAAACACGGAAGAGCGATTCAGGCAAAAGTTAGGGATTTGAAAAAGCAAATGACTGCGTTCCGCGTGTGGACTTTCATTATTTAGTGGTTTGGAAGACCTGAGGACCGTTTATCTGAATCAATCTCTTCTGAAGCTGAAGCGTCGGAGAAGTATCGAAGTCGAGTGGGTCATAGAGGGATCAACTCATGGTGTTTGTCTACGCCGCATTGCCGACATTTGTGTATATACTGATGTATATTTATGTTTTTATGTTTGCGCAGCTTCCTCATTCCAGGAGCTTGCATCTGTTGTAAAACATTTTTGCCTATTCAGGGGTTCGTCATCAATAAAATATATACTATTCAGCAATTCTGTTTGTTTGTTTAGCATCTATCTGTTTTGTTTGCAAAAAAGAACGCCGATGTTTTTGATAAAATACGCATACATAAACTTACTGGCCTAGGCCACCAATTGTTGAAACAATGAATTACTTGAACATTGTCACAAGATGATAACTTTGATAGGTCCCTTTGAGAAGGGTATCTTGTCTGTTTGTTCGTGTTGTTGCAGGTATGGCATATTCCAGGAAGTACGCCGTATGGTTCCCAAGCAGGATGATTCCTTCTACCCCAGCGAGTGCAGCAGCATCTCCCCACGGAGTCTGAACATGAGATTGTAAGCATTGATATATCTCCCCAAGCAGAGAAGATTCTCCCCAATTAGAGGTATCCTGAAGGATCATCATTTCCCCAGCAGAGTCATACACTGAAGTGTACGTTCATTCCTCAACACTGGGTCAAAGTGCAGTTTTCGTATGAGACTACTCGCAAGTATGCAGCTTCCGGTAGTTCAGACTGAAGTCTCCAGGAGAATTGAGATTCCCTACAGAGTTGTACTCTCCCCAGCAAGCAGGATGATTCCTTCTTCCCCAGCCGAGCTGGCAAATCCCTAAAAGAGTCGAGTCCTTAGAAGTCGTGCGGGACATGATTGGTTTTCCCCAGTAGAATGTTGAATAGCTGATGCTGTATTTCTCCATCGGAGTCGTTATCTCTAGGGAAGTTTTGCCGTGAAGGCCTTGCAGTTTATTTCTGCGATTGATATCGTTTCCTAGACAGTTTGTGGTTGGAATACCTGGTTGAGCAGGTCCAAGTTCTCGGAGAACTTTATTCCCCTGCAGCAGTCGGCTGAAGTTCGTTCCCCAGGCGGAATCCAATTGAGATTGGTGTGACTTCTTATCTTTGGCAGGATGATTCCTCCTCTCCACTAGAGTGGTTCTTTCTCCTTGACAGGAGGATTCTCCCTTCAGCATTTATTTTGCTGATAGGGTCATAACATTTTGCATGATTGCATAGCATTTACCCTAAAAACGCGTAGCATTTCCACCGTGTGGAGCATTGCGCCATTGTCAAACATATGCATATGAAACATGAGCTAGGTCGTTACCATTCTTGTTTTGCAGGTGTTCCTTCGCAGAATGGTTTGCTCAAGGTGATTCTTGAATTCTCCAGTGAAGGTGTGTGCTTAAGATGATTCTTAAAAATCCCCAGGGAAGTCGCCAGAGAGGGTTGCTCAAGTTGATGCTTAGAGTCCCCGGCAGAGTGTTAGCTCATGATGATTCCTGAAGTCTCCAGCAGAGTTATTGGCTCAGGATGATTCTTGAAGTCCTCAGCGGAGTTGATTGTTCAAAGATGATTCTTGATTCCCTCAGCAGAGTTTATTTGTCCAGAATGATTTCTGAATTACTCGAAACAGAGTTACTTGATAGTTACCCAAAATCCCCAACGGAGATGTGTCATCCCCAGCAGGTCTTAAACATAGAAGTTGAAATTTCCTTGAAGATTTGATGATTGAAGTCCAGCAGCAGTGCCAAAACCCCAAACTTACTGATGAAGTCTAACTGCGAGGCCGAAGCAGTTATCTCAGCTGACGCGGAGTGCCTGACGGCAAAAGATTGTATATCCTTACTTGGTCCGTGATTGATTAAGGATTCCATTTTAAGACTTACACATGAAGTCTAACTGTGAGGCCGAAGCAGTTATCTCAGCTGACGCGGAGTGCCTGACGGCAAAAGATTGTATATCCTTACTTGGTCCGTGATTGATTAAGGATTTCATTTTAAGACTTACTGACGAAGTCCGGCTGACGCCCGAGAATTTCTCTGAATGCCCGATGGCATGATTAACTTGATTGTTAAAAAGTTCCTAAGGACCTGATGAGCCCCGAGGAATCCTTCTGACGAAGAATGCCTGACGGCATGGTCAACCATCCATTACCAGTTACCGGGTAACCGGTGACCCCTTGATGACTTGAGGACGAAGATCTACAGCAAAATCAGATGATCATCCTGACGGAGATTTGAGATTAGACCCTTCACCAATTACCGTGTGACCAATTCCCCATCAGAGTTGCCGTGCAACTGTCATGCTCAGTTTTGGAAGATGTTCCTACCAATCAGAGTATCGTTTACCTGTGCGGTTGGCAAACCACCAGTTACCGTGTAAGCGGTGATCCCTTGATGATTTAGGGACGCAATGATATCAGATAAATCAGAGAATCATCCTGACGGAGATTCAGATCAGTATTTCTCCAGCTAGTTGTCGTGCAGCTATTGTTTCCATCGGAGTACCATGTACTTGTGCAGTTGGCAAATTTCCGGGTTTATTGGTACTCAACCATCTTTTACCTTGATTGTTTGAGAGCCGTTCTCTTCTCACCCAGTCAGGTCCAAGCCGTTTGAATAGGGGCAGCTGTTGCACCCCAAAATTTTCCCAACATTTCTTTACCTAGCTTATGTTTCATTTCATGCACATTAGCATTATCATTTGCATTTCATTGACATGTATGCAGGAGATCAAGAGGTATAATTACCAATCAAGGGCTACACAAGACTGTGAGGCTAGCTAAGAAGGTTATTCAAGTGTTCAAAGGTTGATATCCTTGTCATAGAAGTTAAAAGATCCTCAGAGAGAGTGGTTGAAGCCAAGAGGGTGTGTCTCCTAACTTGAGAGTTGTGGAAAGCCATCAGATGATTCTGAGGCCATGAAGTTAGACTTGAGGTCTTTAGAGAGCTCATGAGAAGGTTTGAATATCACTTTGAGGCCTATACAGGTCATTGTGCAAGATTAAGAAGGCTTAGCCATGAGTGGTGCAGCTAGGGTTTGACTAGGTCAACCCTAAGTCAACTAATGATTTGAAGAAGGTTGAGACCTAATCCAAGATTCATGTGATCATGAATTGATGCATTAAGAGGTTCTAAGGATGATTCCAAGGTTAACTCATCATGATTGAAGAGTTTGAGAAGTTTCAGGCTAGGGTTTCTAAGACTTGACAGTGTAAAATCCCCTAGTTTGACCCCTGACTTCAAGACTATTTAACTCAAGATATGATTGTCATCTCATCTTGACCCCAACATGATTGTTGTAGGGCATGAGCTTAGATTTAATTTGAGTACTAGAAGTCCTTGATAGGGTTTATAGAACTCAAGGTATAAGCCAGACAAGTTACAAGTCATCTGAGGCATGTGAATTTGGAGCTTGAAAGTTACCCAACTTGCATGACACTTTTGCCCTAGAAGGATGGTTCCTATGAACTGTTGGTCAACATGAATGTTGTTCCTTATTCTCTTAGATTTCTAGAGAATACTAGAAGTCCTTGATAGGATTTTTAGAACTCAAGTTATGGCTTTGACAAGTCAAGGGTATTTTGGGTATTTGGACATTATAGGTCATTTTGAATCATAAGTCAATTTCACCATCTTGCAAGCCTCAAATAGATTTTTGTTCAACATGAAAGTTGTTCAAAATGATGTTTTTATCTTGTCTAAGTATCAAGAGTCCATTGATATGGATTATACCAAGCATTGGTGGAAGAAAGTTCATATAAAAGCCATTTTAATGAATTAAGATGAGAAAATTCAAAACAATTGAGAATAACATGTTTTCAAGTCAAATGTGTAGTCATTTTGAATGGAATTGATGTTCTAAAGAGATTGGAATTATTACATTTTTGATTTGAAAAGCTTAACATGTCCATTTGGAAGGTTGCTTCACAAATAAGAAACACACCTCACACACTCCATATGTTGAAATCAAGGGAAACAAACCACATCACTACATCCCACAAGGCTTAAGTGTATGGTTTGGAATGAAATTGGAGTATGATCAAGGCTTGAAGGTGGATATCAACTTTGGAAATTTGGAAGAAAGGTGAAAAACAAAAACTCATGAATGGGCTTGGGTTGGGCCTCTAATCCATTGAAACAAAATATAAAAAGGATTTAGAACAGAATTGGAAGGTTCTGGTGATCATTTTCGTGGAGAAGCCATTGGAGAGAAGTGAAGAAAAAAGCTTGGAAGTGAAATTTCATTTTGGAGAATCAAGAGTTTTCAACCAGAATTAAGCATCAAGAAGCATTCACCATTGATCACTGAACGTTTCTGCAAGGTTTGGAAGAGAATTGAGGCTTGAATCCACTGCAATCCAAGCTCAAAGCCAGGTTTTAAATTCTTGAAAAATCTCTCTGTTTATGTGTTTTCAATGAACTAGAAGCATGCGTTTAGGTTCTAATCATGATCTAGATGGATTTTGGATAGTTAATTGCAACTTTAGAGACAACTTAGGGTGGATTCCATTTTCGGTTGAGATGGTTATCTCAAGATTCTTGCGTTGTTAGAGTGAATAGATGCTATGGTTGAGTTCCTGGTGAAATTATGGTCAAGTTTCATGTAAAGATCGTGGCAAATGGATGTGTGTAGAGGAAGTTAGGGTTGTGCAGGGTGACCGGAGATGTCACCGGCGGTGGCCGTGGGTTGCGCGCGAGTGTTGCAGGTTTGAATGGAGAAGATGAAGTATTGGCTGTCTGTTTGTGTTGAACGCTTGACTTGGTCACTCCATCCTAGCGTATATATTGTGCCACGTATCCCCCACACACAACGCTGCATTTTGATAAGTAGAAACTCAGGATTTGTTTGCTTCACTGTGTAGACCAAGGAGGAACGGTTTTGAATCTTGGTGTGTATGCTTTTTTATTTTTCAGTTTGAGAATTGAAGTGAACATAAGGGATTCAGAGCGCATGGGCCTTGGCATTGTCTTGATATCCACACCCCCATCTGGCCCAACCCACATTATGAACTGATTATATTTGCTATTCAGCACGCAAGTTTATTAATTTCTCTTGTTTTTCTTTTAAATTCATCATTTCATGTTAGTTTGAAAACAATTCATGAAAAATAGAAAAATAAGTCAATTAATTCCAGATTTTTTCCCCCTGATTCATGATTGAATCTAGAATTTTGTTGAATAAAAATATTAGGAAAATAATGCATTTTAAATTTTTGTGCATTTTTGACATTTTATTTGTTAATAAAGTGGTCGTGGTTGATACCTCTGTTTGATGATTTTAGTGTGAGCACTTGGTGATGATTTTTGGCTTGATTTTTTGTGTGTGATTAGCTTAGACATGTATGCTCCCATAGTATTTTTTTCACATTTTTGTGATGGAATTAGGTGTGGTTTTTAGGTTGGAACTTTAGGTGCTTCCTTTTAGGGTTTAGGTTTAGTACCTTGTAGTGTAGAATTTATTTCTAGGTCTTATTTGATGATTTGATCTCTGGAATTAACATGGTAGAGTAATGATTGACATAGGTTCCCATAGTTATTTTTTGTAGGATTTTACAATTGGTTTTAGTATTTTAGTTAGGATTAACTTTAGTACTAGGTTTTAGGTGATCCTAACTTGCTAAGTCAACTAGAATGATTTCTTTAGTTCCCTTAGATTAGGGTGTGGCTTCCTTGGCTCTTGGATGATGATGAAGACATGTGTGGGCTGCTGTGGAATGCATGGTGGAGCTTGTAATTGAAGTTTTCTCTCCCTTTGGTGTAGTTTGTTTAGGGTTAAGGATTAGGGTTTTAGGGAGATCTCTTAGAATAGATTTTATTCCTTCATGAAACATGGAAGATGTTGATCACTTCCATTCCTCCCTATGATGTAAGGTCCCATTGTGAAGGCCCCATCCCTCCTTTGGTAGGATGAGTGGATCCTCACAAATTGGTAGAACCTTTGAGGGTTCCTTTCCTTGATGGTGGAGTGCTTAGAGGTGACCTTTGGTCTTCACTTTGCTTCTCCCTATCCACACCTTGTTCTTGTTAGATGAATCTTTCTCCCTTGCTAGAGGATGGAGTTCCTTGCTAGAAGATGGAGGATGCTAGAGGTTGCAATTCCCCTTTGTTTGAAGACTGCCATTGGAGCTGAAGCTTGAAGATCAAGAAGAACAAGTTGACATTTGTGAAGAAGATCAAATTGAGATTGAAGAGAGAGCTGAAGCTTTAAGAAGATGGAGAACAAGTTAATACTTATGTTTGATGCATTAAAAGATTGAAGAAGCAAGTTGATACTTGCTATTGAAGATGAGAGCCTTGAAGAACAGTTACAGACTGAGAACTGAACTGTTGTTAGAGGATTGCTTTGCTGTGGAGCTGTAGAAGCTGTTGATTTGCTTTCTTTCCTGTCTGTTTGCTTTCTGTGCAATTGTATTGATGTGACTTGTTTGATTTGCTTGATGCATTAGAATAAGTTCATGTTTAGATTGTGTTAAGCTAGGAGCATGATTGCACTAGAGGTTGAGTTGCTCCCTCTGCTTGTATTTTTACTGTATGGCTTTGCTTGCTGGTATTCGGTAGAGCCTTGCTCCCTTGCCTATGTGGTTTGTGATTTGCTTGATGGCATTTTATTTCTTCTGTATGATTGCAGTTATTCATATCTGGCTTGAGGTTGAGATGGGCTTGTGGAGGCTGATGCCCCACACACATTTCCTCCCTCACTTGCATTGCATGCATTTTACAGTCGCTTACTATTTACTATTTAAGCTGATGCTTTATCTGTTTCTGTTTATCATTGACATGATCCCCTAGGAATCTCACTTCCTTTGATAAGGAAGTGATGATTAGAACATTAGGTTGAAACCTATGCATGATAACTTCTAGGAGTTCCCTGTTTCAAACCTCAACCATAGGATGAATCCTTGGCATGACAACATTAGGACTTGATAGTCTCCCCATAGAGTTCGTTCTCTTCTCATCTCAAAACAACAGTAAAAAACGTAATAAAGACAAGTTAGTACAAGTACGTTACGATCCTTAAGCTACTTGGGTAATGATAATTGAGCGGCCTCCTCTCAATCATCTAGAATGTTTAGTATACGTCCTTTGGACGATATGTGACGCATTCGTTCCCAGGTCATAGTCTCTAGCGCTGTACAAACTACAGACAACTAAAAAATAGTTCTTCCGTAAAAGACAGAAAATAAACTTCAAATCTTTTTGCCCCGTGGACCCATAATTCAAAGGAAAGATTTTCTGAAGAAAAGAGTGTTGTTAACTCCCAGTTCTACCGCAAATGGTAACGCCTAAGTCTCCAAGGGTCGAGCCGCGTACACCAAACTGCTGGAACTGTTTGTTAACCCTACTCGATAAAACAGATGAATCTGAATTCCCGTAATCCGTATTATCCCGAACTACGTAAGCTCTGATCTCTTATACCTGTTGAAAGTACGTAGGCACAATACTAATGTATTGGCGAGCCACCTTCCCCATAACCCGTAGTTAGTTGAACTACGTTGACTCTGATTTCTCATTCTTTGATGAGAATATGTAGGCATAAAGCGCGACACTTTGCCGAGTCATTTTCTTTTCCTTTTAAGCCAGCCTTGATAGGTAGATAGTAAATAAACCCGTCAGATAAACATAACAAGCGTGGATCCCATCGAGTACGATGGACGTGAGGGGTGCTAATACCTTCCTCTTGCGTAACCGACTCCCGAACCCAGACAATGATTGTGATGACCTTGTCTTATACCTTTTCATCAGGTTTTTCCGATCGTTTCCTTTCCCGTTCTGAGAGATAAATAACGAAAGGTGGCGACTCTTCTGTTTTGCCGGCACCTTATTTTCGCGGTAGCGACACCGCTGGATCATAACCTATGAAGGAGATCCAGGCAAAAGTTAGGGATGAGATAAAAATGATGAGCTCGCTAAGTTGAAAACCCGAAAGGGCGGCTTAGGAAAAAAAAGAGTGTCCCGGTGGATTGAAAACCTGAAAGGGAAATCCAGGCAAAAGCTAGGGACAAAGGCGTTTCACTGCATCAGATGGGTTGTCACCTCTGTCGAAGATTTTACAAGAAGTCCATTTCAACCGTTCCTGTCAAAAGCAAGGTTTTGGAAAGTTTTAGTCATTAGGGATAGATTTTCAGTGGATTCAATGTACCCTTTTTCATGTTTCCATTTTCAATTGTAAAAGTTCCATGGAGTTCTGTCATTGACAAACTTCCATTCTTAAATGAAATCAGTTTTTGGACCATTCTTTTGCAATTTACCATTTTCTTTATTTCCTTTGTTATGTAAAACATCATTTATTGATCAATGATAATTTTGAAAGCACCAGGTTCGAATTTAAAAATAACTTTTGAAGATTAGCAAAACATAAAATACTTTGGCACGGAAAGATTCGGTGAAAATCATGCCCCTCGAAAGTCTTAACGCGGCAGAAGCTTTGATATGCAATTTCAATACATCTCCTTTTGAAGCGTCAGTTGAATTGATTTTTTAGGCTGCTCATTCGATCGTGTGTAGATTGAAGACCCTCTCCCTAGGTTTCTTTATGAAATACGTTCTTGTGAGGGTGGACTCATCCTCAGTAGAAGCATTCAGAGCCTCTATTTAGAGTTACGTTGTCAATTCTGGCAAGCTTCCCTAAGCTTTATTTCCCAAGCGAAGTGGGTTTATTTCCCAAAGAATCTACAGGCACTTTGTTTTGTAAATTCAGTGTGATTCATTGCGTCCTTAGTGAGATAGATTGGCTTATCTATCTTTCCTCTCGAGTCTCCAGATTCTTCTGTCTCTCGTCGGAGTCGGCTCCTGCATATCATTAATCATTGGCATCATGGCATATCATGTGCATCTATTTTGACTCTGTTGTCTTTGGATGTTACCTTTTGTCTTGTTTGTTTCCTGGTTGTTACCAGCGATCTTGCTTGTTTTTCTTCAGGCATCCTCTGTCTTTTTAAGGTGTTGGTCGTCACCAATTTCTCTACTTCAGTTGTTACGGATTCTGTTTGTGGTTGTAGGTCGTCACTTGTACCCCTTTTGATTCTAGTCGTTACTAGTACCTTTGGATGTTCCCATTTTTTACTGATATTGTTATTCTGGTCGTCACCAGTTTCTCTCCTTGAAGCCTAGTCGTTACTAGCAATCCCCATCGTTTGAAAGTCCAGTAGTAACGGGCACCGTTTGAAGTCCAATGGAAATTGGCAGTTCCTTGTAAGCCTAGTGGTAACTGACACATGTTTAAAATCCAATCGTTATTGGTATCGTTGTTTTAGTCGTCACCATATCTCTTGAAAGTCCAGTGGTAACTGGCACTGTTTAAAATCCAATCGTTATTGGTATCGTTGTTTTGGTCGTCACCATATCTTTTAAAAGTCCAGTGGTTACTGGCTCTGCTTGAAAGCTAATCGTTATTAATACCGAGAGTTGGTTGTTACCAATTTCCCCAACCGGAGTCCTGTATTGTATCAATGCGATTCAGAGTTCCCAATTTTTGGTTTGGTCGTCACCATCACCCCCTGTAAGTCTAGTAGAAACTAACACCCTTTGAATTTGTTTGTTGTTCTGGTCGTCACCACTGTCCCCAGTAAAGCGTTGCTTTCCCATTCGATTCTCAGAGATCTAGTGGATACTAGTATCCCCGGTGCGTCTGGTCTTGTTTCTGTTCTTTTCCTGAAGATCCCGTTCGAACTCTTTGTTATAGGAAATTCCTCATTTGATTATCTCCAGTGAGGTTTGCGTCTCCTTTTTTTCGTTTCCTTGGTGGAGAATTGCCTTCTTCCCCAGCGGAGTGTTGTCTCCTTTTCCCCCAAGGAAGATTTGTCTTCCCTATTGGAGTTTGCATCCCCTGTATGAAAGATTCCCCCTAAGCAGCATCTTTAGTCACGTTTAAACTATTTGGTTTGTTTTGCCTTGGATCTTTCCCCAGCGTGTTGGGTCCCCCGTGAGTAGTTACTCGTTGTATTGCCGTTTTTTATATTTGTGCGTGTGTCTGCATCTGTCTTGCATTCAAGCATCATAAATCATCATCTACATTCATGGCATATTCTCATTTGTCCTTTTGCATACCATCGGATCTAAGGGACAAAATTTTTGGTTCGCTATATTTAAATACCTTTCACTATGATTCTATGAGGATTGTCATCTCTCATTGTCATCTAGTGAAGATATTTAAATAGGGGCAACTGTCATACCCCAAATTTTGACCCCTTAGATCTTCATCATCGTTTTAGGATCATACTCATTTAATTATCTAACCTTAACCCATTTCAAGTTTGTCTTTGTTAAGATACAGGAAGCAGGGTTCCGTACGGCCGAAATCGAGGTTTCGAGGGTTAATCAGTCAATGTTTTGGATTGGTTCTCCTTGAGATAGGTCTCCACATCATCAAATATATTCCATTAGATCAATTATGAATCCAATTTGGGTTTGCCACCCAGGAATCAAGAACAGTGCAGTTCAGGGTACCCGATTAGGGTTTTCGAGCAGGAAAAGTCAAATGTGGTTTGACTTTTGATTTAAAAGGTGTTGAAATGGTGGTATCATGGTCCATAAAGTTCATATGGCTTATTGAAGTCTATTCAAAAGGTTTCAAGGCCTCAAAAGACCCGGAGCATCAACAGTCGACTCGGTAGTCACCGATCGATAGTTCGGTTGACCGAAAAATCAACTCTTCACTCATAAGGAATTTGACCTCAAGATATGAATCAAAAATGTTCCTAATGACATATTGCACCTACCCATAAAATTTCATGACCATTGGATCAAGGATTGAGGAGTAATCGCAAAAGTCGGGAATTAGGGCTTTGAAAGGGGCAATACCATAACTCCTTAACCACACATCCAATTGAGTTGGTTCAAAGCTCATTGGAAAGATCTTGACAAGTCCTACAAAAGTCGCAAAGTGGTCCATGAGCAGAAAATGCATAGATTTGGAGTTATGACCAAATTCATTACAAGAGGGAAAAGTAACTTATAAAAATTCTAAGTAATTTCACTTTTAGGCTTGTTTTTCAGCAACTTTGAGAGGTTTTTTGGCCAAGTTCCTTTGGGAATCTGAAACTCATGAAAGAATGAAAGTTGTAGAGCTACATGAGGGCTTTCCAAAATGTAGTAGAACTCCTCCATATCCCTTATGAGCTGAGAGTTATGAATTTAACAAGACGAGGTTTTAACACTTGAGTCCCACATTGTCAATTTTTCACAAACTCATCCTTTGACCACTTGAGCTATTCTCAGCCCTTGGATCTTATTTCTATCTGATATTTAGAGGATTTGAAGAGGAAAAATGCAGCAAATGAGGAAATTTAGCAAGTCTTGCAACTTGGAGGCAAGTGGGAGTATTTTAATCATATAATAGGAAGAAGAGAAACTTTTGGCACACTTGCAGCAAACAACCCCCTATTGCCTAGCCACTCTAATCACCATTATGTCATCCATACCACTTGAGCAATGCATCAGTTGAGCCAAGGATTTGAATTTTGCAGCTGCACCAAACCCTCAAGCAAAGTTATCTTTTTCAAAATCCCTCCAAAAGTGCCAAGTTACAAATCTGTCCTCACCCTTCATTTTTCCTATAAATAGAGGCTCCCTCTATGTCATTTACACACCAGAGCACTCTTAGAACCAAGAGAAAACCACAACTCTCACTTCTTTCTTGTTTGCTTCATTTTCAAAATTCTAAATTTCATCAAAATCTGCCTTGAGCAGTTGGCTTCCCAAATCCATTTCCGCACACTCCAATCCTCCAAAAACCATCTGCGCAATCCATAAATGATGTGTAGAAGGTGTTCATACTCTTAAACATCTCAAAAACACCATTCTCCCAAAAGTCAACCTTCAAACCAAGCAAGTTTGACCTTATACACAAAAACAAGCAAACCTCTGTCCAGACCTGTTTTCATCATTCTAACCATCCATACACCTTCAATATATGATGCCTCAACTGTCCATAACATAAAGCAACCTCATCCTCATTTATTTTGAGATCTGTCACAAGTTCTTCACATTTCCTTCAAGTGCAAGAAATCTGTTTTCATCAAGTATTGGTTGGGCAGCAGTTGGAGTGTTTTTAAGGTTTTCTTTACTACAATAAGTCATCCCTTTCATTTCTGTCATGAACATATTGGACATGCTTGGTTTTTAATTGCAAAATATAGTCTATATGCAAATCTACCAGTTTTTGTTGTTTGCTTTGATCATTGCTATGTCTAATTTGTTTGTAGCCATTTCATGAGGTATCTTTGCACCTAAGTCGTGTTTGAACCCTAGGAGATTTTAATTCATAATTGTCATGGTTGGAGTTGGATTTGAGTGCTAAGACTTTCCATTGGGCTTATTGTTGTTGTTGCTGTTAGTCCAAGTATAGAGCAGTGCAAGATGTATAATATGTCATTCTCAAACTTGTTGCCTTGTTGATATATTTTTGTGTAAAGACTTTGCACATGCTATGATTGTAATGTGTGCACAGCTGTTTTTTGCTAATATTTCATGCTTTGATCCCTTTGTGCATCTCACCTGTTTTAAAATGTCATGTCTGCCCTTAGGGCATTGTGCTAGGTTTTGTTTGGTATTAATGAGGTTGAAATGACTCATGCAAGGTGTGTTGAAATATACCTAAACCTTTGAGGATCAACAATGTTTTTTCAATGTTTGTGTATGTTGGTTGATCTTAGAGGAGATCATTTGTAAAGCTGTGATTGGAATTCATCAATAAAGCATTGATTGGAATACCAAGAGCTAATTGCCTTGTTGCTACTGACTCCTCAGTGTTATGTTGTTCTTGCTGTTGCCTTAGGTTTGCAATTTCTCATTAGGAGGTGTGTTGTGGTTTTGTTATGGAAAATCTGTTAGGGGTACCAACTTGGTTATGCTTAGAGTTTGTTTTGGTCCTGCCAGGGGTTATTTTTGTTTTGAGTTTGTTAAACTCTAACTGACAAGGCAAGGTTCTAAGCCACGTTTGGCTTTTGCTTGTGGCTGCTCAGCCTGGCTGTTTGTTTTTGTGTTAGGCAAGTTTTCCTTGGTTGTGCATTATGTTTGGCTAAGGCATAGTGATTCATCAATGATTTTTTGAAGCAATAAGAACTCTGCCAGCATGTTCATTTTGTGTTAAGTGTTCTTTGTATCATTATGTAGATGTGTAGCATTTGGCATTTCTCATGTTCATTTTGGTGTTCCTTGTATCATTATGCAGATGTGTGGCATTTGGCATTTCTCATGTTCATTTTGTGTTCTTTGTATCATTGTATAGATATGTAGCATATGGCATTTCTGTTGATCATTTTGTGTTAGTATCATTATGTAGATGTGCATTTGTTTTGGTTATGATTGGCATGTCTGTTATTTCTTCATCAGCATTGTTAAATGTTGTGGCTTTGAGAGAGCCCTTTTGAGTTTATCAACTCATTGTAGCTATCAACATGTTGATTTTGTTTGCTTTGGTTGAAATGATTCAGAGCTATTGGAGCCTTTTTCTGATGATCAATATGTTTTATTTCATGATTTTGTTGGTTGCCAAGTCATTTTGAGGTTTGTTCACCTCTGATAACAAGTCTAATTTTCAAACTTGAAAAGCTATCACCATTTGTTTGTGTGTATTCAATGACTGTCGCAATTGTGGATTGATAAGCATGATGTTATGAACTGTTGTTTTAAAATTTGGTTAAATGCAAGTTTGTTCGAAAACTACTTCCATAAAGTTGCAATTGAATGGTCATTTCATGATTCAGTATGGATTAGAGATTGTTTCTTTGAGCATAATCATGAGTAGCATATTTGAAACATGTGTATGGCTCTCTTTGAGTTTGTTCATGTCAGTTTTGATTCACAACTTCCAAAATGCATTTTCAAGGCAATATGTGCAACTTGCATGCCTTTTTTTTATTGGACTTGATTTGGTATGACTTTTTGCATCAGAATCATTAGTTTATGTATTTAGGATTTGTGCATACCTTTACATGTCATTAAATCTTGCTGTCATGAGTTGTAGATACTCTAATGCATTTCTAAGCTTCAACTTGCATTTGCATTCGAATTTTGAAATGTGTGCATCATCTTGAAAAACTGAGATCACCATTGAATTCCTTATGAAATTTCACTCAAGATAGACTAAAATTTTGTTGCATTTGGTTGAGTATTGATGAAGTTATGGTGTTGTCGTTTTTCATGTTGTTGCTTGTTCTCATGCTTCTTGCCTTGCCCAGATTTTCATGCTTTGTTAAGTATTTAAATTTTAGGGGTGGCAAAATACACGGATGTATCACCACCCCAGTGGTTAAACCCTCATATTCTCATGCGCCTTTCAAATGCTTGTCCTAGGTTCGATCCACATTGGATTAACCCTTTTTGTTATTTTTTCATATTTGCCTTGTTTTCATTATGTTGTGTGTTTCTTTCCTTTCATTTCCAAATGCGCGCCTTGGCCCAGTTGGTGTAGTATTAAGTTAGTATTCAAAGGGTGGTGGGTTCAACACCCACCAGGTGCCTCCCCCTCTTTTTTATCACTTATTTTCTTTGTTTTATATTTAATTGTTTTTAATTTCATAAAAATCATAACTTCTTCGTTTTTTATTATTTTTGATCGGTTCTTTTCGCATTGGTCTCGTGTTTGTATATATTTTCATGTGGTGCCTTAATATCCTTACATTTTTATTTGTGAAAACAATTTTGCATTAAAAACGCTCATATTTCTTATTAGGGTTTTTTACCCTCCTAATTGTTTCGAGCTTTTGATTCATTCTTCTCCTGTGTGTTGTTGTGCTTAATATGAGCTCGATGTTTGTCAAACCCTTGATGTAATTGTAATTACTTGTTGCTTGTAAGCATCATGTTTGTTTCATTTGTTTTCCATGTAATATCCCCATAATGTTTGACTTATTTGCGTTGGTCGTTACCTTCATCTTTGTCAAGATATGCTTAAGTCTTCATCTTCATTGAGTCTTATAAGAACTCATTTTTGCTTGCCTATTATAAAACGCTTGCATGCTTTGGTTGTAATTATTCCTCCTATTTGACGTACTTGCTTATTGTAATATGCTTGTATATGCTTGGTTGTAACCATATTTCTTGTATTCATCCTGTTTGATGCTTATTGCTTTGTTAAGTTTAGTTTTCCCCAAGTGGTGGAACTCTTTAGTTCTCATCCAAGTTGCCTCCCCTTCTATCATTCCAAAGGAAAGTCTCTATGTTGACCTTTGGGTCATAGATAGCTCATTACTCTCCCTCGACTTTGTCAAGTCATCTACACTTAATTAAGATAGAACCTATCCATTGGACTTTGCTTAAGTCTAAAAAGCCTACCCCTCTTTAGGAGTGCTCTTTCAATTAGAACTTAGGATATAGTTTGTTAACTCTATGTAAGAATCATTGTCATGATGTCTTACTCCCCTTTTTTGAGTGTTCAACTTAGATCTAGAGACTTTCCTTAAACTCCACACAAGCATTGTCATGTTTGTTCCCTTTTGAACCTTGATCATAATCAAGTGTTCTTCAAACCTAGTGAGGTGAACTATGATTGCTCTGATTCTATCCTAGTTAGGATATGTAGGCAGAAGATGCGATATCTTTGTGAGCAAACTTAGTGTATATATCCCTAGGTCTTAACCTACACATTTTACCCAATCCATAGCAAACACTTAGCAAACTTAGCATACAACAAACAAAAGGTTCCTGTAGAGTACTACAGATGTTTAGGATTTGAAATACCTACTATATGCATAACCGACCCCCGATCCCCGAATCTCTTAGCGTTGTTGTTACATTGCGCAAAAGGTTTTTTCTCTCTTTAGACCTTTCGTTTGGATAAATTAAAGTTCGGTTGTGAATTCAATGAATTAAAGATTCAAGTTAATCAATAGCTTGGTATCACGATTCTCACTGCAACACATGGTTATACAATCCCACTTCCAAACCGAAACTTCCAACAGTTGCATCATTCCAAAGGGTCTCTGATGTTCCACTTTCGACTTCTGACATACCAAACAGGCGTAAACAAATCGAGCTATATCTCTTTTCATATTATACCACCAAAATATTTTCCTTAAATTGTGGTACATTTTCGTAGCTCCCGGATGGGTACTCAAACCACTACGATGTCCCTTATTCAAAATTGACTTCTTCAGCTCATCATTATCCGGCACACAAATCCTGCCTCTGAATCTCAACACACCTGTGCTATCCAACTTAAAGTCACTATCGGAGTCACTCCCTACTCCCGACATCAAATCCACTAGCTTCATATCCAGCTATTAGTTCTCTCTAATCATATCCAAGAAATCATTGTTCACTTGCAACTTGCCCAACATCACACCACCTGCCGTAAACTCAGAAACCATGCTCAAATCTCTGAACTACTCAATTAGCTCCATTTCTTTTACCATTAAAGCCGACATATGAATTGTTTTCCTGGTCAAAGCATCGGCTACCACATCCGCCTTTCCTGGGTGATAACTCAAACTGAAATCGTAATCCTTCAAGAATTCCAACCATCTTCTCTGTCACATATTCAGCTCCTTCTGATCAAACAGATATTTCAGACTCTTATGGTCACTGAACACCTCAAATCTCGAACCATAAAAATAGTGCCTCCAGATCTTTAACACAAAAACTACCGCAGCCAATTCAAGGTCATGTGTAGGGTAATTCCTTTCATGCATCCTCAGTTGCCGCGAAGCATACGCCACCACCTTACCGTTCTGCATAAGAACCCTGCCTAATCCCATCTTAGACGCATCATAATACACCACAAAAGGTTCACTCGGATTTGTCAATATTAACACTGGTGCCGTAGTCAATCTCTTCTTCAGTTCCTCAAAGCTTTCTTCACAGGCAGCATCCCACATAAAAACTTGATCCTTCCTCGTCAACTGCGTCAATGGTAACGCCAAACGAGAAAACCCCACAATAAACCTTTGGTAATAACCTGCCAAACCCAAAAAGCTCCTAATTTCCGTTGCTGTCTTCGGCGGTTCCCACTGCAGCACTGCACTCACTTTCGATGGGTCCACCGCTACACCGTCACCATATATCACATGCCCAAGAAACTCACAGTCTTCATCCAGAACTCACACTTCGATAGCTTAGCAAACAACTTATTATATTTCATCATTTGCAACGCAATTCTCAAATGTCATGCATGCTCTTCTTCAGACTTAGAATAAATCAGTATATCATCAATAAACACAACAATAAACTGATCCAGGTAAGAATGGAATATTCAGTTCATATACTCCATAAACACTCCCGGTGCATTAGACACTCCAAAAGGAATTACAGTATATTCGTAATGTCCATAACGAGTTCTAAATGCCGTCTTCTTAATATCACCTTCTTTCACCCGGATCTGATGGTAACCCGACCTCAAGTCAATTTTACTGAACACACGAGCCCCCACAAACTGATCCATCAAATCATCAATCCTTTGAAGAGGATACTTATTCTTAATAGTCACCTTGTTCAACTGACGATAATCGATGCAAAAACGCATACTACCATCTTTCTTCTTTACCAACAGCACTGGAGCTCCCCACGACGACACACTCGGTCTGATAAACTTCCTATCCAATAATTCTCCAATTTGAGATTTCAACTCAGCCAACTCCACTGCCGACATCCTGTACGGTACCATAGATATAGGTCTCGTACCAGGAACAAGATCAATGCTAAATTCAACTTCTCTTGTCGGAGGCACTTCCGTAATATCATCAGGGAACACTTCAGGAAATTCGTTCACCACCGCCAACTCTTTCATCGACGCCTTGCTGTCAATAGATAATGATGCAAAAAAAGCAAACATTTTAGCTTCGTCCTCTAACAAGGTTCTCAATTCCTTATTAGACAAGGAATCCGCCAACACTTCCTCTTCTGGAGTAAGGAACAACAACACCTTCCGAAAACAATCGATGTAGACTCGGTTGAACTCCAACCAGTTCATACCCAGAATAACATCCAGCTTACCAAGTGGAAGACAAACCAGATCCACTCCAAAATCTCTGCCGAAAATAGTCAGTGGACACTTCAAACATACCCAAGAAGTAGTCACCGAACCAATAGAGGGAGTTTCAATAGTCAACTGTTGCTCAAGAGTAGACGACATCAATCCTAATCTCTTCACACAATCAACAAAAATGAACGAGTGGGTTGCACCTGTATCAATCATACCAGTTAAAGGAATATTATGGATAAAACAAGTACCTTTGATAGAACGCTCCTCGCCGGCAGCTTGAGTTCCTACCACTGCAAACACTTTACCACTGGCCTGAGGAACCTGAGACTTCTTCGGTTTCTCGCAATGGGTACTGATATGACCTTTCTCACCACAGTTATAATAGGTAGGCATAGCAGTCCTACAATCCGCCATCACATGGCCTGGCTTACCACACTTGAAACACTTCTTCACCTCATCAAGACAATCATTGGCACGATGCCCCGCACCACCACATCGGAAACACTTTACACCAGCAGACGCTCTCCCTTCTCTGGGCTTCTTATCAGCAGCAGCCTTATGTTTTCCCTTATCAGCAGGGACACTGTAAGGAGTGCCACCAAATCTCTACTTACCCTTCTGATCATTTACATCCTTATAGTGTGCAATCCTGGCCTGGTTATCATTATCATAAATCCGGCTTCTTCTTACCAGCTCAGGATAATTCCTGATCTTCTGACAAGCGATCCCCATCTTAATCTCCGGACGCAACCCATTCTCGAACTTCAAACACTTGGAAGTCATTGCCTCTTCAGTATTGTAATGAGGACAATACTGTACCAACCCTTCAAATTTAGCAGCATACTCTGCTACAGTCAGATTACCCTGCTTCAGCTCCAGAAACTCTATATCCTTAGCACTTCTTATATCTTCCGGAAAATACTTCTCCAGAAAACCAGTTCGAACCACATCCCAAGTAATAGCAGTTCCTGCAGCCTCCAATCTCTAGCGACTATTGTCCCACCAAGCCTCAGCTTCACCTTCTAACATGTGAGTACCAAACCTCACTTTTTGCTCATCATTACAACCCATTGTCCTGAAAATCTTCTCAATTGCCTTCAGCCATTTATGGGTAGCTTCAGGATCCAAAATTCCCCCTTCAAGCGTCGATGGCTTGTTGCTCTGGAACTGTGCCAAATCTCTGAATTGTGCACCCGCAACTTGGTTCTGATTAGCAACCACCTGCGCCATTGCTTGCATAGCTGCAGCCAAAGCAGCATCATTCCTCCCTGCCATACTGCTCAACCAAAACAATCACTAGGTTAAAAAGACACACCAGCTCTATCCTAAGGAAAGAATCCACAACTACACTGGCCGGACGGACCGACCTGCTCTGATACCAACTTGTAACACCCCACTTCCCAAATTAAAATAAAATGCGATTAAGTCAAATAATTATCAGAGTTTCCATACCAAAAGTGGGATATTACATTCACAAATTCAACAAAACACTTCTTTATATGGTTTTCAAAATAAAGCAGCGGAAAATTATCATTAATATATACATCATTCACGGCCATCCGCCAAAATACACAAAATATTCATTCAACATCAAGGTTCACCAAAATACGATATGTCACAGGAATACAACAATTTTATCATAAAACAAATAAACTCCCAAGTCCCGTGTTACGTATCAGAGCATCCTAGGACTCGACTTGCACACCACTATCCAAGCTAGCTATACACCTGGATTATCTGTACTTCCGATGAAGCACAGACCACAACAACAACAGAGGGGTGAGAAAACATGATCAAAATTATCGGTAATAAAATACATGAATAAAAAGGCAGTAAATAAACTAATCATCACCCCACCAACATCAAACAATACCTACTGTCTAATCATCAACACACATATCATAATGCAAGAATGCAAGCCAACACATGCATGCGATACCGACTCATCATCACGAATGGACACCGGGCCGTCAACCCTCCACAAGGGAGCACATCATAAACAGGATAGATCAGTTTTGCTCCTCCTGAGACATGATCTATCCCCACAATTCTCCACAGAGGAGTACGGGTGAATCACTTACGCTCCTTCTGAGACATGATTCAACAACGCAATCACCGATGGACACTAGGCCATCAACCCTCCACAACGGAGCACATCATAAACATCATAAGAGAGTACGGTTGAATCACTTACGCTCCATCCGAGACATGATTCAACCCTACCATCCTCCAAAAAGGAGTACGGATGGATCACTTACGCTCCTCCTGAGACATGATCCATCCCACCAAGACACCATGTTATGCACAACACACAAACATCAAGCACACTAAGTGCACACGATCCTACTGATCACATCACAATACATCACACACACACACACACACACACACACACACATATATATATATATATACCAATCAATTATATCAATCAAGTTAAATATTAGGGGAAATCACATTCGAACCCCGAGTACACACGATCCTCCCGATCACCTCACTATGCATCATATATATATATATATATATATATATATATATATATATATATATATATATATATATATATATATATATATATATATATATATATATATATATATATATATATATATATATATATATATATATATATATATATATATATATATATATATATATATATATATATATATATATATATATATATATATATATATATATATATATATATATATATATATATATATATATATATATATATATATATATATATATATATATATATATATATATATATATATATATATATATATATATATATATATATATATATATATATATATATATATATATATATATATATATATATATATATATATATATATATATATATATATATATATATATATATATATATATATATATATATATATATATATATATATATATATATATATATATATATATAAATATATATATATATATATATATATATATATATATATATATATATATATATATATATATATATATATATATATCTTACCCACCATTTAAATCATGTCAATTAAATTTGATATTTCATAATTACACCTCTCTACACCAAGTATACCATCTTCTTCACTAAGCAACGTCTCTCGACCTATCACCACCCAAGGAATTCTACAAAACGAATCACAAGGCAAAACAGCACAAAAATCACATTATGTCACGCTCGCTGGCTCACTCGCCTAGCGAGGCCTCAGCGGACGCTCGCTGCCTCACTCGCCTAGCGAACCTGCTAGCGAGTGCAGACAGTGGCTAATGGAAGTGTTCGCTACCCAACTCGCCTAGCGAATCCCTAGCGAATGCTCGCTACTAGCTCGCTCAGCGAAGGTGCTGGCGAATGTCTGCGATTTCCCAAAAATCTCACTGTTCAGAAATTCATCAAAAGCTCAAAAATCGCCCGATTCTCACCACACCAGATTCTACGACTAAACTACACTATTTGTTCCAGACCTCACCCGATAAATCACCAACTCTACTGATTAAATCATTTTCTACCTAAACGGTAAACTACTCAGAACATCCAACAAATCCCTACATTCATCCATGCAAGGCTGGAATACCAGAATTTAACCAATTCTTAACACCATAAACACAATTCATCCATGGAAACAACAATCAGAACACAACAGCATCTTAATCATGATCATCAAATCCCTATGGGGTTAATGAATCCCCAACTACCCCATTCATACAATTACCAATTTTAAACTGTTTCTCCCCCCTTACCTCGACTAGCTGCTTCGATCGATGAAAACTTCCAAGAATCTGATTACTCTCCGTTGTTCTTCTTCCTCTTGTTCTTGTTCTTCTCTCCTTCCTCTTCTCTTCCACTTGATCGTGTTCCTCTTTTTCCTTTCTTTCCAACTCACTAATACCCCCTTAAAACAATTATTCCCCATTTCTTTTTAATTCTAATATAATTCCAATAATAATAATAATAATAATAATAATACCATTACTATTAATTATCAAATTATTATCATTATTAATTTTATTATACTAATATTAAAGGCTATAGCTTCTTAAATAATCCCCACAAAAGACATGTTGAATTAAAATAACACCGGAAAGATTAAATAATTAAAATGGGTGTTACAGTTACTGACGATATTGTTGCGAACGTTGCACCCTACTCCTATTCTTGTTTCTGTACCCTGTCACTGCATTTGCTTCACCCTCCCTCTTCTTATTATTGCCAAAAGTTTTTCTCCCTCCACCAGATGTGGATCCTTCTCCTGCTTGAATTTTTCCCAGCTTAATATCATTCTCAACTCTTTCACCAGTAATAATTAGATCAGAGAAACTACCAGACATGTTCCCAATCATCTTTTCATAGTATATCTCAGGCAACGTTGCCACAAATATATCAATGAGTTCCCTTTTGACCATTGGAGGCAGAACTCTCGCAGCTAGCTCACGCCACCTCTGGGCATATTCTTTGAACCCATCATTACTCCTTTGAGAAAGATTCTGCAGTTGACCACGGTTTGGAGCTAAATCACTATTGTATTGATAATAACGCACGAATGCCTCCCCAAGGTCTCTCCAACTTCTGATATTGGTCCCCTCAAGGCCCATGTACCATTCCAAAGACGGCCTAGATAAACTGTCTTGGAAGAAGTGCATCAAGAGCTTTTCATCATCAGAATATGCAGACATCTTCCTATAGTAAGATCAGAGGTGTACTCTGGGACAGGTCGTCCCTTTGTACTTGTCAAAGTCAGGCACTTTGAACTTTGAAGGAATCTTCAAACCTGGAATCAACCCCAAGTTAGACATGTCTAGCCCTAGAGAATTCTGATTCTCTAAATTCTTAATTTTCTCCTCAATCATTCTGAACCTCCTATTCGCATCAGACTGCAAACCCACGCCCAAATCTCCCATAGAAAACACGTCATCTTGTTCATCTTCCTCCCACTGAGGACCAGCATTACCATGTACAGCGGCCGCCGCACCAGCTAGATGAGCTCTAGTTTGATTACCCATGCCTAGAGGAATAACAATTGTTTGAATAAAATTTGCTTGAGGAATACTATTATCCACCGGGGGAGGTACAACAACAGTCCCACCATGCAAAACCCCGCTTCCGTCCACCCTAGCAATCAAAGGTTAGACAAGCGTTCTCAACTGCTCTTGGCCGTTAGCAACCCCTTGCATGAGATCTATGAACTGCACCATGCAATCTCTGAACTCTTGTAACTCAAGCTGAATCTGGTTCATTGCTTTCTGTTGATTTCCCTTAGTTGAGTATCAGTGAATATCCCGGTATGTAATCCTGAAACACTGCTGAGAAAACCACAATGAGAAATAAGGTAAATGGAACTAGAACACCTGCAATGCAATATGAAAATGATGCAACATGCAAGCATGTAAATATGATTTAGGGAAATTTTCCCCTTGATTCTAGTTCCACGGAAACAATAGGAGAATGAAGAGCCAACAGATGGAGCCACAAAATCCCTCTCATAAATAAAATGAGGATCAAAGTATCAACATACAACACATCACTAAGGAAAAACAACAGAGGCAAAACGACCTCATCCAACAATCCTGGTGATGGTCAGAATACCAGATAACAACAAATACAGAAAATAGAAAGGAAAACTGCATCATGCATGGCAGCGAGTTTGGAACTCTTCCAATAACTCCTTCATATCAGGATGATCAGATCGGGCAACTAACTCCTGAATAAGAAATTCTCTCCTGCTAATGATAACCTGTAAGCCTTGAGCATAGTCCTCCTAAGCGCCCTCTCCAATTGCATCTTCAAGTCTGGGCTTCTTCACTTCTGCTCTCAACTTGTATTCCTCCAACGTTGCAAGAGCTTCTCGTAGCTTGTGGTCGCTCTCGTATTGGCGAGAGGATTCTCCTGGAGTTTTTTCATCTTTAATTCGGAGCTGAGTCTTCAACTTGACAATTTGCTGACGAAGCTCATCTTCTCTCTCTTTGTTGTTGGTCAGAATTGCATTCCATTGAGCGTTGAAATTTGATATCTCTAGGTGCGCTTTTTCTAGCTCCTTCTTCTTGTCTTTGAGGATATTGCTAGCACTCTTCAAGTCTTAACCTACTTGCTCTCGAGCGCAGATCTCTTCAGTCAGTTCTCTTCCCATTTTATTCAGAGTCTCTGTCTTCATCTTGGACAGGTAATCAACTTCATTCTTTTCACTTCTAAGCTGAATAATATCCTTCTCCAACTCTTCATTCACTTTGCATAGTTATTTTTTTTCATCCCACAGTTGATTGTACCGCTGAATGTCAACTATCGTTGGTTCTTCAACTACCAAGGGATATAAAGGCCCTCTGACCGGGAAGGGTAACAACAGCCTCTCAACCCTTTCTTGGATCCATTCAACGTATGGTCCATAAGCTCTGCAATCGCTTCTACCCAAAGGAGACTTTCCTTTGCGGTGAATTCTACCCCAAGCTTTTTCCAATCTCGTTAAGGTCTCACTGTCAACTGCTCTGGTGAAATACAAAGATTCTTGTATTTCCTCCTCCCTCGGGGGTCCTTTCAGAGCATAACCAAATTGTCTGACGGCAAGAGCTGGATTATAATTAATGCCACCTTTCCTCCCAATCAAAGGAACATTGGGAAAGTTTCCACAGCTGTAGACAATCTCCATACCCAAAAGGTCTCTATTAAACCAAATGATATTCTCCAAAGTTATGCCCATAAGCCTCTCTAACCAATCAACAGTATCTGAGATGTTAACAAAAGGTCCAACCTTGGGAAGATGATCCATAAACCATCTGTACAGGAGTGGTGCACAACAGGAGATACTCTTCCCTCTCTGGTTCTCATTCTTATAGTGGATAGAATGATAAACATCTCCTAAGAGTGTTGGCACAGGATTCTTAGAAGCGAAGATATGGAAGGAGTCCAAATCAACAAAATCTGGGATATTGGGAAACAATATTATGCCATAGATGCAGAGAGGAAAAACATCATTGAAAACAACCTGACATCCTTCCTTCGCAAAATGCTAAGCTCTACTCACCAAGAATGGTAATGGGAAGCCAGGAACTCCATTCCTCCATACCATCTTTCCATCCAACTCAGAAAGATCCAAATGAAGAGAATTTCCTAGCTTGGTCAAGTTGGGTTCTGCTTCAGAATGGAAGAAAGGCATCTGCTCCATGACTAGAACTCCTATCAACATAGCAAATTCTTCCAATGTTGGCATCATTACATATCTTGGGAAGGTGAAACAATGCAGCTGAGGATCATAAAACTGTAGCAGTGTATGGATACCTCCTAACTCAAACCTTGAGGCTTTGCAGACATAGCTCATAATTTTCCCATAGTCCTTCCTAAAATCCTCCATAACCCCATGATCGGCTACATAAATCAGACTAAGCAAAGACCCTATCTCTAGTGTTGGGAAATTGTAGACAATAGTTCTCTTCAAACCGGGCTCCATTTTGATGGTGGATTATATTACTAGAATCAAGAGGAAAATATGCACCTGAAACACAAATACATGCAAATGTTAATATGCAAATGCAACAGGGGATCGATATTGTTGCGCTGTCGACTGAGATGAACCAGAGCTTCACTTCGGCGAGAAAATAACACAACACTGAGATAATAGGAACCCACTGCATCAAGGATCAAAAGTCCATACTGACGAGAAAACCGGGTTGGTTGGAGGTCAAGTTTCCTGCATAACCCTCCCACTCACAAGTTATGGACCTATCTCTGATATGGTTCGGAATCCTATGCGGTTGTCAGCATCACAGACTTTCGAGAAACAATAATACATTCACCATTTCTAGTTTGGCATCATAGTCAACGAAGAGGCCTCACTTAGCTGACTCCCAAATGAACGGTTTCCAAAGTCGACAATCCTCAGATCTAACATCCTCTCAACTGTCCGAAACAGACTGGAAAGGTAGTCATCAAAGAGAATCTCATCTGAACACGAATTTCATGAGGACTAGTGCACATCGAACGTAGAGGTCCATCGCTACTTTCCACTCTAATGTTATGGATATCCTCAAGCCTGGGTTTTGGCTTATCACACAATGGAACAGTTCTACACAACACAACAATATCATGATAATAATGTGCGGAAAATAAAATGCAAACACAATATTGTACAAATGCAACACATATACACACCCATAAACAAAAACACACAAGCGATAGGATTGACTCGCATAAGGGATGAGAAGTATCCCCAGCAGAGTCGCCAGCTGTCGCTACTGTGAAAAAGGGGCCGACTGACTGACAGAAGAGTCGCCACCGAACGTTATTTATCCCAAAGATATGGAAAGGAAACGATCAAAGAAAGCCTGATGAAAAGGGAAAAGACAAGGTCATCGCAACCAAATCTTGGGTTCGGGAGTCGGTTACGCAAGGGGAAGGTATGAGCACCCCTCACATCCGTTGTACTCAATGGGATCCACGCTTGTTGTCTATCTAAAAGGGTGTTAATCTATCAAAAGGCTGGCACACAGGGTGAAAGAAAAGAAAAGATACTCGATAGAGCATCAACATTCTATGCCTACATATTCCCTCGTGCAAGGGGAAAGTCAGAGTCAACGTAGTTCGGAAAACTACGGGTGATGGGGGGAAGGTTGCTCGCCAAGACATCGTCGTCTTGTGCCTACGTATCCTCATCTAGTATGAGAAATCAGAGCAAATGTAGTTCGGGCTAACACGACCACAAATTGGTTCAAGTGTTTTAATGAGTAGGGTTAAATCTTCGTTCTAGCAATTAGGGACAATACCTGTTTGCGGTAGAACCAAAACTTAGCACACTCTTTTTGAAAATAATTTTCAAACAATCCAGAAGGACAAAAAGGTTTGATGTTTTGTTTTGTGTTTTTTATGAGAAGAAGTGAATTGAGTTAGGTTTGTAACTCATGTTGCACTAAAGACTATGACTTGAGAGAGAATGCGTCACATATCGCCCAAAGGGCATATGCTAAACACTCTAGACAGTGTGAGAGGAGGGCCCCCCACCTATCATTCCTCAAGTACTTAAGGCTCGTAGCGTGCAACAATTATTCTCCTTTATTAAGTGTCTTATGAAGTTATGAGATGAGAAGAGAAGACACAAGACTCTAAGGGGAGCTGATCAACCCTAATGTTATCATGCAATGTGATCATAAAGTTGGGATTGAAAAGGGAAATTCTATCCTAACGTTATCATGCAAAGGATTTAAAGCCTAATGTCTCTCCTACTCCCATCTTAAATAGAGGGACTAGGAATCCTAAGGGATCATGGCAAAAGACCAAGTAAACACATAGCAATTCAATCACAGATGAAATGAGAAATGAAAGTGACTTAAACAAGTCAATACAATAAGAGATGTAATCATGAAATGCAAGCATAAATGATGCAAGAAGACTCAACAAACTAAAGACTCAACACAAGATAATGACTTAAACAAGTCAAGAAAGATGAGATGAAATGGGAGAAGCAAGCTCCTACAACCATCAACCATCAATCATCATAAAAGAATAATGTTAATCATAAAACGAAATTTATATTATAAAAACTATCTTAAAAACCTAATAAAAACTATATTCTAAAACTAATAAAAATCTAACAAATAAAATCTATATTAAAAATAACATCAATCCACTCTTAAAAACAAAATTAAAAATCCAATTAAGCTATAATCTAAATAAATAAATAAAACAAAAATAGTAAATAAATGCAAAATGCCATGGAAAAAACAGGCGAGCATCGAAATGCACCGATATTATCGATACAGATTGAATCATCAAAAAGAGAGCGACTTTCGCTCGATTTCGACATTGAACTTCTCGTTTGAATGATTTGAATCGCCTGAAATGCGAGCAAAGCGGCTAAAATCCTGATAAATTCAATCCGACTGATAACACGGGCAAAATGCGACCTAAATGATATGCAGATGAAATACGAAGCAAAAACCAGTCAGAGCTAGAAAATAGGTGCGCAAATTTTAGAGTGCAACAGCTGCCCCTATTCAATCGACTTGGACCGGAAGGGATGAAAAGCAACCGCTTTTAGACATTCAAGGTAAAAGGTGATTGAATATAAAAGAGCCTGGAAATTTGCAGTCTGATCAGGATAATAAACTGTAGAACCTGTCAATCAAGCTCACCTGAGAAAAGTATCTGAAAACCGTAGGAAAATGAGCTAACTCATCACCAATACAGAAAGCATCGACACGCAGTCAGAAGAAACATCTGCTAATCCAAGCAGAAATTTGCTAAATAAAAGCGAGCATCGAACCCGAAGGCCGGCTCAACACGAAGTTAAGAAGAACATCTGACCTCGTTGCCAGGCATCTATTAAATAAAAACAGGCATCGAACCCAAAGGACGGCTCAACCCGAAGTTGAAAATATCTTATCTGAAACTCGCATCGTCTAAGGATAGATGGAGAGAAAACCATATCCAAAGTCTCGCATCGTCTAAGGATAGACGGAGAGAAAAACATATCCAAATCCGAAGAACCACCTCGTCTAAGGATAGACGGGAAGAAAAATCATATCCAAAATACTCACATTGTCTAATGGTAGACGAGAAGAAATATCCATATCCGAAGAACCAAATCGTCTAGGGGTAGACGGAAAGAAAACCATATCTAAAGAAACACCTCGTCTAAGGGTAGACGGGAAGAAAAATCATGTCCGAGAGACACATCGTCTAATGGTACACGGGAAGAAAAATATCCAAAGTCACATCGTCTAAGGGTAGACGGGAAGCAAACCTGTCCGAAAACCACATCGTCTAAGGGTAGACGGGAAGAAACAAAATATCTGAAAACCACATTGAAATCTTGCGTCGTCTAAGGATAGACGGAGAGAAAACAATATCCAAAAATCCACATCGTCTAAGGGTAAACGGGAAGAAACATCATATCCAAAATCCACATCGTCTAAGGGTAGACGGGAAGAAAAATATCCAAAGTCACATCGTCTAAGGGTAGATGGTAAGGAACATATCCGAAAACTCACATCGTCTAATAGTAGACAGGAAGGAAAATATCCGAAGTCACATCGTCTAAGGGTAGACGGGAAGCAAACCTGAGTCACATCGTCTAAGAGTAGACAGGAAGGCAAACCGTATCTAAAATCACATTGTCTAAGAGTAGACGGGGAGAAAACCTGCTGGGGATGTCATCATCAGAGGGTTGACGGACAAAGAAAGTCTTCTTGGAGATGTCATCATCAGAGGGCTGACGGACAAAGCATGACCGACGTATGATCTGAAACCCAAAAAGAAGTAAGCATACGAGTTGACTGAACTAGGCTGTTGATATATCACTGTCTTGATTGAAGAGTTGATTCAGGTTGCCATGAAAGGCTAACAAAAACTGGCTTATGCTTCACATGCATATGTTTGAATTTTATGGCGTAATGCTCCATACAAAATGGAAATGCTACACATTTGAGGATGAAATGAAAAGATGATGCAAATATGATAACTATATGCAGAAATGCAGATGCAGGCTCAAGCTACCAGGGAAAGCTGGATGTGCCAAGAATCACTCTAGCAAAATAAATGCTGAAGAGACGAAGCCAATTCCGCTGGGGATAAATGGATGCGCCAAGTTTGATTGGACTTTCGCTGGGGAAATAGGTGAAAACCTGATGGTGATTGGTTTTTTGTGGGGTGCCAATAAGGATTGAGCTTTCGAAATGAGGCACTAATAGGGATTGGTCTTTCTGGTGGTTGCCAATAGGAATGGGACTTTTAGGCTATCTGTGAGGGGTCAGGTACGACTGACGCTGGGAAATGCCCTATCTGGATACAAGGCTTAAGAAAATGGCTTGTCTGGATACAAGGTTGGAAAATGGATTTTCTGGATACAAGGTTGGAAAATGGCTTGTCTGGATACAAGGTTTATGGTGAAAGGGTCAGGGGATGGTTAACATGACTTCCCGACATTCGTCTTGAACTTGAAGGTTGACTGAACCTGCTTGAATAGCTCTGAGTAGCTCTGAAGATATGGAGAGGAACAATTCCTTTACTTCCAATTTTTACCCCAGCTTGTGGGATTTCTGTAGAAATCTTCCTCGAAAGGGAACCTGAAATCTATATACCCTGATGGTTTGATATGAACTGCCTCAGCATAAGGTGCTTCAAATTCACTGCCTTCTGGATAAGGATAGTTTATGTGCTCTTGGGGTGACCTGCCCCAGCGTTGAAAAGATGTTGCCTCTGATTGGGTGATTTGTAGAGAAGTGTCTCTGACTTCGAGAGATTTACCGAATCTCGACCTGATTGCCCTAGATTAACTGAACTTTGGAATGGCTGGCTCCCATTATGACCATTCAATGTGGCTTGCCCCTGCTCAACAGAGCACTCAGACGCTCTGTATCTTATCTCGATCAAACTTTCCAATGTAGAAACTCTCCTGATGTCAAGTGCTTACTTGCAAGTAAAACAAATCGTTTTGCAAAAGATAATATTAATGCAATGCATATGATAGTTTTGAAATCCAAGTCTGTTCACTGGAAAAAAGTTGTGACATTTAGTGAAGGCATCACTTATCAGAATGTCAATATCAATACCATAAGGTAGGAAAATCCTATTAGGAGTCAGTTTCGACACGATCTTTACCAAAGTATGCTTTCAAAATAAACCCTGCTTCAATTAGGACTTTTGAGGTTGTAATGTGGTCAGGTTCACGGTTTGAAAGAAAGAATATAAGGCTCAAATTTCTATTTAACCCATCCATTCTCCTTGATATTCTCCAATCCTATATTCAGCTAATTTGATACAAGCACTCACCTCTCAAAGGTTGAATGACAGGAGTGATGGTTCAGGAAACCACACGTTTTCGGAGTGACAGTCACTCTCTTTTCATCTTTTGGTGCCTGGAGTCACACGACTTGCTTTCTTATAATTTTTTCAATTCCCTATTTTTTCCTGGACTGACTCTTTTGAGTACATCTTCTGATTTCGAAGTCCAGCGGGATGCCCTAATTTTTTCCTAAGTCACTTGTTTTCAAGTTATCGACTTAGCGGGCTTCTTATTTTCTTTTCTTTTCTTTTCTTCTGTTTCTGTTTTTTTTTTGTTGAACAAATTGTGTGACACCGGCTTGTCTGACTTGTTGAAAGGATTGTGACTGTCTCACTCCTTGGTCGGCAAGGGATAACCACTGTAGTTTTATAGGTACGACCTCTACAGGTGTGATTGATCCTTGAACGGGAACACTCCTTCTGCAATTTGGATGCTCGGTCAAATTAACTGACACCTACCCTGCCCCAGGTTGAGATTGAGGTTTTTCGTTTTCAAAAAAGAAACTCCTACAACTAGACTCAAAGGGGTTTGACAAGGGATTATCATCCTTATATCTCCGGTGTTTAGGAATTTGAAACAATGCTTGTACATCATCAACAAGTTTTATTCAAAAGCATACAATCAGAAGTTTTCGTCTTTCAACTTCGTCATCCTCCCTCAAAGAATTTCGCTTAAACAAGCATTTGACAACAATAAAAAGCATTGAGTGAACACGAATGGATTTAATCAAAATATGCATATTCATTTCATTATCATTATCAACTGAAAACAAACAACTTTTACAGATAAAATTTGCACTTAAACAGAAAAGAAACTACAAATACGAAGAAAAGACATGATATAACAAATTTCCAGCTTTTGGGAACTGGGCTTTCCAATCATGATTTGTTGTTGAGCCAGCCATCTTCAGAATTGCTCGTCGAAGTCAGTCTGGTACTCTTCTGAACCCACATGACTAGATGAAGGAAGACTGTTGATCTGGATACCCTGAGGCGTGATTGAGAATATATTGGAATCAAGAAGAGTCTGAATCTTGCTTTTAAGCACTTTACAGTCTTCGGTTGAATGCCCATGTGCCCCAGCATGGTACTCACAACGGGCGTTGACATCAAAACCTGGCGGATACGTAGGAAACTCTGGATTAGTCTTCTTTGGCACTATCAACCCACCTCTGATCAAATCCGGCAACTTCTAACTGTACGACATCGGCAACTGGGTGAAATACCTCTCTGGCTTCCTTGGTCTTCGTCGGGCGTGCTGACGCGGCTGATAATGGTATGACTGTTGACTCTAGAGGGGAACAGATATCTAATACACAGACCCAACAGGTTACTGACTCTGAATACTCTCGAAGTGTCTGAAAACTGAATCTGAGGTATCGGGGATTCTGGGATGGCATCACTTTCTTTCTCCCATTCTTCTTGAGAACTGACAACTGATTCACTTTCATAAACTGGGGTATCTGAGATGTCTCAAATCTTTCCATTCTTAAGTCCACTCTCAATACATTCTCCCATTATCACCAAGTCAGAAAAGTTTGCTGCCCTACTACCAACCATCTTATCAAAGTAATGGCCCTGCAAAGTACCCATGAATAGGTCAACCAATTCTCTTTCCAGAAGTGATGGTTGAACACGAACAACTAACTCTCTCCATCTCTGCACATATCCTCTGAAGGATTCATTTTCCGCCTGAGATAATTCTTTCAACTGCGTACGGCTGGGAGCCATATCGAGATTGTAATTGTACTTCTTCACAAAAGCACTGGCTAAATCTGACCATGATCGGATGCAACCACTTTCCAACTGCATGTACCAACCCAACGATGCTCCACTCAGACTGTCCTGGAAACAATGAATCATAAGCTTATCATTGTGGACATGTGATGTCATTCTTATATAGAACATCACCAAATGCTGCTTCAGACAACTGTCCCCCTTGTATTTCTCGAAATTTGGCGTCTTAAACTTCGGAGGCATCACAAGACCTGACATCAAACATATGCTCATAGCATTCAGATTAAGAGCATCCTGACTCATCAGGGTGTCAAGCTTTTCATCCAACAGAAGATATCTTCTCATAAACTCAACAGTCTGTGGGTTCTTAGGATTAATCTTCATAACAGCCCTCTGAGAATCTGGCACAGAGAATGTGAAACTCTGATAATCCGAGTCATTGAGAGAAGATGAACCTCTATCTCGAATAAAGGTATGCTCTCGATCTTCAACATGGATTTGCACAGGATGAGCTTGAGCAACATTATTCACTAGAGTCCTCTGAATATTGGCCTATCCTCTTGTCATAGTTGTCATGGCTTCCATGAGTTGATCCAACTGATTCTTCATCAATTCAAACAATGCCCTTGTAACAACAAAATTCTGCTCTCTTGAATTCATGATTCTTCCAGAAGTTAACTCAAATCCAATGCGAATGTCAGGAAATCAATTGTGGGTTGGACAAAAGACGGGTAAGCTCTCTGTTCCGGCTGAGGATGGACATGCAAAAATGAGATGCAAATGCAATGCAAAATGCAACAAACAAAATATCAAATCCTCCACAAAGCTCTGAAAATTACTGCACTGCTGACTGGATAAGTTCATAAGTCTGCTCTGAAGAGAAAACCAGAATACTGGGTTGGTTGGAGGTCAAGTTTCCTGCATAACCCAATCCCTCTCACAGGCATGAACCTAATCTCTGATAAGGTTTGGCATCCTATGCGTTCGTCAGTGTCACAGACTTTCGAGAAACGATGATACGTTCACCATTTTTGGTTTGGCATCATAGTCTAACAAAGTGGCCTCACTTAGCTGACTCCCAAGTGATCGGTCTCCAGAGTCGACAGTTTCCAGATCCAACACCCCCTCCCGGCCAATGTACGACATAAAATGTCTTCAAAAGGAAACCTCATCTGAACGCGGATTTCATGAGGACTAGTGCATGCCTAGCATACAGGTCCTCACTATTCTCCACTCTAATGTTATGTATGTACTCAAGTCTGGGTTTTGACTTATCTCTCAAAGGAACAACCCCACCCAACAATACCGCAACATATAATAAAATGGGGAAAATGTAAATACAACAATATACAAAATACAACACACAAATATACACACCTAAAGACAAACAAACAAACGCTAGGATTGACTCGCATAGAGGATGGAAAGATTCCCCAGCAGAGTCGCCAGCTGTCGCATCGCTGCGAAAGAGGGGACGACAAGGACAAAAGAGTCGCCACCGTTTGTTATTTATCCCAAAGAGAGGGAAAGGAAATGATCAGAGAAAACCTACGAAAAAGGGAGAAGACAGGTCATCGCAACCAAATCTTGGGTTCGGAAGTCGGTTACGCAAAGGGAAGGTATGAGAACCCCTCACGTTCGTTGTACTCAACGGGATCCACGCTTGTTGTCTAAGTCTATGGGTGAAAAACAAACTATCTATGGCTGCTACTGCTAACGGAGAAAAAACTGACTCGATAGGACATCGTCGTCCTATGCCTACGTATTCCCTCGTGCAATGGGAAAGTCAGAGTCAACGTAGTTCGGGAAACTACAGGGGAGGTTGCTCGTCAAGACATCACGTCTTGTGCCTACGTATTCTCATCTAGTATGAGAAATCAGAGCAAAACATAGTTCAGGAAACTACGGGAAAAGAGGCGTTCTCGATTGCACGGGGGCGAGAGAAAAGGTTCGGAATAACAGGCTGGTCTCGATTGCACGGGAGCAAGAGAAGGGAAGATTAGTCATCAGCGGGAAAGTCTCAATTGCTCTTGGGCGAGAGAAAAGAGAAATTAGTCGTTAGGGTGCTCGCCAAGACATTGCGTCTTGTGCCTACATATTCTCATCTGGTATGAGAAATCAGAGCAGCTGTAGTTCAGCTAACTACAGGAAAGAGGGAAAAGTGCTCGCTAGGATTATCGCAATCCTATGACTACGTACTCTCAACAGATATGAGAGATCAGAGTAGCCGTAGTTCGGCTAACTACGAAAAGCGGTATCAATCGCACGAGGGCGAGAGAAAAGGGGAGTCTCGATCGCACGGGGGCGAGAGAAATGGATCCTAGGCCTGAAACGCCTAAACGGGAAGGAATCGGACGCGCACGCAAAATCCTAAGACGTAGGAGCGAATGCGTCGCATATCGTCCAAAGGACATACGCTAAACACTCTAGACGAGAGAGAGGAGGCCTCCCATCATCATTTCCCACGTGTCTATCGCTTACGGCTCACAACACTTGGCAATTGAATAAAAAGAGCTGAATTAGAAAGATGTTACCGAACGAAGTGGTTCCGTTGACCCTTGACTTTGCGTGTATGCTCATTTCCAAGCTTCTCCTCTTTGATCCTTGTTGATGATGTTTCGAATCGGGACCAATGTGACGCTGAACCGTTGCAGCTCAACTTATGAATGGAGTCAAGCTATAGGAGGTCACATATTGATATCCGTGCCATAGACAAGATAGAGAAATGATATTGAGGATCATTCTCCAATTGAATCGTGTCGCACGGACCAAAAACAGTGGGATCTCGTCTTACGGATACAAGACTTCATCGATCCAAGAAAGTCAAAATGAAATCGGAAAGAAGAAGAAAAAAAGGAGAGAAAGGAGGTGGTTTCAGATCCAACAAATTCATCAATAATTTGACTGGTAATGGATTACGGAAATGTCGTCATCGGCCAAAACAGATGAAATGACATAAAGTCGAAAATGAGAAAGAAGAGAAAAAGTTTGTCTCGGATCCATCGTTTCTCATCAATAATTTGACGGAGAATCGAAAGAAATCTCTTCATCGACCAAAACAAATGAAAATGGGACAAAATTCCCAATAACAAATGAGAAATAAAATTCAACTTCTAAAATAAATAAAACTTAAAAATTCTAAAAGAAAAATGAAATAATATATATAATATATTCTAAAATAAATAAAATAGAAAGTATTATGAAACTTTAAAAGAAAATTAAGAATAGAAAATATATATTTATCTAGAAACTATTTATAGTAATAAAGAAAAAAATATATATATATATATATATATATATATATATATATATATATATATATATATATATATATATATATATATATATATATATATATATATATATATATATATATATATATATATATATATATATATATATATATATATATATATATATATATATATATATATATATATATATATATATATATATATATATATATATATATATATATATATATATATATATATATATATATATATATATATATATATATATATATATATATATATATATATATATATATATATATATATATATATATATATATATATATATATATATATATATATATATATATATATATATATATATATATATATATATATATATATATATATATATATTAACAATATTAACAATTAAAAGACAGATTAGCAAAATATTTACAAAATTTTATATGCAAAATGAAAATTGTTTTTAATAAACTAATAATAACTTTTATAAACTAATTTATATATAAAAAATAAATTACATCAAAAAATAAATAAAATAGAAAAACAACATGAAGGTCAACAACTCAAGCTAACCAAAATCAGTTTCCCCTTTTCTTTAAACTGAAATACAGAGAAAAATGCAAAGTCAAAAGAAAATGAGATGGAACGAATCCTCAACGAAGAACATCACGGCATGCTCTGGGTTTCTTACTTTCACCTTCGATTTGCTCAGATTTGTTTATGATTCATTCGATTCCAATCTCTCTCCATCTTATTCTCTCCTCCTAATCTTCTCATTTTTTTTGAATTGGTTTCAGTTTCTTTGATTGAGAAAGGTGGATGGGTTGAAGAACGGCGGTCGGAGGGTTTGAGAGGGTTTCGAGGGTTGTCGAAGGGTTGTTTGATGTGGGGTTCGAAGTGGGTTCAGGGGTTTCAGAAGTTTGCGAAAGGTTTCGTCTGGGTTTCATCTTCAAAGGTGATGGTGAGAGTTGTATGGATTTTAACGGTGGTGAATCGATGAAATTTGGAATGATTTCTGGGTTTTAAGTTGAAGCTTCTAGGTCACTAATGGAGGTCCAGTTTCTATTTATCGTTAATGTTGAAGAAATTCAGAGATGGAGGTTTTGATTTGAAAGGTGGATTTACGGTGGTGGTGTGATTGTTCGCGAAGACCTTTGAAGAACAAAGATAGCTTGCGTTTTCTGGGTTTGTTCTTGAGTTCATGGGTTTGTGGTTTGAGGTGGTTCGAGTGATGATGCTTGGATGAATTTTCGGGTTGGTGAATTTTGAGAGTTGATGAACAAAGAATGGAGGAATATCAGTTCTGAAGATTTATTTCAAAGGTGAAGAAAAATGAAATGGTGTTAGGTTTGTTGAACATGTTGCTCGATGGAGATGGTAGCCGGAAAAATGAAGGATGAAGGTTGGAATATTGGAGGTTTGGAGTGTTCACGATGAAGATGAAGTTGAAGGTGTTGATGGTTTGTTTGAAGGATTTATGAAGATGGTTTTCGGAGTTGCTTTTGTTCATCAAGGGAGGTTGTTTATGGTGTTTAAATGTTGCTGGGTTGAAGCTTTTGATGGTGGTGGTGGGTAGGACGGTCGGATTCTGGGGTTAGGGATGGAGATTGATGAAGAACACGATGAGGGTGGCTAGGGTAGGCGGCTAGGTTTTCCGTGTAGGGTTTTCCAAGGAAGGTGATAAACAGTGACATATATAGTGGAATGTTGACATGTGGTCTGGTTGTTTGGCTTGTTAATTGCTGATTAAAATGACTAATAACATGCAGATGGTGATTAATTATATGTTGAAGTTGACTTAATGCCGATGATGATGCACCGTGTTTCAAAAAAACCAATCCAATTAATTAAAATAATAACTAACTATAACCCGAATCAAATAATACTAAAAATATAAATCCTAATTAAGCTAAGATTTACTATTAACTAATAACAAATAAAGTTCTAATTGAAATTAATCTAAACTTCTAAATAAATAAATTCTAAAATCATAAAAATCTAAATAATTAACAAACTATTTCTAAAAATAAATTAATTTCTAATTCTAAATAAATCCACTTAATAATCTATTTAAAAAAACAATTTCTAAAAGGAAATCTATATTATAAAAACTATCTTAAAAGCCTAATAAAAACTATATTCTAAAACTAATAAAAATCTAACAAATAAAATCTATATTAAAAATAATATCTATCCACTCTTAAAAACAAAATTAAAAATCCAATTAAGTTATACTCTAAATAAATAAATAAAACAAAAATAGTAAATAAATGCAAAATGGCATGGAAAAAACGGACGAGCACCGAAATGCGGCGATATTATCGATACGGGTTGAATCATCAAAAAGAGAGTGACTTTCGCTCGATTTCGACACTGAACTTCTCGTTTGAATGATTTGAATCGCCTGAAACCCGAGCAAAGGGGCTAAAATCCTAATAAATTCAATCCGACTGATAACACGAGCAAAATGCGACCTAAATGATATGTAGATGAAATACGAAGCAAAAACCAATCAGAGTTAGAAAACGGGTGGGCAAATTTTAGGGTGCAACAATACAGTCTTTGTGTGCGTGCTTTTTTGTCTAACGAGCTGATGCAGGTGCATTTAACTACAAGTGAGAAATGGTACTCGTTCTCTCAGTCAAGTGTTTCAAGAGGTGATTAACAAATTCTTATTAAAAAGGGTCATATGATTTTCTACTGGTCGTTTTCCTCAAGATTTCTCAAAGTTTTCCCCAAAGAGGATTAGGGCTTTCTATCCATTGGTTTTGAGCATGGTTATTTGAGAACCAGTTGGAGTTTCATGATGAGTTTCTTTACAAGTGTGTCCTAACTCTCATAGGATTTCTCAAGGCATGGCTCTAGTACCAAGTTCGCCTTCGACTGTGCAACAAAGGTTAAGCCTAAATTCAAGAAAGATCTTGTTCCTATCCATGAAGTTTGACCATCTTTTATTCCTCTTGGATTTTAAAGAAAAAGTTTGGATTGTATTATGAGTAGTTTTTGAGTAATGTGCTTGGAAATATATTTTACCGTAGAGAATTCATCCATTCAAGTGTACCAAATTTAAATTCAGGTATTTGTTTCAGGATTTTTGTTCAGTTTGTAACTTCAAAGAGATTTTCGTGAAAAGCAAGTCTTAATGTCTTGATTCGCCAATAACGAATTCAAGGCCTTACTCATGTGGTTTTCTTTGTATATAAGTTATGGATTCAAGGAGATACAAGTTGAAAGTTCATATTTTAAAGACCAATCTTAAGTTGATAAAAAGATTCATTACAAGCTCAAAAGCATGGAAATTCAAGTTGATATTTCACTATGCTAGAACTCAAGTTAAGAGCAAAGAAATTCTTATGTGATGTTCATCAAAATGTGATTCCAAAGTTCAAGAATCATGTTTCTCACAAAATGTAATTGGAAAGTGTTAAAGCTTAAATCAAAGTCAAATCATGAGGGTTCAACAAGAAATACATGAAAAATATATAAGCAATAACTATTGAATTGTTCATGTTATAACATTAATAATATACTAAGAGGCATTGAAAGATGCTAACTGCGTGAAACCAGACGCATCAGCATTTCACCTCAATGTTCCCCATAGTCCTAGCTACGTACAGAATTTTCCAACTTCGATCGTCATAACTTATGCTTCTTTATGAATGGAAAGGAAAGACGCTCAACCAGTTGTAAATGTATTTAGAGATAGAGTTATGTGATAATGAGTGAGGGAGCAACCAACTTCAAGAGGCTAAGCAGTGGCAGACCATAACGGAAGCCAGAAATCTGTTACTCCAAGCTGTCATTCATTCATGAATTGTTTATGGAGGAAAGTAAAAAAAAAAACTGTTGTAACCACGATCTGCCATGACCATTACTTTAGCTTCTGAAATGCCAACCCTGCCACATTAATATTCAAGATAATAGCCCTATGTTGCACCCTAAAATTTTCCCAACCTTATTCACTTGGTTTATGTTTCAATATCATTAGCATTTGCATATAGAGGCATGTACATAATCTAATCATCTGCATAGCATAGCATGGTGAATCATCCAATAGGGACCAATCATTATTCTCATCTCTATGAGCCTATCAAGAGGTTATTATTCAAATTCAACCTCATTCAAGTCATCAGAAAGAATTGGAAAGCTGGAAAGTCAATGGATCAAGCAAGTGCATCCATCTCCTATCTGAGGGTATCTGGGGACCATCAAAGAAATTGTGAGCTGTGGATTGAGCATGGAGAGTAGGTGGGCATCATGGGAGACTTAGAAAGTCATTTGGAGAAAGAGGCAAGTCATTGATATGATCACAAGTATTGCAGTTGAAGACAGTCAACCAGGGTTTCATCTAGGGTCAACTCTAGGTCAACTTTAGGTCAATTGACTGATTGAAGGACATCAAGGGCTATTGGAGAGATGTGGGGTTCATCATTTGGCATGTAGAAGAGGATATTGTGATATGCCAAGAAGAATTCATGAGAAATCAAAGAGAAGAGGAGTTTCTAAATTAGGGTTTCTGTGTAAAATCCCCTAGTTTAGGTCAAATTTCCAAGCAAGATAAGTCAAAATGCAAGCTTCAAATGGATCCTTGGCCAACATGAAACTTGTAGAGGATCTCAAGACCTTTAATTTTAGTGGTGGAAGACATCAAGATGATTTATAGAACTCAAGTTATAATCTTTGCAAGTTACAGGTCATCTGAGGGATCTGAAATTTTGTCTGTGAAAGTGACTTGACTTCCAAGCTATCTTTACCCCTCAAGGAGAGTTCAAATAAATTTCTGGTAAACATAAGAGTTGTTCCTCATTGTCATAGCTTTCTAGAATGGTATAGTATGCCTTCATATGATTTGTGGAACTCTACTTATGGTCTTGGCAAGCAAAGGGTATTTTGGTCATCTGAGAATTACAGGTCATTTTAACCTATGCCCAAAACTCATACAAGGAAGCTTCAAATGGAAAACTTTGCAACATAAAACTTGTTCCAAATGACATTTTGAGTCTAGAAAAGTGACCATTAGATATTGGAAAGATTAATAGCACAAGGTTTCAAAATTGTTGGATTTAATGAATAAAAATGACCTTAAAAATGAGATTTTTCATATCTTGGCCAAATGAAGCAAAATTATAGGTCATTTTGAATGGAAAGATCATTTTAAAGAAATTGTCTAAAGTAGAATTTTGAGCTTAGTTCACATTTTGGGAGTTATCCATGGTTACTTGTAATGGAAGATACATAAACCAAATCCAAGGGAAATTGTGCAAGGGAAGCTTCTCCAAGCTTCTAGGAGTTTCTAACATCATGTATATATTGATATGAGATGGTTCATGCCCTGGTTGGTGATTACATTTTCTCAAAAACCCCAAGTTTCATTCACTTTCTCCATTTTGCAAAAGTATCTCAAACTCTCTCAAATCTCCCTCAATTCTCACACTTCTTGATCTGATCTTCATCACCATCATCCACAGATTACAATTCTCATAAGAATTTGGTTGAATTGAGCAAGAATAGTGCTATACAAGTTTCATCATTCAAGGTGCAAGAAATTGGAATCACATGATACAAGAAGTTTGAGCCAAGATCTTTGCATACAAAATCAAAGTGGTAGTGTGTGGATCAGTTTCAAGCCCCTGCAAGCATTGATTCAAGGGTTTCCATAGCTGTATCTCCATTTTAAACCAGGTTGGTATCTCTGCTCGATTTGCATAGTTTAGTCAGCATGATAGGTTTTTGTTAGCTTAGACTGATTAAGTTAGGTTAGATGATGATTTCTACAAAGTTTGGGCAAGTTTCATGGAGTTTGACCAGAGTGCACCAATTCTGTTAAGGTTCATAACACATGGAATAGGGCACGATAATTACCTTTTTATAGCTTAGAATGACCAGTATGAGGTGTAGATTAGGTTAGGATAAGTTTTGGCAAGAATTGAAGCATTTGATAGCAGGTGTCAATGGTGGAATTCATCTGTTACACCTATCGGGTTTGGAGCTTGGATGAGTTTTAGAAGGATCTAACACCATGGTTGTATAGAGGGTGAGGAGGAGAGTGTTTTTTGTCTTTGGATCGTGTTGTTTCATGGAGTGAGTAAGGAGAACGAAGGACTGGAAAATCTATGCATGGAAGTTGGAATTTCAGAAACCCTAGAGTTCATTTGGGGACGATGATGGCCATCCGTTGGATCATCCATTTGACTTTGACTCTGAGCCCAATCGTGTGGCTGTGGTTTGAAGAAAAAACGGAGGGAAACCCTGGGCATCAAAACGCCCCGTTTCATTTAAGTGTTCTGAGTGGGCCTTGGAATTCCTTGCTTTTGACACCCCTCCCAGCGCAGGCCCAATGATTTTCAACTGGAAATGTTGCTATATGCACCGCTTTGAGTTTTTTGGTTTTTGTTTAAATTCTGAAGCTTCCTGGGCCTAATAACATTTCTATGCACACCTCCCAGCTGGTGGCCCACCTGGAAAAACCACTGAGCGCGTTTGCTATTCTCACCCCCTCCCTCTATTTCTCTATATTTCATTTTTAATTTCTTTTCATTTTTCATGCATTTTCTAAAAATCATAATAAATCATAAAAACCTTATTTTTCAGTAATTCTTTTTGCATAATTTTCTTTAAAGAACCAAGAAAATTATAAAAAATAAAAATTGCATTTTATTTTTTATTTGATATTTTTCCCATATTTTCCAAATAAATGCATATTTTAGGTGTTTCATTTCATACATGATTTTGATAAATTTTGTTCTAATAGTTGCTTTAGTATTTTTTGTTCATTCTTTTTAGGTTGATTAATAGACATTGTTAGCTTGTATATACAATTTAGTTCATATTTTTAGGAATTAATTTTAGGTGATTAGTTTAGGTGTAAACAACATGGATAAAATTAGGGTTTTAAATCAACTTAGGTGAGATAGTTTAATTCTTTTAGGAGATTTTCATTTGATATTTGGGGTATGGACTATAGGGGTTATGGGTATAGGGTAGATCCCCTTAGAAATCACTAGGATTCCCCTACTGCTATTAGTATATACTGTTATGTTTGATTGATTGGTGTGGTGTGCCCTCTGGGGATTGCTGTTTGTCTGTGTGGGTATTGGGATTGTCTGGGGATTGGGGAAGCTGAAGACTTGTGATATTGAAGCCATTGGAGATCCAGAGACTGAAGGCCAACTTTCAGAGTTGAAGAGGAGATTCCTGCTAGCAGCTGTTGAGGAGATTAAGGTTTAGGAGCTAGGCAGAGCTCTAGATTAGAAAGCTTGTTTCTCAAACATGGAATGCCTTGTCTGCATCCATCCTTTCCCTATGATTCAAAGTCTTTTTCAAGTATCCACCTCCTCCCTTTGGAAGGATCAGTGAATGTATTTGAAAGATAGAACTTTTGAGAGGAAACTGTCTGTTTAATGTTAACAGTTGATGAACCACCCTTGGTAGGTAATTAACTGTCTAACATTCATTCACTTCATCTGGTTGACTGATGTTTCTCCTGGAGTTTGGGACTTGAAGAAAAGCCATTGTAGACTGAAGATTGATAATAAAGACCTTGCTCGAAGGCTTGAAGATGAAGATGGATGCTTGCTGAAGCTTGTAGCTGATTGGAGAAGCTGTGGAGACGGGGACTGAGGCTTGCCTGAAGCTTGTTGTTGTTTGGAGATGACTTGAAGTCAGATGTTGATGCAGAGCTGCTGTGGCTGTTTATTTCTGCTGTATTTCATTTCTTGATGTATTGATTGGTTTCCCTGACTGTATTGTTTGTTGTTAACCTGTTGGGTTGAAAGTGAATCCTGTTCACTTTTGCCTATTGTTTTCTAGGTTCGAGGTTGAGCGGGACTCCCTTGCCTCGCTTGTATTGCTGCATCCATGCATTTTACCGTTTTACTGTATATATCTGATATTGTTTCTGTTTCCGTCTATTCCCTTAGGATCTCTGTTTCTCTCTGCGCAAGAGAGGAGCATGATAGACACTAGGTCTTAACCCATGCATGATAACATTAGGATAGTTTGATTCCCTTCGCAACCGTAGGTTAGAGTTCTGTCTCTTCTTTCTTAAAACAAACAGAAAAACACAATAAGATTTCAAACACAATAAAAGACACTTCTTTCGTAAAAGAATGTGAACTCATCAAGACGTCATTTTTGTCCGCCGGGACTGTTAATCAGAAAAACCTTTTTCAGAAGGAATAAAATCAACCAAGACAAGCTTGTGTCGTACGTGGCCCGAACTACGTTTGCTCTGATCTTTCATGCTGTATGAAAGTACGTAGGCATAGGATGCGATATCCTAGCGAGCAACCTTCCCCTCCTTTCCCGTAGGTAGGCGAACTACGTTGACTCTGATTTCTCGTTCCAGACGGGAATACGTAGGCATAAAGTGCGATACTTTGCCGAGTCATTTTCTTTTCTTTTAACCCCTGACCTATAGAGTAGATAGAATAACAATCCGTACCAGAAAACAAGCGTGGATCCCGTCGAGTACGACGGACGTGAGGGGTGCTAATACCTTCCCCTTGCGTAACCGACTCCCGAATCCAGGATTTGGTTGCGATGACCATTCCTTTCCCCGTTTTGCGGTAGGTTTACCTCGAGCGTTTCCTTTCCCTCCGTTGGGATAAATAACGCACGGTGGCGACTCTTCTGTTCAGCCGGCCCCGATTTTCGCAGTAGCGACAGCTGGCGACTCTGCTGGGGATCCAACGTCCCCTGGCTGCTAAGGACTGCGATGGTTCTTATGCATTTGGGAGTCAATCCTAACGCTTGTTTTCCTGTCGAGGATTTTGTATGGATTTGTATTTCTGACCTTTATTTTTCAGCATTATATATATTGATTATTACTGCTGTATTGGGGTGTGATGGGTGTTCTGATACTGAGTGAGAAGCCGGACCTGGGCTTGAGTGCACCTAGAATTAGAGTAGAAAGTAGTGGGCGCGTGCCGGCTTTGCTTGCATTAGTGTCTCATGAAATCTACACTCGGACGAGGTTCTTCTGGTTGGCTTCTTTTTCTACCCTTTGGGTCGAAGGGGTTGTTGGTCAGCTGAATTGTCGACTCCGGGAACCGATCATTTGGAAGTTGGCTAAGTGAGGCCTCTTCAGGATTTGATGATGCCACTCCTTCTGGGAATCGTATCATCAACCCTGAAAGTCTGTGACGCCGACGACCGCATAGGATGCCATACCCTTGTCAGTTACTAGGACATCCACCTGTGAGAGGGTTTGGGGTTATGCAGGTAACTAGACCTTCAGATACCGGCTATTTCTTGATCAGAGATCCTGGGTATTTGTGAGTTATGAGGTCTGTCAGAGACCATTTTGGAGATGTGTTATGAGGTCTGTCAGAGACCAGTTAAGGGGTTCTGAGGTCTGTCAGAGACCTATTGGAGTTATGATTCGAGGTCTATCAGAGACCAGCCAGAGTTATGCTGTGGGTCTGTCAGAGAGCATTGTTGGAGCTTTATTATAGGTCTATCTGAGACCAGGGTTTGAGGGTTTCTAAAGAGTCTATTTGAGACTTCTTGATATGGTGCAGGATATTCAGCTACGGCAGTTGGTCCCTGTTGCATGTTACTTGCATTGCATTATTTGCATTATCATTACATCCCATTAACGTGTGTCTGTGCTGCAGGTGCATTTGCATATCCTCCGATTCTAGTGCCCAGACTTCTGAGTGTTGATTATGGCTGGTTTGAGGAAAACAGTTGCGTATAAGCTGCCTTCACCTGATATTACTTCTTTGCTTGGTCTGATATCTCTTGCTGATGAGGAGGTTAGAAGAAGCTTCAGAATGAGTCATGGGAGATTACTGAGATTAGTCTGCAAGCCCACTGCTGATGAGATGAACGGGCTGTACGCCTTGATGCAGTTCTATGACCCCACTTTGAGATGTTTTACGTTTGCTGACTTCATTCTAGGGCCTACCATTGAGGAGTATGTGGAGTTTACTGAGCTACCAGTGCAGAACAAGGTTCCCTTTATTCACTCTGCTGCTGAGCCCAAGTTGGAGGACTGAGCCAAAGCTTTGCATATGGACGCTGCAGAACTGTTATTGACTTCTTGGCTTGGGGTTCCGGGTTTCTCTCTTGATTTCCTGGTTGGCAAAGCTCAGGAGTATGCCAAGAACGGATGTTGGGTGGTTTTCAACGCTATTCTGGCTCTATGCATTTATGGAATTGTGCTATTCCCTAACTTGCCCAATTTCGTAGACCTGGACGCTTTCCATCTATTTGCTGCCGGCAATCCAGTGCCAACGTTGATCGGAGACTTCTACCACTCCTTGCACTACAAGAACGAAAACAGAAGGGGGAAGGTTGTTTACTGCTGTGCTCCTTTGTTGAATATGTGGTTCAAGAGTCATCTTCCCATGAAGGGATCTTTTGTGGAGAGTGCAACCACAGCTAGCTGGTCAGAGCGCCTGATGAGGCTATCTTCCGAAGACGTCGAATGGTTTGATAGAGATCTGCTGGGATCCGAGCTTATCTTCAGTTGTTCTGGTTACCCTAATGTCTCGCTGATAGGAAGAAAAGGGTGCATCAACTACAACCCCTCTTTGTTGGTCCGTCAGTTCGGATATGCGCTGAAGAACCCGCCCAAAGAGGAAGAAGTACAGGAATCTCTGTACTTTGCTGGTGATTTAAAGAGGGAGTTATTGGCCAAGTTGCAGCATGCCTGGACGCGCATTAACCAAAAAGGAAAGCCGTTGTTAGGGAAAAATGACTGTCAGGCCTATGCACCTTACAGAGTTTGGATCCAGGATAGAGCAAGTCAGTTGAGGATGCCATTTCCAGATGCACCGGTTCTTGTTCCTATTCCGGTAGCAGAGCCAACTACTGTTTCTCGGGAAGCCTACGAGCAAGTTGTGAGAGAAAAAGAAGCCTTGATGAAGATCAACGAAGGGTTAGAGCAAGAGCTAGCCCAGATACGCAGTGAGAAAAACAAGGTCGTCCATGCTTTCCAACAGCAGAATGAGCTAATGAACAGGTTAGGGGCTGAGTTAACTGAGGAAAAGAAGAAGCGCGAACATCTGGGGCAAGAGTTCAGAAGCTCCCATGACATGCTGGAATCCAAGAAGAAAGAGCTTGACATCGCTCACCGAGAGATCTCTTCTTGCAATAAGACCTGGAATGCCACGCTCACCAACAATAAGAAGAGGGAGGATAAGTTGAAGCAGCAAATCTCCGACCTCGAAGAGCAGTTGAAGTCCAGCATCAAGAAGTGTGAAGAGGAAGTGATGACCCGGTATAGTCTCTAGAACGCACTGAACAAGGCTATCAAAGGCAGAGATGAAGTTGTGTCTCAGAAGCGTAAACTAGAAGATCGCTTCGGAGAGGGGGCATGGGAAGAAACTGCTGAAGACGTACGCCGTGTTCTTAAGAAAAGAAACCAACTTGTTGAAGGACTGCTTGATCGACCAAGTCATCCGGAGACCAAGAAGCTGCTAGAAGAGTACCAGACTTATGGGAGGATTTGATCACTTCATGTAGTAACTTGTATGCTTTGTTTGCACAGTGCTGACCATCACCAGGATTGTTGGTTGAGGTCATGCCTTCTTGTTATACTCTCAGTGATATTGTATTCTTGGCTTATTGTTTTCTCGGCAATATATGAGGCTTTCTGTAATTCAGCTCCGATATTTATATTGATAAGCACTGTCACTGCACCGGCACCTTCACACTAGAATCGGGGAATGAATTTCCCTAACGCACAGACACACATTGCATTGCATTCATATTCATATTGCATTACAGGTAATCTTTGGATGGTGTCTTATTTCCTGCTCTGTACCAGGTACTTTCCAGGATTGCAGATCAGCACCCGCACCGCTATTCTACCCGCACCAACTGTCGAAGAATCATGGATCAAATGCAGAACGAGATGCAAGATGTGCGCGAGAAGCTAGCTCTCTTTATGCAGACCATGGAGGCTATTGCAAAAGGTCAAGAAAATTTGCAAGCCATGGTCCAACCTCTGTTGGCCCGAAATGCTGGACACGGTAATGAGGATCATCAGTCTGTGCGAGTCGATACTGTTCATGGAGACGGCACTCCCACGCCAGTGGCTCCACCTGTAGTTAATATACCTGCTGCTAATGTCAACAACGCTACCGCTGCTGGGAACAGTAACGTCGGAGTAGGGAACGAGACTGCTGTCCATAACGTTGGGCTGGGTGATGTCAACTTGGGTGATAATATGGGAGGCAACGGCTTTGGCAATACTGGATTCGGGTTCAACGATCAGGGATTCGATAACGCTGGGAAATATGGTTTCAATGCTCAAGGCTTTGGGCAATATGGTTATGGTATGGCCAATCAGGGTTACGGAGGTTTCGGAAATGGAAACGGCGCTGGGTTAATGGCTTTTGGGCCTGCTGGAGGTGTTCAGGGATACGGCAACAGAGGCCGAGGTCCGGTGATGAATCAGATTAGAGCTGGCCGCAATAATGAATATGATGGGTATGGAGCTGGGAATGGTATGTGGCAAGAAGATCAGCAGGAGGACGCTTTCTCCGGCGGAGGTTTCGAAGGGCCGATGGATAACTCCCAGAAAATCAGACTGCTAGAAGAGCAGATGAGGGGGGTCCTGAACCAAAGTGTTGTGGGCTTGGACATGGCAACAATGGGACTGGTACCTGGCTTGAGGGTGCCAATCAAATTCAAAGCTCCTACGTTTGATAAGTATAAAGGGGACACATGTCCGAAAGTGCACGTGCGGGCTTATTACAGAAAGATGTCTGCATACTCAACTGATGAGAGAATGCTAATGCATTTCTTTCAAGATAGTTTGTCAGGCCCTTCCTTAGAGTGGTACATGGGGTTGGAGCCAACTAACATCAAGACATGGAAGCAATTGGCAGAGGCATTTGTAGCTCACTACAAGTATAACAGCGACTTGGCGCCCAATCGGGTCCAATTGGCAGGGCTGTCGCAGAAGAAGGGGGAGAGCTTTAAAGAGTACGCGCAAAGGTGGCGCGATATGGCTGCCAGGGTCCGTCCTCCTGTAGAAGATAAGAAAATGAATGACATGTTTGTCAGCATATTCACCGGCTTGTTTCATGACATGTTGTTTCATACGTCTCTGGCCAGTTTTTCAGACCTAATTTTGATGGGAGAAAAGATTGAACGTAACATTAAGCAAGGAAAGTTCCAGGCTGAGGAATCAACTGCATCTGGCAGTAATAGGAAAGCTTTTGGTGGGCGCCGTCAGGGCGAGGCAAGCGCAGTATTTGGAGGCCGAGGCCGAGGCCGAGGCAGGGGTCGAAACCAATATCATCAGCCGCAGCAGGTGGCGAGTGTTACTATCCCGTACCAGCAACAACCACTTCAACAACAACAACCGTCTCAGCAGCAGCCAATGCAGCAGCAGCAACAGCCACAGCAGGGGGCACAGCAGGCTCAGTGAAGATTCCAGGGTGGTAAACCAAGAAGAGTGTTTGAGAAGCCTCCCTCAACATACGCAGATCTGTTGCAGACGCTGTTGGGTCTAAATTTGGTAGAGAAGAGAACTCTGGCACCTATAACGGGAACTCCTCCGTATGGTTATGATGCAAGCAGGCACTGTGAGTTTCATTCTGGGGCTCCGGGCCACGATATAGAAGGTTGCCATGCTTTTAAGCATGTTGTGCAGGATCTTTTGGACAATAAGACTATCAATTTCGGAACGGCAGGTCCGAATATAGTGCAGAAACCCATGCCTAATCATGGGGCAAACGCCATTCTGACTGAGGAAGGGTTGAATCTGATTATGAATGTCGACGATTTAAAGACGCCGCTAAGCGAGATAAAAAGCAGATTGTTGCAAAGGGGTGTTTTTCCAGGATGTGACGAGTATTGCTTAGAATGCTGGACCCTAGCTGGGGGGTGTGATGATTTGAAGAAAGGCATTCAGGCTTTAATTGATGGAGGCACATTGCAGTTTGACCGAGCAGCGACCGAAGAGCCTGCAGGGGCAGTAGCAGATGATCAGAGTGATGTGGCCACTGTAACGATTCCTCGAAAGACAATCACTATTGCAGCACCGGTTCAGCGACCACCGATCACCATAACTAAGGCCGGACCGATCCCGTACGAGAACACAAAAGCAGTTCCATGGTCATATGGGTTGGAGGTGTATTGTGACGGGATAAAGATTGATGTTAATAAGCAGCCAGCCGAGACTGTGGATAATGTTGTTGGTTCAGGAGGTATGACAAGGAGTGGCAGGATCTTCATATCACCTGAAGTGGAGGCCGAAAGACTAGCGAAAGGAAAAGGGAAGATGGTTGAGAATGTCCCAGTGCAGGCAAGCGACAAAGAAGTGGCATCGAAAGAGGTAGAAGAGTTCATGCGCTTGATTCGAAAAAGTGATTATAAGATTGTGGAGCATCTGCAGCAGACGTCGTCCAAAATATCCATCTTGTCATTGCTCTTGTGTTCGGAAGCTCACAGAAATGCTTTGTTGAAAGTCCTGGATACTTCCTTCGTACCCCAAGACGTCTCCGTGAATCAGCTGGAAGGAGTGTTGGCACATGTGAATGCAGGCCACAGCTTAGGATTTACCGACTTCGATTTGACCCCGAAAGGGAGAGATCATAATATGGCGCTGCATATATCTGTTGAATGTAGAGGATCAGTAATGTCGCATGTATTGGTCGACACCGGGTCGTCTTTGAATGTGATGCCCAAGAAAGCGATGATGAAGTTGGATGTCAGAGGAATCCTGTGCACGCCCAGTGACTTGGTAGTCAGAGCGTTTGATGGCACGCGAAGAACAGTCTTTGGATCGATAACATTGCCTCTACAGGTAGGGCCGAAGGTGTTTGCCACGGAATTTTATATCATGGATATACAACCTGCCTATAGTTGCCTGCTCGTAAGACCCTGGATCCATGGGGCTGGGGCAGTTACGTCTACCCTGCATCAGAAGTTGAAATATATGGTCGGAGACAGCGTAGTCACCGTATGCGGAGAAGAAGACATCCTGGTCAGCCATCTGTCGTCATTTAAATATGTGGAGGTCGACGGAGAGATCCACGAAACACCCTGCCAGGCATTTGAAGGGTTGCGTATCAAGGACAAAGGTCCCGGGTCAAGAAAAGTGTCGGAGATAGCTGTCTCGTCGTATAAAGAAGCTCAAGCTCTAGTGGAGGCAGGAGAAGCAAAGGGCTGGGGCAAAGTGTTGGATATTCCTGTGAAGATAGATCGGTTCGGGCTGGGATACCAACCGTCGTCGTCAGCACCTGCTGTGGGGGCACCCCGTTTCAGAGGGCCAATAACAATCTCTGCCAGTGGAGTATGTCATGAAACCATCAACGCTGCTTCGGAGTCTGACGAAGGAGACAACGACTGTGATATGGATGCCTGGATTCAGCCGAGCACGCCAGGACAGGGACTGTGCAACTGGTCTATTCAGGAGCTTGTTCCTGTGACTCTTAAACAGTAATGCTTTGCTTTATTAATTGTTGAATAATCTGATGTCTTGCCCGGGGCATCAGTACTTGCTTAGGGTCGTGTTGTTATGAACATTGCGTGTTAATCATTAAATAAATGGCATTTTTTCATGTGCAAATACTGTAATCTCTGTCTTTCTTGTTTTATATTTTTCAATAAAATGGCAACGTGGTTATTCGCTTTATACGCATTTTGAAGCACTTAACCATTCCTTTTGCAGGATAACATTTTCAGATGACATCTTTGAACCACCTATGACTCGTCCCGACTTTGAGCATCCGGTATTTCAGGCCGAAGAAGAGGTTGTCGAAGATAGCGACGTTCCTGAAGAGCTGTCTTGGTTGGTGAAGCAAGAGGAAAGAGCCATTCTGCCTCATGACGAGGTCATCGAAATTATCAACTTGGGGTCGGAAGGGGTTGAGAAGAATATTCGTATCGGAGCCGCACTGCAGAACGATATCAAGCGAAGACTGGTTGAAATGCTCCGAGAGTATAATGATGTGTTCGCTTGGTCGTATGAAGATATGCCAGGGCTTGATACAGATATGGTGGTGCACCGTCTGCCATTGAAAGAAGAATGCCCACCGGTTAAACAAAAGCTTCGCAGAACTCGACCAGATATGGCAGTGAAGATCAAAGAGGAAGTTCAAAAACAGTGGGACGCTGGTTTCCTGGCTGTGACAAAATATCCCTCATGGGTTGCTAACATCATACCCGTGCCAAAGAAAGATGGCAAGGTTCGAATGTGCGTGGATTATAGAGATTTGAATAAAGCAAGCCCAAAAGACGATTTTCCACTTCCTCATATCGACGTGCTAGTTGATAATACTGCTCAATACTCCGTATTCTCCTTCATGGATGGCTTTTCAGGCTATAATCAGATTAAAATGGCGCCAGAGGATATGGAGAAGACTACTTTCATAACGCCTTGGGGAACATTTTGCTACAAAGTGATGCCCTTTGGTTTGAAAAATGTTGGGGCAACATATCAGCGTGCAATGACGACTCTTTTCCATGATATGATGCATAAAGAGATCGAAGTTTATGTTGACGATATGATTGCCAAATCCCAGACGGAGGAAGAGCATCTGGTGAATCTGTTGAAGTTATTTAAAAGGCTTAGGAAGTTCAGGCTGAGACTGAACCCTAACAAATGCACCTTCGGGGTGAGATCGGGTAAACTGCTGGGGTTTATCGTAAGCGAAAGAGGAATAGAGGTCGATCCTGCTAAAATAAAAGCGATCCAAGAAATGCCGACGCCTAAAACAGAGAAAGAGGTGTGCGGGTTTTTAGGGAGGTTGAACTACATCGCTCGGTTCATATCTCACCTAACTGCTACGTGTGAACCACTATTCAAGCTGTTGAAGAAAGATCAAGCTGTAACATGGAACGAAAATTGTCAAAAGGCGTTCGATAAAATAAAGCAGTATTTGCAGGAGCCTCCCATTTTGATACCTCCGGTGGCGGGCAGACCCTTGATCATGTATTTGACGGTTCTTGAGGGAAGCATGGGTTGTGTTCTCGGTCAACACGACGAGACAGGAAGAAAAGAGCATGCGATCTACTACTTGAGTAAGAAATTTACAGATTGTGAATCTCGATACTCAATGCTGGAGAAAACTTGTTGCGCGCTAGCCTGGGCCGCCAAGCGTTTGAGGCAATACATGCTGAATCATACAACCATGCTCATCTCGAAGATGGATCCTATCAAATATGTATTTGAAAAGCAGGCGTTGTCAGGGAGAATTGCCCGTTGGCAGATGGTCTTGACTGAATATGACATCCAATACGTCTCGCAAAAGGCTATAAAGGGGAGTGTGATGTCTGAGTATCTGGCGGAGCAGCCTATTGAAGATTACCAATCGATGAGGTTTGATTTTCCTGACGAGGATATCATGTACCTAAAGATGAAAGATTGTGAAGAGCCGTTGCCAGATGAAGGACCAGAGTTGGGCTCCAAATGGAAGATGATATTTGACGGAGCTGTGAATGCTTACGGTAGCGGAATAGGGGCAATCATCACTACGCCACACGGGTCGCACATCCCGTTTACTGCCCGATTGACCTTTGCCGTTACCAATAATGAGGCCGAATACGAAGCTTGTATAATGGGGCTTGAAGAAGCCATTGATTTGCGAATCAAGAATTTAGACGTATACGGAGACTCAGCTCTGGTGGTGAATCAGATAAAAGGGGAATGGGAGACACGTCAGCCCAACTTGATACATTACATGAACTATGCAAGGAGATTGTTGCCTTTCTTCGACAAGGTTGAATTGCATCATGTGTCGCGAGCAGAGAATCAAATGGCTGACGCCCTCGCCACTTTGTCTTCCATGTACAAAGTCAACTTCTGGAACGAGGCTCCCAGAATCATTATCTCTCGGCTTGACAGGCCAGCTTACGTATTTGCTATTGATGAAGCATCCGATGACAAACCGTGGTATTTTGATATCCTTAATTTTCTGAAGAACAAAGAGTATCCGGCTGGGGCATCCAGTCAAGATCAGAAGACTCTCAGGAGATTAGCGGGTAATTTCTATTTGAACCCGGATGGCGTCTTATACAGAAGAAACCACGATTTGGTGTTGTTGCGTTGTGTAGACGAGAAAGAGGCCAAACTGCTTATGGAGGAAATACACGAAGGTACCTTTGGTACGCATGCTGGCGGGCATGCTATGACGAGAAAGCTGCTGAGGGCAGGTTATTTCTGGCTGACTATGGAAACTGACTGTTTCAGGTTCGCAAGGAAGTGCCACAAGTGCCAAATCTATGCTGATAAGATCCATGTGCCTCCGAGTCCTCTAAATGTGATGTCATCGCCATGGCCATTCTCGATGTGGGGAATCGATATGATTGGGAAAATCGAGCCGACAGCTTCTAATGGGCATCGGTTCATTCTAGTAGCAATCGATTATTTCACCAAGTGGGTAGAAGCGGCGTCATATGCAAATGTAACGAAGCAAGTGGTGGCCAGATTCATCAAGAGAGATATCATTTGCCGATATGGGATCCCCGAGCAGATAATCACGGACAACGGTTCAAATTTGAACAACAAAATGATGAAGGAGCTCTGTCAGAATTTCAAGATCGAACATCACAACTCCTCCCCTTACCGACCCAAGATGAATGGCGCTGTCGAAGCGGCCAATAAGAATATCAAGAAGATCGTTCAGAAAATGGTGGTGACCTATAAGGATTGGCATGAGATGCTACCCTTCGCATTGCACGGTTATCGTACGACGGTACGCACATCAACCGGGGCAACCCCGTTCTCATTGGTATACGGAATGTAAGCGGTATTACCATTGGAAGTTGAGATCCCTTCTCTGAGGGTATTGCGAGACGTTCAGCTGGACGAGGCAGGATGGGTGAAAGACAGGTTGAACCAATTGAGTTTGATGGACGAGAAGAGGCTAGCCTCTCTAGCATACGGTCGTTTGTACCAGAGCCGAATGAAGAAAGCATATGATAAGAAGATACATCCGCGAAGCTTTCAGACAGGCGACCTTGTGCTGAAAAGGATTCTCCCGCCGCAAGCAGATCACAGGGGCAAGTGGACCCCCAACTACGAAGGGCCATACGTTGTCAGGAAAGTCTTCTCAGGAGGAGCGTTGTTGTTGTCCACTATGGACGGTGAAGACTTTACGTCGCCTGTGAATTCGGACGCAGTCAAAAAATACTTTGCTTAAAATAGACCCACTGGACAGAAAAAAGAAAGTCCAGGCAAAAATGGGGCATCCTGGCGAACCAAAAACAGAATGAAAGGTTCGGGCAAAAGTTAGGGATAAAATTGAAAAAAATGTACACCCGCGAAGTTGAAAACCTACACTGGGCGGCTTCGGCAAAAAAGGGTATCCCGGTGAACTGAAAACCCGTAAAGGGCGGTTCACGCAAAAGTTAGGGATTTGAAAAGCAAATGACTGCGGTTCGAATTTGGTACTGCATTTGAGCATCAGTACGGGAGAATACCTGAAGGGTCGATTATCAGATACAACCTCTTCAGAAGAGTGAATACCGGGAAAGAATCAGAGTCGGATGAGTCATGGGAGGATCAGTTTGTGGTGTTCGTCTGCATCCCGTTGCCGACATGTGTACAAAATTTAATTTGTCAAAGTATTCATGCTTATTGTGCACACTTGTATATCTGCTTTGCATAGCTTCCTCTTTTCAGGAGTTACATCCCGTGTACGAAAACTCCGCCCATTTAGGGGCCCAATCAATAAAATATGTTATTCAGTACTTGATGCTGGTTCTTTACTGTTTTGTGCATGATAAAGCGCCTAAGTTTATTGAAACTAGCATGTGTATAACGTCACTGGCCCTTGCCAACAATTGTTAAGGCTTTGAATTAACTGAAAATCACGTCACTAACCTGAATCGATTTGGTTGTATAGGCTTGTCTTGTCTTGTTTGTGTTGTTGCAGGTTTCATAGCCGTACGAGGGAGATGATCAAAAGATTGCAATAACGAAAGACGCGTTCCCCACGCAGGTCATGCATGGTCTTCCTGAAGAAGGATAGAATTCCCCAGCTAGTCGTAGCTTAGGACATTCTCCAGCAAAGTCGCTCATCCTCAACAGAATTGACGATTCAAAGATTGTAGGCTGTAGTCAGACAGTGTGGTGTCCCCCAGAAGGATTCCCCCATCAGAGTGGTTTAGCCGTAGAAGATTAATATTGATGAGCTGTATTCAGGCAGTTCACCTTTCCCCACAGGGTCATTTACTCTCCAGCGGAGTCAGTTGGTTTTCCCCAAGAGAATCATCCCATCCCCAGTAGAGTTCTCTTTTCGGCAAGTGTTTTCCTCCCAGTGGAACTCGAAGATTAAGGTTCTTCCCGGCAGAGTTGGTGAGGCGCATTGGCATTTGTTTTGTCAAAACACCGTGTGATGTCCGTTCACTCTCCAGCAGAAGTTCAAGCATACCAGGCGCATCTGCCATTCTCCAGCAGAGTTGTATTCCCCAGCAGGGTGTTACTTCCACGAGGTGTTTGGTTCGAGCTCCCAATTTCCCAGCTGAGTCGACTTCACTCTCCCAGCATTTATTTTGCTGGGATAGTTCTATAGCATCTGGCTATCCCCAGCGGAGGTGGCATTATCTTCAGCATTTATTTTGCTGAAGCAGTTTCTGTATCTCAGCATTTCAAGTCCGCAATTACATTGGCATATAGTGTCATACTTGCATCCACCAAGTAAAAGCGTAGCATTTCCATGTCGAATGGAGCATTGCATCATTGTCATACGCATTTTTGAAACATAAACTAGGTCGGCTAACCGTTTGGTTTCAAGTATTTGTTTCTCTTGCAGGTAGAGAGAGCCCTTGCACAAGTGAATCAATAAACGTTCAAAGTCTCGGCATGAGACATTCAACGGAGTATCAGCTTTGGCACTATTCCCCACAGAGCCAGCAGGATAAGTTTCTCTTTGTCCCTAAGCAGAGTTACTTATTTCCCCGCCAGGGTTTCTTGTTGAAGTTTCTCTAGTCCGACCAGCAGACTGTTTCCTTCAAAGTTGTGGGTACGTTAGCATTAACAGGTTTCATGAACCAGAATTTCAGAGGCTACCGCCGGTTATCAGAGCAGGCATCCAGTAGTTTGGCTTCCGAGTATCCCCAGTAGAGTCAGCCTCAAAGTTGCTGTAACGTCAGTGATGAGAAGTTTGCGGACCAATGGAAGGATGAGTCCTGACGAGGACAAATTTCGTGACATGTTTTCTTCGTGCTAGAAAAGTGGGGTCCTAACGTGGACAGTTTTATTTCATGGGCTGATAGGAGGTGCTGGTCCTAACGTGGACAGGTTCGATTTTTCAGAATTGATGGAACGTGGAGTCCTGACGTGGACATTTCCTCATTTTGACGGTAGGTGTTAGTCCTAACGTGGACAAGTTTATAGTTCTTCGCGATGGCAAGATACGAAAGTCCTGACGTGGACAAATTTATCCTTCTTCGTGTTGGTGGCAATGTGTGTGTCCTGACGTGGACGGGGTTTATTTCCCCAGCAAGTCGAAGACGCGCAAGTCCTGACGTGGACAGGTCCTATTACTTCAGCAGGTTGAGATGTGAGTTCTGACGTGGACAAAGTCTCACTTCCCCAGTGGGTCAAAGGTACATGGGTCCTAACGTGGACAAGTTTTATTTCCTCAGCAAGTCAAGAGATCGGAGTCCTTACGTGGACAAAGCATATCAAGTTATTCCTTACGTGGAAAGATGAGTCCTGACGCGGGCAAGGTTATTCCTCACATGGAAAGAGAAGTTTCAGTTCCTTACGTGGAAAAGCAAGTTCAGTCCTGACGTGGACAGACGCAGAAAAGACGAGTTGGTTTCCTTACGTGGAAAGATTGTGATTCCTTACGTGGAATGAAGATTGGAGTCCTTACGTGGACAGATTAAGATGCATTCCTTACGTGGAAGAAAAATGATTCCTTACGTGGAAAAGAGATTGCATTCCTTACGTGGAAAAAGAAGTCGTTTCCTTACGTGGAAAAGTTTAGTCCTGACGTGGACAGATCAAAGTTCGATTCCTGCCGTGGAACGAAAGTTATTCCTTACGTGGAAAGTGTGGTCCTGATGCGGACAGATCCAGAAGAAAGTTATTCCTTACGTGGAAAGATGGAGTCCTTACGTGGACCGATCAAGACGAGCTGGTTTCCTTACGTGGAAAGATGTGATTCCTTACGTGGAACAAGTTGGAGTCCTTACGTGGACGAATCAAAAATGTGTTTCCTTACGTGGAAAGATAGCATTCCTGACGTGGAAAGATTGATTCCTTACATGGAAAGATTGAGTCCTTACGTGGACATATCAAGATGGGAGTCCTTACATGGACAAATCAGAAAGAGTGGTTTCCTTACGTGGAAAGATTGTGGTTTCCTTACGTGGAAAAATGATTCCTTACGTAGAAAGTTCGTATGCCTTACGTGGAAGAAGAGATGTTCTCCTTACGTGGAAAGAAGATGGTTTCCTTACGTGGAAAGAGATTGATTCCTTATGTGGAAAGTTTAGTCCTGACGCGGACAGATTGAGAAAAGAGATTGTGATTCCTTACATGGAGCGAAAGTTATTCCTTACGTGGAAAGTGTGGTCCTTACGCGGACAAATCAAGGAGACGGTTATTCCTTACGTGGAAGGGTGAGTCCTAACGTAGACAGTGTTATTCCTAACGTGGTCAAGAGTTTACCCCTAACGTGGACGATTTATTCTTGATGAAGAAGACGAGTCATCCCCAGCACGGTCGCTAATGGATCAGTGGGTTGCCGTAACAGTCAGATTCAGCTGATGAGTGAAATAATCCCCAAGCAGAGGCGCAGTTTATTTCTGCGGTTGGCAAATTTCCGGGTTCTTAGTATTCAACCGTCTCGTACCGCGAATGTCTGAAGGCTCCGGGCTCTTCACCCAATCGGGTCCAAGTCGCTTGAATAGGGGCAGCTGTTGCACCCTAAAATTTTCCCAACCTTATTCACTTGGTTTATGTTTCAATATCATTAGCATTTGCATATAGAGGCATGTACATAATCTAATCATCTGCATAACATAGCATGGTGAATCATCCAATAGGGACCAATCATTATTCTCATCTCTATGAGCCTATCAAGAGGTTATTATTCAAATTCAACCTCATTCAAGTCATCAGAAAGAATTGGAAAGCTGGAAAGTCAATGGATCAAGCAAGTGCATCCATCTCCTATCTGAGGGTATCTGGGGACCATCAAAGAAATTGTGAGCTGTGGATTGAGCATGGAGAGTATGTGGGCATCATGGGAGACTTAGAAAGTCATTTGGAGAAGGAGGCAAGTCATTGATATGATCACAAGTATTGCAGTTGAAGACAGTCAACCAGGGTTTCATCTAGGGTCAACTCTAGGTCAACTTTAGGTCAATTGACTGATTGAAGGACATTAAGGGCTATTGGAGAGATGTGGGGTTCATCATTTGGCATGTAGAAGAGGATATGGTGATATGCCAAGAAGAATTCATGAGAAATCAAAGAGAAGAGGAGTTTCTAAATTAGGGTTTCTGTGTAAAATCCCCTAGTTTAGGTCAAATTTCCAAGCAAGATAAGTCAAAATGAAAGCTTCAAATGGATCCTTGGCCAACATGAAACTTGTAGAGGATCTCAAGACCTTTAATTTGAGTGGTGGAAGACATCAAGATGATTTATAGAACTCAAGTTATAATCTTTGCAAGTTACAGGTCATCTGAGGGATCTGAAATTTTGTCTGTGAAAGTGACTTGACTTCCAAGCTATCTTTACCCCTCAAGGAGAGTTCAAATGAATTTCTGGTCAACATAAGAGTTGTTCCTCATTGTCTTATCTTTCTAGAATGGTATAGTATGCCTTCATATTATTTGTGGAACTCTACTTATGGTCTTGGCAAGCAAAGGGCATTTTGGTCATCTGAGAATTACAGATCATTTTAACCTATGCCCAAAACTCATACAAGGAAGCTTCAAATGGAACACTTTGCAACATAAAACTTGTTCCAAATGACATTTTGAGTCTAGAAAAGTGACCATGAGAGATTGGAAAGATTCATAGCACAAGGTTTCAAAATTGTTGGATTTAATGAATAAAAATGACCTTAAAAATGAGATTTTTCATATCTTGGCCAAATGAAGCAAAATTATAGGTCATTTTGAAGGGAAAGATCATTTTAAAGACATTGGCTAAAGTAGAATTTTGAGCTTAGTTCACATTTTGGGAGTTATCCATGGTTACTTGTAATGGAAGATACATAAACCAAATCCAAGGGAAATTGTGCAAGGGAAGCTTCTCCAAGCTTCTAGGAGTTTCTAACATCATGTATATATTGATATGAGATGGTTCATGCCATGGTTGGTGATTACATTTTCTCAAAAACCCCAAGTTTCATTCACTTTCTCCATTTTGCAAAAGTATCTCAAACTTTCTCAAATCTCCCTCAATTCTCACACTTCTTGATCTGATCTTCATCACCATCATCCATAGATTACAATTCTCATAAGAATTTGGTTGAATTGAGCAAGAATAGTGCTATACAAGTTTCATCATTCAAGGTGCAAGAAATTGGAATCACATGATACAAGAAGTTTGAGCCAAGATCTTTGCATACAGAATCAAAGTGGTAGTGTGTGGATCAGTTTCAAGCCCCTGCAAGCATTGATTCAAGGGTTTCCATAGCTGTATCTCCATTTTAAACCAGGTTGGTATCTCTGCTCGATTTGCATAGTTTAGTCAGCATGATAGGGTTTTGTTAGCTTAGACTGATTAAGTTAGGTTAGATGATGATTTCTACAAAGTTTGGGCAAGTTTCATGGAGTTTGACCAGAGTGCACCAATTCTGTTAAGGTTCATAACACATGGAATAGGGCACGATAATTCCCTTTTTATAGCTTAGAATGACCAGTATGAGGTGTAGATTAGGTTAGGATAAGTTTTGGCAAGAATTGAAGCATTTGATAGCAGGTGTCAATGGTGGAATTCATCTGTTACACCTATGGGGTTTGGAGCTTGGATGAGTTTTAGAAGGATCTAACACCATGGTTGTATAGAGGGTGAGGAGGAGAGTGTTTTTTGTCTTTGGATCGTGTTGTTTCATGGAGTGAGTAAGGAGAACGAAGGACTGGAAAATCTATGCATGGAAGTTGGAATTTCAGAAACCCTAGAGTTCATTTGGGGACGATGATGGCCATCCGTTGGATCATCCATTTGACTTTGACTCTGAGCCCAATCGTGTGGCTGTGGTTTGAAGAAAAAACGGAGGGAAACCCTGGGCATCAAAACGCCCCGTTTCATTTAAGTGTTCTGAGTGGGCCTTGGAATTCCTTGCTTTTGACACCCCTCCCAGCGCAGGCCCAATGATTTTCAACTGGAAATGTTGCTATATGCACCGCTTTGAGTTTTTTGGTTTTTGTTTAAATTCTGAAGCTTCTTGGGCCTAATAACATTTCTATGCACACCTCCCAGCTGGTGGCCCACCTGGAAAAACCACTGAGCGCGTTTGCTATTCTCACCCCCTCCCTCCATTTCTCTATATTTCATTTTTAATTTCTTTTCATTTTTCATGCATTTTCTAAAAATCATAATAAATCATAAAAACCTTATTTTTCAGTAATTCTTTTTGCATAATTTTCTTTAAAGAACCAAGAAAATTATAAAAAATAAAAATCGCATTTTATTTTTTATTTGATATTTTTCCCATATTTTCCAAATAAATGCATATTTTAGGTGTTTCATTTCATACATGATTTTGATAAATTTTGTTCTAATAGTTGCTTTAGTATTTTTTGTTCATTATTTTTAGGTTGATTAATAGACATTGTTAGCTTGTATATAAAATTTAGTTCATATTTTTAGGAATTAATTTTAGGTGATTAGTTTAGGTGTAAACAACATAGATAAAATTAGGGTTTTAAATCAACTTAGGTGAGATAGTTTAATTCTTTTAGGAGATTTTCATTTGATTTTTGGGGTATGGACTATAGGGGTTATGGGTATAGGGTAGATCCCCTTAGAAATCACTAGGATTCCCCTACTGCTATTAGTATATACTGTTATGTTTGATTGATTGGTGTGGTGTGCCCTCTAGGGATTGCTGTTTGTCTGTGTGGGTATTGGGATTGTCTGGGGATTGGGGAAGCTGAAGACTTGTGATATTGAAGCCATTGGAGATCCAGAGACTGAAGGCCAACTTTCAGAGTTGAAGAGGAGATTCCTGCTAGCAACTGTTGAGGAGATTAGGGTTTAGGAGCTAGGCAGAGCTCTAGATTAGAAAGCTTATTTCTCAAACATGGAATGCCTTGTCTGCATCCATCCTTTCCCTATGATTCAAAGTCTCTTTCAAGTATCCACCTCCTCCCTTTGGAAGGATCAGTGAATGTATTTGAAAGATAGAACTTTTGAGAGGAAACTGTCTGTTTAATGTTAACAGTTGATGAACCACCCTTGGTAGGTAATTAACTGTCTAACATTCATTCACTTCATCTGGTTGACTGATGTTTCTCCTGGAGTTTGGGACTTGAAGAAAAGCCATTGTAGACTGAAGATTGATAATGAAGACCTTGCTTGAAGGCTTGAAGATGAAGATGGATGCTTGCTGAAGCTTGTAGCTGATTGGAGAAGCTGTGGAGATGGGGACTGAGGCTTGCCTGAAGCTTGTTGCTGTTTGGAGATGACTTGAAGTCAGATGTTGATGCAGAGCTGCTGTGGCTGTTTATTTCTGCTGTATTTCATTTCTTGATGTATTGATTGGTTTCCCTGACTGTATTATTTGTTGTTAACCTGTTGGGTTGAAAGTGAATCCTGTTCACTTTTGCCTATTGTTTTCTAGGTTCGAGGTTGAGCGGGACTCCCTTGCCTCGCTTGTATTGCTGCATCCATGCATTTTACCGCTTTACTGTATATATATGATATTGTTTCTGTTTCCGTCTATTCCCTTAGGATCTCTGTTTCTCTCTGCGCAAGAGAGGAGCATGATAGACACTAGGTCTTAACCCATGCATGATAACATTAGGATAGTTTGATTCCCTTCGCAACCGTAGGTTAGAGTTCTGTCTCTTCTTTCTTAAAACAAACAGAAAAACACAATAAGATTTCAAACACAATAAAAGACACTTCTTTCGTAAAAGAATGTGAACTCATCAAGACGTCATTTTTGTCCGCCGGGACTGTTAATCAGAAAAACCTTTTTCAGAAGGAATAAAATCAACCAAGACAAGCTTGTGTCGTACGTGGCCCGAACTACGTTTGCTCTGATCTTTCATGCTGTATGAAAGTACGTAGGCATAGGATGCGATATCCTAGCGAGCAACCTTCCCCTCCTTTCCCGTAGGTAGGCGAACTACGTTGACTCTGATTTCTCGTTCCAGACGGGAATACGTAGGCATAAAGTGCGATACTTTGCCGAGTCATTTTCTTTTCTTTTAACCCCTGACCTATAGAGTAGATAGAATAACAATCCGTACCAGAAAACAAGCGTGGATCCCGTCGAGTACGACGGACGTGAGGGGTGCTAATACCTTCCCCTTGCGTAACCGACTCCCGAATCCAGGATTTGGTTGCGATGACCATTCCTTTCCCCGTTTTGCGGTAGGTTTACCTCGAGCGTTTCCTTTCCCTCCGTTGGGATAAATAACGCACGGTGGCGACTCTTCTGTTCAGCCGGCGCCGATTTTCGCAGTAGCGACACCCTATAAGGAAAAGAGTTGGCGGAATTTCGATCAGCTGTGTGAATTCGTCTGTTCCGGAGACTCTATTCATCATGCAGAAGCAGTTATGCGATCCGGTTAAGCATATGCGATGACCAGATATCGACTGTATGAGTCAATTTACACCCTGGAGCTTTGTCTATTATAACTTTTATTTTCCTACAACATTTCACAGCAATAAAATAGTAGGTTAATTCATCAATTCATAAACATACATGCTTCACAAGTGAATTAAAATGGAAAGGAACTTGATATGTTTGCCAAGTAGCACTACAACATTTTTACTCTATAGCAACGCCTAATTTTCAGGAAGTAAAAAAATTGTTCTCTTAGAGAGTAATAGGCAACTAATTATATAATTTGTTGCGGTAGCTTATATAATTTTTTGAAAATTATATACAACGGCGCAAAACCGTTCTTGTAGAGGACAATGAGAACGGCTCTTATTAACAACTGAGCAGAACCGTTCTTATATAATTTTTAATTATTTTAATAAAATATTATTTACTACCAACCGTTCTCATAAATGTATACTTTTCAATGTCCCTCCCAAACCTGCGTAAAATTTTCAGTTCCCTCCCAAATTGATTCTAACGCACAGAGAGAGAAGAAACATTCATCCCAAATTGATTCTAACCCTAACATTTTGTTCTTCATCCCATATGTAACCCTAATCCTTTCTTCAGAGCTTCTCTCAAATCCAACCCTATCTTCTACTCAAAAACGCGAATCTCTTCATTTCCACAAGCACCAATTTCATTTTCATTTCACCCTCTGCATAGCTTCTGAAACTCTTCTTCAAGAGCTAGGGTTTTTCATTTTTGATGGCGAGAGTAAGAAAAAATCCACTCCCGAAGAAGATGAACAAGGTGAAAAATCTCTACGTTGCATTTCACTAGCTACGCACATTACAATTATCGTCGATTTTTTTATACTAATTTCATTTCTATGATTCTGATTCGTGTTTCTGTTTTTCAGAGAAAATCCAAAGGAAAGGGAAACGAAAATTAGCTTCTACTGTTGACGACGATGACGGTAACTCCATGAACTTAGGTTCAATCAGCTTCAGTGAAAGAGTTCATTTAGTGATTGTTTTTAATTTTTGTTGTGTAGTTATTATTGCATGTGTTGATTTTTGAACATTTTGAAGTGTAAGTGAAAAATGTAATAATGCTCTTTATACGGAAATGCAATGATGTTGTTTTCAATTTAATCTTTCTTTAATTTCTACCGATGATTGAGGACATTGTAGGATCTATTCCTGTTGACAGAATAAATATTGAAGAAGAAAGTTCTTGGATACTATGCCAACTTGAATCCAACATAAATTCTTTGTTCAGTGAGGCCAAATCCTGTGTACTAGGTGATTCAGTAAATAGAGAGGATATTCTTAGGTTCTTGGAATTGTATCATATAAAGAAATATGTTGATATGAAGTTTACTTTGTATTTTCCACCAGTTGATGAGTTCTTAAGTAGTGGTTATAAAAGGCCTCTGATGAAGACATACTATTCCGATTACAGAAAGGCAGGATTGTCTTCACTTGCTAGGAAAATTGGAAATCCTGAGAAATTTAGTTCTCTAGTTACTCTTAACAAAGTGGTAAAATTTTGCTTTTGTTGGCCCGTGCTTTAATATTTTCATAATTCCATTTGTTTTTTGATTGATAGATAACTGGAGAATTTATTGTATACTAGGGAATTGCCTGTGAAGAAGATCCAGAGGAATCTCCAGAGGAGATGGCTGCAATATATACATGTGAAACTTTTTGAACGTCCGAAGCCGTACTTAAAGGCGCCAGGCACATGGTATTCTGTTTAGTTTATCAATTGGTCCTCCATAAGTTTATCAAATTAATTTTTCATAGCTTAGCTTACACTAAAGATTGAAGGAGGACATAAATGAGGTGAGTTACTCTTACTGGATGAATCATAGCTTAGCTTACATGGTATGATGCATAATTTGCAAGATTTATATGTTCCTTATTTATCAGTATGCGAGTCGTATCTTTACTGTTTTCATACACCCACTTTTATTGGTTTCACAGGGTCATATGTCTTTTAAGAAGCCGTCGCAACTGTTTGAGAGCATAGTGGTTATTGGACTTCACCCGAATTGTGCTGTTCAGACACCACATACACAATTTGTTGATAAAAAGTTTGAAGAATCTGCTAAATTGAGAAGTGCACTTGATTGTCAGAATCAATCTCTTGTAGAACCCAATATTGAACCTCAGGTTGTGATTTTCGGTAGCAGAGACTGAACAATGTTATAAATTTACTTCAATGGCGACCAGAACGATTTTTAATTACTGTCTTTATGATGGGCTACTGAGACTGATTAAGCAATATTGGTGCACCCAACGTCTTGTTCTTAACCTCTCTGGTTTTCTACAAAAAATTGGTTTTCTGATTTTTGAGTTTTAATGCAGGTCTAATATTGGGGGCTTCATTTATCGTGACTGCATCTTCTTATCACGTGATCGAAACCAATTCCGATGACGCTGATCAGTCAAACATGAATTCTCAACGTGAGTAGTAGGATCCTTCTTCTTTGAAGTTCTATCACCCACGTCATTGTCATTAGTCCTGAATTGTTGTTGTTCAATTTTTATTGGTCAAATTCTTCAAAGTTTATCATTTTTCCTAACATGGCTATGATTTGACAGTTTTTCAAGGCCTTTCTAGTGTTCTACATTCAATGGACCAGGGTTTGATATGCTCTTCAAATTGTGATTTAGAAACAATGACAGAGGCTCCTTATCATTGTTATTACATTCTGCAGCCATCAGAAAAAGGACCAATGCATGTGAGAGTGAGAACTAACTTTTGCTCTTTATCCCTCTTAATCTCCGTCTTCGCACATTAGCACATAGTATAATAACAGCAACCATGTAGTGTCATTACAATGCAATAGAACATATATTGGGTTCCTAACATACACATTGATGATGATTCACCACTTTTCATTATCCATAAAACATGCAGCGCCTTGCAGGGGCAGAAGAAGTCAAACAAGCTCCTGACAACCGATTAATTGATCCATTGGTCAATAAAGATGTAGAGAACTCTGTTCAAGCCTGTTTGCTTAAGGTGTGAGTTAAACATTTACACTGAAATTTACCTATTTTTTGTTCCTTTTTTCCTTCGATTGACTTATTGATGCAGACAAGAAATTGTATGTGGGTGTTATTTTATGGGGACGATTTGTGGAGAATAAGAAAACCCCCAGTGCATAAAATTTTACATTTAAGTTTCTTCAATGTTTTGGGAGCTCTGCATATCTAAATTTTTCTGAGAAAATATTGCCTGTTCAGTGTAGAGGATTGAAGAAAGGTTGACTTGGCTGAACTCCAAAGATGGTCAAGATGTTTATTAAATAGAAAAGTTAGATACTCTAAAATAGGAGATAAACTTTATCAACAGAATAAAATATAACAGAACGAGAAGAAAAAAACAGAATATTAAGATATTATTGGCATTTCATAACCACTACTGAGATATAACTGTTCATTGATAAAATTGTTCATTGAAAAAACAGAATATTAAGATATTTTCATGTTCATTGATAAAACTGTTATTTGCTTGTTGCATTTCAACTTATTAGTACTTAATTTTGTTGCATTTCACTTTCGCCTACCGTTGCGGTTCCTACTCCTAATGTTGTTGCAACATTGCCACTGAATGCAAATCCTTTGCCTACCATTGCAGTTCCTACTCCTAATGTTGTGACAACATTGCCGTTGAATGCAAATCCTTTTCCGTTTTCTCAATCACCAGCTGAGATCAAAGCTTCCTTATTGTCTGGTCCTTCAACTCAAGGTATATCTTCATCGGTTTTTTGTTGCATAAAGTTTAATACAGATGCCCCGTGTCAATGTAAAATGGTTTTACATTGATATAATGACTGTAGTAGATGAAGAACTATTATAATCTTTCTATTGTCAATTTCTTGCAGTCTCCATTCTGATGCATTCAGAAACACCGAATACTATTGAGCCAATGGATCATCAAAGTAACGACCTTGATCAAGAAATGAAACCGATTCTGTTTTCACAAGCTGTTGAAGAAGTACCTGAACCTGTGCAGGCCCCATATACCTTTGAACCTAAACTAGTGAATCCGTTGTTCGATTAATTTCCAAGAACCGTTGTTTGTAAGTTACATCAGGGATCAACTGTGACAAGCATGGAGTTTCATCCTTTCATTCATTCAATACTAGCTGGTAGGTTAAAATAATCAACATTGTCTGTATATTACGCAGAAACATAATTAGTCTTTCTAATAACCTAGAGAATTTCAATGAAACAGTTGGTAGCGCAAACGGTGAAGTTTCACTTTGGGAAGAAAGTCTGCGAGAGAGGCTCGTATCAAAGCCTTTCAAAATATGGAATATTTTGAATTGTTCGGTCGAATTTCAGGTTTATTTCGAATTACTCAACTTCATAATTGTATATGGATCATGAATATCTATTCAAATAATTCTCTATACAAAAATAAATTAATGTGGTCTTTTGTATAGGCGTTGATTTTGAAACAATCGCCTGTCAATCGAGTAGCATGGAGCCCGAGTGCGGGTTTACTTAGTAAAGATTGTAATAATATTTTTCGATTTTGTTGCTTGATAACTAGCTTATAATATATATTTCCTTTCATTTCAGGGGTTGCTTATGCAAAACATTTGGTTCATTTGTATAGCTATAACATTCCTAATGGTCTACAAGAGCATTTGGAGGTATTTTCACATCAAATTCTTCATACGAATCGAATAAAATTTTTATTCGCAATTCATGATCAATAGTGTCTTTTTTTCATTATTACAGATTGATGCTCATGATGGTAGTGTTAATGACTTGTCATTTTCATATCCAAACAATAGACTATGTATGGTAACTTGCGGCGATGATATGTTAATTAAGGTGACAGAGAAGTTTCTAGTCTAGAATAAATTCTATTTGAATGTAACTTGAATTTTTGCTAATTGAAGAGTGATACATGCAGGTATGGGATTTGGATGGACATATGATCTTTATCTTCGAAGGTCATGAAGCACCTGTTCATTCAGTTCTTCCTCACGCAAAGGAAAATATCCAGGTTAAATTCTTCTGTCGCTGTTTGTTTAGTTCTTCTTCGTTGAATACGGTATCGTGAATGGTTGACAAGGTTGTTATGATATCATGTTGTTGCAGTTTATATTATCAACTTCAATTGATGGGAAAATTCGTGCTTGGGTGTATTATGGTAAGAACTTCTAGCTTGAGTACAACACTCCAGGACGGTATTGCACAAAACTAATGTATAATGCTGATGGAAATAGGTAAGAAAATGAGGACTTTGTATGTAGAACTGGTAGATAGTAAATCTAATTATTAGTTAATGGTCTTTGTATGTAGAACTGTTAGTAGAACTGGTAGAACTGTTATGCTGTTAGTTAATAAATTATGCTAATTGAAATCCTAATTGATTAGTTATGCTGTAGTGTTAGTTAATATATAAATAGTGTATTGGTGTGTTAAAGTGATATGAATGAAATTGGATGGTCGGTTTGTATATTGCAAATGTGTATGTATGGATTCTAAGTGTTGGATATGTGTGTTACTTGGAGTGGATTATTTTATTTTTGATCCTTCGAATAATAATCTTATTTAAGTTATATTATTTTTATTTTGCAGGTCATGAATGATAATATCAATGAAGATTTTGAATTTGAAGATGAAGAAATATAGATGTAGATGTTTAAGTTTAATTTTATAGATTAAAGATGTTATTTTGACTATGAATGATGATTGACATTGGGATCGATATGTAATTTGAAGATGTTTTGTTGACATTACGATATGTAATTTGAAGATGTTTTGTTGTTGGATCATTTTCAATTTGAAGATGTTTTGTATTTGAATATTATTATATAAAAAAATTGTGAATGATGTTATTATCAGGTTTATAAAATAAAATAATATTTTATTTTATTAAAAAATAAATAAATTTATTTGGTTTATAAAATAAAATAATTTTTTTTGCAACAGTTACAAAGTGTGTCTGTAGTAAAGAAGGCGTTGTTATAACCTATGAAGAAAAAATGAACTTAAGCCTCTATTAGAATGGTTTAGAATAGGCTACAGCTAAGAACCGTTGCTATATTCCATAAAATAGTCGTTCTTTAATAAACAACAATTGCAACGGTTTAAATTTGAAAACGACTTTCAGCCGTTGCTGTTCTAGGCCGTTCTCTATATAAAATTACAGCAACGGCTCTGAACAAGGCGTTGCCGTTGGCTAAATAACCGTTCCTAAAGGCTAAAACAACGCCTTGGTTTAGAACGCCCTGAAAACCGTTCTCATATGTAAAGGCAACGGCTTTTTTGGATTTTGCAACGATTTTTTTGTGTTGCTATATATTCAAAATGTTGTAGTGTAGAAACCAGGATCACGATAACCTACGTTTCTTTCCATAACCGATACCAAATATAATCAGACAAGATCAGAGACAAGGGAAAGTTCATAAACATGTTGGACCAAAAATGAAGGAATTGGAAATAATCCGAACATGTCTAAATATAACCAAAGCAAATACACGAATTAATATATGAAAATCACAACAAAGTTTCAATGTTAACTCTTTTCCAAAACATGTTCCGACACAAAATATCACAATTAATTTCATAATAAAATTTTTCAAATGCCTCTAACCTATAAAGCAGGAATTATAGAAACAACAAAATGAGGAGGGGATATACACAAAAAAATCCAACAAGAGAGGGTAAAGGAAATTACGACTTCGAGATCAGTTTTCATACACACACACACACACACACGCAACAATTCACATTGAGAAAGAAGGAAAGCTGAGGATAAGGAAGGATAGAGAAGACATACCGTCGAAGCCGTCGCCGCTGTCGAAACCATCGCGTCATAATTCTTCAGAGGTACGTAATCTCGTGTTTCATGGTTGTAATATTATATGCTTGAGGGCTCGTTCCCTTTACCTTTCTTGACTAGATTCGCGAGCGATTGAGGGATGGGAACCCTGGGATTTGAAATCGGCGAGTGCGCGGAGGGAGCTGCGAGGGCGAGAGATGGCCAAAGGGAGATTGCATCCTCAAGGGCACTGTTTGGAAATGAAGTATTCATTGGAGAAATCGCATAAGAGTTGGTGCTACAAGAGACGAGAGAGAGAGAGAGAGAGAGAGAGAGAGAGAGAGAGAGAGAGAGAGAGAGAGAGAGAGAGAGAGAGAGAGAGAGAGAGAGAGAGAGAGAGAGAGAGAGAGAGAGAGAGAGAGAGAGAAGATGCTTGTTTCTGTTTTGTTTTTTTTTTCTTCATGTTTTTGGTTCCTTAGTGTTATGTGTTTTTGAGAAACACTGGGTGGTCTGGGTGCGAGCCTATTGGTTTTTTTTTTTATTCATTATTGTGTTTTTTTCTCAACTTAGTTTTTTTCTTTACAAATATAGTTTTGGTTTTATTTATCTCTTTTGCAAAGTAGTAATTTAAACTTTAGATTTAGTTGCTAGACAATAATTAAGTTCTTAAACTTCTATTTAATTGATTTTTTAAAATTTGACTAGTTGGATTTCTTTAAACTTTAATTAACTAATTAAGCTTCCAAATAATCTTATTTAAAATCTTAATTAATTCTGATGACACTATTGGATACTTATTTGTCCTTGATCTTGTGAAGTCTTGATGTGAACCCTTAATGATCCTGACTTGCCATGTCTCCTTAGGATATTCTGGGTCCAATTTAATTCCCGATTAATCAACTCAAGATAGAATTAAGGATAAACGTTCTTGCCTGATAACATTAGGCTAAAGATTCCTCTTTTAATTTCGACTTCATGATCAATCTTTGCTTAATCACACCTTGTTTGCTTTTTTTCATTATCAAATGATTGCTTTTTGGTCTTTAAATCTTTATCTTTGCTTATGCTACGTTCAAAGGAAAAACTTGTGTTTGACTTTATAGTTGTACATACTGCATTTTCATCGGCATCATTTCCCTCTTTGCTTGATCCTTGACTCTCTTTAGATTGATCAACTTAGTACATCCTTATATCCTTAAGATAGATTCCCTTAAGATTTAAACTCATAGATAACTTATCAATTAAGATCCTTTTCACCTACGAGAGAATTAGACACTAGTCGTCTATATAGGTGAGATATAATTCTCCTACCCCATGATATTGTCGAGAAAGATGTAGATCTTTTCCGCTTGAGAGAGGTATGTGGCACACTTGTTGATTATATATATATATATATATATATATATATATATATATATATATATATATATATATATATATATATATATATATATATATATATATATATATATATATATATATATATATATATATATATATATATATATATATATATATATATATATATATATATATATATATATATATATATATATATATATATATATATATATATATATATATATATATATATATGATTTAGAGCCCTTCTCTCAATGTGAAGCAAAGATTGTCTTCCGCATGTTTGTGGTGGTTTAAGTTAAGTATTCTCCTTAAGATGAGGACTTGTCTCTTCTCCTAAAATCAATCAACAAACTTCTCCCCCCTGGAACCTTGGCCACAATCAAGAGCTTCTCACCCTTTTAAGGGAACTACAAATGCTCTAACTCCATTCCCATCAGGATATGTAGGCACGAGATGCAATGTCTTGGCGAGCATACTTAGAAATAAACCCATAGGTTCATCCTTAGCAAGAAAACAACAATAACACAATAAAACAAGAGGTTCCTGTAGAGTATTACAAATGCTTAGGATGTTAGTACCTTTCCTAGATATAACCAACCCCGAACCATAGATTCTCTAACTTAGCATTGCCTTGCATACTCACGGGTTATTCGATCTCTTTCCCTTCCCTTGGAAAAATTAAAGACCGGTGTAGAATAATGATTTGCGATTCAAGTTAATCAATAGCTTAATTCTCACCGCGACAAGGTGTCAAGAAAGATATTTTCTATTTTTATGCTAGGGTTTAGACGATTTCAACTTTCAGATACCCCTTTCCGATTTTGAAGCATATGTTTTTCAAACCGTGAACATAGCCCCTTCTCATCTTCACCCCTATAATTGGGGTTTTATAAAGGCATTTGAAAGAGTTTGTGAGGTTTTAAACATCACCCCCACCATTGGCCTATTTTTCTCTTTCTTTGAGGTTAAGGGTGTTGATAATCGTAGTTGGGTACAAATCAGCGGGATTCTTGACCAGAGTTTTCTCCACATATTCACCTCCAACTATAAGAATTATACGAATCAATTCTTAAGGGTAAAGAGTGGGCCGAGGTGTCCACAAGTATTATATGCTTTAGACGGCCAACCTTGATTCCCTTTTTATTAGGTTGAAAATCCACTGTCGATTACTGGCTTCCTCTTTGATTAGTTAAGTGATCTGGAAATCCAATCCCTAATAGTTCTCAACTCCTTTTGTATGATGAAGGTCAAAGAATTGTCATCTCTAAGCGATGAACAACTACTCGCCTTTTTGGGTAACTGTTTATATTTATTTTCATCATTCTCAATTACTCTTTTTCTTGACGTTCATATATGTGTTTGTAGATACGATGACGGGCATATCCATATTTGAACAAAAGAAGTTAATACAGGAAGCTCGAGTAGCTCGGAAGGGAGCCGAGTAATCTATATTGCTGAAGTCCGACCCCAGCGGGTTAGAAGTCTGCCAACCAAAGCGGATAAGGAGTATAAATACTAAGGCTTCTCCGAGCAAGGGTGACGTTCAACCCAATACTCTTCAGACTCAAGAAGAGGTTTCACAGGTTGAAGCTGAAAACCTTAATGGCTGATGAAGTCTGCCAAGCTGATATGGAGATTAATTCTCTTATGAGAATCCCTGAGGAAACTTCTGCGTCCGGGGAGTTTAAATTTTGGTCCAACAGCTTTGATGGACTTAAATTTCTGTATGACCATCTTAACGCCACCGAGGACGTTAACAAAGTGAAATCCATTGGTAGAAAGAAGATCACTAATAATATAAGCTCCTATCTTATGAGATGCATCATCCTTACTCGTGGATTGTTTGAGTCCAACAATGATTTTGAGAACACAGAGCTGAAACTAAAAGAAGAGATTACCCGGCTACAAGAAGCTCATAGGGCTCAATCAAATAACCTTTCTAGCTTGGAAAAAGAACCAGCCAATGAAATGAAAAACAAGAAGGCCCTTGTATCCGAACATAAACTAACTTTATCAAAGGTTATCGAGGAGTTGAAGCAAATCAAGACTTCTCATCAAGAACTTTTAGCTTCCAATATCGAGCTTATTGCTTCCCTTAAGAAGGCTCAGATTGAAGTTCTCTCTGCCAGTGACGAGGCTTTTGACAAGGCCAAAGACCAAGTTTTATGCCTCCATCCCGGGTTGGGTTTATCCAAGGTGGATTATTTCAAGGTGGTGCAGGATGGCCTCCTTGTAGAAATGGATGAGAACTCGGAGAAATCTTCTACTCCTGTCAATAATGACGGGGATGAGTACCCGAATGATGTTGGCACAAGTGGCACCTCCGCCGGTGATTGATTTTGAAGTTTCTCCTTGTTTGGATTAGACATCCTTTTGGATATGCTTTTGATTATTTTTCTGTTTTTGTAAGGGAGTATGGTGTTGTCCCCCCTTTTTCTTATGAATTTTTAGCCTTCGAGCTTTGTAATGCACAAAACTTGGGCCTTTTGTGGCTTTTCTTAATTTTGTTTCTATTTATCATCATTTTAATTCCTCTGTAAAATAATCCTATGCTTATATCTAGCCCCTCGGGCACTAAGTTAGAATAACTTATGAAGTGTCTGACAATATTTTGCATTGTTGCTTTGCTTAGTTTGATTCCTAAGACTTTTTGGGTAGCTCGTTTCTCGACTATCTTTTTTTAAAGCACTAGGCTATATAGCTTTGATACTTTAGAGAATCCAGAACTCTTATAGTCTTAGGTTTCGTTTATGATATTGACTTGGGTGTCCTGTTGTCAGAGACTTGCTCCCAATTTGTTATAAGCCTTTGGTGTGCTTAGGCTTAAGTATTTCATCATTTTTGTAATTAACTATCCGGACTGTGTACCCGGACCAAACTGACTCGCTTATAAGTGTTTGTTTAACCCGCATATGCGGAGCACTTATGGGGGACCTATGTACGCGGAGCAAGTCAACACGTTTATAGGAGTTTAATAAACCCTTGTACGCGAAGTGTTTATGGGATACCTATGTATGCGGAGCAAGTCAATACGTTTATAGGAGTTTAATCAACCCGTGTACATGGAACGTTTATGGGAAACCTGTGTACGCGGAGCAAGTCAACACGTTTATAGAAGTTTTACCAACCCTTGTACGTGGAGCGTTTATGGGAGACCTATGTACTTAAAGCAAGTCAACACGTTTATAGAAGTTTAATCAACCCGTGTACGCGGAGCGTTTATGAGCGACCTATGTACGCGGAGCAAGTCAACATGTTTATAGGAGTTTTCTGAGTTATAACTCACCATCTTCAGCCAAATACCTATAAACAAGACATAAAAAAAATTAAGTTCAGACGCCTTGTTAAAAACCTTGCCCTTTCCAGGAAAAAAGTGCAACCCAGATCTGTTATTCGTTATTGAATTACATAATATATAGCTGAAATATAGCCTAAGATTGGATACATTCCATGTCTTGGGTAATTCTACTCCCTCTAATGTTTCCAGCTTGTAGGCTCCATTATTTAGTTTTCGAAGTACCCTGAATGGGCCTTCCCAGTTTGGGGCAAGTTTTCCCTTGTTTTTTGGGTCTGTGATTTTCTTCAAGACCAGGTCACCTTCCTGAAACTCCCTCTGCCAGAATTTCAGGTTGTATCTTCTTTCCAGCCTCTGTTTTGTAGCGACTTCTCTGACTTGCGTTGTCTCTTTAACCTCATCTAGCAGATCAACCGAGATGTTTAAGTTATCCATGTTGGAGATTTCATCAAAGTGTTCACGCCTCCAAGTTGAGGTGTTGATTTCTATCGGTATCATGGCATCAGCTCCATACATCATCGTGAAGGGTGTCTCTTGAGTAGTAGAATATGGTGTTGTGTGGTATGACCACAAGACCTCGGGTAGGTACTCGACCCATATTCCTTTTGCCTCCTCCAACTTCGTTTTTTCTCCTTCTAGGATAACCTTGTTTGCAACTTCTACTTGACCATTGGTTTGGGGGTGTTCCACAGATGTGAACCTGTTTTTTATTCCATAATCCTTGCAAAAGTCTATGATAGAAGTGCTTACAAATTGGGCTCCATTGTCCGAGACTATGATTCCCGGCAAACCGAACCAACATATGATATTCCTCCAATAAAAGTTGTGAACCCTCTCGGTAGAGATCCAAGCAACAACCTCAGCTTCCACCCATTTGGTGAAATAGTCAACTATAATGATTAGGAACTTGAGTTGTCCTGAAGCGGATGGGAATGGTCCTAGGACGTCTACTCCCCACTGATGGAACGACCATGGAGATGAAATCAAATGGAGCGACTCAGCTGGTAGGTGTCTAATTAGAGTGAATACTTGGCATTTTTCGCATTTGCTAACGTAATCGATGCAATCTCGTATCATATGCGGCCAGTAATACCCGGTTCTTAAGATTTTTCCGGATAATGTTCCCCCCTGACGTGGCTACCACAGGCTCCCTCGTGGACCTCTTTAATTACCAGTTCAATCTCAAGCTCTGACACGCATTTAAGCATAGATGTTAACCTACCCATTTTGTACATCGTGTCCGAGATTATGACGTATCAGGAGGCCATTCTTTTGATCTTCCAGGCTTTATTGACATCTTCAGGTAATATTTCCTGGGTCAGATAGCTGATGATGGGCCTCATCCATCCTTGGATATCCTCTATTGCCAATACTTCCTCTGATTGAATGATGGGTGCTTTGAGAACTTCTTGGATCACGGTCTTATTCATTCCTGAATTCTTTGAGCTTGCTAATCGGGCTAGAAGGTCGGCCTGGGCATTGTCTTTTTTTGGGATGTGGACGACTTCGAATTCTAAGAACACTTTGGATATTCCTGAAGCTTTCTGAAAGTACTTCATCAGGGTGGAATCCTTCGTCTGGTACTCGTTCTTCATCTGTCCGACCACTAGCTAGGAGTCAGTCTTCACTAATAAATGTGTTACTTCAACCTCTTTCGCCAATTTCATCCCGGCAATCAAAGCTTCATACTCTGCTTGGTTGTTGCTAACCTAAATATTGAAAGCTAAAGAGTATTCTAGTGTTAGATCTCTGGGTCCTTCCAGAATTATTCCAGATCCGCTTTCCATGAGATTTGAAGATCCATCTACATAAAGGACCCATTTGTTTGATATCTCTTCTCTAACTGGTGCACTTAACTCTACCACAAAATCGGCCAGTGTCTATGACTTGATACTAGTTATGGGCACAAAGTTGATGTCATACTCGGAGAGCTCTATTGCCCACTTGACCGTTCATCCTGCTAAGTCAGACTTTTTTAGTATTTGTTTAATTGGGTATTTCGTCTTGACTCTGATGGGGTGACCTTGAAAATAATGTCTCAGCTTACGGGTTGTGATAACTACTGCCAGCGCCAACCGTTCAATCTTCTGGTACCTTAGCTCTGCACCTTTTAGAACTTTGCTAACAAATTACACGGGTCACTCTTCGTCTTCTCCATCTTGTACTAAAATGGAGCTAAGGGCTTTATCCGTGACCGACAACTATAAGACCAAATGTGTATTTTCTTTGGGCCTTACTAGAATAGGAGGCGCGGACAGAAAACACTTTACTTATTAAAAGGCTTCTTCACATGCCTATGTCCATTCAAACTCCTTAGACTTCCTTGTAGATGCAAAGAAATGTATTGATTTGTCTCCTGCACATGATAAAAATCGTGACAATGCGGGTAGTCTCCCGGTCAGCTGTCGGACCTCCTTTTTCGTGGTTGGACTTCTCATATCTATTCTAGCCTGGAATTTGTCCTAGTTCGCCTCGATTCCTCGGTTAGTGAGCATAAATTCGAGGAACTTCCCAGCTTGTACTCCAAAGGTACACTTGTCCGGGTTCAGTCTCATGTTGTAGCTTCTTATGGATACAAAGGTTTCTATTAAATCCTTTACAAGTGACCAGTTTATGCTTGTCTTAATAACCATGTCATCTACATAGACCTTCAGAATCCGACCTATCTAAGTAGAGAACACCTTATCCATCAGCCTCTGGTAAGTAGCCCTAAACTTTTTGAGTCCAAAGGGAATGACCTCATAATAATAATTGGTCTGATGTGTCATGAAGCCGGTTTTTGGTGCGTCTATTGGATTCATCAGGATCTTATTGTATCCGGAGTATGCATTCATAAAGTTGAGAAAACGCAATCCAGACGTAGCATCTATCAGTCGATCGATGTTTGGCAATGGATACAGATCTTTAGGAGACACCTTATTGAGGTCAGTAAAGTCCACACACATTCGCCATTTCTCAGATTTCTTCTTTACCATCACCACATTGGATAACCAGGTCGGATACTTGATCTACTTAATGGACCTGACCTGTAAAAGCTTATTGACTTCCTCTACATTTGCTTTCCTCTTTTCATCAGCACCCTTTCTTTTCCTTTGAGAAACTGGCTTGATATCCGAATCGATTGTTAAGTGATGGCATATAAAATTGGGGTATATCCCTAGCATGTCTGAAGGTTTCCATGCGAAAAGATCCATATTGTCTTTTAGTGTTTGAACGATCTCTTTCTCCTCTTCGGGGGACAAGTTGACCCTAATGTGTGTAACATGAGACGATAGGTGCCCAATCTGGACTTGCTTTGTTTCTTTGTTAGGCACTATGTTGTCTTCGACTGAACCATCACGTGGGTCTATATCGACCAGGTGAACTTTGAGGGTATTTTTGGGATCTGCTTCTCCTATGGGTTCCTTTCTTTTCAACTTTAGGCTATCCTTATAACACTTTCTCGCCAGCCCCTGGTCGCCTTTGACAATACCAACCCGACCATCTCCGAGTGGGAATTTCATGGTCAAATACAGAGTTGAAAGTGAAGCTTCCAGGGTGTTGAATGATGGCCAACCTATAATGATGTTATAGAGTGAAACAACATTGACTATCAGGTACCTCACTCGGACGGTCTCCGCATTAGCCGTGATGTCGAAGGTGGTCGGTAATGCCAGGTGCCCGAGAACCTGCACTTGTTCTCCCAAGAATCCTACTAGACTGCCTTTGAATGGTGATAACTCGTCGTATCGAGCCCCATTCCTCTAAAAGCATCCCAAAACAGTATGTCGGCTGAGCTTCCAGGGTCTATCAATACCCTTTTCACGCTCTAGTCTCTTATGTGTACTTTAATAACCATGGGATCATTTTCATGAGCTAGGACTCCTATGGCGTCTTGCTTTAAGAATTTTATAGCATCTAAGTTGCTTTCTGGCTTCTCTGGAGGTCTCTGGTCGATATGCATGACTGCCCTAACATATCTCTTTTTGGCCGAATTTGTTTCCCCACCACCAGCAAACCCTCCAGCGGTGGTGTTTAGCGTGTGTCGAGTTGTCTTTGTCTCATGACCCTCTTCAGCATCTGAACTCTTCTTCATTCTGACTTTTCTGGTCCCAAGTTGTCTCGACGTGGACTTCCCTTGTTATTTTGTGGTCGATAATCCTTCACATATGCAAAGAGATGACCCCTCTAGATTAGAGCTTCAATTTCTTTTTTCAGCTGTTGACAGTCCTCAATGTGATGTCTATAACACCCCACTAACTCGAATTAAAATAAAATATGATTATATCAAATAAATATTAGAGTTTCCCTTCAATAGTGGGGTATCACATCATAAAATTCAACAAAACACTTCATTAAATGGTTTTCAAAATAAACAGCGGAAATCATCATTAGTACATCATTCTCGGTCATCCGCCAATTTACATAAAACATTCATTAAGAGGGTTCACTAAAATAAGATACTTCACAGGAATACAACAAATTTATCATAAAACAAGTAAACTCCAAAGTCCCGTGCTACGTATCAGAGCATCCTAAGACTCGACTCGCACACCACTATCCAAGCTAGCTATGCACCTGGATTATCTATACTTCTGAAGAAGCACAGACTACAACAACAACAAAGGAGTGAGAAAACATGATCAAAATTATCAGTAATAAGATACATGAATAAAAAGGCAGTAAATAACCAAATCATCACCCCACCAACATCAAACACGACCTATTGTCCAATCATTAACGCAACATACAATAATGCGAGAATGCAACTCAACACCATGCATGCGGTACCGACTCAATTGTTCATTCAATTAAACCCCGGATAGATCACTTACGCTCCTCCTGAGACATGATCTATCCCCACCATTCTCCACAAGGGAGTACGGGTGAATCACTTATGATCCTCCTGAGACATGATTCAACCCCACCATTCTCCACAAGGGAGTACGGATGAATCACTTACACTCCTCCTGAGACATGATTCATCCCACCAAAACACCATGATATGCACAACACCAAATGTACAACACACAAACTCAAGCACACTAAGTGCACACGATCCTCCTGATCACAACACCATACATCATATATACATATATATATATATATATATATATATATATATATATATATATATATATATATATATATATATATATATATATATATATATATATATATATATATATATATATATATATATATATATATATATATATATATATATATATATATATATATATATATATATATATATATATATATATATATATATATATACACACCAATCAATTATGTCAATTCAAATGAATAATAGGGAAATCACAATCGAACACCTAATATACGCTCTTCACCATTCACACCATTCCTATACTCACCATGGCCAAAAGGGCCCTACGGAACGAAAGAACAAATCAAAACAGTACAAAATCACAATTTGCTGTCATGCTCGCTGGCCCACTCGCCTAGCGAGGCCTCAACGAACACTCGCTGCCTCACTCACCTAGCGAACTCGCTAGAGAAGGCAGATAGTGGCTACTGGAAGTATTCGCTACCTAACTCGCCTAGCGAATGCTCGCTACTAGCTCGCCTAGCGAAGGTGCTGGCGAACGTCTGCAATTTCACAAAACCCTCACTGTCCATAATTCATCAGAAGCTCCAAAAATCATTTGATTCTCACCAATCCAATCCCTGTAGTCTTAGCCTAACATTCTACGACTAAACTACACGACTTATTCCTGATTTTACCCGATAAAACATCAATTTTATCGATTAAATCATTTTCGACCTAAAGCGGTAAACTACACAAAATCACCCAAATCATCCAAACAATCCTTATACAACCACATGCAAGAAGTTCACCATGAGAGCAATGATCAGAAACACAACAACATACTAATCATATTCATCAAATCCCTATGGGTTTAAGGAATCCCCTCTACCCAATTCATGCAATTACCAATCCCAATCAGTTTCTCCCCTTACCTCAATTAGTTGCTTCGATTGATGAATAACCCCCAAGAATCCGACCTTCTCCCTCTTCCTCTTGTTCTTCCTCCTCAATCTTTCTCTCCACTTGATCGTGTTCTCACATCTTCTTTACCGTATTTTCTCTCCTTGCTCCCAAAAACTCCCTAATACCCCTCTTATATCTCTTATTCCTCATTTATCCATTTAACCTCAATAATAATACAAATAATAATAATAATAATAATATTAATTTAATTATCAAATTATTATCATTATTAATTATATTATATTAATATTAAAGTCTATAGTTTATTAAATAACCTCCACAAAAGATACGCCAA